>JARHVA010004553.1:122500-772500 GCA_037957365.1 Torreya grandis
GTTCCCACTTTCCTTCTTGCCTGTTGTGTCAGTTGGTGGTGTACAAGGTAGAGTGAATTCATCAACAATAGATTGTGATATGTCATATCCTAAGGATATTAGATAAGTATTAATTATAAATCTCCAAAATGCATAATTAGTCCCACTAAAGAGAGGAGTCTTATTAGTTGAGAAACCTCCTTGTACCTGATGACTAGACATGATTGTGCTTATAAGATCTCCTTTAAGCTATTAGGCCTACTTTAAAGGACTAAGATCTGATACCAATTATTGGAAGCACAATCACTAAGAGTGGGGGTTCATAAATGTACCAAAACCTTTCCTTGAAGTACATCTAATCATTCATGAACTATGAAAGTAACATTGAGATCTAATAATGCATAAAAACCATTCACGTGAGCATAACACAAGAAAACACACATATGACTAGGAAATCCTCAAGGGTAAGAAAACCCATTGTGATATCTATAAATGGACTAAATTCCTATAAAATAAAAGATAAAATTATATTGAAAACTAAATAAACTCAGAGAATCAACCAAAATACAGTCAAGTACCTACATGATTAGGATTTAGTAAGCACCTACTTGCAAGGAAGCACCAACTCCCTAAGTGACTCAAAACCAACTTAGACACCTCATGTATTTTGATCAAAAAACTTATAATATAGTATTATTGTATCATTTTAAGACCTCCTTGTTCTCTCCCAAGCAAGATTTTATTTGGTCTAGCTTCTTACCAAAAAATAGGCCTAAACTACCTTGTATATATACAATTCTCATGATCACACATCACTTGGTCAGAAACACACCTTAAAACTCTTATTTAATCAATATAATATGTCTTAGCTTATCTTTGGGACATGATTCAAATGAGCTTTGGACACTTTTTGGTCTACAACAACTCACTTAGGCCTCATTGATTCTCTTGGGCCCAAACAACCTTATCTAATAACTAAAACCCATTCAATCACATAGAAAAAAAATCTACTTACTCCATTCTTGATTATACCTGTGTCTTTCATTCATACCTTGAAACCTTATTTAGGATAAATCACCTTATTAGGCCTATGTACAATAAAAAATCTATCTTGAAAGAATGAAACTCAAAAAGTCTTTAACAACTTACTCATGATGAATGAAACATGTATAAATATATTCCATGACTTAAAGATCATCCCCAAATGCTTGGAATACCTTCATTTAGGACATAAATTAATGCAGGGGCATCAAGAAAATTATGTAAATATGATCATGTATAAGTGTATTTGGTATCTTAGCATGCCTTAGAAGGCATTTGAGTCTTTATAAGGGTTTTATAGAATTTTTTGATGGCCATTTGGAATTTTCCCACCAAAATGGGCATTTGAAAATTTGAACTATGTTAGCATGTATAGGAAGTCTTTTGAGTAGTGTCAATTAATGTCATGTTGTCAAATGTTGTTATAGGGTCCTAAATAGGTCTAGGAAGGTTTATAGGAATGTTTAACATAAAATTTCATAAGTAAAATGATCAAGACCAAGAATGTTGAATGTATCCATCATTAAAAGTTAGTTGACATTAGGAGGTAGTTATTCAAGAAAGTAGTTTCATGTGTATAACGAGTTTTGGATTGTAATAGAAGGAAAATCATAAAATAGAAGTAAGTTAGAGGTAGATGAGTGAGTTAGGATTTTATGGAAGGAAGAGATATGGAGGATATTAAAAAAATAATGATAATATAATGTAAAAACTTTATATCCTTTCCATAGATAAAGTTGTAATGTTTGTGCATAGGATCCTATAAAGTTGAATAGATTCAAGAGATATATCTATGTATTTGTGTTGATTTTTTTTTGGATGTATATGTGATGTGTTAATACTTTTAGTATCTTTAGATAATGGTACTACTATAGAGTAAGTTTCAATAAATCATGATTTTTAAAACTATGTTCAAGTTTCCTAACATCATTGAAAATTACTAACTAATGAAGAAAAGGCCCTGCTCAAGGTAATGTATTGAGAATATTTGTAACCTTAAAGAGATTCATTTGAAAAAGTTATTATTAATTCATATATACTTTTTTTTAATTCTAATAAATAAGTACAAGATCAAAAAACTAGATTGTGTGTGTTTTTGTGTGGTAAGATAGAGTTGAGGAACTTGTTTTGTGAGAATGAACAATTAATGGTATGGAAATCCCTATGGTGTGAAAATGTAATATATTAATAATGTGGTGAGTAAAATCTTGTGAGAAGTGTTTCAATAAACCATAATGAGTTAACATGTAATCCAAACCCTGTATAAGTTACACACAGATAGACTATGTAAATAAAGCTCTTGGAAAATCTTGTTTTGAATGCGTTGAAGGAATGTGTAAAGGATTTTAAGGTTTGGATGAGTTATATTTATTCTAGACAGACCTTATTAGGCTATTTTGAATGTTTTAAATCCATAAATATTTATTAAGACCAACATTAATGTCTCTTGAGCCTATCACAAACATAGAAAACCCTAAATTAGGGTTAGAAAACAAAAAGTTGAATATCTAATGTTTTAACCAATGAAATGGGATGAAAATATTTATTCTAAAGGATTTTGGCATGATGAAATATATTTAAAAGGTTATATAATATTAATCCTTCATATGTATGGTATATGGTTGACTGTGTGAACATCACGCTTGGAGACTTAATTAGGTCTATGCTAATTATAGAAAGAGTATCTTGGTAGAGAGTTGAAGATTAAAAATTCATGGATAGAAAGGAAGAGATAGAGAGTATTTTAATATGTATTTAGTGTTTCAAAAAACTTCCATACCAATCCATATTAATATAATAAGCATAAAAAAAGGCTACTAGGATTGAAGGAAGGTTGAAGTGTTGAATGGTAAAGAAGACACTTGAGATTGAAAGAGGGTCTAAATGGAATTGACACAAGTTTGTTTAACCTTTTTGAGGTTATAAAAGTTGGGAATAATGACTTCATGAGTCCAAGATCAAGAAGGAGTGAGTTATGTATTGAAGAAGTAAATGGGTTAGTAAAGGCTAATGTGTGTGTTTTAAAGTAAAAGAGAGTGAGTAGTTGTATGGAATAAGATGTATGAGAGAGAGTAGTGTGTTGAGGTTCATAAGGCATATAAATAAATTCAAACAATACTAGGGAGTGATAAAGTTGAAATTTAAGAGAAGGTAAGGAATATTTAATGTAAGAATGTGTGTTTGTAAGTATCAGAATTGGGAACAAGTAGAGAATAAAAGAGTTTATATACATCATTTGGTATTATAGCATCAGTTCATTTGGATAAGAAGTGAAGTAAAACCAAAAATAAAACAAGTTATATGCATTATTTAGTTTTCATTTTTATTTCTTTTGATTTTTTCATGAATTGTGTTGAGGTGTGATTATAAAGTTTTGAGAGATTGGTAGCAACCTTGAAGCTAGTGAGGCTTGTGAAGAAGAGTGAGAGATGTGGAAAATATCAAGAGTGAGCTTGAAGAGAGAGAAATTAGTCACAATAAGAGGACAAGAGAGAAGATAGACCAAGTGAGGTCATAATGAATGAGATAGACCCAAGTGAGAGGTCATGAGGTGGCAAGTGGATGAGGCTTGTCAAAGAAGTATGGGTCCAAATGAGACCAAGAGATTGAGAGACATTACATAATATGAAAGAGAGATAAAATATGAAACATGATAAGAGTGAGAAGATCTACCATATAGAGAAGGTGCATGAAGACACCAAGAAGAGGATAGAGATGGTGAAAGAAACAAAAGAGGTGAGGTAGTAGTTAGATGATCTATTGACCATGATAGAGTAGATGAGAGAGAGTGAGAAACCACATTTTATATGGGTCATGAGAAATAATCTAATCAAGTGACAAATCAAACTACAGATGAAGAGAAGGGTGCAAGCCATGAGAGAAGAAAGAAGGCATTTATAAGGGGTTTGAATTATGCTTTGATGGCCCTTTGGCATTTTATTGCCAAAATGGGCACTTGAAAATTTGAACTATGTTAGCATGTATAAGAAGTCTTTTGAGTAGTGTCAAGAAATGTAATGTTATGAAATGCTATTATAGGGTCATAAATAAGTATATGAAGGTTTATAGGATTTTTTCATGCATAATTTCATAATTAAAATGATAAATACCAAGGATGTTGATTTTATCCATCATTGGAAGGTAGTTATTCAAGAAAGTAGTTTCATGTATATAACTAGTTTTGAATTGTAATAGAAGTAGACTCATAGAATAGAAGTAAGTTATATTTAAAGGAGTTATTTAGGAGTTTTTTTAAGGTATAGGTATGGAGGATATTCAAAAATTAATGAGAATAGAATGTAAAAACTTTATATCCTATCCATAGATAGAGTTGTAATGCTTGTGCATAGAATCCAATAAAGTTAAATAGATTCAAGAGATATATCTATGTATCTATGTTTATTTTGTATATATGGATTTATATGTGATGTATTAATAATTTTAATATCTTTTAAAAATGGTACTCTTTTAGAGTAAGTTTCAAGAAATGGTGATTTTTAGAACTGTGTTCAAGTTTCCTGACGTTATTGAAAACTACTAACTAATGAAGAAAAGGGCCTGATCAAGGTAAATGTATTGAGAATATGTGTAGCCTTAAAGATATTAATTTGAATTTTTTAAATTTTTTTAATATATATTTATATTTTATTCCAACAAATAACTACAAGATTAAACAATCGAACTATCTGTGTATTTTATGTGGTAAGATATAGTCCAGGAACTTGTTTTGTGTGAAAGAAAAATTAATGGTATGGAAATCCATATGGCATGAAGATGGAATATATTGATAATGTGGTGAAATATAATATTATGGGAGGTGTTTAAATAATCCTTAGTGAGTTATCATGCAATCTAAACCTTGTATAAGTTGTACATAGATAGACTGTGTAAATATAGCTCTTAGAGAATTAAACATGGTGAAGGGTTGAGTAAAGGATTTCAAGGTTTGGATGAGTTTTAATTATTATATACAGACCTTATTAGTGTATATTGAACATTTTAAAGCCATAAAGATTCATTAAAACCAATATTAGTGTCTCTCAGTTGTGTCACGAACTCAAAAAACCTAGATTAGGGTTTAAAAACAAAAAGTTGAATATCTAATGTTATAACTAATGAAATGGGATGAAAATTTGTATTATAAAGGATTTTGGTATGATAAAAGATAATCACAAGGTTATAAAATATTAATCCTCCATTTATATGGTCTATGGGTGTGCACATTAAGCTAGGAGACCTAATTAGGACTATGTTGGTGTTATTAGGAGCATATTGGTAGAGAGTTGAAGCCTAAAATTGCATGGAGAGAAAGGAAGAGATAAATGTTATTTGGATATATAGTTATTTTTTCAATAAACTTTTGTACCATTCCATACTAACACAATAAGCCTAAAAAAAGGCTACTAAGATTGAAGGAAGGTTGAACGGTTGAACGGTGAAGAGGAAACTAGAGATTGAAAGAGGTTCTAAATTTCATTAAAATAAATTGTTTAACCTATGAAAGGTTAGACAAGTTGAGAAGAATGAATTCATGAGTATAAGATAAAGAAGGAATGAGTTATGTATTAAAGAAGCAAATAAGTTATTAAAGGCTAATGCATGTGTTTTAAAGCAAAAGAGAGTGAGCAATTGTATAAAATGATATGTATGAGAGAGATAGTGTGTTGAGGTTGATAAGGAAGATAGATCAAGTCAAATAATCCTATGGAGTGAGAAAGTTTATAATTAAGAGAAGGTAAGGAAGATTTAATGTAAGAGTGTGTGTTTATAGGTATCAAAGCTGGGAATAGATAGAGAATGAAAGAGTTTCTTTGAATCATAAAGGCTCAAGATTATCTCTAAAACTTGCTTACTAGGAACTATTGATTTACGTCAAAGACAAGTCATGGTGACTTAGACCTCCAAAACTTGTGTAGATGATTTAATGATGCAGGAGCATCTACAATAGTTCAAATTCTAGTGTGAAAATTCAAATTTTGGTTTTCCCTCCAAATTGTGAGATTTCAAAATTTCACCTTCAAGGTAAATGTAATTATCAAAAAGTGAAAGTAAAAAGGTGAAAATTTATTGTTAGATTGTTGAGTAAATAAAGGGGAAATGGTTGAAACTATTTTCAACCTTAGTAAATTGTTAAAACTTTCAAATAGCATATTGTTTTGTCTTAAGCCCAAATTGGGCATAGAAGTTAGGAGAGAGATTCTTGAAAAGACAAAAAAAGAGAGAATTCATTAAGAAGAGAAGAAGAAGAGAAGAATAGAGGATGAGAGGGGTGTATAAGTGGAGAAGGATAGAGAGGAAAAGTCCTCTCATTCAAAGGGGCAGAAGATGGAATGAAGAAAGGAGAGAAGAATTAGTGAGGGAGGACTTCACTCAAGAGATGTATAAGAATGTGAGAAGGAGAAAAGAATGTGAGAAGGAGTAGAGAATGATTTGGAAGCCATGGAAAATTGATATTGAATTGTAATTTTCTTATTTTATCTAAGAAATAATGAATGCTTTGTTTCCTATATGGTCTCTTTATGGAATTCTGGTAACAGGCCTGCATATGTGAATGTGTGAAAGTATGTGTATGATGATTCTCTAAAGAACATTGTGAAAGACTAATTATTTTATATGTTTGGAAAAATATAAAGGTGGTATGATGTGATCAAGAGGTTTTAAGGAGTTTGAAATGTTGTAAAAATCCTAAACAGGCCTAAACAGGGTATTCAGGCCTGTAAAACTACAACCCACTGTCTTAAATCAAATCCATGTGAAAATGTTTGTATGAAGTCTAAAATGGTATGGATATAATATATATAGGTCCCTAAGGCAATTATAAACTGAAGAGTGAAGAAAATCAGGCCCTAGAAACCCTCTTGATGTCCAAAAACTCCATAGTTGAAATTCAGGCCTGTAGGTGATAGTGTATAGAAAAAGTTAAGAAACTTGTATGTTTTTGCATTGTAAGTGGATTGATCAGGTCATTGTTGATAGGGAATATGAATGGGGAAGTAATCAAGGTATTTACATGGTTATTTATCCTCCTGAAAGTCTATTGATCACACAAAAAGAGATGACAATAATGAACCCTGTTGGCTGTCATAAAAATACAGTCCAAGACACTGAGTTGTTGAGTATTGGCAAGCTTATAAGGTTGATATAACCTGGAGAATGATTGGAGAAGGTGTAGGGAACTAATACAGACCATAGAAAATTTATTTTAACCTTTGAAACAAGCTAAAACACTCCCAGAAAAAATAATAAGCTCTCGGCCTGTGACTGTCATGGGAAAATTCTGAATTAGGTTCAAACCCTTAAAATGAGTTTTAAAGCTTGAAAACTCTTGAAACTTTGTAATTTGACCCTTGATGATGTTATAAATCTGTTGGAAGTGGTTTCAAGGTGTCACAGTATGGAGAAATATGGAAAAGGACAATTGCCAAGTGGAACCTAGGTGTATGTGAAGGGAAGAGCATAGGCCAATATAGGAAAAGTGAATTTCTCCAAAGAAATGCCCTAAAAAATGATTTATTCACCTGTAATAAGGTAATGGGTATCTTTAATGGTGATTTTTTTTATTATAAAGTCCATACTTTACTCTGGACAAGGTGATTTGCACGCAAGGAGGGCTAATTAGAATAGGGCATAAAGAAGAAAGTACAATTCCGTACAAAGCAACCTCAGGATATTTTTGAGTATGTTATATAAGGGCTTAATGGGTATATATAAATGTTTTTAATTTCATGATTTAGCTAACCTATAAAAAGTTATGGCCAATAAACAGGGAAAATAGGGCTATAAGGAATGAATGATCTAGATAGGTCTGTATCAGTTTGTTGATGGTTTCGGAGCAGTGTAAGGATCAGTTTCATCATTTAACTATTTTGAAAATAATGGAGTTTTATTCCTATTTTAGTTAAGAGTCTAGATTAATAAATCACTAAAGAATATTTTAATAAATATAGTATTAAATTATATAATTTGTCTATCTTTTTTACCTTTCTAAAAATAGAAATAAATAAGGATAAATATTACTTAGCTTGAAACTACACTAAGACAAATGATATAGAGGTTAGAACTAGTTTTACAGGACTAGGACAATGTCATAAATATGAATCTAGCTTTCATTCAGTGAAAGGATAGGAGTGCCAAAAATAGGAAACTTTAGGGTCTAGTGATATTATCCACTCCTCCCATTTTTGTTTAAACTAGTCATAGAGACCTAAAATGTTTTGGGTTTTGTGTTATTCCTATGTGAGCCTGCCTGTGAAATCTTGAATGTTGATTATCGATGAAACTCACTATAGATCTAATTTAATCTTCAAACCCTAACCCTCAATCATGCTTGATAAAATAATGTTTGAATCACTTTGATAAAAAGTGGGGGTTAGTGTGTAATATGCACTGAATGTGTAATCCACACACCTTATGTGGACACACTACCTACATACCAATACTCCAAAGAAGGATCAAGACATATGTAGTTCTCCCACCTAATGTGCTTTGTGCAATAGTGTGATGTGGGCGAAAAATAATAAATTAAGAGTGATTGAGGTCGCTAGGGACTAGTATGACAGTTTGAGTGTGTTTGTAGTTGTGTTGGGTGACTATATGCAAAGAATAGGGAATTTTTCCTTAGTGTTTTGCTTGTATTCTTGCTTACTTTGTAGGATTTATCACCTCCCTTATAAATCAGCTTTGGATAAGATTTTATATGGAACCATTGGTCATGGATTATATGTATTCATGCTAATCTGACATAATTAAGGATAGGGACTAGATGAAAATAACCATTGAGGCTCAAAATGCAATTGGATAGGAGCATTAAAAAAGGGATACCCTAGGGTTTGATGCTATAGTCCAAGTATGGCAATCCTATCCTATAGGATTGAGACCTAGGGGAATAATATTAGCCTAGGAAAATTAGCCTAGATAAGGTGGAATGATTGTTTAGAAGGTTTTAGATGGCTGGTAATGAGCAAAAAGGTGTCTAGAAGGGTCATAAGAGCATGCAAAAAGGAGCTATGGATAGGTTGTCACAAGCCACACTCAAACTACTAATTTTGACATTATATATGACTATATTAAATAGTTTCCATGAATAATAATGCATGTAAATGGTCCTATCATGTCTTCAAAACATTCTCAAATGAAATATCATAGGGTCTAATGTAAAATATTGGTCTTATAGACTAATTTCTTGACCTTATATCACATAGTCTTATCTAAAACAAAAATGCCATTTTATAAGAAATGTTTTCACCATATTAACTTGCCTCCAAAAAAATTTCCAAGAATTAACATGACTTATAATTCATGAATAAACTCATCATGTACTTTACTACATCAATTTGACATGCTCAGACCCTTAAATCTATCTTCTCATCTCTCTCTAGGTTTTTCACTATTCACACCATTAGGTCGATCTACAACTAGCTAACTTGGATGATAAATTTATAAATATTGAAGGATGTAACCTATCCATAAACCATCATAGGCATGTAGTATGATTTTCTAGCTTCTTCTCCCATTTATTTTCTTTTCTTGACTAATGCAACTTTTGAGAGCTAAAAAACTTCTTAAAAAATAAGCCTTTATCTACACATTTTATCTCTCATATAACTAACCACCACCACAACCTAGAGGAACTTGGGAGAGTTTATTACATGATCTAATAACTTTTCTAGTCATTTTAATCCATTTTGAGCTGATTTGAAGAATATCTTTCACATCAGGTCCTTAATAAGGTTTTAGTGAGGTTTAACATAGGTTTTGGTGTTAACAATTATTCATAAAGGAATAAAACTTAAATAAAAAAATAATGCCTAGAGATATTATCTAGTACCCTTACCCATCTCTCCTTAATATTTTAGTTTCCCATGAAGAGGTTACACATGCCAATAAATGTCTAAAAGTGCTTCTTAGGTCTTGAGACCTCATTTTGTGAACTTGAGAAGGCCTAAAACAATGTTTCATGAAATTTCATTCAAAACAAGGCCTCAAACATTATTAACATGATTAAAAAAACATATATTACCTATGTCCATGCTCACATATGCATATTTGCACTAAAATTTGATATTCATACCTCAATAGGCTAGTCAAGGTCTAAAAGTGGTCTTGGTGTAGGCTTACTATTAAGTTCATGTCCCTATAGGTTTGCCCTAAAACACTAATGAATGTTTCAATGCCTCAAATAAATTATAAAACAATGTTTTATAACATTCACATACCTGTGTTTAATCATTTTCATGCACATACCTCTTCATGTCATGACTAGGCTCATGACTAGACTTTCTATACAACTTTGACAATAATGACATGTACCTCCATGAAAACATAAGGAATTAGTTTCCTTAAAATAATATATTTTTACTTAAAATTATTTTTCATGATAAACAACCTTTAATGATAACACTCTCTCAATGCTCTTTGTCACATCAACACATTGCCAACTAGACTTAGTCACCTTTGACATCATCTTCATGCAAGATTCACCTTTGACATCAATGATAATATTTAAAAATAGATGTAATAATTTCACCACTTATCGATGAGCCTTAGATAGTTCAACCTAGTGAAATACAACATATTATCCAATGCAGGAGAATTCCTCCACTTGCCAACTAATGATTTTGAAAGTTTTACAATTTTGTAATTTTGGTCCATTTATTATGTATTTAATAAGTTTGTCTAATAATATACAGTGTTAGTCTATTAAAAACCCAAAAGGTAAATATACTAGTGTTATATTTTAAAACCAATAAGAGAGGGAGCTGAATTAGTGGTGGTAAACATTCCAATTCAATTTACAAAACCTTCAAACATTTAAGCATTCAATACAACCATTCATGAAGCATTCAAGATGTTTATAACAATGAATAATAGATAATGCAAGAACATAAACATAACATAATATATATGTGGTAAAACCTCATGGTGGTTAAAAACCATTGTCACACCAATTTAACTATTATCTTATAAGTAATGAAATAATATTTAGTGAGGCACCAACCGCATAAGGAGCACCAACCCCTCACTAGTTATGAAACAGCCTAAGTAGTCCTTTAGCAAGCTCTAACTTTCAAGGAGTATCCAACCACTTCAAGTAAAATTATTAAAGATACAATATGTAAGTTAGATCCAACTCCCACTTGATCAAGCACCAACCTAACCAAGGCATGCTTAATGACCTCAAAATACCTTATTACTCTATTAACTGATGGTGATCTCTTCTTCATCACTCCCTATTAGATATATGCATTCTAATCACTATCATTCAAATAAAACACTCTTCTCATGAAGATATTGATGGTCTCTCACCTCATTTATCTCACTTCACCTTTCTACCCCTCTCACACAACCTTCTAGGATCACTCACTCAACATGCCTCTTCTAAGCTCATTAGGTCAATTGACCTTATCATCCACCTACATAAGATATGTTAGATAATAATCATGGTTTATATATTATTTTTATGGTCTTAAAATAATGTGTTTCTACTCCTCCAATAAATCCTTTTATTCACTTTTCAACTCTCACATACCCCTCTTCTTCCAAGTCTATCACATCTATCCAAAAAACCTAGAAATCATCGCATTTGGTTTCACCTTTCATAGAAACATAATGATAATTATCATGTTCAAAACATTCCTTGTTGGCCATAACACATGAATGCACTCTTAAGGCATCTACATGGGTCACCTTTAAGTAGTACCATCTTTCAAATAGGCTTAAGTGTTCTTTTAGGTCCTATGAAGACCCATTCACCTCTTTGACACTTCTTTGAGAAAACTAAGAACATAGGAAAACTTTAAAATACATGGACCCATGAAAAAAAAATATAATTCCTCATTAAGTGATAAAAATTATCACAACACCATTTTTCTAAAGCAGAAAAAAATCAAACACCATTTTGTACACACAACCACCATAAATGAACACATAATGACCTTGTAAGACTTTGATCATACGAAATATGATTGATCAAGCCTTTATAATCCAAATAAATTTTCTCCATGGAGTCTAAACCATTCTTTGATAGTTATCTCATCTCAAAACATCTAAATACCATTAAAAAATAACTCTATTTTCCTTTTTAGGTTACTTGCAGATCATGAATAAACACATAGTCAACTTTGGAGATCAATAACTTTGTCTATAAAAATATTTATACCTTTAAATGAATATTTATATATATGCCTTGAAGTCCTCTACAACTTTTATTTTTACTATAACATAAAATTTTGCATAGATCAAAATTTATAGCACAAAAACCAAGCACTGCAATAAATAATATTCAATTTATCCCACATTTCCTTGGCATATATGTAATGGATTACCTTGGTGTATTCAGTCTCTAAAAGATCACAAGTGATAGTATTCATTTCCTTATAATTGTTCTCAAATAACTTATTATTTGTATCATTGGATGGAGAAATAGTAGCTACAGATTAACCATCCACAACAGATTGCCAAGTGTCAAACCTTAGGGACATGATGTAGGTCTTCATCCTTGCACTCCAAAAATCATAACTAGATCCATTGAACATTAATGCTTGCTTAGTGGGAAAAATTCCTTGAATTTTATGGCTACCCATATTCTACCTTGGATCTCTTTTAAACTATCCAAACTTTACCAAAGGACCTGCTCTAATACCAATTATTAGAGGTAAAAACCACTAAGGGGGTGAGTCATTGGTGGAAAAAATCTAATTCAATTTCCAAAACCTTAAAACACTTAAGCATTTAATACAACCATTCATGAAACATTAAATATGTATATAATAATGAACAATAGATAATGCAAGATCACACACACAACATAAGATCTATGTGGGGAACCCTCATGAGGAATAAAACTCACTATCACACCACTTAAAAGACTATCTTATAAGAAATGAAATAATATTTAGTAAGACACCAACCCCATAAGGAAAACCAACCCCTCACTAGTTAAGCACCAACCCAACTATTCCTTTATCAAGCTCTAACTTTCAAGGAGGCTCCAACCCCCTAAGTGACTCAACACCAACCCAAACACTTCAAGGACACTTATGCAAACTCCAACTTGCAAGGTAGATCCAACTCCCTCTTGAAAAAGTACTAACCCAATGACGTCAAGCTTAATCACCTCAAGACACCTTTTTTATCTCTCAACTGATAGTGATATCTTCTTTAACTCTCTATATTCTTTATCTACAAAGGCATTCAAAGAACACCCTCCCCCATAATAGTTATAAGTTGAACTATGATATGTTGGATGTATTACACAAGATGAGTTGTGTCATACAAGATGAGTCATGTTGTGCAAGTTGCAACTTACAAGTTACACTGTGAGTTTCCTTACATTAACCTACATAAAAAAATTAGCTTAAATTAGGTTAACATAAATTTGGTAAAGGTGCATTAGGTACACAAGCTATGTTATAGTAGTTGCATTGCATAAGATGAAATGTGTTGCTCGAGCTACATTGTGCAAGTTATATTACAAATTTGAGCTGGCAAGTTGTGATGTGTGAGCTACATCAATCAACCAGTATAACCTAGGTTAAGATGTGCCACATGAGTTAGATAAACTAACTTTGATACATGAGTTACACTTCATGGCATGAGTTACATTAAGTTATATTGGTTGTATTGTATAGGATGAGTTGTGTTATATGGAATAAGATGTAATACCCAAGTTACATCGCATGAGCTATGTTTTAAAAGTTGAGTTTCATGAGATATGTTATTTGATTTTCAATTCATGGAATTAGTTTATCCCACATTTCCATGTAAGATATTTAATACATAAAATTGTTATTTCATTCATATCTACATAATGTGTAGTGACAGTCTAGCTAAGTATAAGAACTTAGTGAACTTTTATCTAAAAGGACAACTTTACACCCACATATATTTAGCTATGCTCAACCCCATGACATAAAACTTAGACCATATAAAATTGAGACTAATGTGATCACACCCATATGATCGACTCTCCATGAATCATCCATACATGGCAATGGTGTTGTCATCAAACTGCATACTCATATTTTTTATCACTAGACCCAGAATATCTAGATGAAAACTATGAACTACTAGATGAAATCCACTCATGTACATAAGAATTCAAAGCATATAAGACCTATTATGGGACCTCTTTCATAGCCTAAAATCACCATAGTTATCCTTAAACATTCCTAACCATGCCAAAACTAAATATTAACCAAGCATATGTCAAGCATACTAAGACAAACATATTGCACACTTTGTCATTGATACTTAAACTATTGATACACTTCATCCACTCAACTGGACATCTCTGTGACATAAATGAAAACTCTAAAAAAATAGTAGGTTAGTTAAAAACCTAAAAACATAGGATAATTAGTGTGCAAGGGGTGAAAACTGATTTATTATCACCTTGAGCATCATTTGTGAAGTCCTGTGCACTTTTAACTTTTGGCTTATTTCTCATTGGATGAATTCACTCTACAACATTGTCTTAGGATGAGATAACCTTTTAAGTCTAGTAACATTTTAAAATTAAAATGGTAAATGTAAAACTATATATATGTATGAGAACATCATGTGGTAGTTCCATCTATATTTTATTTAAGGGTTGTTAGGAGTTGTTATAGGAATCTCCATGTTGGTCAGGATTCCACCAAATGTGATATGGAGATCTATTTTTATCATGGTGAATCTGTAAGTTACAATTGTATGAATCTAAATTTGCTTAGTTCATTTAAAATCACTAATATTATTATTAGTCAACACTAATTCTACTTATCTAATTTACCCCATTTAATATCATCCTAATAATCCCCCCTTTCTAATCATTTATCTAATATCTATTTTTATTATTCATATACTAACCATATTCCTATCCCACTTCTTCATTAATTATCCTAAATCCCCATTATCCCATTCTAATCCCCACTTATCTATTATTTGGGAATTTAAAATTCCCATAGCCCACCTACTAGCCTACTCCTAGGCTCTCTTACACCCATAGTCCCTAATCATCCACCTAATCCATACATATCCGATATCTAAGCCTAATTAATTCCTAAGAGGATTCTAGAATTAGAGAATTATAGAATCCTTTCTATTCTCACCTTTCCTCTTTAGAAGCCTCTAAATCTAAAGGCTTCTAAGGAATTTAAAACTCCTTGGATAATCCTCCACCCTTGATCTCCATAATCTAACTTTGAATTTCAACCATTTATTTCTCCCTCCTTCTATTTAAACAACCCACCCCTCCATAAAAACTAACTATAAATCTAAGGAAATTCTTCATGTCAATCTAATACTTCAATCCATGCATCCAACATCCTTGATCAACCAATCATAATATCTAAATTTTGAGTCCATGGTAATATCTAATCAACCATCTGATTGAACATTTTGGAAGGAGGTTAGTTGAAATAAGGGATTTGGTAAGTTCTATCTTGCAATTCTAATTTGTTTTTCATAATCCTTCCTAATAGGTAGTTTGATGTTTTGAGTTCAAATTGCATGCTTATGTGTAGTTTAGTCTATTATGCTCAAATTTCTTACTACAAAAATTACAGAAAATAGTACCTATAAGTATCTATAATGAATATAGTAGAAGGGTTGACGATTATGTTAATTATGATACAATTATGTCAATTATGATATGTATGTAAGAAATAGAATATTGAATGTTGTTCATAGAAAGATTTCACACAACATATTAATAGAACTGGACATTGATATATGAGGTTTTTATTTATTATAATTTTTGATATTAGATTTTTTAATATGAATTCTAATTATTTGTGTTCTTTATTGGTATAATCATAGAGTTTCGTATGTTCTGATGACTATTTTATTCATTTGTTTAGATGTATCCATTTCTTTGTCTATAAGTAGTTTCTATCATGCACTAAACCTTTATATTAGTATATTTATCTATGATAAACCTTATATATGGATTCCAAGTCTTGGTCAAAACTTTATGTAATATTTCTAAGTCACTTTGCACACCCTATCCCCATAATTAACATATTCTAGTGAAACCCAAGAACATCTACTAACAATGGTATGGTAAGTGTAGGTATGTTATGATGATTACTAACCTAAGAGATGTGGAGAGCTAGTTAGAGCATAAAGTTATATATTCATAGATAAATAAGGATAAATAATTGGGTGTACCTCAAGGGAGATTACACAAGAACATGTCTACGATGAAATCTATGAGATCTTTTGGTGTGAATTATTGAGCTTGCTAGCTGATTGGTTGGCTCAAATTGAATATCACTATTTTTAACTACAAACTAGTGACATCATTATGTGGACTGAGGACAAGAAAAAATAGTTTTAGAATCTAGATACAAATTGGACAAAGTGAGTTAAATTTGGGAAAGCAGGGAATAAAAAGAAAGAAATAAAAAAAAACAAGATCTAAGTGAATTATGATAAATGGATAAAAGATGGAAAGATGTTTATTTTCTAACTAATGTCATCCATTCAAAGAAATTATTTTTGCATCCCATCTTGGGCCCCTTGTGTATTAATATGCTATGATTTCATTTTGAAACATCTTTTTCCAAACTAATGATTTCTTCTTGTGGAATAATGCACATACAATATTCTTTAGATCATCCTAAAATGAAAACTCTTGGATAAAAGTGATATTTAAATGAAAACATAGAGATCCCAAGGATTATAGGATGAAACCCATATGATCAAAAAATACAATTGTACACAAGAATTGTAACATAGCTTTAAGGAGTGTAGATTCAACTAGTTTTTAGATTTTTATGTAGGTTGTTAGTGTGAGTATGGTTGGAGAGGTATTTCCAGATTTTTGGTTTGAGTTACAGTAAATATAAGGTATTTTTTGAGTTTATTTTTAGGTTATTTTAGTATTATATAGTTTTCGTAATCAACCTATGATTACTATGAATTTATGTTATGTTTTGAGCAATACTTGTAATGCTTGCATGTAGATCTGAGAAGGATTTTGCCCAAACATTGAATTTCATTTTAGAATTATTTTTGGGGAGTCTATTTCAATAGTTTTTATTTTTATTTTACTTTTAATGAAATAAAAGGTGTCATACGTGTTGTGTTTTAGTGATTTTTATATTTCTAAAAGATTTTCAAATTTTGGTTTCACTAACTAGTGTACAAAGGGTGTATCTCATATAGAAATTGTTCCCAGCGTGAAGTTGATTTCAGATATGATATTTTGATATTTTGGTATTTGAGCTAAGATATTTCTATCTTGTTGGGTAAGATAACCATTTTTTTAGTTTATTCTTGTTGCATGCCAAGTTATGAGGTTGATTTATTAGTGAGCAACACTTACATGTCAGTTTTAATGGTTGCATGCCAATGCTCAAATGGTTTCATGTGTGGTATCTGCCATTACATGTTAGTTTAGTAGGTTAAATTTTTATTTTTAATGTGAATCATGGGAATTTCCCTTGAATATATGTTTAAGAGTGTACCTATAATAAATTAGAAAAAGAGTCCTCTATCAAGACATTTCAGAGACTCATCCATGTTTTTCTGTCCTAGGCCTTTATACAAATAAAATGAAGTGCAAAATATGATTTATGCATTAAGAAAAGATCTAGAGTTTCAACATCAACCAAAAGATGTTAGGTTTAATAATTTAAAAGAAATAGAAGAATGTTTATCTAAGGTTGGACAATCATATTGTGGAATTTTGCAATGGGCTATAAATCCATTAATGGTTACTTTGGTCCAGCCCAATTTTTTGATACATCTTGGTGAAGATGTGATCTTACAGTCACCTCTTGCCTTAGTGAAATCACAATAATTACAAATCTTGAATTTCCTTACAAGGATAATATTATGAAGGAGGTATTTAAGTTGATTGTGGCAAGTTTTTGGGGTTTGGATGATATAGGAAATCCTTATTTTGATAAAAGGTAAATATTCTATAAACTATTGTAAGAGGTTAGTTTTATGTTATGATGCTAGATCTTGACTATGAAGATATTATTCTTGAAATGTTTCAATAATTATTAATTATTATTAGTACGAGTTATGCAAAAAATCTCATAATTTGTATGTAGACCATTTTGACCAAGAATCTGAGGGAGGCTCATGACATCTCCTGGCCACTCATATCTATCATATTAGAGGTTATACCTCAAGAACATAACATTTCTCTAGATGTAGATATGTTAGCTAGAAATGTTGTCAATATATGTGAAGATAAATTGAAACCATATATGATCATGGAGCATAAAGAAGAAGAAGTGGAAGTGTTAGAGGAAGATTCATAAGCTACAAAAGAGGAAGAGGAAAAGAATAAGGTTGAACAAGAAGACTTTTTGACTCTCTTTATAGATGGTTCAATAGAGAAGAATGATGAATTTGGGAATGAAGACAATGAGAATGTTTGGTTTATCCCTAAGTTTGGAGCTTTAAGTTACAAAAATGAAGGTGTTGATGATATATAAACTATGTATCTTATGGCAAAGGTGAATGAGGATGTTGATTACAACCTAAGGCATGAAAATCATTCAAATTTAATTTTTCCTACTATGTCACTACAAGAATATTGTCATCATGAAAAGTATTCTAAGAAGGAATATAGGGACAAGGATACAATTTTTAGCATAGAACATGTAGGTTCATTAATTCAAATTCAATATTTTTTCTACATATGGGATGTAGGTGATATTCTATTCAAATGGAATGCATAAAGGGTAGATAATTTTCCTAAATTTCAAATTTATTTATGCATAAAGGTATGGGACCTTGGTTCTTTATCCAAATAACTATAGAGGGAAGATATTCATAAACACTTGAAGGTTGAAATTATTGATGGCATAGACAGTGATGATTTTTGTGTTGACGGGTTGGGAAAAATTGACATGGTTATGGATGTATAAGGGTTTTATTCCATTGATGAGATATTATAGATTCAAAAATCCAAGGAAGTTGAGTTTACATCAGAAGGAGAAAATGTAGTGTTTTGAGGTGTCTCTAATGGAAGTTTGGGAGTAGTTCAGGAAAGAAGACTCCTTACAAGAAAAAATTCTTGGAGGATCAAGTTTTTTGGTGATGAAGAGCATGAAAACTACTTTATTTTTTGGTGAGAAACATAATACTTATTTCATTATTCAACTACTTCTAAATCACCAAAGAATGATGTTCAAAAATATGTTCCTAGGATCATTATTAGAAAGGAGATTTCAGCATGCCATAGAATTTAAAATTGATCATGAACATACCAATTTTCCCCATATTTATTAAGGATTGATTTGACAACAAGTTTTCCTCAGATATCTATTTAAATAGAAATTGTGTGTAGACCAACATTCAAATGCTTTATTAAATACATAGAGTTCAAGGTATTGTCTCATAGTTTGACTTTCTAATTGATGACAAATCAGGTAATAACTTTTAAATTGGTATATGTTGATAAAATTTTGTGTCTCAATAAGATTTGCATAGATATTTTTATTTGTAAACTAGATTTAACCCTATAAATAAATAACATAGCTTTTCAAATAGATATTAAAAACTCTTAATTATGTAATTAAAATAGAATTGGCTATGGAATTCCCATTTCCCCAATTAAATAAATAGGAAATGGTTTTTTTTAAAATATATCAATTTCCAAAATTTATTTAAAAGAACTCAACTTTTTAATTAGAATGTAAATCTCAACAATTCTAAATATGAGTGATTTGGTAAACTCATAGAATCTATTGTTCATCTAAACCATTCCATAAATATTTTATGTCTATAAAATAACATCTTAATTATTTTACAAAAATAATTAAAAATTAATCCAAAAATTCAAGCTTATTAAAAACTTTTATAGTCTACTTGGATCGGATTTAAAATAAAATAGAATATTTTAATTTCCAATTTCTCCTTTTAAATAAATTTGAAAATTAAATTATAAAACTCGCGTAGTTTTAATAAAAAAATTGAAAGGATTTATGATCACAGAGAGGAAATTAAAAACAAAATATAGCACAAAATATTTGTTTACGGGGTTCACGAAATGGCTATTTCCCTAGGTCCACTCTATGAGTGTTTCAATCTTATTAAAACTCTTTGAGACTGATTACAAAAATCTCTAAGAGTAAATAATTATTTTTGTACCAGATATATGAGTAAAAAAATAAACCTCTTATAGGTTCTATTTCCTCTATATTCAAATATCTCTATCTATAATTTCCTCTATACAAATCTACTACTTCCCTACTAGAAACCTATTACTACTTCTGTAAAATAACCTTGCAATTATATCTATATTCTTATTAATAATGTTGGTTGGGTAATAAAAAATTTCCATGGGGTATTAACAATTTCCTTGAATTGGAATTTTTCCCATTTCAAGAACATGGCATTGGCTATCTGAGATTTTCTATTACCTGTATTTGGTTTTACTCTGCAACTGATCAAAACTAAAAATCTCAAAATGGAATTCAACAATATTGGTGTATAGTTGAGTATGGATAATGGCATAAAATTAGTACTAAAACTGATATACGCTATCATAAATAGAAAATAATTAAACTTTATCACATAATATGTTGAATATTATTTGCCACCTATAAACCATTTTGTCGTTAATATTTCTACATACAACATCTATCAAGAATCTTCGAAAAGCTTTAAAGAATTAAATTACCATATATTTTTCAATAATAATAATAATAATAATAATAATAATAATAATAATAATAATAATAATAATAATAATAATAATAATAATAATAATAATAATAATAATAATAATTCCCACTTGAATGCAGAAATAATTCTTTAAACATATTCCACAACAAGATTAAATAAATGCCAAGACTCCTTAAGCCAAGATTAAATAAATGACAATTCAAGATCAAGTTTTGCACTTTCTTGGTAAATCAAGATTACCATGCAATAAGTTTTGAATAATATTGGAGTTAAAGACTTGGAATACTCATTTAACAAATATTAATATGCATGTAAATCTCCACCAAAAAGAAATTAATCTCCCCACTAAAATAAATCTAGGACCAAATATCTTTCCACCAACTATATGATTCATTGCAAGTGGAAAAAATAAAATAGATTTCAACTCATGAGATTAAAGAATTAAAATATTCCCATGACTTTCTTTAACAAATCTTTAAGAAGTCAACCCCACATTTCTTTGGTGGAATAAAGACTTGGATTTAAAATAAAACATGCAACCATGATTATCTTAAATAACCCATGATTAAACTACCACATCAATTCTTTAAAAAAATATTTATATCTTTTTGATAATATAAGAGTGGTAGGATTCTTGATTTATGGGATAAATAATTAAAATTATATCCCGTGACTATTCTAAATAATTATCCATGTGGGAGTGGGAATAGTATACTTTTGGGAATAAAATATCCAATGGTAGATTGAAAACCATTAAATAGGATATTTAATTAATTAAATATATCCCATGGTAAAATAAAAAAATACCATTAAATAAGATATTAATTAATTAAATATGTATCTCATGGTAAAATAAAAATACCATTAAATAAGATATTTAATTAACTAAATATATCCCATGGTAAAATTTAAAAAAAATATATTTAAATAGGATATTAATTAATTAAATATATACCCCATGGTAAAATAAAAAATATCATTAAATAAGATATTAATTATCTCAAACCATATGAAGAGTGAAAATCCTTTGGATCCTATTTGGGAGCATTTGGAAATAGTTATAGGTGCAATTCAAGAACATGATACATTTACCACAGTATCTACATGGGAGTTTGATATCATTTAATTGGGTTAAGTCATGAGTACTCAAGGCATACAGGAGGTTGAAACACAAGAAGAATTGAAGGGGTTTTATAAGGTAGGAAACTCATGTCATTTACTTATCATTTCATATTTATCATAAATATTCTCTACAATGTGTGATACTTTAGGTAAACTGATAGCTTGAAGTTCAAATATTTAGAAGAGGGCTTATCTAGGTATGATGAGATATTTTATATCATTTATGCTTTGAAAAAATTTAGACATCATATGGTTTATGATAAATATGTGAGGGATATAGATTAAATTGGATGTAAGTTATTATGGGTTCAATATAATTGGAGTGATGATCAATAAAAATGGATAATTGGCAATATAGTTATAGATGACTTGTTAAGAATGATTACTTCATGGTATCCTCTTATCACTCATGGAAATAATAGGTTTCCAACCATGATATAATATGTTATAATTATATTTACCACAATAATTTTTAAAATTGTGTTGGGTGGTGAGTATGTGCTAATGGTTAGATGCAAAGAGTACACTGTTTATTATCAAAATGACTTATTATTTGTAGTTTTGGTACCCAAAGTGTTGTGGTATGAATTTTTCTACTATATAATGCTAATGATTTCGAAACTGATATACCTTGGCTCCTATAGATCAATCCATGAATTTTAAAATAACATCACAAGTTGGGGTAATGTATGGGTCTATTACTGTACATTTTTGTATTGTGTATTACATGAATGTGAAGGTGAATGTAGTAATTATTTATAAAATATGTACTAGCTGTTGTATAAGATGTATTGACTATTAAAATAGTCCCATAGGCAACAAAAATTATATCTACAACATTATAAATGTCTCAGGAGTCTCTGACATGAATTTCTTAATGATAGTGCATCTACATAGTTTGGGAGATAAGTTATGAAAGATAGGTTACTCATGGAAGGAAATTGGAGACTGATATCATGGACAAGCTGGTTATGCTTTGGTGATGGCCATAAAAATGCCACTTAGATCAGGTCCAATACTCTAAAATTTTACAATATTTTAAGAAGGATGTTGGCCAAAATTGCATTTGGGGAGTTTACAAAATTTATTTGGAAAGATGTAGTTCAGATTCAAAATTGGAGTGAATGTACCAAAGAATTGCATATCCAAGAGCTCAAACTACATGGATATTTTTATTTGGTGCATGTCATTGTCACAAAGAAACCTGAGTCTTCAAGTTTGCATAGTGTTTTTTGGAAAAATATGTAACACCTCATAGGTATAGGATTAATGCTTAACATGTAGTATGACATGTTTTTATCATTTTGGCATAAGGATTATGGAACATTATGGTTGTAATTGTTTGAGGATAAGCAATTTTGGGGAGGGGAGAATTTTCATGTCTCCTTTTAAGAAAATTAGTTTGGTAAGATTATTTTTTCATTCCTATTTTCCCATGGACTAATATATTTGATAAGGGAAAATGTTTTATTTAATATTTTAATTTTTATTCTATAAATTAAAGATTTATTATTTTTAGGAGCAATTAAATATTAACTATTAATATTTTATTGCACAAGTGGAGCATGGAGTTTAATCAGGTGTAATTATAACTCCCAAGAGTGAAATTATAAATATTATATAACAAGTTATGATGGGTTGTCATTTTGGAGTGACAAATATGACATATTCTATGATAGGCTGCCATTGACTATCTTATGTCGGTAGTTATGGGAGTGATCTAGACATATTTTCTTTTATTTTATTCATTTCCCACCAAAGTAGGGTGTGGATTTATAGGTGAAATTAATGATGATGTTATAATTAAACTTTAAAAATTGGGAGTTACATTTTAGGAGAGGATATTGATGGGGCTCCAGGAAAACTTGTTATTTTATAAGTGGGCCAAATTTAGGAAAGTTGGGAGTAAAAACAAAGAAGAAAAAAGGATCTAAGTGAATTATAGAAAGTGGATAAAATATGGAAAGTGGTTTATTTTATAACTAATTTGATCCCCCAAATCAAGTATTTTCCAACACCATCTTAGGCCCTTGTGTAGTAATATGTCATGATTTCATTTTGGAACATCTTTTGCCAAACTAATGATTTCTTTTTTTGGAATAGTGTGCATGTAGTATTATTCAAATGATCCTTGAACAAATTCTCTTGGATGAAGGTGTTATTTGGATAAAAACCAAAGGATTATAAGATAAAACCCATGTGATCTAGAGATACAATTCCCTAAATAAATTATAACAAAGCTTCAAGGAGTGTAGATTCCACTAGTTTTTGTAGTTTTAAATAGTTTGTTGGTGTGAGTAGGGTTGGGGAGGTATTTACATATTTTTGGGTTGTGTTACAAAAAATATCAAGTATTTTATGAGTTTATCTTTAGATTATTTAATTATTGTATATTTTTGGTAATCATCCTATGAGTATTCTAAATTTATGTTATGTTTTGAGCAATATTTGTAGTGCATGTGTGTAGATTTGGCAAGGATTATACTTGAACATTATATTTCATTTAAGACCTATTTTGGGGAGTCCATTTTAGTATTATTTAATGTTTTTAGAATTATATTAATGAAATAAAAGTTGTCATAAGTTTTTTATTTGAGATATTGTGGTATTTCTAAAAAGTTAGCAAAATTTGGGTTCATTAGCTAGTGTAGAAAGGGTATATCTCATACAGTAATTGTTCCCAATGAAAATTTAATTTTAGAGATGATATTTTGATATTAATTTCAATAAGGGTAAATGATAATACATATGATGAAAATAATGACATATTTTTAACCAATCTCTTTCCCAGAAGCCTCACGGATTATGCTCTTAGGTGGTTTTATGATCTTCCTTTCTAATTAGCTATAACTTTCAACCCTTTGGCAAATCATGTTTTGAAATTTTTTTATATCAATATTGGGGATAAATTATCCTATGCTCAAATTTTAAATTTCAAGTAGGTTCCAAATGAGATACTTAGTGAGTATATTTTAAGATTCAAGACTATGCTTACCAAAAAGTCAAAACAAATGGTAGATAATGAGCTTCAAGGCATTTTCAATTAAATATTACTTACTCCTCTTATATATTCTATCATGTTTTATAATTTAAAATGATTATATGATTTATGTCACACACTTAAGTAACTCTAGGTCACATTGATTACATTGAATAAACTCGAGTATATCTCTATTATTCCTTCTACATATATTATCAAGTTTCAAGGCAAACTTAATTAGATGATCAAATCTAATGAAGTAAAAAATGAGGATAAAACTATATTTTATTATATATCTCAACCACCACCTCTGCTTTAATTACAAGCTCCACCAAGGTGGCAAATTTCAAGGCTAACTTCACCTCATCATGTGCTACTACAAAATATTATTGAATGTCATGTTATTACACTTCATCCACTAATGGAGGTAGATATATATAGACCCCAATATAGAAGCTTTGATAATAGTGTATTTTGTGATCATCATAGGTGTGTTGGTTATTAAACAAATAGATGTATGAAGCTCAAATAAAAACAATATTTCATTGATGAAAACATTATTGATAGTGGTACATCTATTAAAGAGGCTAGGCCACAAGCAAATGAGAATGCAAAGCTAAAAATTTATCAAGATATTTTCCCTATTTATAGGGCACAATATAAATTTTTTTTTATGAATTACATCATGCATATCATGATTATCCTCTTCCATCTTCATATGCACATCCACTTTATATATTTATTGGTCTAGTTACAAGCAAGTTATCATCTCGCCCATGTATTACATTTGATGATTATGAAATTATTGATGATGATTGTGATAGATATGCATTATTCATTTGATAATATATTGGCATGAAACCTATTCATAGTATTATAGTAGATAATGGATCAAGTGAAGATGTGTGAACTATAACACTTTCACATTCTCTTGGATATATATAAAAGGATATATAACATACATCTAGAGTTGCGAAGGCATTTGATGGCCATACACAAGACATTATTGGGAAAATTATTTTGAATTTTCAAGTGGGAAATATCATATTACCCATTGAATTATTAGTTCTACCAAGGAAATGTCTTTGATATGTTATTGGAAGGACCTTGGTTATAGAAAACTAGAGTAGTTCCTTCTACGGTTCACTAGTGTCTAAAGTATATTCATACTAATAAAGTGTTTAAAATTTCAAGAATCCAATATGAATATCCAATAGAACCCCTGGTGTTTAATCTTATTATATAGCACTTGGCTAGTAAAATAAGTGATAAAATTGGTAATAAGCTAGTCTATACTACTATTCAGAATAATGATGCACATTTAACAAGGTATAATCCACAATCTATTTTTACATCTATTCATGAGTTCATAATAATATTTTTATTTATTTAACTAATAATTAGCATGAATATATTTCAATTTTTCCATCTATTATTGAGCATAACATGATTCCACATGAGTGTGATCATTTGGTAAATAAATAAAAGATATTTACTCCAACATAGGTATAGGTTTGGACATCTATATGAGTAATGATTCATAAGGTTACTTTACAACATATGGTTCTTCTTTAGATTTAAAAAATTATAATGTTGTCACTACTTAAATGGCACAAAATATTATTGCTTATCAAGAGGTTGGTTACACATATGAACATCCCATTAATGAGATATTTGGTTGTACACAATGTAGTATTCCCTCTAATGCTCCTAGTTGGGTCAAGGACCTTGTTTAGATTCCTTTCATAAAACTTACTTTTACATAGATTCTTAGATTTTCATATTTATTTTCTTATTACTCTACACCCAATCCAACTTCTTTGAGCCCTTGGATTTCTGCTTTGATTTTGGGGCACTTGTTCCCTTGTTTGATTCAAACCCTTTTGAACAACCTAAAATGACCATACTACTAAGATTTCAATATACATATCTTTGATGGAAACTTAGTTTCTTCTTATTGCATATCTATACATTCTATAAGTTGTCATATGTACCTTCATGTTCACATCTACCTAATTTTACATAAGTTTACATGCCCATGGTTCTCATCTTTGCAACACTAAATTTATATTGGGGGCATCACACATGCTTTCCTCCTTGCCATGCTTTGCTTCAACACCTTTCTAAGGGTTGTTTTAATCTTACCCTATTTATTATACTTTTGTAACCATGTTTTTCATATCTTTGTCAATTTTTAAATTATACATGCTTCTATTTTCAAAATACAAAAACATTAATATATTCTTAAAATACCAAAAAAATAGAATATTTACAAAAAATAAAAAATAAGACTTGTAGGCATATTTTAATGTTATTGGATATGTCTTTGCTTATGTCATCTCTCTTTATGTTTTAGTACATATCATATTTTTAATACATAATTATTATCGTAAGGTATATGAGTGTGTAAGTGGATAAATTTCATTATGTAAAATAGTCTTCAAACACAACAAAGCTTTCTTAATTGACATTTTTTTATATAAAATCAATTTGGACAAAGTCACATCTATAATACAATGGTGCACTATGCACATATCCCTATGAATATTTTCTCTATGTTTTCAATTGCAACATGTCATATGGACTTCGTACATAGTTTTTTTCACACATAATAGAATTCACATTTAGATATTAGTCAATTTTGAAGCTAAGGAAAAATTTTACATGGTTTCAATGCTTGTCAAGCCTTTCACCCAACAACCATGAATATATTGGGGCATCACATTATTTTATAAAAAAAATTCATATGTTTTATTTATCCATAAATTATTTTATATGTTGAGTTATAAATCAAAATGTGTGCTTTAATATTTCATTCAATCTTCACATATGTCTTGAATAATATGCTACTTGTTACAATTCTGTGTGTGTGTGTGTGTGTGTGTGTGTGTGTGTGTGTGTGTAATTTTAACAAGTAGCATATTATTCACTTAACCTACTCTATATTCATTTGATGTATGTTTCCTTCCTATGTTTATTTGAGTTTCATTTCATGATTCAAATTTGTTTGCTTATTATATGTGATCCTTATCCTTGTGTATGTTTAACATGCACCTTTATTGTATGGTATTGTGTGTATGTCCTTTCACATTCTATGATTTTCTGATATTTTCATGTTCTTTATATTTAACCTTTGGACTCAATTGTTACATATATGCAAAAAATTTACACTATTTTAGACATCCTAGACCTCCCTTGTGTGTGGCCTCTAGGCCTTATTGCATGATAATTATGTGACTTTGATTACATGTTTTATATATGGCTAATATGGTGTCATGGTTATTATCATGCACTACTATGTATCTACTTATCTATCTATGGTGCCATGATATCTATCATGCACATACTATCTATGTGATTTGTAGACACCAAAAATCCACACACTACTACTCTAAATGTTGAAATACCCCTTAAACACCTTGGGACCCTCTTAGGACCAACCTAGCCCTATAAACCCTAACTAAGCTTACCTATAATCAATTTAACCAAACTAGCTTAACCTAACCTTGTACCTATTTTGAAATTTCACCCTTGATCATCGATGGTTAGGTTGACTACTGATGATCACCCTGACCATTGATGGTCAGGGTCCACCTCTTTAACCAACTAACATGCAAATTACCTGCCTAAATTTTCTAAATATAAGTTGTCTAAATCCTATTATAATCCATTTGCATCAAAAAGTTCTAATTACATAGTCTAGTTAAACCTCCACTTCCACCTCTTACTTGTGCCTATATGAAGAGAAGAGCTGGGAGGTGAAATCCATCTACAATCATGATCAAAAACTTTGTGCATCTAAGAGTTTCTTTCTTACAAGTCAACCAACATCAACAATCTAACAATCATATCAGAGATATAACTTTTTATCACCTCTCCACCAAGTCTTTGGGTACTTTTATTTTGTTAGAATCAAGCCAAATTCTACCAATAGGTCTACTACCCTAATCACCCACCCAATCAACTTCTAGTAGGACAATTACTTATTTATCAATATTCATATACTTTATTTTAATTTTGTAATCAAGTCAAACCTTAACCATCCCTTGTAATAAATATTTTGATCTCTTCAATCAACCAAATTACCAACCTAAATCCTTACACAGTAACCATAAATGGTTGACTCAATCATTGATAGTCTATCCAACCATCGATGGTCACCCTAACCACCGATGGTCACCTTAACCAATGATGGTCATCCCAACTATCAATAGTCACTATGGTAGTGAAAACCAATAAGATAACTTAAACTACCTATACCCAATCAAACCTAATGCTCTATGTTCCTTCCTATCCACAAACCCTTTCTAATTTTATGAAGCATACCCCAACCTTATAGCACTACCTAGTATTAGCTAGTTTATCACTTATTTAATCATTTATATCATATTTATTAACAAACATTCATGTATTTAATTTTAGTACCTTTGGCTTATTGTTACAAGTACCTTCCTTTCTATTTTTTGAGCTTAATTGTTTAAAACATGTTGATTAACATACCCTAAGGAAGCTCTTCCTTTTGGGATCTAGTTATTGCTAGGTAATCCAATCAACTATTTGTCTAACAAATAATTTTTATTTAATGCTTTCTTATTTGCAAGTCATCTTCCCAAGCCAAAGAGGAGTTCTTCACAATATTTTGATTTAAATTTACACATAATCATTAAAGTTTTATAACCATACCCTTAATTTCTTCTTTTCCTTTCTTGAAATAATAGGTAAAAATTCATTGAAACATTTTGACACACCCAATGGGATCTTATGTCTTTAATTTGGGTTTCATTTCTTTGTATATGTATACTTTTCTCCCTATCTATGCTTATTAATGAAATTTAAATTTATTTTGGGCTTAAAATTAAGTGCATCTATTGCTTGCTTCTAATTTTAGATCACTTTGAATTAAATCGTAGTAATATTATTGTAGCGCACACTAAACCAAATCACTTTTACTAATTAAACATCAAAACAAACTTGAGACAAGGCCTAGCTAGGATTTCATCACCTAGTAGTAACCTTACCCTTTCCCAGTGATCCTAATTGGAGGTCATTACCAAGGGGAGAACTAACTCAGCTCTCTGGTTAAGTATAATCTCTATATATCAATATATATTAGCTAAACCCCTAACACCCTTATCGTTGTAGTGTGTGAAGTGAGGGGGTAGGCCCCAATACCAAGCCATGTATTAATTTTAACACAAATTATTTTTGGTCACCTAAATGCAAACTAAAACCAACCTTAGACTTCCTCTCTAGTACCCACTCTACAAGCCAACTTTTGTCACACTTTTTAAAGTCTTATATAAGCCAAAAATGAGATTAATTAAAAATCTAAGGCTTAACATATCTTTTAGAGTGTGATTTTATTTCTTTGATATTTTCTTGTCTTTTCTTTATTTGAGTAGTGAGGTTGTTTGTGATTTCTATCTCCCCTTTCTTGTATGGTTCTCACTCACCAACAATGAAGAGACCCTACGGAGCAAAACCCATCACCAAGACAACCTACCTCTTTTAAGTCTTCATCTATGGACTATGTTTATGAACAAATAGACTCTCCTTAATCCCTTAGGAAGTCCTACCTTCCCTTAAGATGTCCCTTAAGGAGATGCATATTTTTCCACTTTCCTAGAAAACAATCTCATGGCCTTACAACATTACCTTACCCCCATCCATAGATCCACCTTATGGAATGCCTCTCCATCTCATGGGGAGTACCTCTATTTCCATGGTAACTAGCCAAACATTGACTACCCATGTTTCCTTATCAACCAATAAACACTTTGAGACTACCATTGAAAACCAACCAACCCAAACTACCACTACCCTTATACCTTCTACTCCTACCAACAAAACCTATGCAATAGGAGTGCCTACCTCTAACACTTAAAACCTTCCTTTAGTTACCCCCAATCCATCAACCACTACTCTGATTCAAATCCTTGTGGTTTCCATACCCTCCACCTTACCATCGATTAACACAAGGGTCACCACCCTTCCATCGATCACTAACCCAACTATCACTCCTATCTAATAAGCATCCCTTGGACCAAACTTTAGATACATACCTAATATATAAGGGCATGTACCCCTACCCACTACCCAACCACCTACCTCTACCTACCCTTATGTATCTTCCACCCAACCATTGGCATCCACTTACTAATATGTGGTAGCCTCCTAACCTTCTACCCACTACTAGTATAACTTTCAACCATCATAATAATATGAATATTATAACCTTTTGGGTGTACAACCCCAATACAAACTAATGAAGATTATTATGGACAAGATGACCACCTTAGAATCATTTATTTTGGGTGCTCATAACATATTGTCATATGACCAAATCTATAACGTGCCCATCCATCCATCCATACCTATCAGGCCATATCCTCCCTAATGGAAACTTCCCAAGTTATCTAAATTTCAAAGTAAGGAGGATCCACAACAACACTTTAGGTAATTTAGGCATGCTTGTTATCTCATCACCTATGATGATTCCCTTCGTCTCCATACCTTCCCCATGTCTCTAGCTAGTCTAGTATTGGATTGGTATAGTGACATACCTAAGTACTCCCTATTGTCCTTTACCCAATTGGATTAAACCTTCTTAGACCACTTTTCAATTAATATCTCCAAGAAATTATCTATAACCAAATTCTAATCTATCTTGTAGTTTGAAGATGAATTCATTGTCTATTTTGTAGCTCATTAGAGGAGCCTAATTAACCAACTCTCCTTCTCCATACCTCAACTCAAACTCATAGAGCTCTTTGCTCAGGCATGTGCCAAGCATATCTCCTCCACACTACATGTCCAAAGATTATAAACCTTTGATGAAGCTTTTACCATGGACCATAAGTTATAGAACCAAACCATTTATGAAAGAAAGCTAAATCTCAAGAAAAAAATTCAACCTAAAAAACCAATGAGGCCTCTTCCTCCAAATCAAGTAACTGGTCCAACACTAACCTTAAGAGCAAGGGAACCACAAATTAGGTTGTCCTTAAAGCCACTCCTCTACCTTATATCAACCAGTGAAATTCCTCTAGTTACTCAAAGTAAAACCTAAAGAACTAAAACTAAAACAACCAAAAGTAACTCACTCCACTTGAAGAGTCATATGCTTCTATCTTAAAGAAGTTATTGAAATCCAATATCATTCAGCTTCATCCTATCAATCCATGATAAAAATATAAATATTATCATCCTACACCTAATTGGTACAATGATAATTACCTATGTGCCTTTCATTAGGTTATAGGACATGATGTCAGTAGGTGAGACACCTTCAAGAGCCTTATCTAATCCCTCATTGATAAGGGGGAGCTTACATTGGAAAACCCCAATGTGCCATCAAAATAAGCCATTGATATATTTAGGTAACCTTTCCAAAACCATACTCCTACCAAGAATGAGAGAAATAACTTTGAGTTCTCTCATGATACCCATACAGTTAACATGGTCCTTAATGCACTCACTACCAAACTACCTAACACCTACTATTTTGATCCTCCATTATCTATTGAGATAGTAGAATTATCTCCCCTTCCCTTGGAAACTAAAATCAATGAAACACCATATTTTCCCCCTCCACTTATTGATTTGGTAGAATCCTTAACCACCCTTTTAGTTGGGATACCAAAACAACCAACCACCATTACCTCACCCTCACTTTTGATTACCGAGAAAACCACTCTTCCTTTGGAAATAATTCCCAAGGAGAAAATCCACATGTCCACTCCCCCCCCATGAAGAAACCACCTATCCCAACCTTTCATCCTTTTATTGAGGAAGAAGATGAAGTCACCATCCTTGTGTCTCCACCTAGGGGTTTATCTTGTAGGTCCACTATTTAGGGAATCAAACTAACTTATAAACCATTCTCTGAGCTAGTGTAGAAATTAGAGTTTATCTCCAAACCTAACATGAATCAAAGCCACCTTATAGTAGTAATTAGGGTTACCTTATATTACCAAGCAAGAAATTCTAACCATATCTTCAAAAAAACCTACCCACCACTTCTATTATCCGAACTCCTACCCTACCTAACAAGCAAATAATAACTTTTACCAATCCAATAATCCCTTAACCATCTAAGGCACCTAAACCCTAAGAAACCAAATTACCTTCTCAAAAAAAATTGACCAAACTTATCAATAACCTTGGCACCTTCCCTACACCAAGACTTAGTCACCCATCTATGAAAGTATACCTAACCTCTTCCAACCCACCAACCAAGCATCAAACCAAGGCAACCAAAGAGGTCAAACTATCTAAAGGCTCTAAGACCCAAATTATACCTCCCTCAACCTTGCCTTCCATTTTGGAGCCTCATCCCTCTACCTTGAAAAGGAATTAATTAACTATACCAAATATCTACCACCTCTTTTGGTTACACCTTCGTAGTAGCTTTTTGATGCACCTCTCATCACCATACCGACAATGTCTAAGATACCTATGTTACAATATCCATCTCTGAATTATCAACCTCCTTGACTAAACTAAATCCATAGACAAAGAATACCACCCTACATAAAACACCTACCACCAAACCTACCTTTAAGTAACCTTTTACCTCAACAACCAAAGCAAAAATTGTTACATCCCTATCAGCTTTGATCAAATCCTACTTGACCATTTTCCATAGGTTATTGGAAACTTTATTTTAGCCTTACCTCCCATCAGACCCTCTGACACTTTTTATTCAATAATAATTTGATACAATGACCACCATCTATGTTCTTATCATAGGACACTCAGCCATGATACAGATAATTGCAAAGCTCTCTAAACCATCATCCACTAGCTTTATGATGAGGATGATCTATTAACAGATGAACTTCCTATGAACCCCATACCAATCTAACCACCAACCATACCTACCCAATGCTTCCCTACTCCTCTGCTCTCACCTAAGAGTGAAAATGAGTCTAAACAATCCTCTATCTCAACCTTTCCTTCTATACATACACCCAACCATATCCATCCTCAACCAAACCCAGGGTGTCTATCTTAGGTGCCTCCCAATATAACCCCTTAGGATCCATCTAGAGATTTATCCTCAAGTAAATTCACTAAACCCCAATGAAGATGAGATTGTATGAGTTGATCTCTACCTCCCCCATCACCACCAAGCACTCATAGATGTTTTACAATCCATTAAGGTCCAACCTAAGGACCCCCAACTTTTAGTAGCCTTTGTTGGTGCCCTTCAAATTTCTAACCTTGGTACCTTCAAAGAGTCAAAAATACGTTCCATATATCTCAAGGACCCATATATCCCTCTCTTTTTTACTAGATACATCAACCAAACTCACATCAAATGGGTCATGATTGATGGGGGAGATAACATTAACATCATTTCCTCTCATGCCTATAACCAACTCAATTTGCAAGATAATTGCATGTCTAAATCTTCAACCATCCTTTACTCTTTTAATAATACCATAGACATTACCCTAAAAACTATCATCCTCCATATCCATTTAGGAACCTGCATGTTCCATAAACTTTTTTTATGTTATAAAAGGTGAATTCTAATACAAAATCTTATTAGGATGACCTTAGATTTGCTCCATGGGTTACATTACCTCCACCCTCAACTATTGCATTAAGTTTGAGTATGAAGGCCAGGTCATCACCATCCATGCTGACCCAAGTCCCTTATCAACATGCAACATGACCTATCACCCCAATGATGTCCTCATACCCCAATCCATCATACCCTCAGTAGCTCAAACCCAACCTTAAACCACCAAAGCAGATATCATATCCCTTTCTACTGATAGTGCATTGACTAGTTCCTCTATCCCTTTGGACCAAATTCATACCATATACCCTTTGGAATTCATGTTACATCACCTTTTGTTGGGGGAGTATCACCTTTTAGCACTCGATGCTTTCTCTACTCCTCATGAGTATGAACAACTTAGAAACTAGTTAGGATATGACCCCAACATTGGGACTATTGTTTCCTTTATACCTCCTCACTATCAGAGTCATTTTATCTATGGAGGGATGACAAATCCTTTACTACTTCCACCACATCTCTTCCACCTTAACCATTCACCATTGATTTTTCTTACTTAGATAAGTCAAGCTTTGCCAAAACATACCTCCATCAATGTGCTTAAAGGCTTTGGTCTTAGGTAGTATGAGAATGGCCCACATGAATTGATCACTATTGAAACCAAAAATCCATATGAGAAACATGGACTTAGTTTCATCTTACCCAATAAGAGGAAATCCAAAAAATCCACTATTACCATTATCAAAAAATATAACCTTTCCTCACTAACCTTGCCTCCACTTAAGTGTGAGGATGATGACATCATCCCACCTAACTTTTTTTTTTCAACATGATCAACCTCAAACCACTGACTTATCAAATAGAAGGGGTGATTGTATCCATCCCTTTGACACATCTTAATATGATAAGAGAAGACTCTCCTATCATTAACACTATTTAGTGTTAGGATGGTGTTTCTATTCTCACCTATCTTGGTGTCCTGGATTCTTCGATCCAAAAAACCCTTCCTCCCAAGTCCTTGACCATGTTGAATGAATATACCATGAATATTAACTTGTGAAATTCTAACAACCCCCATATTGTCAAAATTGGCTAATCATTGACCATTAAGGAACTTCAGGACTTCCCATCTTTCCTCCAAGACTGCAACATAGCCTTTGATTGGTCTTATAGTGATATGCCTAGAATTGACATTTCCATTGATACTCATAACATTGCCACTCATTGTGATTCCAAACCTATCAAGAAAAAAATATGATGCATGCATCCCTGCATATCCCTTCTCATCAAAGAAGAGCTTCAACATCTTCTATCTATCAACTTTATTTAACCCATTGATTACCCCTAATGGGTCTCAAATGTTGTACCTATCACTAAATCCATAGGGAGACTACACATTTATGTAGACTTTCATGACCTTAACCTTGCTTTCCCTAAAGATGACTTTCCTCTACTAGGCATCAACTAGCTTATTGATCTTACAGTCAGCCATAAGATGTTATCTCTCATAAACAAGTTCTTGGGTTACAATTAGATCTTAATTACACCCATAGATCAACATAAAACTGCCTTTACCACCCCATGGGGAACCTTTTGATATTGGGTCATTCCCTTTGGACTAATTAATGTTGGTGTAACCTACCAACATGCCATGACCTATATATTTCATGCCCTTATCCATAAGATTGTAGAGGACTATGTGGAAAACCTTCTCATAAAATCCAAACTCTAAAAAGATCACTTAGCCATTCTTAAGATCCTCTTTGAATGCCTCATCCATTACCATGTCTACCTAAACCCAAAAAAGTGCATTTTTTGGGTCTTATCGAGAAATCTTCATGGATTTATTATCTCCCTTCATGGAATCAAATTTAATCCCACCAAGATTAGAGACATCTTTGATATACTTCCTCCCATTAACCTTAAGTAGATTCATAGCTTGCAATGGAAGATGCAATCCATTCATCATTTTATCTCCTAGATTTTGGATTGATGCTAACCATTCCACCACCTACTAGAAGGTTGCATCTATAAAGTGGAATAACAATTGCCAAAAGGCCTTTAATTCACTCAAAAAGTACCTTTTGTCTCCACCTATCCTTACCCCTCCCAAGGATGATCAACTTTTCTACCTATATATCTCTACCACTGACCATTCCCTAGGGTCAATTCTAACTCACCAATATGAACAACATAGAGAACAAGCCATATACTATATTAGCTACACACTTGTAGAGTACAAAACTTGGTACACTCATATTGAAAAGCTTTGCTTAACTTTAGTCTTTATGGCCACCAAGCTTTGACACTATCTCCTTTACCATAAAACTTATGTCATATCTAACACTAACCCACTCAAGTACATGAACTCCAAGACATAAAAAAACTTATGTATGGCCAAGTGGCTCATTTTCTTAGCATATTTTGACCTTGAGTTCCTTTAGCAAAATTTAATTAAATGGTAAGTTATATATGATCACTTGGTCGAGGCCCCTTTAGTAGACAATCAACCTCCTCCTCTTTAATTCCTTGATGGGTCCATCATGAACCTCTCTCAAGCAGATTTAACCTATCAAGTCACCATGTTATTTGATGGATCAAAGTGTCAACGTGGTGTGCGAGTAGAAATAATCCTTATCCCCTTTGATGGTGAACCTCTTCCTTTATCCTTCAAGCTTCATTTTGAGTTTACCAATAACATGGTTGAGTATGAAGCCTTAGTGATAGGCATTCAAACTGATTTAGCCCTAGGAGTCAAAATAATCAATATATTTGGTGACTCCCAACTTGTGGTCAATCAAATCAATGACTCTTACTAGTGTAAGAATGATGTTCTATAATAGTACAAGTAACTAGTTAACAAAATTTTAGCATCATTAAAACATTACCACATTCAGTCAACCCCATGATCTACTAATAATTTTGATGACACCATGGCTTCCCTTGCCTCATATATACCATATACACCCTTGAACTCTAAGTTGTTTATTTTTATCCATAGACTCAGCCAACCTTCTTATGTCAAAATAGATTTTCCCACCATTTTTAATGTCAAGGAGACCTAACCTGATCTTTGATATCAACAAACCTTCAATTACCTTAACCTTGACATAGTTCCTTCCATTCTTTTTAGGAATACTTATAGAGTGTTCATTTAGAGTACCTTTTGTTATACCATTATGGAATGAATTCTCTATAGGCATGGCTTTGATGGCCTCTTCTTTCATTTCCTACATAGTCACAAATCCTCTCATGTTATAAAAGAGATGCATGATGGTATTTATGGGGGATACTTTAGTGGCCTAACCATAGCTAAACATATCCTTTGTCTCAGCTATCAATGGCCTACCCTTAACCAAGATTATTTTGATTATGTGAAATAAGTGTGTCAAGTGTCAATAACATGCTAATTTACATCACACCTAGCAATGGTCTTCACATTTCCATCAATTTTGGGCCCTTCTAATAATGTGGTATAGACCTTATTGGTGAAATCAACCCCCATTCTTTATAGTGACACCATTCTATCATTACCATGATCGAGTATTTCACCAAGTGGTTAGAGGTTATTCCTCTAGTCTCAACTAAAGCAAAAAATATTGTTGATTTTATCAACCATCACATCATCTACCGCTTTAGTGTTCCTCATAAGATTATCATCGATAATGATAAGTCATTTAAGAACAAGAAAGTCTAGGGTCTGTGTGATGCATTTAGAATTAAGTTAATCTTGTCCTCACCCTATCACCCTCAATAAAATGGATAGGTAGAGGCCTCTAATAAAACTGTTAATAACATGCTAACTAAAATGGTCAATGCATTTGGTTGGGATTAGCATTTTCACATCCCCTTCACCTTATGGGCATATCATACTAGCATTAAAACCCCTATGGGTACCACCCTATTTTACCTTATGTTTAGAGTAGAGGCTATCTTGCCTCTTCAAGTGCAGATACCCTCTCTTCATATATCCATGTAATATCTCATTTTTTAGGATGATTATTATCAACAACACTTAGCCTGACTTGAGTTACTCGATGAGCATCATTTAACAACCCTTAACCATCTCAATGTATATCAAGAATGTGTCAAGTGTGCTTATAACAAACACCTTGAAGTGTGAGAATTCAATATTGAAGATCTTGTCTTAAAGGAAAACCACCACATCACTAATATGGAAAAAATCAAGTGGGGTAATTTTTCTTTCAATTAGATTAGACCTTATATTATAACCCCTAAGTATGGATCAATAATTTATCAGTTGTCTTATTTTTAAGGCTACCTAGAACTTGAGCCCCTTAATGCTTCACATCTACATCCATTCTTTTGTTGAGAAGGATCACTTTCACCTTTTGTCTAACTTAAGATCAGCCCTTGTTATCCACCCACATTCCATCTCCCTATTTTAGGGGTAAATAATTACAACTAAATCATGTGATTAACTATCACCGACATAGCCTTATCTTAAATAGTGGGTATCATGGATTTTACCATGACATGGTTCTCATGGTACTTTCCACACCTTCACATGATGGATTCCCATGATCATTATCACCTAAACCTCTTAACACCTATTCAACCTTATTGTGATTTTAGTTTTGCCTTCATAACGGTGAACCACTAAACTAGCTTAAGCAAGTCTATGCCAATAAAAATAAAAGAAAAATAAAAAAAACTCTATCACTAGTAATCATAGGTCATTCCTAGCATTCATAGACTGCTCCCTCAAAGGACAACTATTGAAAATATATTTGAAATTACTAAAACGTAAGGTGGACTGCTCCTTCAAAGGAAAACTATCAAAATCATTGAATAAATCAAATAAACTTAAACCACTCCATTGAAGGATGGATAAGTAAATCATCTTGTCAAAAACATAGCAATTTTTTAAAAGCTTCCCATATCGATCAACTTCCTGTATATAACAATCAACAAAAGATTCATTATCAAAATCATAGCAAAAATAAACTAATAATGAAAGCCACAATTGGCTCTCAAAACAACATAATAAGGTGAAATATAAAATAATCTCTCACAAGTATACTTTCATATCAATCAGTCTACATAATATGGCATAGGATTATTTACCCCTATTTTTTGGACACCTACATAAGAGGCATGCTAGTCTCACAAGATGGTTCCATTTTCACCCATCCTCCCTTTACACTATATGCAAGGGATTCTAGAGTTTACTTGACATTATATTGTCAAGACACCTTTTTAACCAACTAAAAAACACTTATGCGAGTCATTTAAACAGCTTATTTTCATTAATTCAATCCAACTTTGGTTTTTGTTTTAGTCCTTGTCAATGAAAAGGCATCGTGCCCTCTTCCTATCCTATTGTGACTAGTTGATATTTTCATTATGACATATGTCTCTTAATTACATTCTTTAGTATCCCATCTAGTGTTGTTAATTAAAATACCTCATATATTTTATACTAAACAATTAACAATAAACTATAACCATAACAAGCATCATAAAGCAACAACATCCATAAGAATTTAAATAATCGACCATTTTCTACCACATGTCTAAAATATATAAATGTAGTATAGACACATTAAGTTTAGTGTGTCATAAGCATAACCATAAATCCAAACCATCTCATTCCTAAGCTAAGCATCCATAACATATGCGTAATCCATGATCACATACAAACATTGCCATCAAACCATAAGCCATAAAGAATGGATACGAGCATAAATAAATGATCATATATAAACTCATAAGTCAAATAACCATAACATAATGTGTATAAATTAGATAGACATATCTCTTTAAAAAATATATATCTCATCACATCGGCTCATAGACTAGAATCAAAATGATATACAAAATGTCATAATCTAGCTATATCTAGGCCCCAAAGGCACCATTGCCATTTGGAGCACTATTAGATCTTGGTACCTACCCACCTGCTATACATGTAAATCCCTCACTTGTCCCTATTTATCTAGATATGGATACTACCTACTACCTTGGTGTCCCTAGACGGGCACCATGGACCAAGTTGGCCTTATACTTACCTCATTAGAGATCATTTGGACACTGTGCTAGAACAAAAGCCTCATAGTATTGTAGTTTCTCCATTATTGCTAGGTATCATGTTTTAGGGGTAAATTTGGGTAGTGCTACTTATCTTACTATTTATTCTCCTCCTCTTTACCTTATATAGTCCCTCTCTTGAGTCACCAAGCCTAGAGAGGTCCTGGCCTGATATGTCTCACCTATGATAGTAAAAAGCTGACCCTATAAGGTTAAAACTTGACCCTATAATGTGATAATTTATCCCTATAGTATTTCCACCTATCCTTATAATACTTGTAACTATCCCTATATAGTAGTTAGACCCACCCCTACCTATCTATCATGGCCATCTAGATCAATGTTCATCAACCTCATACCTACATTATCTCTACCAATGTCTATAATTATTTATATAATATGGTATCATGACATGTATCCATATACAAACCTAACATCATCTATTAGATCCCTAGCTATCATCTCTTCATATGCACCATCTAAGAATTTGGGAACATGATTTGGCTCTAGTAGTAGGATCTCTGAATCCTCTCTCCTATACCTAGGGAATGGGCCTAGGATACCCTATACTAGGCCAAACTCTTGGCTTACCCTATTGAATATAATCATCTATACCTCCCCATCTCACTTGCCAAATATCCATCTATAGCTTTGTAATGAGAGTGTTTGTGTCCTATAACTTAGCCATACTAGGAACAAGACGTATGGCTTCTATATGATATCTTCTATCACTAGTGCACCCCTGAACCACTCCACATCATGGGTACCACCTCATACATTTAATGTAGTGAAATCACCCCTCCATCACATGAAGCAAAAAATGAATTCAATCTATGTATACCCTACCCATGGTAACCCTAGTGGTCTTAGCCCCTACATATGCTCATAGGCCTAATAATATATAACTAGGATGACATTGATGTTGTACCTCTTATGGGCCCTAAAACCCCACAACTCCTTATTTATCTGCACAAGTAAAATAGGTACCCAAACAAATACCATATAACCTAATAATAGATAGACAAGAACCCCCAAAAGTAAATAAAGAAACCTCATACTACTTGAGTTAGGGATCTCAAAACATGTCACAATAATTATGAGTCTCCTCTCAACTGGATGCCTCCGATAGAACATAGTATACTTGAATACCCTATCATGCCATCTTACCTAATAACTCTAATCTCCACATAATAACTTGATGTGATCATCTTACTCCTCTCACTCTATGTGGTATATCAAATCACCATGAAGTGGAAGTCGAGTGATGTTATGAACATCCTTGAGCAAAATAGTCATCTCCCCAGTTGGTATAAAAAAGGTGTTTATATCAGGATCCCATCTCACAATGAGTGCTAAAACCATGGATGCATCTTGAAGCACAAAATAATAGTGCCTCATCACTCCTAACCCCACCTCATCCATGTGGGCCTAGTTGGCTGGAGTCATAACCTACTAAATATTTTCAAAGATCTTCAGGACCTAATCCCTCATTTGAATTTGCTCTTATTCCTGCCAAAGTCTAGGTTATCACACATTATCAAATTCAACCTACACCAACCTAATTCAGCCTATTCTACCCTAACCTATACCTATTACCTCTACCACCTTCCCTTTTTCAACCCTCACCTACCAAAAATTTTAATGCCTACCTTAGCCTCTCAAACCAAAACCTAACTTTCTCTTCTACCAAGCACCTAAACCTCTTTCTTGACACCTACCCTAACTTAGTAAACTAACACCTCACTCTATTTCCAAGAAACACCTACCCCAACCCAAACTTTTTTAACCATCCTATCCTATCCTAAACTTTGCACTCTAACCCTTTAGTAACACATTACTCTTAATTGGCAATGACACAAAGTTCTTGATCACAATTAAAAAAAGGCTAACTTATACTTTTCATTTTATCTACCCCATACCCCTTCAAACATTTTAAACACCTAGCCTATTCTCTTTTACCCCTTATCCATCTACCCCATGGCCACTAGGTTATTTCATATCATGTAATACTTACCTAACAACAATAATCTTACCTTAGCATTTAAAAGGTCTCTTTAAAACTAGTCGATCGCCGATGGTCATGATGACCACCAATTGTTAGGCACCCATGTTTTATAGGGTGGTGACTATTGATGGTCAGACCTGATCATTGATGATCACTGTGAGAATTTCATGGCTAGAACTCCCAAACCCTAGTCCTTCCAACAATTACCCAAATCATAGATAAATTACCCAATTCTCTATTCTAACCCCTCTTCCCACCCCAAATCCTCTACCCACCCTACTAATTTATATTTTACCCATAATTTTACATGATACCCATAAAAAAATCCTACCTAGGGCATAGTCAATCAAACTTTAACCTACCTTGACCTCCAACCCAAAGTAAATGCATCAAATCAATTCTATGTTATCAAATATAAGACATATCTTACCTTATTTTGTAGAGTCACCTAGAAACCTACTCATTCTCACCCCCACCCATGTGCTCAATGCATCCTTATTGGTCAACACAGTCCACCTCATCTCAATGCCAACCATCCACCTTAGCACACACCCTCAACACACACCTTCATTATAAGATGCCAAATTCCTAGGTGATCAAAGTCAACAACAAAACAAAGACATAATGATTAAAAATTAAATCCATTTTTACTTTTAACCCCTATATTTTTAAGGTTTCCACCTTGACCATCGATGATCAGGGTGACCATTGATAGTCACCTTTGGGGACCTTGACCATTGATGGTCAGGTGCCCCATTTTGTTGTTTTCAACTAGGTAGCTTTTCTTTTATCACAACTCAACCATTTCTCACCCATGTATGGAGACTACCTTCTCCACCCAACTTGACCACCTTAATTTTGGCCACACTAACACATGTTTTATGACACTTTTTGCCTATTCCTTTGACCACAATAATAACATTGCCATGTTGACCCTTTTTGAATTTACACCACATCATGCTTACCTAACCCACTTGTGCCTTTTTAAGAGCACTTCATACCTCAAATACCCATAACACTCGACCTATTTGTCTTTTTTATGGGATCAATTCTTGCCTTAGATACCTATGGAATGCTAACCTTGTCTAGGAGACTAATAGTGTAACCATCCTCCATGCCTAATTATGATCATGTGGTATACTGGTCACTTCTCCCTTAATACTAACCTATATTATTATCAACCATGGTAAATTTTTCTTTACACAATATTTGATATCACACCCTTTATCATACTTTGCATGCCAATTTGTACTTTGGTGTCCAATCTATCACCCACCTTCATAACATTCACCTTCATCATCACCAACCTTGTCAAACCCACACCCAATTTCATCTTACCTCATCTACTCCTAGTTTAAGAGGGAACACCTCTTCCCATACTTGAGGCAACTAGACATTTCACTAGTTTTAGTTTTTATTTTATAGCTGGTTAATTATAATATACAAAACAAAAAGGGGGAAAATGTAGACACCAAATATATACACACTATGATTCCAAATGTAGAAATACCCCTTAACCACCTTGGGACCCTCTTGGGACCAACCTAACCCTCTAAACCCTAACCAAGATTACCTATATTAAATTTGACAAAACTATCTTATCCTAACCTTTTACCTATCTTGACCTTTCACCCTCGACCATTGATGGTCAGGTTGATTGCTGATGATCACCCTAACAATCGATGGTTAGGATATACTTATTTAATCAACTAACATGTAAAATACCTACCTAGATTTTCTAAATATACATTATCTAAATCTTGTTGTGAGTCCTTTACATGAATGAGTTATAATTAGACAGCCTAGTTAAACCTCCACTTTCACCTCTTATTTATGCCTATAAGAAGAGAGGAGATGGGAGGTGAAATCCATTTGTAATCATGATCAAGAGATTTGTGCATCTAGGAGTTCTTTCTTGTATGTCAACTAACATTAATAATTTATAAATCATATTAGAGATACAACTTAACACCACCTCTCTACCAAGTCTTTAGGTACTATTATTCTATCAAATTAAGCTAGATTCCAACAGTAGGTCTACAACCTCAATCACCCACTGAATTAACTTCTGGTAAGACAATTACTTATTTTTAAGTATTCACCTACTTTATTTATATTTTGTAATCAATTCAAACCTTACCCATCCCTTTGAATCCATATTTGGATCTCATCAATCAACCAAATTACCAACCTATATCCTTACACAATAATTATCAATGATTGACTCAACCATCAATAGTGTATCCAACCACTAATGGTCACCCTGACCATCGATGGTCACCTTAACCACTGATGGTCATCCAAAATACCAATGGTCACTATGGTAGTGAAAATAAACAAGATAAATTCAACTACCTATACCCAATCAAACTTAATCCTCTATGTTCCTACCTATTCATAGATCCCTTTCTAATGTTCTAAAGCATACCCCAACCTTATAGCATTAGTATTAATTAGTTTATCACTAATTTAATAATTTATAGCATATTTCTTAGCAAGTATTTTTGTATTCAATTTGATTACCTTTTACTTATTGATGCAAGTACCTTATTTTCTATTTTTTGAACTTAATTATTTAAAACATGTAGATTGACAACCCCTAAAGAAGCTCTTACTTCCAATATCTAGTTATCGCTAGGCAATCCACTCAACTATTAGTCTAACAAACAAGTTTGCTTTAGTGCTTTATTTTCTGTAGGTCATCCTCCCAAGCTAAAGTGGAATTCTTCACAATATTTTGATTTCAACATACGCACAATCAATCAAGTTTTTCAACCATACTCATACTTAGTTTATTATTTTACCTTCTCAAAATAATGAGCAAAAATTCACTAAAACATGCTTTAATGCTTCAAATTTTCAACATATTATGTTTACAATACATATTCAATAATCATAAGTTTTACATACTTCATCCATTACTATAATCCTATTTTTCTCCTTTTCAAGAATCAAGTATCAAGAATTTACAATTTGAATCTAGATCCATTTGTAGGAGTGTGATTCATATTTTGAAAATGAACTACATTTAATATTAGTGACACTCTATGTAATGGTTTCAATCTAATGATCCATATACTAGTTCCCCCATATTTTCTTTTAGTTCAATGAATGGGCCATAAATATCTTAGTTACACTCAATATTTTGGTTAAAATTTAGTAAACCACTTGTATTTTCCCACATTGCATAGTACTCTATGAGGGTTATGTATACAAAAGGAAGTACAAATGATATATTAATCAATCCTAGTTTAGAGATGATGAATCTTACTTATACTTATGATTGTTGATAAATTATATATTTGGGAAAGTTGCTATTTTATAAGTGAGTTAAATTTAGGAAAGCTAGGAGTAAAAACAAAGGAAAAAATGATATAAGTGAAATATGGAAAGTGGAAAAAGTAAGATGTAAGGTTACAACTTGACCTATAGTATGACAATTTAGCCCTACATTATTTCTACTTATCCCTATAATAAATGTACCTATCCTTGTATAGTAGCTAGAGCCACCCCTATCTGTCCATCATGGCTAGCTATATCCATGACCATCAACCTCGTACCACCATTATCTCTACCATTTTTTTCAATTACATATATGATTTGGTACCATGCCATGTATCCATGTACAAACCTAACATCATCTATCATATCCCTAGTTGGCATCTCTTCATATTCACTATTTAGGAATGTGGGAACATGATGTGGCTCTAGTAGTAGGATCTCTAAATCCTCTCTCCTATTCCTAGGGAATGGGCCTAGGAAACCCTATACTAGGCCAAACTATTAGCTTACCCTATCAAATAGAATCAACTCTACCTCACCTTATTACTTTCTAAATATCCACCTATATATTTTTATTGAGATTTTTTGTCTCTTATAACTTCACCATATAAAAAACTAGACATATGGCCTCTATGTGATCTCTCCTATCACTAGTGCACCATTAAACCACTCCACATTAGGGGAACCACCTCCTGCACTTGATACAGTGAAATCACTCTCCATCACATGAAGTAAACCATGAATTCAATCTATTTATACCCTACCCATGATAACCCTAATAGTCTTATCACTTGAATATGCTCGTAGGCCCAATAATGTAGAACCAAGATGATACTGATGTTATACCTCTAGTGGGCCCTAAAACCCTAGAACTCCCTATATATCTACACAATTAAAATAGGTACCCAACCAAATACCATCTGAAATAATAATATTTGGACAAGAATCCCTAATAGAAAATAAGGAAACCTCATGCTACTAGAGTCAGGGAGCCCAAAACATGTCACAACAATCATGAGCATGGTCATGAATCTCCTCTCAATTAGAGCCCTCTAATACAACATAGTATATTTGAATACCCTAGCATGCCATTTGACCTAATCACTCTCATCTCCATGAAATAACTTGACATGATCATCTTACTCCTCTCACCATGGAGTGGAAGTTGAGTGATCCTATGAACATCCTTGAGCAGAATAGTTTTCTCCCCAATTGGTAGAAAGAAGGTGTTTTCATTGGGATCCCATCTCTCAATGAGTGTTATGACCATAGATGCATATTGAGGCACACACTGATAGTGCTTCATCACTCCTAACCCCACCTCATCCATGTGGGCCTAGTTGGTTGGAATCATACCCTATTGAATATTTTTAAATATCTTCAAGACCCAATCCCTCATTTAAATCTACTCTTATTCCTAAAAAATATCAAGGTTAGCACACATTAGCAAATTTAACCTACACCACTCTAATTCAACTTATTCTACCCTAACCCATACATATTATCTCTACCACCTTACCTCTTCTAACCCTCAACTACCAAAATTTTAATACCTACCTTAGCCTCTCAAACTGAAACCTAACTTTCTCTTCTACCAAGCACCTAAACCTCTTTCTTGACACCTAACCTAAATTAGTAAACTAACACCTCACTCTATTTCCAACAAACACCTACCCCAACCTAAACGTTTTTAACCATCCTATCCTATCCTACACTTAGCACTCCAACCCTTTAGTAACACATTAATCCTACTTGATAATTACACAAAGTTATTGATCACGATTGCACTAATCCTACATTACACTTTGCATTTTATCTACCCCACACCCCTTCAAACATTTTAAACACTTGCCTATTCTCTTTTTCCCCTTAGCCATCTACCTCATGCCTACTAGGTTCTTTACTATCATGCAATACTTACCTAACAATAATAATCTTGCCTTTGTATTTAAAATGTCTCTTTAAACCTAACTGATCGTTGATGGTCACCCTAACCATCGATGGTTAGGATCCACTTCTTTAACCAACTAACATGTAAAATACCTACTTATATTTCTAAATATGCATTGTCTAGATCTTTTTATGAGTCATTTTCATGAATGAGTTATAATTAGATAGCCCAGTTAAACCTCCACTTCCACCTCTTATTTGTGCCTATAAGAAGATAAGAGATGGGAAGTGAAATCCATCTGCAATCATGATCAAGATCTTTGTGCATCCAAGAGTTTCTTTCTTATAGGTCAACCAACATCAATAATCTAGCAATCACATTAGAGAGCCAACTTGCTACCACCTCTCCACCAGGTCTTTAGGTACCGTTATTCTATCAAATCAAGATAGATTCCACCAACAAGTGTACAACCTCAATCACCCACCCAATCAACTTATGGTAAGATGATTACTTATTTTTTAGTATTCATCTACTTTATTTCTATTTTGTAATCAATTCAGACATTACCCATCCCTTGGAATCCATCTTTGGATCTTGTCAATTATCCAAATTACCAACCTAGATCCTTACACAATAACCATAAATAATTGACTCAACCATTCATAGTCTATCCAACCACTAATGGTCACCCTAATCATTGATGGTCACCTTAACCACTGATGGTCATCCTAATCATTGATGGTCACTATGGTAGTGAAAACCAACAATCTAACTTTACCCAACTATACCTAATCAAACCTAATCCTCTATGTTCTTACCTATTCACATACCCTTTTCTAAATTTTTGAAGCATACCCCAATCTTATAGCACTAGTATTAATTAGTTTATCACTAATTTAATCATTTCTAGCATATTTCTTAGCAAGCATTTTTGTATTCAATTTTAGTACATTTTGCTTATTGATTCAAGTGCCTTCCTTTCTATTTCTTGAAATTAATTGTTTAAAACATGTGGATTGAAAACCCTTAAGGATGCTCTTGCTTCTAGGATCTAGTTATCACTAGGCAATCCACTCAACTATTAGTCTAATAAACAAGTTTGCATTAGTGTTTTCTTATTTGTAGGTCATCTTCCCAAGCCAAAGAGGAATTCTTCACAATCTTATAATTTCAACATGCACACAATCAATCAAGTTTTTCAACCATACTCATAATTAGTTTCTTCTTTTCCCTTCCTGAAATAATAAGCAAAAATTCACTAAAACATGCTTCAATGCTTCAAAATTTTAACATACTTTGTTTACAATACATATGCAATAATTATAATTTTTACATACTTCATCCATTTTTTTTGAATAAAAGAGGGGTAGAAACTTTATTAAAACCAAGAATAACAAAGTACAGAATAGCCTAAGGCCAAAGCCTCAAGAATCAACAAAATTGTAGAAAATAACAAGAATAATACAATTACGCTCTAATACCACTCTCATCCTCCATGATAATCCTTTCCAAATTCTAGTGAAGTGTGCAGGGCATCTGCTCCCACCCATCTAACATCTAGCCTTCAACTGCTTCTGATCCCCATCTAGCCAGGTAATTAGCTGCCCTATTCCATTCCCTAAGAATATGGGAAAAAGTCATAGAATCCATACAAGAACTAACCTAAAGAATCTTCTAAACAATCAAAGACAGCTGCCAACACACATCGAAGGTCTTCTTCTCAAGAAGCAAATTGACCAAAACTTGAGAATCAGCCTCACAGATCACTTTCTTCCATCCTAAATCATAAGCTCTCCATAAAGCATGTAAAATCATGCATCCCTCCATCTGATTAACTGTCTACACACCTTTGTTAACCATAAAAATCAAAACCATGAAACCAATAGAATCCCTATTGAGCTCACCAATCCCAACTGAGCCTGGATTCCCATGGGATGATCCATCCGTATTAAGTTTCAAAAAACTAGTAGGAGGTGGCATCCATTTCCTCATCCTTTGTACTCTCTATGTCACTTGTCTACCTCTCCTAACACAAGCTGAGATCAGAGAGAAACCCTGAATGCCCAACCTCTCCGCAATCTCAGTATCACTCTTAGCCAGCGGTAGGGTAATCTCACACTTAACCCTAATGGTTTCTTGGACCATGCCTAATATTTTAATCCAAACCTGCTGGATTCCCAAATTTTCTCCTTGAAAGATCCTATGATTTCTTTCAAGCCAGACCTACCATAAAAGGAAAATGGGACCAGCGTACCAAACCTCTTACAAAAATGAAGCTGGTGAGGGTGATCTACCCAATCTTGCCTAAAAATCAGCCAAGGAAGATGCATGAATGCATTGGCACTTCCATGCTTCCCACCAAAAGTGCCATAATTGTGTTGAGAAAGGGCATCAAAAGAATAAATGTTTGGAATCCTCCTCTTCACTGCTGCATAAGGCACACCTCGAAGGGCCAACAAATCCTCTCTTCTAGATATTGTCCCATGTCAGGCATTTATTCCAGGCCAAGACCTAGGTGAAATAGTTACACTTTGCCCAAGAGAAACTATTCTAGACTTTTTTCCACCAAGAAACTTCCCTCCCATCATCTATTTGCTAAGAAATCAATGCCTGGTACCCTAAAGACACCGTGTATGATCCCTTCAGATTGGGGGCCCATGCCAAAACATCCATTTCCAAAAGGGCACTACAACTGTGTCCAACAAGAATGGAATGTAGTTCTACACATTCCTCTTCCAATCCCACAATCAGCCATTCCTCTAGTGTTTTCTACCTCGCTGTCATCACCTGCCCCTGATGGAAAAACTCCTTAAAATCACCCACTCTCGACCATCCAACTTCACCAAATCTTTGCACTAATATATTTAACTAAGGATATTGATTTTCTAGGGGTGGAAAAACATCCCAAGAGTCCTGCCAAAACTGTGCCTCCATCCCATCTTTGCATATACAGAACAAACCACTCTTAATAAGCACATCCCCTTTTTGGAGCATAGACCAAATCGCTGACCCCTTCCCTATCAAGCTATGTCACAGAATATCCCTCTGAGGAACTCCTACCAAGTACTTGTGGGATAAGATTCTAGCCCATAGCCGGTCAAGTTCAGCACACCATCTCCAATATAGTTTTACAGCCAAAGCCATACCAGAGAGTAATGACTATCTTAGTCCAAGGCCTCCCAGCCTTTTTGGACTACAAACTACCTCCCACTTAATGAGGCTCCATTTAGTCACTGCTAAATTTCTAGCCCAAAGAAATTACCTTGATAAGGAATCAAGTTCTCTCACAAAACACACTAGCGCTACCTGAACCATACACCTATATATAGGAAGCACCTGCACAATTGATTGTAGTAGCTGCACCCATCTAACAAAGGACAGCCATCGATGAGTCCAATGATTAACCTTAGCATGAAACTTGTCTAGAAGGCCCTGCCACATCTCCCTAGACTATCTCCCTGTCAAGATGGGAATGACAAGGTAGAGCAGAGGAAGACTTCCAATTTGGAACTTGAATAAATTAGCAATTCTCTATTGAATTGGAAGAGGGGTGTTGAAGAAATGAATGGAAGACTTACCCTCATTAATTAGCTGTCCTGACGCCTCCAAATAAACATCTAAGTCTCTGCACATATTAGATGCCTCTCTCATAGTTTCCTACCCATCAAAGCTACATCATCCAAAAATTGAAGGTGAGAGAGTGCCGAGAGACCTCCACCCCACTGCCAGCCCTGAATATATCCCCCTTCCACATTCCTTTTGATCAACCATCCCAGCCCTTCTACCAGAAGAAGAAATAGATAAGGGGAGAGAGGATCGCCTTGCCTTAGGCCTCAAGAGGCTAAAAATAAAATTAGAGTGCTCCCCATTGATTAAAACTAAGAAGGAGGTCAAATTCACATAGCTCATGACCCAGTGAATCTAGTCCTCACTGAATCCAAAAGCACTCAAGACCTTTTTAAGGAAGGACCACCAGACTCTGTCAAAAGCTTTACTCATATCTAGCTTAATGAACATGGCCTTTTCTTTTGACATGGCCATCAAATGAATCACCTCAGTAGCCACCACCATGCCATCCAAGATTTGATGCCCTTCCATGAATCCACTTTGCTCTTTAGAGATGAACAATGTAAGCCACCTTTTCAATCTTTCTGCAATCAGCCTGGAGATGATTTTATAAATCACATTGCATAGGGAAATGGGACAAAACTGACTTAACTAATAAGATCCCTCCCCTTTAGGGATAAGAGCCAATAAAGTCAAATTCAAAGCCCTAATCATCTATTTATTCATATGAGATTCATGAACAACAACTAAGAGATTGACTTTTATAATGTCCCAAAACTCCTAGAAAATTCAACTAGAAATCCATCTGGCCCAAGCACTTTACCTTTTTGCATCTGGAAAATTGTCCTCTCAACCTCCTCCATAGAAATGCCACTCATAAGATGCTCATTCATCTCTAAAGAGACCAAAGAGGGAATACAAGAAAGAATCTAAGTCTCTACCACCAAGTCCCCCTATGCTTCCTCCCGAAATAGAGAAGCAAAGTAAAGTTCTGCCTCATTGTAAATACCCTAGGTGGAATGAATGGTCTCCCCTATCTATCACCAATAAGGAAATAGTATTTCCATGCTACCTAGCTTTCACTGAGTTGAAGAAGAATGCATTATTCCTATCCCCCTCCTGAAGCTACACATTCCTCACTTTCTACTTCCAGAAGATTTCCTCCCTCAGCTCCCATTCCTCCACTACTTTAAGAGCCTTAGCTTCCTCTCTTAGTAGAAATTCAGACACCCCCTCTTCCCTAATCACCTAGGTCACTTCATTTAATTGAGTTTGCACCACATCTTTCTCATGGTGAATGTTTCCAAAACATTGTCTGTTTCAGCACTTGAGCTGATATTTGACAAATTGTAAGAGCTTGGCAATAGTATACATTACAGTTCCATATCTTGGTCTACCTCTTCTCCACTAATCAGCAATACAACCTTATAGGTCTGGATCCTTGAGCCACATAAGCTAGAATTTAAAAGGTGGTCTTTAAGGAGTCCTAGCTGAGGAAATAGTGAGATTAATGGGCCAATGATCTGAGCCCCACCAATCAAGTATCTCAGAGTTGGAAGACCACGACCCCCCACCCAAAAATGTGATACCATGAAACGGTCAAGGTGCTTGGCAATACTGCTATCCCCCAACCTTCTATTGTTCTAGGTGAAATGGCCATTGTTGGGCTTAATATCAACAAGATTAAGAGCTGAGATATTATATCTAAGCAAAATGGAAGAGGGCTCAATTTTCATAATACCTCCTTATTTCTCAGATAAATCTAGAATGGCATTGAAGCCTCTAGCAATAATCCAAGGCAAATAAGGAGACAAACTACGTACCTCATGAATGTTGTTCCATACCTCGAGCTTGCCTAAAAAATATATTAGAGCATAGACATTAGAGAAAATAACAAATTCCCCTGATTCAATGCACCAAGCAACCATAGATAAGGAGGACCTAAAAGAAATCTAGGACATAGGCTAGATCTTGCACAGGTTCCATAGGCATGCCACACCCCTCGAAGATCCCTGGGCTCTAACACACTAACAAAGGCCTTGTTTCCATATCTTAGGTGCCATAGTCATCATACAATCAATAGAAACTTTAGTCTCTTGCAAAAAGAGAACATCTAGAGCATGCCTACACACTAATTCCCAAACAACTTTTTGTCTGGGGCTGCTGTTCAAGCCCCTTGCATTCCAAGAGATAACAATCATTTGGGAGGAGTCAAGAAATGGGTGTCTAGGGTCCTAACCGCTCCTAACTCCACCAAGTTCTCCCCAATCATCTTAATCCTCTCCATGTCCTTTTTACATCCTATCTTAGCATTTTTATTTGAAGCCCCTTTCTTCCCATCCTTCTGAAGGATGCCCAAATGAGGGGTAGATTTCCCTCTTTTATCTGCTTCTATAGCCACAGCCCTTATCATAGGCTCTACTTCTTCTATGCCCTGACCCTTATTCACATTTGGCTCCTCCACCACTTGCAATCCCGTCTATCTGTCTATGAGCATGGGCATAGCAAAATCTTCTTGCATAACACACAGAGGCTTAGTGGATCCAATCACCATTCTTGAATTCCCCTTAGGGTGCTCTATAATGTTCATATCTAGATTAATTGCTTGCTACCCCAACTCATCTAAGATCTCAAACCTGTTAAATGTATCCTCCTCTTATCATTCCCTTGAAGTTATTTTTTGTCCTCTACTACAGGACCAGGCTTTTACCTAGACAAAGCCCTTCACATCCTTATTCTCCCCTATTGCAAGCTTCTTCCCTTTGTCAGTATTAGGCATGGTACTCACCTAAGGCATAGTCTATTATTCCATTAGCTTGGATTTTGGACATCTTCTCACCAGGTGGCCGTATTCGTGGCAGAGGCAACATCTGAATGGAAGAGTCTCATAGTCTAGTTGTTGTACCCAATAATATGAGCCTACACTCATCTCTATTACATTTGGCAATGGTTTAATTAAATCAATTTCCACAAAAATATGAGCAAAAGTCATCACCTTCTTACTCAAGGTTTGTGTAGAAGATCTGATAGGTATTTTAAGCATTGATGCCATCACATGAAGTACGTCCTCCCGGCAACATTCTATTAGGAATCTAGGCAACCGAACCCACACTAGCACTCTGTTAGGAAGCTCCTCAGAGGGGTTAAAGCCTACATGCCATGGTTTTACAAATAATCCCACCTAGTTATAAAAATAAGCTCCTCCTTCAAAGACCCTATTGTGATCAACCAGACATACAAATGTCACCATGAAGTAATTGTTTGCAAGCATGGTGATTTCCATTTCACCTTCAGGTTCCCACACTCTATGAGCCCAACTTTCCAAGAACTGAAGGGAGACTTCTAAACCCAAGAACTTGTAAAATAAGGAATGATTAGAATAATATTCTACATCCTCAACAATCATTTCAAAGGGGATTACCAATTTTGGTCTTTCTTTGCATCTCTCAAGACATCCGTTAACCTTCATGATCCTAGATCCTCCAGGCATATTCAAATCCTTAGCAACTTTATTCTGAGAAAAGAGGGAATTTTCATACCCCTGCACATCCTATCTTGGTAAATTCATGCCCACCACTTCATTGAAACTAACACCAGTACCAATCATGGAAGGCATACCCCTATCCATGACTACACCTACCTAAATGTTCTTCTCTAGCTGTGAGTTCATGCCAGCCAACACCACTGGCCCATCATAAAGCCTGACCAACAATTTTGCATAGCCCATAGCATAAAAGATATGAGAGAAAAAAAGTTTTAATTGAGCTGGTCAAAGTTGCAACCCCCACCCCCTACTTCTAGACCGACGCCCTTCCCCTTCCTTTGCAGAGACACCCACAACAAAAAATGGGCTAGGGCACAGCTGCCCTAGCTCGTTGCCATACACCAGTCCATCGCTATCTAGTACCCTTCTCCTTACATACTTCATCCATTACTATAATGCTATTTTTCTCTTTTTTAGGAATCAAGTTTTAAGTTTCAAGAATTTACAATTTGAATCTAGATCCATTTGTAGGAGTGTGATTCATATTTTGAAAATGAACCACATCTAAGATTAGTGACACTCTATGTATTGGTTTCAATTAACAATCCATGTACTAGTTCCCCCATATTTTATTTTACTTCAATGAATGGGCCACAAATATCTTAGTTAATCTTATTGTTTTGGTTAAACTTTAGTAAACCACTTTGTTCTTTCCCACATTGCATAGTACTCTATAAGGGTTGTGTATACAAAGGGAAGTGCAAATGATATATTAATCAATCCTAGTTCAAAGAAGATAAATCTTACCTATACTTCTGATTGTTGATACAATATATATTTGGGAAATTTTCTAATAAATAAGTGAGTTAAATTTGGGAAAGTTGAGAATAAAAACAAAGAAGGCAAAAATAAGATATAATTGAAATATGGCAAGTGGATAAAATATGGAAAGTGGTTTCTTTTCTAACGAATGTCATACATCCAAATAAATTATTTTGTCACCCCTTTTTGGTCCCCTTATGTATTAATTTGTCATGATTTCATTTTGAAATATCTTTTGCCAAATTAATGATTTCCTCTTATAGAACAGTGTGCATGCAATGTTCTTTAGATCATCTTAGAACAAAAAATATTGGATTAAGGTAGTCTTTGGATGAAAACCTAGAGATCCCATGTGTTATATTATGAAACCCATGTGATCCATAGATAAAATTCCACATAGGAATTGTAACAGAGCTTCAAAGAGTGTAGATTTAGCTAGTTTTTAGAGGTTTAAGTAGGTTGTTGGTGTGAGTAGGGTTGGGGAGGCATTTTCAGATTTTTGGGTTGTGTTAAAGAAAATATTAGGTATTTTTTGAGTTTAGTTTTAGGTTATTTCAATATTTTATAGTTTTAGTAATCAACGTATGAGTATTGTGAATTTATGTTATGTTTTGAGCAATATTGCAGTGCATATATGTAGATCTAGCAAGGATTTTGCCCAAAGATTGTATTTAATTTTAGAAATAATTTGGAGAGTATATTTTAGTAATTTTTAATCTTTTTAGACTTATATTAATGCAATACAAGGTGACATAAGTATTTTTTTGAGTTATTGTGGTATTTCTCAAAAATTGCCAAAAATTAGGTTCACCAACTAATGTAGAAATGGTATATCTCATACAAAAATTATTCCCAATGTGAAGTTAATTTAAGATATGATATTTTGATATTAATTTTAGTAAGGGAACATGCCATTGGTATCTAAGATGAGATATTTCTAGTTTATTTTGGAAGATAACCATTTTTTTAATTTATTCTTATTGCATGTCAAGTTATGATGTTGCATTGTTAGTGAAAACCATTTGCATGTTAGTTTTACTGGTTGCATGTCAATTCTTAGTGGTTTTATGTGTGGTATCTATCATTAAATTTTAGTTTAATAGGATAAATTTTTATTTTTAATGTGAATCATGAGAATTTTCTTTGAATATATGTTTAAGAGTGTATATAGAGTAAATAAGAATAAGAGTCCCCTATCAAGACATTTCAGAGACTCATCCAAGTTTGTCTAGCTTATGCCTTTACAGAAATAAAATTAAGTGAGAAATATAATTTATGCATTAATGAAATATCTAGAGTTTCATCATCAACTAAAAGATGTTCTACTTAATAATTTGAGGGAAATAGAATATTATGTATCTAAGGTTAGCTAATCAATTATGGAATTTTTCAATGGGCTATAAATCCATTAATGTTTTCTTTTGTATAACCCAAGTTTATTAGACATCTTGATGAAGATGTGATCCTTGTATTCACCTCTCACCTTAGTGAAATCACAAGAATTACAACTCTTGAAGTTCCTTACAAGGATGACATAATGAAGGAGGTATTTAAGCTGACTGTGGAAAATTTTTGGGATTTGGATGATATAGGAAATACTTATTTTTCTAAAAGGGTAAAGATTCTAGAAACTATTATAAGAGTTTGTTTTTGTGTTGTGATTCTAGATCTTGATTGTGAATATCTTATTTTTGAAATGTTTCAACATTTCTTGGTTGCTATTTGTATGAGTCATGAAAAAAGTGTTATATTTTATATGTAGACCATTATGACTGAGAATTTGAGGGAGAGTGATGATATCTCCCAGCCACTCCTATTTATCATACTGGAGGGTTTGAGGTAAGAACATAACATTTATCTAGCTACACATATGTTGGATAGAAATGTAATCAATCTATGTGAATACAAATTGAATATTCAGAAGCTAAAGAAGAAGTAGTGAAATTGTTAGAAGAAGTGAAATGTAATCAATCTATGTGAATATATGTATGATAATAGAGCCTAAAGAAGAAGAAGTGAAATTGTTAGAAGAAGATTCAGAAGCTACATAAGTGGAGGATGAAAAGAAGAAGTTGGAACAAGAAGACTTTTAGAATATATTTTTAGAGGGTTTGGTAGAGGAGCATGCTAATTTTTGGAATGAAGCTAAGGATAATGTTTAGGTTAGCCCTAAATTGGGAGCTTTAAGTTACAAAAATGAAGGTTTTGAGTATATCTCAACTATGTATCTTATGGAAAAGGTGGATGATCATGTTAATTGTGGCCTAAGTTATGAAAATCATTCAAATTTAATTTTTCCTACTATGTCACTAAAATATGTTTGTCATCATGGAAAATATTCTAAAAAGGAATGTAGAGACATGGATATAATCTATAGAATAGAGCATGTAAGTTAATTAATTTAAAATCAAGATTGTTTCTACATATGGGACATAGGTGATATTATTTTCAAATAAAATTTAGAAAAGGTAGATATTTTTACTAATGTTCAAAGTTATTTATGCATAAGGGTATGTGACCCTAGTTATTTATCCAAAGAAATATAGAGGGAAGGCATTCAAAAACACCTGAAGGTTGAAATTATTGATGTGATAGAAAGTGATGATTTTTATGTTGATGGGTTGGTACAAATTGACATGGTTATGTATATAGAATGGTTTCATTCCATTGATGAGTTATTACAGATTCAAAAATCTAAGGAAGATGAGTTTATATTTGAAGGAGAAAATGTAGTGTTTAGAGGTGTCTTTGATGGAACTTTAGGAGTAATCTTAAGAAAGAGGACTCCTTACAAGGAATAATTATTGGAGGAATCAAGTTATTTGTTGATTAAGAGCATGAAAACTATTTTTTTCTTTGGTGAGTAACATAGTCTTTATTATATTATCCAACTACTTCCAAATCAACAAATAACGATGTTCAAAAATATGTTCCTAAAATCAGTAATTTTAATTGGTTGTGAACATACCACTTGTGCCCCATATTTATTAAGGACTAATTTGGCTAAAATTTTCCATCAGATATCTATTTACAAGGAGATTATATGTAGAAAAACATTCAAATTATTTAGTGAGAACACAAAGTTTAAGGTATTATCTCCTAGTTTGACTTTCCATTTGATGGTGAATCATGTAATAAATTTTGAATTAGTCTATGCTGATAAAATTTTATGTCTCAACAAGACTTGGGTAGATATTTGGGAGAATTTGGAAATAGTTATAGGTGAAATTCAACAACATGATCTATTTACCATAGTATCTATATGGGAGTTTGATATCACTTACTTGAGTTAAATCATGAATACTCAAGGCATATAAGAGCTTAAAATACAAGAAGAATTGAAGGGGTTTATTATGGTAGGAAACTCATGTTATGTACTTATCATTTCATATTTATCACAAGCATTCTCTACAATGTGTGATGCTTGAGGAAAGGGAATTGTTGTGGTTACAATGCAAAGGTGAAAACTGATAGCTTGAAGTTTAAAGATTTAGACGAAGGATTCTCTAGGTATGATGAGATATTTAACAAAATTTATGCTTTGAAAAAAATTAGACATCATTTGGTTTATGGTAAACATGTGATGGATATAGATTACATTAGATGGAATTTATTATGGGTTTAATATGATTGGAGTGATGAGCCATAAAAATGGATAATTGGCAATATAGTTGTAAATGACTTTTTAAGTATGATCACTTCATGGTATCCTCTTATTACTAATAGAGATCAAAGGTTTCCAAAAATTATGTATTATGTTATAATTATATTTACCATAGTCATTTTTGAAATTGTGTTCAGTGGTGAGTATGTGCTAATGGTTGGATAAAAAGAGTACACTATTTATTTTATAAAAATGACTTATTATTTGTAGTTTTAGTACCTAGAGTGTTGTGGTATGAATGTTTCTACTATATAATTCCAATGGTTTATCCACTAATATATCCTAGATCTTATAGATCAGTCCATGAATTTGAAAATGAAATCACAAGTATGGGTATATTATTGTACATTTTTGTATTATGTATTACAATAATATGAAGATGAAAGTAATAATTATTTAAATAATATGTATGAGATGTTGTAGAGGATGTATTGACTATTATAATAGTCTCATAAATAACCAAAAATAGATTTACAACATTATAAAAATTCTTAGGAGTCTTTGGTACAAATTGCCTAATGATAGTGCATCTGCACAGTTTGGGAGATAAGTTATGAAAGACAAGTTACTGATGGAAGTAAATTGGAGATTGACAACATGGACAAGTTGGTTATGCTTTGGAGATGGTCACAAAAATTTCATTCACCTTAGGTCCACTACTATAAAAATTTTCAAGGTGTTAGGAAGGATGTTGGGAAATATTACTTTTGGGGAGTTTACATAATTTCTTTGGGAAGATATAGTTCATATTGAGAATTGGAGTGAATGTACCAAAGAATTTCATATCCAATATCTCAGATTACATGGATATTTTTCTTTGGTACATGACATTGTCATAAAGGAACTTGAGTCTTCAAGTTTGTATAGTGTTTTTTTGTAAAATATGCAACCCCTCACATGCATGGGATCAAGGCTTAACATGTAGTATGACATGTTTTATCATTTTGGAATAAATATTATGGAAAATTATGGTTGCAATTGCTTGAGGATGAGAAATTTTGGGGAGGGAAGACATGCCATGTCCCCTTTATATAAAATTAATTTGGTAAAATTATTAGTTTATTCCTATTTTCCCATGGACTAATATATTTAATAAGGGAAAATATTTTATTTAATATTTTAGTTGTCATTTTGTAAATTAAGGATTTATTATATTCGAGAGCAATTGAATATTAAATATTATTATTTAATTGAAAAAGTGGATCATGGGGTTTAATGAGGTGTTATTGTAACTCTCAAGAGTGAAATTAGAAATATTCTATGACAAGTTATGATAGGTTGTCATTTTGGAGTGACAAATATGGTAGATTCTATGACAAGTTGGCACTGACTATCTTTCGTTGTTAGTTATGGGAATGATCTAGACTTATTTTATTTTATTTTATTCATTTCCAACCAAAGTAGGGTGTGGATTTATAGGTGAAATGAATGATGATTTTTTAATGTAAATTTTTGAATGGGGTGTTGATTTTTAGGAGAGGATATTACTGGGGGATCCAAGAAAACTTGTTATTGTATAAATGGGTCAAATTTGGGAAAGCTAGGAGTAGAAACAAAGAAGGAAACAAAAAGATCTAATTAAATTATGGAAAGTGGATAAAAGATGGAAAGTGGTTTATATTATAACTAATTTCATCCCCCAAAATCAAGGATTTGGTACCCCATCTTGGCCCCCTTTGTGTATTAATATGTAATGATTTCATTTTAGAACATCTTTTACCAAATTAATAATTTACTCTTGTGGAATAATGTGCATGAAATGTTATTCAAATCATCTTCGAATGAACACTCTAGGATGAAGGTGATCTCTAGATGAAAACCTAGGGATCCCAAGGATTATAAGACTGAAACCATGTGTTTTAGAGATATAATTCTATAAATAAGTCATAATATATCTTCAATGAGTGTAGATTCAACTAGTTTTTGAAGTTTTATGCAAGTTGTTGGTGTGAAAAGGGTTGGGGAGGTATTTTTAGATTTTTGGGTTGTGTTACAACAAATATAAAGTATTTGATGAATTTAGTTTTAGGTTAGTTAATTATTATGTAGTTTTCGTAATCGTCCTATAAGTCTTATGAATTTATGTTATGTTTTAAGCAGTATTTGTAGTGCATGTGTGTAGATTTGGCAAGGATTTTGACCAAACATTATGTAGTCATATAAAATGTGAAAATATTAGGAATGGTAGAAACATTCCATGAGGAAAAGATTAGAAGTGTTCACAATAATAACATCACAATAGCTGAAGAAAACTAGAATACAACACACAAGACAAAACCAAATGCTTATTTAACATATGAGAATAAGATATACAAAGCTAGTATAAAGCACTTGCTTATATAGGCAAGGAAAAATATAAGCTTAGCTATTCTAACCAATGTAGGATAGAATAATAACCCACTACAAGACAAAATAGCTATCAATACACTATAAAACATGAGTAAATACATGAAATACTCTAACACCCCCCTCAAGTGAAGCTAGGGGTAAACAAAAGCCAAAAAAGTGGCATATCCATAGAATGAGTCCCAATAACTAGGCCTGATAAGGCACTCATGTAAAATATGTATCCATGAAATAAAGATAGAATATTTCCTCATTAAAACCCCCCAAGGACAACTTATGAAACTTCAAACATGCCATGTAACTCAAGAAATGAGGAGATGTAAAAGGCTTTGTGAAGATGTCTACAACCTATTGTTGAGTAAAAATGTACTCCAAGGTAAGGATGTTATCATGAATGTGGTGATGAATGAAGTGCATATGAACCTCAATGTGCTTGGTCCACTAATGCTTAACTGGGCTATGAGATATGTGAATTGCACTTTGGTTGTCACACTGATGTATAATGTATGAATCCTACATGAACCCAAACTCTATCAACAACTGACAAAGCTAAAAAACCTACTGACTCATTGTAACTGATACCCTATACTTAGCATCTATAGATGATAGTATAATATCCTATTTTTTCTTGCATGACTAAGCAATAGGTGAAGAACCAAGATAAAAGATGTAGCCAAAATTGGAATGCCTATCATCAAGAGAACCTGCCCAATTTGAATCACTATATCTAATCAACTAAGTAGAACTCCTATGGTAGTGTGATCCAAAATGAGTAGTGACTCATAGATATCTAAAAATCCTCTTGGAAACCTACTAATGAATATCATTAGGGTCATTTTTAAACCTAGATACATGCCTAATTGCAAATTAAATGTTTGGGTAAGTATGGGTCAAATACATAAGACTCCTAACCATCTACCTATATAATGTGACTAAATCCCAAGTGTGATTCTTCATCAATTAAGAATACTCATCTATCATTGCATCATCCCACTCTTATATCCTATGAGCCTATGAAAAATATTATGGATCTCTAGAGAATGCCTGACACAAAAGTCCAATACCTATAGAATGTGCATTAAAATGCTAAATAGGTGGAAGATCCTAAACGAATTGTGTTACCTCATAAACTATAGTATGATCTCACCTAGGCATAATTAAAAAATCAATGTAGACAAGATACTCATCCTCTATAACCTCCTCAGAAATCTCATAAATTGGCTCTTCGATGAATGATTCGTTGAGAGGAAGTGAATCATGGAAAGAAGAAGGTGTGGAAGAAGATGAAGAGTCATGAGATGTGAAATGATCATCACATTGAACATGTATTTGAAAATTAATGTCATGAGAATTAGGGTCTAAAAGATGATAATCTCTCATGTCCTCACAATGCTAAAAAAAAATCAAAGGTTTGCTCTTCTTATCCAATGCTTTCCTTTTCTTCTTTGATATGAATATCTAAGAAAGGCTCCCAAAGACTCAAAAAAAAATGTTACATCAGGATTGGATCTAGACCAAGCCTCCTCCAAAGTCATATGCTCAAGTGATCAATGTGGTGTGTGATTTTGAATGTAGTTTTCATAATTAACTACCTCTACCCAATAGATAGGAGGTAAATCCTATGAATGCATCATGCGGTTGGCCATCTCCTTCAAAGTTCTATTCTTCTTCTTTGCTAAGCCTTTTTGTTATGGAGTATGAGTAATATAATGTTGGTGAAAAATACCATAGAATGTTAAAAAGTTAGTGAACTCTTGATCGAAGTACTCTCCCCTATTATCTGTATAAATCTTCTTGATCCAACTTGATGACTATTTCTCGACCAAAGCCTTAAAGACTTTGAAGTGATTAAAGACATAATTCTTTTAATTTAGGAAATAGACCCAAGTATGCCTCAAGAAATTATCAATGAATGTATGTGCATACTTAGCTCCATTAAAAGAAGTAGGAAAGACCATCAAATCACTATGCACAAACTCAAGTGGTGAAGAAGCTCTCATAGACATACCCTTAGGAAACATAATTTAGTGTTGTTTCCCTAATGCATAATCAAGGTAGACTCCATCAAGACATGAAACTATAGGAAGACCCTCTACCATGCTGTGAGTGCTTAACTCCTTCAAATATATGTAGTTTAGGTGTCCAAATCTCTCATGCTAAAGTCAACTCTCAAAATATACATGAGAAAATAAACATTTCTATAGAGGAGTATCATCAAAACCCTCAAAATAGTAAAGCTAAGAACCATGATCAACAACACCCTATGAAACGAGTGTATGTGGCTCTAACAAAGTTTAAACTTTGGTACCTTGTGGTGTTAAATTCACTATCTTGCCCTGACTAGAATGGAAAATTTGATATACTAAAAGCAAATTAGTGGCAATGTTTGGAATATATAATACATCATTGATGTAGCCACCATCTATCTGTATGTCACCCTTCCCCTTAATAGTAATTAGGGAATAATTTACAACCTCAATGTTAGAAGTGGAACTCAAACCAAGAGATACAAAGGACTCCTTGGAAGAAGTCATATGATGTGAAGCACCAAAATCTATAACCCAACTATCTGAAATAGGTGATTGTGTTTTCTTGACAACATTAATATTTTTCCCATGATCATGAGATGGAGAAGGAGATGAGATAAAGATCTTATGTTTCCTAATGGCATCCTCTAAGGATTGCATTATCTTGAAACACCTAGAGTCTTCATGATTAATCCCCCCATAATATGAACATGATAGGTTAGAATTATGCTTGGATTTGGAATATGGTTTGGGTTTAGATGTAGAATTATTTTTGGGCTTAGGTGCACTGGTGTTGGGGGTCTTAGATGCATTTTGAGGTAAAGGAGAAGTGTTTTTCTTTACCCTTAGGTTTTCCCTTAGACTTAAGATGGAAGACAACTAATGATTTTTGAGATGTGGAAGACTCAAGGTGAGACAATTTGGATTCCTCTTTAGTGATTCTCTTACAAAACGACTCAAGATTAGGCATTTTGAATGTGGTACATAAGGCATCCATACTAGAGAAAAAGTAGAGTTAAAGATTTGGAAAAGACCAGTTAATTTAGACAATATTAAGTAGACACATTCTTCATCCTTTTCATCTCCCCTCAAAATACATCAATAAATGCTTGAAATTTATGAGATAATTTACAATCAAAGCAAAGCCATCTAGATTTACTGAAGTGAGCTCCACTTCAAGTTACATGGCTTGCAAGTGGTCTACCTTCCCGAACAACCCTTTTAACTTAGTCCATATTTTAAATGGAGTGTCACACCCATCAAAGTGAAATAAAAGAATATCACTCACATAACTCCCAATTAATCCCATATATTCTTAAAACTTACACTGATGCTAAATTTTTTAAAATTCCTTTGTGAATTATGGTTGTGTTTTATTCATTAGGGACCATAATCCTTTTTGCTTAATAATTGTCTCTATTCTAGGTCTCTATGTATGGTAATTGTGTGTAGTTAATAGCTCAATATGATAAATTTCATATTTAGAATCCATGAAAATCAATCACCAAGATAAAAAAGAATGCAAAGGGTGCATAAAAATCAACACCGAGACAACCCCCCAAAAGATGTATTATAGAACCCCCCCAATTTGGTACTTTATAAAAGTAGTGCAGTTTTATAATTTTTTTAAACCAAGTGATGGATAATTAAAAAAAATGCACTTTTAAAAAAAATAGAACTCAAATTTGAGTTACCGTTCAAAAGTTGTAAGTGTTTTGACTTCTCATAAAAATGGGTCAAAACTATTAAAATTCACTATAAATTGATTTTTGAGGCCAAATCAAAAACAAACATGGGTGTGCAAGCACTCATTGGAATTTCAATTTTACCATGGAATTAAAAAATCTAATGGAAGTGAAAAAAGTTTTCCAAGTTACCTTGGGAAGTGTGCAATCAAGTTTTACTTCTTTAAATAAAATATAGCTTATATAGCTTATAAGGTTAAAAAATGAATTTATAGCTATTTTTTAAGAGAAGAAAATAAATATTTTTAAATTATTTTTGTCTAAGAGATTAAAAATAACTCCAACACAACAAAGAATAGATCTTATGTAGATCCAACAACAAAATATAAATCTAAAAAAGGAATAATGGAGTGCAGGTTATATCTAATCTTTTTTGTAGATAAAGAAGGCACTATGTAGTAATACAAAAACCTTATTCCAATACAAATTCCCTCATGATCACACAACAGACAATAGTTTCATTTATAATAGATATCTTTGAGATAAAGAACAAAAACAAATTTCTAGCACTTCTACAAATGATTGTAATAGATTTGATATGGATTTTTGGTGTTCCATATTTGATATGGAGGTATTGTGTTCACCTATTGAATGCTACACTCAAATCTATTAAATATCTCAATGCCACTCCTTCAATGATAATATTTAATACAAAAGTTTACAAATAAAACTCTAATCTAGAAGAACCAGACCCAAATGCCATAACAGATCCATGCCTCTTTTCCATCAGAGCTTCCTCAAATGCCTAGAGCTAGATATTCCTTTCTTCCAATGCACTTGCAACAAATCCAAATAATAGTTCCATACTCTCGAAAGGATGCTTATGAGAAAAATGCAATGCAAATTTTAAAGAACATAACTCAATAATTGATCTAAAAATGATAAAAGGATGCCAAGGTAGAAAAAATGATACCAAAAGTTCAATTTTAATGCAAATTTGAATGCTCAGCAAGAAAACAAGGATTCTCTACTTGAAAAAGACACCACTTTTCAATTTTTAATGCTTCAAGCCAACAAAAGGTGATGTTAAGGTTAGAAAAGGACACCAAAATGGGGATTTTAGTGCTAGATATAATAGATCTGAAGAAAAAATAAAATGCCACAACTATTGAAAGTTGATCATTATAGGTTAAAAGCTACACCCAACAACAAATGTGAAATGCCAACTTTAACACTAAAAGAATAAGACAAAAAATTATGCCTCTTTTTGTTTTTCAACACAATAATCAATGAGGTAAAAAAATATTCCACACAAAAGATCTTTGGTTATTCAGGGCTAGAAATAATAGATATGGATCTCAAGAATGTTTTAAACAAGTGACTCAAATGCCTGAACTTAGCTTAAGGATGCCAATCTTGGAGAAAATTACTCCAAAAACACCAAACTAGATCTAATTATTAGATCTCAAGGAGCTGCTAAAATAAATATTGGAGTTGGAAAAAATAAGATCTTAATCCTAAATGGCTAAAAAAAATCTCAACGCTAGTTTTAGTGCCTTAGAAACAAAAAAAGATTCAAAATAAAAAACAAAAACTTCAAAAAAATGTTGAAAAATTTATGAGAGGTGCCAAGATATTTTCTCTTAATTATAAGCTAAGGATGGTTAGAACTTCTTCAAGGCTCTGGTATAATGTTATGAATGATAGAAACATTCTATGAGGCCAAGATCATAAGTGGTCACAAAAAAAACATCACAATAGATAAAGATAAATGGAATGCAACACATAAGACAAAACCAAATGCTTATTTAGAATATGAAAATGAGAGATATGAAGCTAGTACAAAACACTTGCTTATATAGCCAAGGCAAAATAGAAACCTAGATATTCTAACCAATGTGGGATATAAAAATAACCCACTACAAGATGAAATAGCTAGCAAGACACTAACAAACATGAATAAACATATGAAATATTCTAACAAAAAATTGGTAGCTTGAGTGTGACTTGTGAAACCCAACCCATAGGTCCCTCTTCCATGCTCTCATGACCCTTTTAGACACCTTTTTCCTTATTCCCAATCATCCATAGAATTTCAAGACCTGATTCTAGATTAGCCAAACTACATTTTCTATGATAATTTCATCCTCTTAGGTCCCATACCTTTAGGACAATAATGCCCAACTTGGACTATAACACCAGACCCTAGGGTGTATGAGTTTAACGCTCCTATCTAATGACATTATGAGCCTAGGTGACCATTTTATCTTGATTCCTCTTCTTCATTGTGTCAATTTAACATGAATACATTTGAACCATAACCAATAAATCTCTATAAAATCCCATTCAAAGTTCATTTAGAAGGGGTTGATAGATATTACAAAAGCAAGCAAGAATACAAGCAAAACCACTAAGGTAATCTTCTTATTCTCTAGATATAGTGAGATAATACAACCACAAGATCATTCAAACCCTCATAAAAGTTATTAGTCACCTCAAACACAATTAGTTTATCATTCTTGCATCTTCATAACATTATTTCACAAAGTACATCTAGTGGGAGAACTACATATGGCTTGATCCCTCTTTGGAGTATTGGTATGTAGGCAATGTGCCCACATAAAGGGTGTAGATACATGTTCAGTGCATCTTACACATAATAACCCCCCTTATTTTTCAAATTTTATCAAAGTACAATGTAATCTAAGGTTTTAATACTAAATCAACTCTACAAGGACTTTCACAAACATCCATCATCCAAAATTTCATAGGCAGGCTAACATAGGGACAATAGACAAAAACCAAAAAAATCATGTCTCTAGGACAACAACAGTAAAAGACCATAGAATCAAACCCTAGGGTGTCCTATTTTGATGCTCCTATCCTTTCATGAAATGAAATCTAGATCCTGATTCATGACACTATCCTAGTCCTAAAAAGTAGATTTGAAACTTTGTTTCAGCCAACTCAATCTAGTTTAAGCTAAATTATATTTATCTTCATTTATTACTATTTTTAGAAAGGTTTAAATTACAAAAATTAGTAGATTAATTATTACAATATTATTTGATAATTTAATTAACTCATACCCTTAACTAAATTAGGAATAGGACTCTAATATTCTCAAAATAGTTAAATCATTTGGTGAATCTGACTTACTTTATTTGTGCATAAAAACCCTAAAAACACTAGGGTAAATTCTTAGTTGATTTTTCACAATATTTTTTTAATTTTTTACTTGCATATTTAAATCAAAAATTCACTCTAATTTTTAAAATTTCATAATAATTTAAAAAAAATCATTTATTTCCAAAACACTAGTTGCATATACTAGGTCCCTTTAAATTAAGAGTTTTTTCAAAAAAAATCTAATTTTTTCCCTTTATATTTAAATTAAAAAATCACTTTAATTTTTAAAATTCCATATTAATTTTAAAAACAATCACTTTTCAAAACCTTAGTTGCATATACTAGGTCCCTTTGTTTGTTTTAGGTATCACCTTACATCTAAAATCAGATTCCACATAAAGACAAAATGGATCTCACTTATTTACACATATTTCTTGCATTTCTTGCAAACAATAAAGAGACCATACTCAGTCCTATCACATACATGAATGATGAATTTTACCATATTTTAGTACAAAGCTTCATTTTTTTTTAATTTCATGCTTACTTTTCATAATTTAGGATTATATCAAGAAATTTATTGTTAAACATAGTAAGATCCCTCTCCTTCAAAGCAATGTTTACTTGTCTTTAATACAAGGTTTCATTACTTACTTTCTATCTCTCATATGGAAAAATTTTAAATTTTATTTTTATAAACATATTAGAAATAGCATATCACATATCAAAGTTTTTTATGCATTCATGCATAATTTCATGCTCTATATCCCTTATCCATTATCTCTCATGCAAAATAATCTTCAACTCTATCTTGATAAACATGTTAGAAATGTCATGTTACAAGTCAAAGTTTTCTATGTATTAGTGCACAATTGCATGATCTATATCTCTTAATTACTATCTCTCATGTGGAATATTCTTAATAATCATATTGCTATACAACTAACAACTCTATTTATATGTATGTCATCTCATATACATGGTTTCTACCTAGATTTATCTAACTCTTTGTCTACTTTTGAGTATCTTGTTGAGTGTGGAGGCCTTTCAGGCTATCAAATGACCATGTAGATATATTTTTGGGGCCTAGAGAGCTCCACACATGTAGAGAGCACATTTTTCACACTCCACCTTTTGTGGAATCTTTCTCCACATGTGAGTGGAATATTTTTTGTATTTCTAATTTCTATGTATTTCATGTTTTATGGAGTTAATTGTTATATGCCTATTTTTGATGTTGACTTCCTTGATCATAGGGAGTTAGTTGTTTATTGGAAAAGGGAATGACTTATTTATTTCAAGGATTTGGTTATGATCACACGTCTTTGGAAATTGTGCTTTTTGGAATAGGACAAATAAACATGGAGAGTTCCTCCGTAGGTGGGCTTATGGATGAGTTTTCTTAGGTGGAGGAGAGTTGTCACATGATGGATAATGTTTATCTTGGAATAAGCATTACATAATTATCCTTATTTTCTAGATTTTCCTTCATTTTTTATTTATACAGGTGTGATGTGACCTTTAAAGGCTAATGTGCTTGTTTACAGAGTGTAGTGTTTGAGAGACAGATTCAAAGTGCATATTTTTTTCAAAGTGCAAGTGTTTATTTGCAGGGAGTGGTATAGTAGCTTGAGAGATACAGTATTGTGCTAGTGCAAGTGAAAGTGTAGCATAACATATGTGCAACATTTTTAGGAAGAGATATTCTATCTCTATGAGAGGTCTTTGTAATCTTGTTTTGTTTATATATTTTATTGAGGACATTCTTGGTGGATGTACCCTACATTGAGTGAACCATGGTAGATATGTGTTATGGTTTTATTGATATTTTGTTCTCTCCATTTATGCTTTCATTCAACTTTGATTTGAGGAATTATTTCCATAATACATGTTAGTACATCATTAGATATGATTTCACATTTAAAATCTAGTTATGTGATTTTATGGTGATTTAAATTATTTTAATTCCTAACAAATAGTATCAGATATTTAGTTGTGTTTTTTTGAAGTGGTAAATCATAGGAAAGGTTATTAGCTTGAGTGGGAGTTATGGGAGAAGAGATTAGATTCAAAGTTGAGAAGTTTGATGGTAAATTTGGTTTTTGAAAAATGCAGATAGAAGATTACTTGTATCATAAGGAGCTTCATCTTCCCTTGGAGGGAAAAGAAAAACAACTTGTAAGTATGAGTGATGCAAATTGGTCATTGCTTGATAAAAAGGAATTGGGATCCATACAGTTATACCTTGCATCTTCTATTGCATTTAAAAATTTTGATGATAAAAATACAAAGGATCTCATGGAAAAACTTGGGAAGTTGTATGAGAAACCCTATGTTTCTAATAAAATATTCATTATGAAAATATTATTCAATATGAAAATGTCTAATAATGGTTCTATTTTTAAGCATTTAAATTATTTTAATACATTTTTAAGTATGCTCACTTCTGTTATAATTAATTTTGATGATAATGTTAGAGCTTTGTTAATCTTATGTTCTTTCCCTGATAGTTGGGATAGCTTGGTTATGGCTATGAGTAATGCAGTCCCTACCAAGGGAAACTTAAATTTTGAGGATGTTGTAGGCATGATTCTTAGTGAGGAAATATGAAGGAAAAACACCAGTGAATCATCTTCAAGTAATGATTTGTCTTTTGATACTAGAGGGAGGCAAATGGATAAGAGTAAAGGTAACCATGGAAAGTCAAAGGGTAGACCTAAATTCAGATCTAGATCTAAGATGATATGATGGCACTATGGGAAAAGTGGACACTTAAATAAGGATTATTGGTCACTCTAAAATAAGAATGCCAACAAGGAGGAAATGAATGAGGTAAATCTGACATCAGGTAAATCATACCATGATGCCTTAATTTTTTCTATGGATAGTTTTTTTAGTCTTGGGTATTAGATTCATGGGATTTTTTTAATGCCACTCCACATAGCTATTATTTTACTAGCTATGTTCAAGGGAATTTAGGACATATTTGTCTTGGTGATGATGAACCATGTGAGATAGTAGGGAAAGGTTGTGTTCAGGTTAAAATTTAGAATGGGAACACATGGTTACTAAAGGATGTCAGACATGCACCTATGTTTATATGGAATTTGGTTTTAGTGGGGAAATTGGGAAGTGAGGGATGTTTAATAATGTTTATTATAGATTCTTGAAAAGTTACCAAAGGTGCTCTTGTGGTTTCAAGAGGTAAGAAAGTTAGTACTTTATATTTTAATTGTAGTGTTGATTATTGTGATTTAGTTGTTGCAGATGGAGATGCAACTATGTGGCACTACAAGCTCAATCATATGATCTATAAGGGCATGGAGATCTTAAAAGATAAGTTACTTGGATTAAAAAACATATATCTAGACTTTTATGAGAATTATGTGTACAAGAAATAGATGTAGGTTAAGTTCCTAAAATTTGGACCCATAAAGAAGGACATATAAATAGAAGCATGTTAGAGTTGGTACATTCAGATGTATAAGGACCATATCAGACATCTTCTACTGGTGGCTCAAATTATTATGTCATATTTAATTAATGATACAAGTAGGAAAGTTTAGGTTTATTGTATTAAAAATGAATCTAATGTATTTGACACTTTAAAGAAGTGGAAAGCCTTGGTTGAGAATGAAATAGGTCTCAAGTTGAAATGTATTATATTAGATAATGGAGGTGAGTATTGTATTAATACTTTATTTGATTATTGTTCTAATAATAGAATCCATAGGCAATGGCTAGTTCCAAGAACTCCATAGCATAATGGGGTATCTAAAATGTTAAACAAAGCAATAATGGAACAAGCTATGACCATGATGTTACATGCAGGGTTGCCTTTATAGTTTTGGGTAGAAGTAGTTAGCATGGTAGTATATCTGATTAATAGAGGACCTTCTATGCCTTTGGATTGAGGCATTCCTGAACAAGCTTGGTCTATTAATAATGTTGATTATTATTTTCTTAGAGTCTTTGGATGTGAGGATTTTGATTTTATTAAGAAAGAGGATAGGACCAAGTTAGAGACAAAATAAAAAAAAAATTCACATTTTTTGGAAATGGTGAGGATGAATTTGGTTTTTGTTTATGGAGTATTAAAGATAAGAAAATATTTCGGTATAGAGATGTAGTATTTAATGAAAAAATCAATTATAATAATCAGTTATAGGAACAAGAAGAGTACACAGTATTGGATGACATTATAGATGGCAAAGTATCTAATAAATTAGTTCAATAACCTTCTACATAAGGACCCCAAACTCCTATGGTAATAAAGCCTTCTAGGGTAAGAAGAGAACCTGAATGTTTTTATCTTTGACTTATTTGTTAATCACTAACAATGGAGAACCAAAGTGATATGAGGAAGTAATGTAGTTAGATGCCAGGATGAAGTGGGAGCAAGCCATGGATGAGGAGCATAGATCTCTCATGGAGAACCAAATATGGGATTTGATAAGGCTACCCAGGGGAAAGAGTACATTGCCAAACAAGTGGTTTTTTAGAATAAAAGAAGAAGATGAAGGGAGAAAAAGGTACAAGGGCTAGGATGGTGGTTAAGGGGTTTACACAAAAATTAGGTATTGATTTTGATTAGATTATTTATCCTATTGTAAAAATGACTTCTATTAGGACTTTTCTTAGTTTAGTTTCAATTGAGGATTTTCACTTAGAATTGTTAGATGTGAAAATTGCTTTTCTTCATGGTGATTTGGATGAAGAGTTGTATATGAAGTAGCCATAGGGATATGAGGTCAAAAGGAAGGAGAAATATGTATTTATACTAAAATAAAGCTTGTATGGACTAAAAAAAGCTCCATAATAATGGTATAATAAATTTGATTTTTTTTTGTTGGATCAATGATATCAAAACATTTTGATGATGGTTCCTTTATTATTTTATGCTTGTATGTGGATGACATGTTAGTTGTAGGAAAGAACATACAACATATTCATATGCTCAATAAATAGCTAGTGACTCCTTTTCTATGAAGGATTCGTGTGCTACAAATAAAATCCTTGGCATGAAGATTATTCGTGATAGGAAGGAGATGAAGTTGATCTTATCCCAATCAGAGTATGTGAAGAAAGTATTGGAAAGGTTTAGCATGTTCGATGTTAAATTTATTAGTACTCCTTTGGTAGGCCACATTAGATTATCAAAGGAGAAGTGTCTTAATATGAAAGCTAAAAATCTTAAGATGTCCAAGGTACCTTACTCATCGATAGTTGGTAGCTTGACATATGTCATGGTTTTTACTAGGATGGTTATTTCCCAAGTAATGAGAGTTGTGAGGAAGTATATGAGTGATCCTGGTTATGAGCATTGGTAAGTAGTGAAATGGATTATTTGGTATTTGAGAAGAACTATGGATTTTACATTATGCTATGGTGGATCAGATACCACTTTATGTGGTTATGTGGACTCAAATATGATAGGGGATATTGATAGTAGGAGAAGTACGATAGGTTATATATTTATTGTTAGAGATACAATGATTAGTTAGATTTATAAGATACAAAAGGTTATTGTTTTTCCAAACATAAAGGTAGAGTATGTTGTTGTCACATAGGATAGCAAGGAGATTATTTTGTTATAGGAGTTATTTTGAGAGTTGGGACATGAGCAAGAAGTTGGAAGACTACACAATGATAGTCATATTGCTATTCATTTGGAAAAGAAGTCCATTTTCCACTCGATAACAAAACACATTTAGTTACATTATCACTTCATCAAGACATATTTAGAGGATAACTTAGTGAAGCTAGAGAAGATTCATACTAACCAGAATCCTATGGATATGATGACCAAGGTGGTCACATTGGATAAGTTGAGACTATGTTCAAATTTAGTTAGCCATAGTGGTCATGGATCAGTGATAGATTATGTTGAAGATAAATGATATCTAAGTAGGATATTGTTGAGTGTGAAGCCCTTTGGGGCTATTAGATGACCATGGAGATATATTTTTGGGGCCTAGAAAGGTCCATAAATGTGGGGAACATATTTTACCCACTCCACCTTTTGTGGAACCTTACTCCACATTTGAGTTCAATATTCCTTGTATTTCTAAATTCCATATATTCCATATTTTATGGAGTTAGTTGTTAGATGCCTATTTTCCAAGTTGACTTCCTTGATCTTAGGGAGTTAGTTGTTTATTGGAAAAGAGAATGACTTATTTATTTCAAGGAGTTGATTGTGATCACATGTCTTTAGAAAATGTGCTTTTTGGAAGAGGATAGATAAACATGACAAGTTCATCCTTAGGTGGGCTTATGGATGAGCTTTATTAGGTGGAGGAGAGTTGTCACATGATGGATAATGCTTATCTTGGATAAGAATTGTGCAATTCTCCTTGTTTGGTGGATTTTACTTCATTTTCTATTTATACAGTGTGATGTGACCTCTAGAGGTTGATGTGTTTATTTGTACAGTGTGGATTTTGAGAGACAAAGTCAAAGTGTAGATGTTTATTTATAGGGCATGGTATAGCAGCTTGTGAGATATAGTATTGTGCAGGTGCAAGTGAAAGTACAACATAACATATGTGTAATATTTTCAAGAAGAGATATTCTATCTCTATGAGAGGTCTTTGTAATCTTGTTTTATTTATAGATTTTATTGAGGACTTTCTTGGTGGATGTAGCCCACATTGGGTAAACCACAGTAGATATATGTTATGGTTTTATTGCTATTTTGTTCTCTCCATTTATGATTTAATTTAAATATGATTTGAGGAATTGTTACAACGATGCATGTTAGTGCATAATTAGATCTAATTTCACATTTAAAATCTAGTTATGTAATTTTATGGTGATTTAAATCTAGTTTAAATTATTTTAATTCCTAACATATCTTCCTATTACTACTAGACACAAGAAAACACTAGTGGTTATATCTATCACTCTTCACTTCAAACTTGGCTCATCTAGATTTTATCCCATACCTAATACCATCTCTATACCTATAGTAGAACACGTAATACATGCTATCACTCATGTTTATGAAGATAGGTATGTTTATTACATCCATGGTTATATCTTTGTCACTTAGGTTAGCACCCATTCTAATATAGTTTTAGCTCTTCCACCAGATACATTTTTTCCTCCAATTGAGACTCAGACACAATTGAGGCCTCCTTCACCCACAGAAAGAGTTCATACACTTCTATAGAGGCCTCTTTTAGAACAACCACTACATCAGTAATAGTTTCATAAATCTAGATAGTTTATATCTATAACATTCATACCAAGGGTAGTTTTATTGAGATCTCATGCCTCTAGACACAAATCACAATTTTATAGAGATTCTTCTACCACCACATGGGTCCCTAAAATCCCCATAGTTGTATCCACTTCTCACAGTTACAGGTAGACCCCATAATTAGTTTTCACTATAGAAAATTTAGATCATTTATAACATATACAACTTTCAAAGCCATAGTCCCAACCCTTCCATCATGCCTCATGATAATGCACGATCCCTCTCCTTGATATGGGACAACATGATAGGGATTCTCTTTTGAGACTCATCAGTTAGTATCATTTTTTCTTAGCTTATTTTTACATAATTTTCCAAAATTACTTATGTATAGCTTATTTTCAATTTCTTATACATAGTCTCCTTATGATTGATTGTACATAGCCTATATTCAAAAATATAAAAAAAAATATAAAATTTCAAAATACAAAAACATTCAAATATATCAAAAACACCAAAAACATTTAAATTATATGCATCATCCATGCTTTACATTTCTACTACCATGCTAGACTTAAATTTTTGTCTATGCTATTGTTTTTTGATTTATCTACATTACCATGCTTTACTTGATCTTCTTTGAGTGTGTATAGTGACATCTAGATCCTTGATTTCTTCACTCTGCCCATTGAGGGGGCATCCTACTTCTATATTTGAGATATAAATCTATATATTTACCCATTGGGGGCATATTCTACATGACTACACCATCTAGGTTATTTCATTCCTACACCACACACTCTAGTTATCATATTGATGTACATTACTTACTAGCTTAAACATATTACTCTATTAACATTTGACTAGTATATATCACTTGTGTATTTATTAGCATATACCTAGTCTTGTACTCTATGTCTTGCATACTTTCACTTCTTTCTTTGATTATTTAGATGTGGTTTTATTTATAGTATATTACATGCTATCATTTCTTTCTTTGTATATCTAGATGTGATTGCATTTTCTAGTTCTTGTTGATTATATTCTTGTGTGTTCCTTAGGACATTTGCCAATGTATTTTTCTTGTACTCTTCTATGCAATTATGGCCCTTATGCCAACCTTGCTTGTTTCTAATTATTAGTGTATATGGCATTTAAACATGCCTTGTATGTTTAATTTCCATTTTGAGTGACATGTGTCCATGTCCCTTTTTTGTTTGGCCCCTTGGCCACTCTTGTATGTTTCTTGCTTCTTGCATTGTGTGCTTGTTTGTTTATTTTATTCTCACTATTTGTAATGCCATGATCCACATTATGCATTGTCTTTATTTATTGGATGCCATGATGGACATCATGCTTCATCCCTCCTTGATAACTAACAACTAATAACTAACTAGACTTCTAGTTCTAGTTCATTATATTACACATGCTATTACATTGTTATATCTATCTATGCATACCCCTGTTGATATAATAATATCCATTACAAACCATGCTATATCTTGAGAGATCTTGTCGATTATCATTGTTATATCATGTATTTTATATCATAACACACTTCTAGGGCTCTTGCTTTTGAGGGAATTCATTGCAAGGTCTTCATTCTCACCCTCAGAAGAGGGTAAAATAAATAGGGGTTTTGTCATAGATATCAAAGCTCCTACAGGTTGAAAAATTAACTTTTAGAACACATAAAATAGTATCTAGACTTCAAACTAGGTAGAACAGACTAGGCATAAATAGTATAGTTTTTCTCAACAAATCCAGATATAGGGGGAATCATGCAAAGTACGATGGCTCTCTCTTCCAATTTTATATATAATAATTGGTATAACTTCTAGATTAGAATATACATTTTAGACACTAATGATTAAGGACAATGTGCATGGCACATTTGACTTGTTTTATTTTTGAGTTCAGTATATTACTCATGTATTCTCAATAGTTACGTGCTTTATTCCATTTATAGGTGGTTGGTATCATTTTCAAGTGGCTTACACATAAGCCTATTACCTAGTTTCAAAGTGGTTTTCATACAAGACTAATATCCACCTTTTACAAGTGGCCAAGAATAGCCTGGTTTCTATCACACATTCAACTATCCATGACACATTATTAGATTACAAAACATTCATGGGCTTCAAGATCCATCTCATAGGATACACATTTCATACTGATATGAGTTCATAATTTCACTTATTGGGAAATGATAGATCCAAATGAATAGCTATCCTTTGTATTATTAAGCCACGTACTCATAGATATTAGACACACAGTCCAAAGATTGAGTAACACATGCATGATCACATAGCTTCACTTAGTAGGTGATGATGGAGTCAAAGGGATAACCTTTACATTTTTGAGCCACTCTTAAAAAAGTTTTGAGCATTCAACTGTGTTCATGATATTAATTTTGGTACAATACCATTCAACACATACCCAGCACACATCTAACATCACTCAACATCACAATAGGTTTTGTATTAGTTTGCATACCTAGTAAGGTGTATTTATTCCTTTCTATTTCTCTCTCTTTTACTCATATTTTATACATTCTTATTTTAGTTATAGCATATCTAGTAAGAATTGATCTACTTTTTTTTTTCTCTTGCAAATTTACACTTCACAATGTGCTCTCTCTATGCACACCCAATGTCACACAGCTTCATGAGCTTCACCCTTGCAGGTAAGTTTAGGTATGTTTTTAATTTTTCCTTTATCCTAGTATTTCTATTTGATGTATCAATAGAATAAAGGGGGGAAATGTAGTCATATAAAATGTGAAAATTGGTAGTTTGAGTGTGACTTGTGACACCTAACCTATAGGTCCCTCTTCCATGCTCTCATGACCCTTCTAGACACCTTTTTACTTATTCCCAATCATCCATGGACTTTTAGGACCTAATTCTAGCTTAACCATACTATATTTCTTGTGATAATTTCATCCCCTAGGTCCTATACCTTCAGGACAATAGTACCCAACTTGGACTATAGCATTAGACCCTAGTTTGTTCAAGTTTGGTGCTCTTGTCTAATGACATTTCAAGCCCAAGTAACTATTTTCTCCTGATTCCTCTTCCTCATTATGTCATCCTAGCACGAATACATTCAACCCATGTCCAATAGATCTATATAAAATCTAATTCAAAGTTAATTTATAAGGGGTTAAAAAATATTACAAAAGTAAGCAAGAATACAAGTAAAACCACTAAGGCAATCTTTCCTATTCTCTACATACAACTAGCCAATACAACCATAATCTAATTCAAACCCTCACACCAGTCACTATTCACCTCAAGCACAACTATTTTAGTATTCTTGCATCTTCATAACACTATTACACAAAGTACATCAAGTGGGAGAACTACATATGGCTTGATACCTCTTTGGAGTATTGGTATATAGGTAGTGTGCCCACACAAGGGTTGTGGATACACGTTCAATTCATCTTACAAACACTAAACCCCCCCCCCCCCCCCCTCCACCCCCACTTTCTCAATTTTTTTCAAATCATAATGGAGTTTAGGGTTTGAATACTAAATAAGCTCTATAAGGAGTTCTATAGACATCTAGCATCCAAAATTTCATAGGCAAGATCATACAAGGACAATAGATAAAACCCAAAAAACTCAAGTCTCTAGGAAAATATAGGTAGATAAGGATAATAGCACTAGACCCTAAGGTTTCTTATTTTATCACTCCTATCCTTTCATGAAATGAAGGCCAGATCCTGATTCATAACACTATCCTAGTTCTACACAATAAATTCTAGACCCTGTCTCAGCCATCTCAGTCTAGTTTAAGCTAAGTTACATTTATCTTAATTTATTACTATTGTTAGAATGGTTAAAATTAAAATTAAATTATACAAATTAGTATCTTAATTATTTTAATATTATTTATTGATTTAATTAACTCAGACCCTTAACTAAATTAGGAATAGGACTTCAATATTCTAAAAATAGTTAAATCACATTGTATTTCATTTAAGAAATTTTTTGGGGAGTCTATTGTAGTAATTAACAATTATTTTGGACTTATTTTAATTCAATAAAAGTTTCATAATTGTTTTATTTGATTTATTGTGTCATTTCTCAAAAATTTCCAAAATTTGGGTTCACTAGCTATGTAGAAAGGGTATATCTCATACATAAATTGTTTCCAATGTAAGTTTAATTTTAGATCTGATATTTTGATATTAATTTCATTAAGGGGACATGAAAATATATATGATACAAATAATTATAGATTGTTAACCAAGCTCTTTCCTATAAGCCTCGAGGATTATGCTCTTAAGTGGTTTTATGATCTTCCTTTCCAATCAGGTACAACTTTCAACCCTTTGACAAATCAGTTTTTAGCACATTTTTATATTAATATTAGGGATAAATTATCCTATGATAAAATTTTAAAGTTCAAGTAGGTTCCAAATGTGATACTTAGTGAGTTTGTCTTAAAATTCAAGACTATGCTTGTCAAAATGTCAAATCAAATGGAAAATAATTAGATTCAAGACATTTTCACTTAAATATTACTTACTCCTCTTTAATATTATATAGTGTTTCATAAGTTTAAATAGTTTAATGATCTATGTCATATAGTTAAGGAATGTGAGGTTAAATTAATTACATTGAACAGACTAAAGTATAGCTCTATTGTTCTTTCTACATCTACTATCATGTTTCAAGCCAAGCCTAATTACATGATAAAATATAATGAAAAAAAATGAGGATAAATCTATATTTAATTATATATCTCAACCACCACCTAAGCTTTAAATACAAGCTCCACCAAGGAGTCAATTTTCAAGGCTAACTTCATCTCCTCATGTACTACTACAAAAGCTTCTTGAATGTCATGTTATTACACTTCATCCACCATTGGACATATATCTATAAAGACCCTAATAAAGAAGCTTTAATGAAATTGAATTTTTTGGTTATAATAGGTGTGTTGGTTATTCCAAAAATAGATGTATGAATCTAATTAAAAAAATTCAAGATCTCACTAATAAGAACATTATTGATAGTGGTACATATACTAAAGAGGATAGGCCACAAGCAATGAGAATGCAAGTCTAAAAATTTATCAAAATATTTTCCCTAATCATGGGGCATGATATAAAAATAAAAATTGTAAATTACATCATTAATATAATGCTCATCCTCTTCTATATTCATATTCACATCCACTTTATAGAATTATTGGTCTAGTTATTAGTAAGTAAGCATCTCACCCATGTATTACATTTGATGATTCTGAAATTGTTGATGATAATTATGATAGATATGAAGTATTCATTAGATAATATATCTACATGCAACCTATTCATAGTTTTATGGTAGACAATGGATCAAGTGAAAATTTGTGCACTATAATTCTTTTGCATTCTCTTACCTATATATAAAAGGATATATAACATACATCTAGAGTTGTGAAGGCATTTGCCTACCATACACAAGACATTCTTGGGAACATTATTTTGAATTTTTAAGTGGGACCTCTAATATTTCCCATTTATTTATTAGTCTTACCAAGCACATGTCTTTGATATATTATTGGGAGGACCTTGGTTATATAGAACTAGAGCATTTCCTTCTATAGTTCACAAGTGTCTAAAGTATAATCATGCTAATCAAGCATTTAAAATTCCAAGCATCCAATATGAATATATAATGGAACCCTTGGTTTTTACTCTTATTCTATAGTATTTGGTTCGTATAATAAGTGATAAAATTTGTAATGAACTAATCTATACTACTATTCAGGATAATGGTGCACATTCAATGATGTATAGTCCAAAATCTATTTTTACATGTATTCATGAGTTCATAAGAATATTTTTGTTTATTTACATAATATTGAACATGATTATGTTTCATGTTTTCCATCTATTATTGAGCATAACATGATTCCACATGAGCATGATCATCTTGAAAATAAAGGAAAGATATTTACTCCCATGTAGGTATAGGTTGTAACATCATCTCCTCTCATGCATGAGGATATAGGTTTGGATGGTTATATGAGAAATGATTTAGAAGGTTAATTTAACATATATGTTTCTTCTTTATATTTAAAAACTTATACTATTGTGACTAATTCTATGGCACAAAATATTACTATTTATTATAGACACTAGATGTCAAAATGCCTTGGGATACCTTAGGGACCACCTAACCCTTATTGACCCACTAACCAACCCATCAGACCTTGATTCAAGTTAGCTACTTATCCAACTAAACTCAATAACTTACTAACTTAACCTTAACCCAACCCCTTTTAACTCATCTTGACCCCTTTTCTTTCAGATACTTAACCACTAATGGTCAACTTGATCACCAATGGTTAGATTGACCATCGATGGTTAGGTCCTCCTCATTCTTACATAAAAACTAGTTGTGTACACTAACATAACACAATTAAATATATCCACCTTGCCTATTTCTAATGAACTCCCAAGAAACAAAATTAGTAAGCCAAACTACTAGGGAACCTTATATCCTCCAGCTCTCTTTGCCTATAAAAAGAGGGGAGTATGAGGTGAAATAGGAATCAATCACAACAAGCATTATTTCACATAGGTATCCAAGCTTCCCATCTAGTCTTATTCTATCAATTCAATAATAGAAACAAAGATTTGAACCTCTACCAAAATTTCTCCATCCATCAACTATCAGCCATTTAACAAGCAATAGGTATGTTCATACTTTAGTTTTGTTATTGTGATTTTTTACCTCTCTTCTCCATCAGACCTTTTTTCACCTATCTTTTAAACTCTCATTTCTGACCAGACCCTTACCTAATCATTAACCCATTCCGCAACTCTTTTTTGAGTACCTAAAAAATTCTACAAGCAACCACCTTATGGTTAGCATAACTACTGATGGTCACCTTCATCTAGTAAACCTTATCCTTCTGCTCTACCTACACCTACCTCTACCAAATTATCAAACTCTCCATTATTATTAATTAAACTCTCAACTTATACCTTACCACATATCACCAAACTTTCACCATCCACCTCTAAATATTTTACCTCTAAACAAACCATAACCAAACAATCCAAAATAAAACCACCTACCAAAACCATTCCACCACCTACAACTTCTATGATGAATCTTAATTCTAAATAGGCTCCCACTCCTAAAAATTAAAACCTATCACCTCCAACACCTTTGTTTGAATCTTATTTTACCATTCTACAGATTTTATTGCAAACCTCTTCCTTAAGCCTACCACTTATCAAACCTTTTGACCCTTCACATCCTAAACCATCATGGCTCAATGAAAATTTGATCTATTTATACCATAAGACTCTTAGACATGAAATAAAGAACTAAAAATCTCTCTAAACACTTGTCCATAACCTATGGTTTGGGGGTGATCTATTATCAGATGAACCTTATTTAATACCATTACCAACATAGCCACTTACCCAACATTTACCTACTCCTCCACTTTCATTTGAAAGTGAGGAGGAAGCTAAGCAAAAATTTAACCCAACACTTCCCATCATACACACTATCCATATGGTTACCCAATCTAGGGCCCAATAAAAGGATAAGGGAAAAGACAAAGTGTTTATACCATGGACATACCTTTCCACCCCTCAGCCTTCCAAACAAACACAAGCACCCTCACCTTTACCTTCACCACCACCAAAACCCAAAATAGCCATTTTGGGTACCTCTCCCTCTAACCCTTCTAAATCCATCGAGTGAGTGGTTCTAAAATAACTTCACTAGACATTGGTGAAGATGACCCTTTATGAACTAATCAACACCTCACCCCATCATCTCCAAGCATTGATAAAGGCCCTACAATCAATAGAGGTGCAGTCAAAAGACCCTCAACATATTATAGCCTTTGTCAGATCCCTTCAAATTTATACCTTTATAACATTCTAGTATTCAAAAATACCTTCTATTCTTTATCCCGATCCTCCCCTCTTCATCATTGCATATATCAATCAAACACACATCAAAAGGGTGATGATTGATGCAAGAAATAGTATTAACATTATATCCTCTCATTATTATGACCAAATCTAACTACCTAAGAATATCATGTCAAAAACTATAGCAGCCCTCTACTCCTTTAATAAAACTATGGTAATAACCTTGGGGATAGTCATCCTCCACATCCGATTGGGACCTTGCACAATTATATAACTCTTTTATGTTGTATACAACAAGTTTCAATACAACATCCTACTTGGATGCCCTTGGATTTGTGCCATGAGTTATGTCCCATCCACCTTTCACTAATGTCTCAAGTTTGAACATGAAGGTCAAGTTGTTACCATAAAATCTAACCCTAGTCCTTTTCCATCTTGCAGCATGATATATCAACCCAATGATGTTATTATTCCTTTTTCATCCACCTCACCACCAAAAAATAATAAATCTACCCCTACCATTGATGAAGCTTCAACTAGATCATTTATCCATTATTCTTAGATCCCCATAAAGGACTACTTAGAACCCATGTTCCAACATCTCTCACTCAAAGAGTATCATGATTTATCCTTGAATGCCTTCCCTACTCCTCAAAAGCATGAGAACCTTGACCATGATCCTAGTTATGACCCCAAAATCAGAACCATCATACCTTTTAGTCCTCCTAACCATCAAACCAAATAAATATATGGGGGACTTGATCATCCACTTATTGCTTCCACCACTACATCTACCATCCGATCATTTACCTTTAACTTCTCCTATCGTAACAAAATAACATTTGAAAAATTATACCTTTATAGGTGTGAATAAAAGGTATTTGGCCTCGATCATTATGAACATAGACCTAATGAGTTACCTTCCATAAAACTCAAAAACCTTATGAGATATTTGGCCTTGGTTTCATACGACCAGAAGAACCATCAATTCACCCAAATCCACCACCACCATTGAGGAGGACATCCCATCCTCACCAACCCAATCTCCTTCAAATTCTAAGGATTTCAAAATCATTCCTTTAATTTTTTTTATTCAATACTATTAGTTTAGGCCCCCTGACCTATCAAAAAGGTGGCTAAACTCAAAACCTTCCTCTCATTCATCTTGAAATGGTAGAAAATGATTCTCCTACCATCAACACCATCCAACATCAGGATGATGATTCTACTCTTACCTACCTTAGTACAGGGGATTTTTCTATCCACAAATTCATTCCTCTTGAGAACCAAACCATGTTGAAAAAATCCACTTTTGATGTCAACTTGGGTACTCAGGATAAACCTCGCATTGTCAAGATTAGTTAATTCTTAGATTCTATGGAGAAATAAAACTACCCTTATTTCCTTCATGACAAAAGCATAAAATTTGCTTGGTCCTATTAGGATATGCCTAGAATTGACCCTTCCATACCCATCCACAACATTATCACCCATCCTGATGCTAAGCCTATTTGGTAAATTATTTGTGGGGTGCACCCTCACATTACCCTTCTAATCAAAGAAGAGATTTAACATCTCTTGTCTATCAACTTCATCCAACCCATTTATTATCCTCAATGGGTTTCTAAAATCATTCTCATCATCAAGCCTATAAGGGGAATTTACCTCTGTATCAACTTTCATGACCTCAACCTTTCTTACCCAAATGATGGCTTCCTTTTACCTAGTATCGACCAACTTGTTGATCTTACAACTAACCAGGAGATGTTATCTCTCATTGATAGTTTCTCAAGATATAATCAAATCTTGATTATCCTTAAGGATCAACATAAAACTTCCTTTATTGCCTAATGGTGAAATTTATGCTATAGGGTCATGTCATTGGTCTACAGAATGCTAGAGCAACTTACCAATATGTGATGACCTACATCTTCCATGATCTCATCCATTAAATTGTAAAGGACTATGTAAATGATCTCCTTGAGAAATATAAATACCACAAGGATAACATAGTCATTCTCACCATCATATTAGAATACTAATTCATTTCCATGTTAGACTCAACTCTAAGAAATGTATTTTTGGGGTCATATCTAGAAAGATTCTTAGCTTTATCATCTCACTTTGAGGAATCAAAGTAGACCCAACCAAAGTTAGAGTAATTTTGGAGATGCCAACTCCAACCCACTTTAAGCAACTTTGAATCCTACATGGGAATCTCTAATCCATCTATCACTTCATCTCTCAATTATTAGATAGATATCAACCCTTTCACCATATTCTCAAGAAAGATACATCCTTTAAGTGGAATAAGGACAAAAAACAAGACTTTGATTCACTTAAAGGAATACCTTATTTCTCCACCCATTCTTACCACTTTAAAAGAGGACCAACCCTTCTACCTTTACATTTATTCCACTGACAAATCCTTAGAGGTAGTGCTTGCTCACCGTGATAAACAAAAAAAGAGCAAGTTGTATACTACATAAGTCAAACACTTATAGAATATGAAACTCAGTACACCTATTCTGAGAAAATTTGCCTTGCCTTAGTCTTTGTGTATTCTAAAATTTCTCATTGCCTTCTCAATCAAAAAACTTTCATCATCACTAACACTAACTTACTCAAGTATGTGCACTCTAAACCATACCAAAACCAATGTATGGCTAAGTGTCTTATGCTTCTAGATGTGTTTGATTTTGATTTTCTCCATTAAATTTTTATTAAAGGGAAAGTCATTATCAATCAATTAGTTGAATCCCCTATACCAGATAACCAACCACTTCCTCTTCCATTTCTAGATGAGTCCATCATAAATATTTCTCAGGAGGAACCCACCTACCAAATTACCATGTTCTTTGATGGCTCAAATGCTAGTGTGGTAGGGGTACTAGAGTTATTCTCATTCCCCTTAATGGTGAACCTCTTCCCCTTTTCCTTAAACTTGATTTTGAGTGCACCAAAAATGTGGTTGAGTATGAATCCATAGTAATAGGTCTTCAAACCGCTCTAGCCTTAGGAGTTAAGACCATCAATGTCTTTGGTGATTCCAAACTTGTGGTCACCCAGGTCAATGGATCCTACCAATGTAATAATGATGTCTTGTAAAACTACAAATAACTAGTTGATATACTCTTAGCATCATCTGATCATTACCTTATCTATCATGTTCCATATCTACCAACAAGTTCATAGATACAATGGCTTCCATTTATTCCCAAATCCCATTCACTCCTACCAATTCTAAAATCTTTATCACCATTCACCACTTTATTACACCCTCTTATATCCATTCTGACCTTCATATCATTTGTAGTGTGGAAGTATCTACATCAAACATATGGTATGAGCAAACCTTTAACTACCTCAACCTCAACATCATTCCTCCTAACATCTCTAGGAATGCCCAAAGAGATTTTGTTCATAGTACCTCTCATTATACCATATTAGGGGGAATCCTTTATAAGCATGGATTTGATGGCCTCTTTCTCCATTATTTACATAGCCATAAAGCTTCCCATACTATCAAGAAAATGCATGATAGAATCTATGGGGGAAAATTTAGTGGTTTAGCTATCACTAAATGTATCCTCTGCCTTAGCTTCTATTGGCCCACCATCAATCAAGACTAATGTGATTATGTAAATAAATGTGTTAAATGTTAACAACATGATAATTACATCATGCACCTTCCCATGGCCTTCATGTATCCAAGGACTATTGGCCCTTTTCATAATGGGGACTCAATATCATTAGGGAAATCAATCCTCATTCTTCACAATGACACCAATCTATCATCACCTCCATTGAATATTTCACCAAATGGGTGGAGGTCATTCCCTTTATCTTAATCAAAGATGACAAGATATTTGAATTTATCAATCATCATATGATCTATTATTTTGGTGTTCCCAATAAGATCATCATTGACAATGTAAAATATTTCAAAAATAAGCAAGTCCAAAGTTTTTGTGATGAATTTGGCATCAAGTTAAGCTTTTCTACACCTTACCATCCACAAGTAAATGGAAAGGCAAAAGATTATAACAAAATCATTAACATAATGTTAACCAAAGTAGTTAGTGGTTCAGGTTATGATAAACAAATACACATCCCTTTCACTTTATGGGCCTATTGAGCTAGCATTCAAACCTCTACAGGTGCTACCCCTTTCTCTATAGTCTTCAGAGTAGAGGTAGTATTTCCTCTTGAAGTCTAAATAATTTTTATTCACATATACTTTCAAGAAATCAATTTTTAGAGTGACTACCAACATCTAGCATGACTTGAGCTACTTGATGAGCATCACCTAGAAGTACTTAACCATATTCATGTCTACCAAGAATGAATCAAGCGTGCCTATAGAAAGAACCTAAAAGAATGAGAATTCAATATCAGAAACCTTGTCCTAAAGGAAAAACAACATGTAACCAATATGGAGAAAATTAAAAGAGGCAAATTTTATTTCAATTGGCTTGCACCCTATATCATAACCCACAAGTATAGATCAAGATCTTACCATTTGTCCTCTCTCAAAGGTAAACGAGAACTTGAGCCTCTCAATGCTTCAAATATGCATCCTTTATTTCGTTGAATAGGGATGAAACTCACCTTCTTGTCTAACTTAAGCTCATCCCTTGATTTATGATATTTTCACATTCACCTACCTATCCCAATCCCTTTGAGGACAACTGATTACAACATAGAATCATGTGATTGACCATCATAGTTATAGCCTAATCCTAAATATGGGTACCATATATCTACCCATAGCATGGTTCTCATGGATAATTTTCATCTCTAAATAGATATAATCCCATGGTCATTGTCTCTCAACACCACCCCTTTCACCTACCATTTATGCTAAAATTTTAGCCCTTATAAAGGTAAACCTCTAAGCCTATATATACTTGTCCATGTCTAAACCTAGCATCAAAATAATTTTGGATACCAAAATATCACTTGGGTCACATGTTTGTAGAATTGTAGATTAATCCCTTGAAAGATAGTTACCCAATTCTAAATTACTTAAATGATAGCTTACTCCCTTGAAGGATAACTACCAAATAAACAAACCCAAACTTAGACCACTCCCTTGAAGGATGGCTAAGTCAAATTTGTCAAAATCAATAAAATTCACAAAATTATCAAAATAAAAGAAAGAAAAGACCCTATCAGAGAAAATTTATCCCAAGAAAGTTGTAATCAACTTTCATATCCAACATTAGTAGACTTCCCGCATCGATCAATCTACACCTTGCTTGAAGACATGGACTTGTCTATTATGGTTCTTAAGCCACATATATAAGGGGAAAACCAACCCATATAAGGTCACCTTACCTATCACCCATTTACCCTTCAGTACCACCCATCTCCCCCTTATACCATCTACAAATCAAGGGATTATGAGCTTACTTGACACAATGTGATTAAGACACATTTTTATCAACCAAAGCATGTTAATGTGAAGCATTAGAAAGGATTATGTTCCTTAAGCCAATCTAACTTCATGGTTTTATTAAATCCTTATCAATGAAAAGGTATCATGATTTTTTATTATCCTCTCATCATTGGTTCATGAAGACATATGTCTCATCTCTTTTCCCACATCTAACTTACTTTAAGTTCTTTCATCAACATCATAACCATAAAAAAACTTCACATCCATAATAAAAAAATAAATCACATCATATAACATCATATCAAATCAAATAAATAACTATAATCAAACCAAACATAATCATAAACATCATATCCATAAACAAAACACAACATCATCCATAAATCATCACATGCCTAATCTACTAAGTCCATATTTCATAAGCATAAAGCATAAAACATTTGAACCATGAAAACATGAACCATAAATGACATCTATATATCATCATAAATATCATAGACATCATATATGTCATGTCATAAAAATAAATAATACATGTAATAATATAAAATCTCTCTCTCAAAATATGTACATCTCATTGCATCAGCACATAGGTCTATATCAAAATCATATACATCTATACCTATACATCATTTTATATAACATATCATGACCTTGGGGCACCACTACCACTAGCCCCACCTACACTACCATTTCAATCTAGTATTGGTCCTCTTAGGATGTCTACCTATCCACCCACTGAATTAACCCACTGATTTAGAGTTGTCATAGCTACCCCACCTACTAAACTAGTTATGTACTCACTCTATCAGGGTTTCTCAAGACACTATGCCAAAACTATGGCCTATTAATACCTCAACTCCTCCACTATGGCCAAGTACCATGATATAGGGATGGTACCTAGTGGTCTTACTAGTGCTACTGCTACTTCTACCCTCTATCTCAAGATGTCCCTCTCCTAATTCATCAAGCCTAGTGAGGTCCTTGCCTAATCTCTCTCACCTATAATTATGGAAACATAACCCTAAAAAGTCAAAATCTAGACCTATAATGTGGAAACTTATCCTTGTAGCCCTGTAATCTATGCTTGTGTAGTAATTAGTGCTGCTCCTACCTATTCATTAGGGTTACCACCCTGTACTTATACCTTTGGACCCCCACTAGCTAGATCTACATCCATAGCCTATCAGCCCTCATCATCCCACCCAAAATTGGTCATTACATAAAGGGACTAGTACCATACCACATAACCATCTAAAAAACTAACATCATCAACCCTTGCTCTAATAGGTAGCTCCTCATGATCTAATACCACCTCCTCTAGCTATGGCTTAGGTAACAAAAAATTAACATCCTCCCTCTTGTACCTTGAGAATGGACCTAAAATCCCCTACAATAGGCCAAACTACCTCTAAACTCTATTAAAAGGGACTAACTTAGTCTAACCCTCTCTCTTCCCATAGATTCATCTCTAGCTCTGCAAAGATAATGTATGAAAACTATAGAGGGCCCACCTTGAAAAGCTAACATATGACCTCTCAACAACATCACCCACAACCAAGCCATCCAATGCATCCCTAAACCAATCAATATCCCTCATCCCTCCTCCAACTCCTATTAATGCATAATCCCCCCTCCATCACATGAAACCCACTTTGAAATCCATCTAGGCATAGCCCTCCCATGATAGCCCAATAGTCTCAAAACTCTAATGTGCTCATATGCCCAACATTCAAATACAAACCCAATGTTGATCCCATACCTCTTATGATCCCAAAATGCCTAGATTTCCCAATATATCTAGAATAGAAAAACTAGTGCCCACCCATACATAGTTCTCCCAAGCAACATCTCCACCAACACTCATAATAGAAGATAAGGAAACTTTCCACTAATCAAACCAGGTAATACAAAATAAGACACTACCATCATCATCATCATCATCATCATCATCATCGTCATCATCATCATCATCATATTCATTAAATGCCTCTCATTTATATCCCTCTAGTACAATGGCCTATAACCAAAACCACTAGCATGCCACCTAGTAAGGGCCCAATCCTCAACATATAAGAGCTATTTATGCTCATCCCTCTCCTCACTCTTAATATGGTAAATTAGATCCCTATGAATGGGAAGCCATGTAATGTTATGAACATCCTCTATTAGGATGGTCATCTCTCATATTAGCAAGAAGGTGTTCATGGTTGAATCCCATCTCTCGATGAGGGCCATGATCATAATTACAACTCATGTCAAGAATTGATAGTATCTCATAACTCTGAGGCCAACCTCCCTGATGTTTGTCCAATCATCTTCAATAATCCCTCCATGGATCTTTGCAAATATCCTAGGAACCACTATCAAGCATGGAGCCCACATCCTACTACTTGGTCATGTCCTCATCTACCCTACATCTCAGTCCTAGCGGATCACCTCAACATATGCCTCTAACCAATAAAAAATCACTAGGTTAGTAAAATTCTTAGTCAACCCTCTAACACAAAATACCAAATCACTAGAACACACAAAAATAATGTAAGTCAAATTGTAAAAAGTGAAAATAAAATTTTAGTTTCACTTTTTATATTCCAAACTTTTAGGGTTTCCCTTGGCCATCAATGGTCAGGATGATCATCGATGATTGATCTTGAAACCCCTAACCATCAATGGTTAAGATACCCATATTTTAATTTTTTTTAGGCACCCAAACCTAAGTACTATATTTTTGGAGATTACCTTCAACCCCAAACCAAAACCTAAACTTTTGGAGATTACCCTTCTCCAACCAACAATTAGACCACATCCACCTTGACATTAGCCATTTTTGACTCAAACATCGTATACTCTACAATGACCTTGATTTGGTCTTTTTAACCACACTAACCAACCCATGTTGACCATTTGAATTTTCACACCTAGGGCACAACCAGACCATTTGTGTTTATCAAAGGATTAATTCCTACCTTGGATACCTATGAAAACACCAACCTTGTCTAGAAGACTTGATAGGAATGACCAAATCAACTATGCCTAATGTTGTGGCCTGATTACCCTATCACTAGTCCTTTTAGAAATGACCTTATTTTTAATAACATTAGAAACCTTAGTATTTGCATGATCTTGAATATCACTCTTTGTCACATTTTATTAACATGTTTGTACCTCAAATGCCTAACCACCCTTTTGTCACCAACCTCATGATTCACCATACACCACTTATCAAACCCCGAATCAATTTCAGTTTCACCTTATCAACTCATAATTTGAGGGGGAACACCTCCTCCCATACTCAAGGTAGCTAGACCTTTGACTGACAATCCATTTTTGTTTTACAACTTATTAATTGAAAGATGCATAACAATTAAAGGGTAAAATATAGACACTGTAAAACTGCACATGATAATCCTAGATGTCAAAATTCCTTGTGTTACCTTAGGGACCACCTAACCCTTCTTGACCCACTAACCAACCCACTGAACATTGAGTCAAGTTAGCTACTTAGCTATCTAAACTCATTAAATTATTAACTTAACCTTAACCCAACCCCTTTTAAGTCATCTTAACCCATTTTCCTTTGGATAATTGACCACTGATGGTTAGATTAACCATCTACGGTCAGGTCTTCCTTGTTATTACACAAATACTAGTTGTGTACACTAACATGACATAATTAAATATATCTACTTTGCCCATTGCCAATGAACTCCCAAACATCAAAATCAGAAATCCAACCTATTATGGAACCATCTATCATCCATTTCTCTTTGCCTATAAAAAGAAGGGAGTAGGAGGTGAAAAAGAATCAATCACAACAAACATTCTTGCACATAGGTATCCAAGCTTCCCAACTAGTCTTCTTGCTGTAATTTAGTAATAACAATAGAGATACAAACCTCTACCAAAATGTTTCTCAAGGTAAAGTACCGTTACTCTACCAAAATTTCTCCAATCATCAACCATTAACCATTTAGTAGTAATAAGTATATTTATACTCCAGTTTTGTTATTTTAGTTTCTAACTCTCTTCCCCATCAGACCTTTTTGCACCTATCTTTCAACCTCTTATTTTTTACCAAACCCTTAACCAATCCCTTACCTGATCATTAACCCATTCTATAACTCTTTTCTAAGTAACTTCAAAATTCCATAGGCAACCCCCAATGGTTAGCATAACTACCAACGGTCACCTTCAACCGTCGATGGTTAGCTTAATAACTGATGGTCAACCCAACCACCAATGTTCATTATGGTAAGAAATAGCATGTTATTTTTAACACCTTATCCCCAACCAAATATAACTTTCTATGTCTTTGCCTACTCATAGACCCCTACCTAATTTTATGAACATAACCTAATCTATTTTAGCACTAGTATTGACCCATTATTTCTATATTAAGTTAATTTCTCTATCAAGCATTCATTTTCTTCTTGTATTTCATTTTATTTACTTTCTATTATTTGATGCAAGTATCTTACTTTGATCTCTTTCAACTTAATTATTATCAAAGAGTGGATTGACAACCTCTTAGAAAACTCATGCTTCTTGGATCTAGCTCATGCTAGGCAGTCCACCTAACTATCTTGATAACAACACCTTTTGTTAGTGTTTTTATTATTTATAGGTTATTATTTCTAAGACAAAGAGGAGCTCCCCATACTCATATGGATCACATGTGTATAACAACTAGATTCTTCTACCACACCCTTACTACTAGTTTATTATCTTCTTCCAAAATTAAGAAATGAGTATAAATTAAGAGAAACACTTATAAGGAGGTTGGTTACACATATGAACATCCTATTGATGAGATATTTGGTTGAAAACAATGCACTATTCCATCCAATGCTCCTAGTTGGGTCGAGGACCTTTTTTATATTTCTTTCCTATCACTTGTACATAGATTCTTGGATGTTCATATTTTTTTTCTTATTCTTCTACAACTAATCCAACTTCTTTGATCCCTTAGCTTTATCTTTTTATTTTTGGTTCCTTTGTTTGATTCAATCCCATTTGAAAAACCTAAAATAACCATCTTACTAATCTTTCAATAGACATATCTTTTTTGGAAACTTAGTTTATTATTATTACACATTTATACATGTTACAAGCTCTCATAAATACCTTCATTCTCACATCTATCTACTTTTACATAAGTTTACATGACCATGCTTCTCATCTTTACAATGCTACATTTATATTGGGGGCATCTCACATGCTTTCCTCCTTGTCATGCTTTGCTTCAACACCTTTTTGAGGGTTGTTTGAATCTTCCCCTCTTTATTCTACTTTTCCAATCATGTTTTTTGTTGCTTTGTCAAATTTTTAATTATGCATGCTTATATTTTCAAATATGTAAAAATATAAAAAAATCATATATTCTAAAAATATCGAAAAAATAGAATATTTGTAGAAAATGAAAATAGGACATGTAAGCATGTTTTCATGTTATTGGATATGTATTTTCTTGTCATATCTCTTTATATTTCATTACATATCATATTTTAAATAAATAATTCTTCTCATAAGGTATATGAGTGTGTAAGTGGATAAATTTCCTAGTGATAAATAGTCTTTATACACAACTCAAGCTTTCTTGATTAACAATTTTTATATACAATCAATTTGGACAAAGTCATATCTAAAATACAATGATGCACTATGTACCTATCCTTATGCATCTTTACTCTATGTGTAGTCACTAGAAATTTAACACAATAGTTCTAGATGTTGAAATATCCTTAGGCTACTTTTAGACCCCTTACGGACCATCCCATAACCCTTAGATTACAAACCTGAGTTAGGTTAGGTAACTACTGAACTGACTAACTAAAGATTTTAACAAAATTGACCTTTTTTGATCCTCAATTACTGATGGTCACCCTAACCATTGATGGTTAGACTTGCCTACCAATGGTTAGGTTTCCACTACCTAAACACCTAAGTCCAACTTCAACTCCACCTTGATTTTTTATAATAATTATTTTTCCTAATCCACTCATAGATCAATGCATGTTTAAACTAAATCTAGATATCAAGTTGAACCTTTTGATGACCTATTGTTTCACCTCTCCTTATTTCCTACAAAAAGAGAGGAGGAGGAGGTGAAAGGGATCTAAAATCAGTCGATCATCATCTGCATCTAGAGATAGAGACTCTTGCATCAGCACTTCCTTTTGTAGGTATCCTTCTATCAAACCAATGAGCTATCAAGTGCAAAAAATATCCAAGGTGCTACCACCCATTGGCCAAGAGCCAAGTATTGTTACTCTACTAAAATTGCTCTAAGCTCCACCAACAAATTCCCTAAGCATATTTAGATCATCAACCAATAAGCTAAGTATTTATTTTCACTAATTAGTTAATTTTTTTCTATTTTTTAACCAACCCAAGCCAAACCCACTTTCCAAAATTCCATTATACAACCTCATCAAACTAATTTCTTAAGCCAGACTAAAAAATCAGTAACTGTTGATGGTCACCCTGACTATCAATGGTCTATCCATAACTACCAATGTTTTCCAATCACTAAATATCATTCTAACCACTAAAAATCACACCCAACATCTCACGATCACTGTGTGACAAAATAAAAACAAGATATTTTCACCCACTAGACCTCAACCAAATCCAACTTTCTTTCCCTAAGACTAATCATAAAACCCTACCCTATTTTCTAAACTACACCCAATCTATTTAGCATTAATATCAATCTATTTATTTTTATAATTCATTTATCATGCACTTTTTATATTTCATTTTAGTACCTTTTGTGATATGTGTAAGTACTTTATCTTTCATTTTTATAACTTGATTGTTTAAAAAGCATGGATTGACAACCTCCAAGGAAGTTCATGCTTCTTGGATCTAGCTTGCTAGGAAATCCACCCTACTATCTAGCTAATAAACCATTTTTATAGTGTTTTCTTAGCTTTAAGTCATTCCTCCCAAGCCAAAGAGGAGTATCTAGAATCATTTGGATCAACTTGTGCACAACATATCAATTTTTTACCATACCATTCTTGAGTTTCTTTTCTCCTTCTTGCAAATAATATAAGTGAAATTTATTTGAGACATTTTGGCATGCTCAATGGAACCCTTGAGTCTTTTTTTTGGTTCATGGTTATATCTAGGTACTGCTTTTTATCTTTTTCTCATATAATGAAATCAAAATTTCTATTTGGAATTAAAATTAATTGTATCCATTGTTTGTTTGCTTATTTTAGCTCAAATAGCTTAATTAACTAAGTGAATTAATCATAGTTCCACTCTTCTCACACACATAATACAAAATCACTTAAACTTAATCAAGCATAAAAACATTGACATAAGGCTTGACTACGATTTCATAACCTAGTAGTCACCTTTCTCAATTATCCTACTTGGGTTTCATCACCAAGGGGAGAACCAAATCAACTCTCTAGTTGAGTATAATCTCTGGCAATTAGTATATCTTAGCTAAGTACCCAAAACCCTTAACATTATAATGTGTAAAGTGAGGGGGTAGGCCACAGGCCATGTACTAATTTCCAATACAGGGCCCTTTGAGATCCTAAAAACAAATTGAAACCAACCAATACTTATTTTCTAGTACCTGCTCTATAAGCCAAGTTGAGTCACACAATTTCTTAAAATCTTAAGGCATAATCCAAAAGAGATACTAAAAAGAGCCTTCAGATTTAACATTCTTTAGTGTGTTTTTTAATTTTCTTGGATTTTTATTTTCTTCTCTTTGTTTGAGTTGTAAGATTACTTGTATCTTGCTCTTTCCCTTATTTACATTATTTTAACTAGGCAATAACTAAGAAAACAAGAAAATAAAGACCCACCTCCTAATCATCAATGTTCCTCTTCTCCCTCATCCATTGAATACATCTCAAATGCTAAGAGTTATCCCCACCTTTCTAAAATCCCTACCATCCCTTAGATAGTATCCCAAGGTGATGTAGATTTCACCACCTTTTTAGATAATAAACCCATAGCCCTCTAGCATTACTTTAACACTATATCTCATCATACCCCTACTTTGGTTCCACCTATTCATCTATCTTATGCCATGTTATCCCACCTTATGGGTGATAATTCTATAGCCACCATCTCCACCCAACCTATAATAACCTAAGCATCATCCTCTACCAATAACCCTATCAATACCACCATCTAAAACTAACCTATGCAACCAAACAACACCTAAGCACCTTCTTCCCCAACTAATAACCTACCTAGTATAAGAACAACCCAATATTTAAGTATCTGTACTTCCCTTAATATAGGAATACCCTATGATAATTTTACTATCATCCCTCCCACTTCCAACCTACCTATATCCACTCCATTTCAGATCTTGGTGGTTCTCATACCTTTTACCCTTCCTCCCATTACTATTAAAATTACCACCTACCCTCTATCTACTAACCCAATAATACCACCTACCCAACCTACATTAATCTCTCAACAAGCACCCATTGTACCCAACCACCTATCCCCATGTATTCATATGTGACATCATCTCAACCACCCATGTCTACATACCAATATGTGGTAGCTTTTCAACCCCCCACAATCTACTCATATGTTGCACCTACCCAAACCCAACACAACCTATCTTACAACTAAAGGGATGCATAACCCCAAACTGACCTTGTCAAAATGTTAATGGACAAAATGACTACCTATTTCTAGATCTCATAATATTTTTTCATATGATCGAATCTATAATAAACCAATTCACCCATCCATCCCCATTCAACCATATCCTCCTTAATGAGACTCCTAAAGTTTTTAAAGTTTTAGAGTAAGGAAGACCCTCAACAACACCTAAGAGTATTTAGAAATTTGCGCTATATGATTGCCTAAAATGATTCTCTCCTTCTTTATACCTTCCCCATGTCTCTTTTAGGTCTGACACTAGATTGGTGTAGTGATATTATAAAGCACTCTCTTTTTTTGCCTAACTAGCTCAAATTTTCTTAGATCACTTTTCTATAAACATCTCTAAGAAAGTGTCCATCATTAATCTCTACTCCATTCAACAATTGGATGATGAATCCATTAGTACATTCATAGCCCATTGAAAAAGTTTGATAAACTAACTCTCTTTATATATACCCTAACTTGAGCTGATTGAACTCTTTGTATAGGCTTATGCCAAACACATCTCCTCTACTTTTTGAGTTTAGGGTTTTAGGACCTTTGACGAGGCTTTTTCTATGGCATGAAAACTAGAAAATAGAACCATTGATGAGAGGAAGTTAAAATTGAGAAACAATAATTCCATCTTCAAATCAAATGATACCCCCTCCTCAAAACCTAATAGTTAATCCAATACTAAATCCAAGAACAAGGGAACTATGAATGCGGTTCTCCTTGCTCCTTCACCTATTTTCAACTAATCTAATTCTTCCAATTCCACCAATAAAAACACCAAAAACCTAAATTGTAATAACCAAAATCAATTTAATTATATGTGGGAATCATATGCTTTGGTTTTGGAGAAGTTTTTAGAAGAAAATATCATACAGCTACCACTGATCAAACCTCCACAATAATTCAATTCGTCTCATCCCATGCCTAGTTGGTATAAGGAGAATGAATTGTATACCTTTCACCATGTCATTGGACATGATGTTATTAGGTGTAATAACTTTAATAACTTCATCCAAAACCTCATTTACAAAAGGGAACTTGTGTTAGATAACCCTAATACACCCCTTAATCAAGCACTTGACATCTTTAGATAGCCATTCCCCAACCATGCCCCTTCTATGAATAACAATATTAATTGAGCAAAATCCTCTCAAAACCATGAAATCCATACCATTAATGTGGTACTTAATTAAATAATTACTGGGGAAACCATTGATGGAACCATCTTTCTTGCCCCTCCACTTAATGAGGTAGTGGAGTCACACTCCATCCCTCTAGAAAACGAAACCAAGGAAACAACCTCTCCATCTTCTCCACCCATTGAGATATTTGAGTCATTGATCCCTCCTTTGTCATACATAATAAAATGGGTGGCCATCACCACCATGTCCTTACCCTTTATCATATAGTGGTCTAATCTTCCTTTAGAAAGCGTTCCTAAAGAAAATATCACTCCACCTACCTCTCCCATAGGAAATTCACCTTCCTAAGCCTTGGAGACCTTGATTGAGAGAAGGGATGAGGTAAGCACTTCCCTCTCTCCAACCATGGGTTTGACCTTTGAGATTAGTAATGAAGGGATCAAACCCATATATATGCCTTTCTCTAAATTGGTTCATAACTTGGACTACTTATCTTGACCTGACATAGATTATGCCAGATTTTGGCACTATCTTTGGCTTCCTTACCAAACCAAATAAGAAGCTCTAAACACACCACTGTCATCTCAAATGTTTGTTCATGCTACTAAACCCACTTGTTCTACAACTGAGCCACTGGAAATCTCTACCAACTAAACCATACTTGAACTATTTGAACTAACTACACCTAAGATAACCAACCACCTTCTATCACTCCAACCAAACCTACTAAAAAACTTGGTGTACCCCCTACTTAGAACCTTACTCACCCTTAATTGAAAATAGAATTAACTCTACCAACCATACTAAATAAAATTCAAACCAAGCCAACAAAGAAGGTAAAACACCTAAAAGCCCAAAAATCAAAACTCTACCCCTACTCTCCACTTTGCCCTTTATTTTGGGGCCTCATCCCTCTACCTTAATTGGGAAACCTACACTCCCAATTAAAACCCAACCACCAATTCGAGTTATGCCATCTCTCCTATTTTCATCCACACCTATTTTCACCAAAATACCCATGGCCATACCTCCTATTTCCCAATCATCCATAGATAAATTCCTTACCTCTCAAATGTCTACCTCAAACTCTTCTAACCTCAAAATTTTAATCTCTCTACCAAAACTAAAACCATCTACCAAGAACACTCATTTACCCAAATCCTCTACCACCAAGCCTACTTCTAAAAACTTTCCAACCTCAACTACCAAACCTCATTCCCCTATACCTTTTTCCACCATTGCTTGAGTATTACTCAAACATCCTACATAGGCTATTTCAAGTAGCTTGCTTAACCTTGCCACCTATCAAACCATTTGACCCACATAGTCCAAAGCCATCTTGGCACAAAATGGAAAACTATAAGGCTCTACAATTGCAAGCCCATTAGCTATATCATGAGTATGACTTATTATCAGATGAACTTACTATGAGCCCAACACCAATCTAAGAACTAAGAATCATAAACTAGAATTTACTTAATCCTCCATTCTCACCTCAGAGTGAAGAAGAAATGAAGTAATCCTCTAACCCAACTATCCCTAAATACATACCATCCATGTGGTCACATGATCATAGGCTCAACCAAAGGATAATGATAAATAAAAGGTGTCTATTATGTGGACATATCCCTCTTCCACCACCCAATCACCTAGCCAACATCAAGTACCTTCAACCCAACCCAAGATGTCCATCTTGGGTCCCTCTCAATCAAATCCCTCCAAATCAATCTGAAGAATGGTTTTGAAACAACTTCACCAAAAACTAGAAAAGATGAGCGTATATGAACTAATCACTACCTCACCCCCATCACCACCAAGAAATGATAGAGGTGTTATAATCTATAGAGGTCCAAGCAAAAGACTTGTAACCTTTAGTAACCTTTGTTGGATCTCTCCAAATTTTTAACCTTGTTACCTTCAAGGATTCATAAATAAATTCCATCCATCTAGATGAACTAGATCCTACCCTCTTTATTACCATATACATTAATAAAACCTGCATCAATAGGGTTATGATTGATGTGGGATATGGTATCAACATTATCTCCTCCCATGCATACAACCAACTCAAATTACCCAAGAACATCATTTTGGAAACCTTAGTGCTGCTTTAGTCATTCAATAATACCATGGCCACAACTCTAGTAATTATTGTCCTTCACATTTGCCTAGGACCCTGCATGCTTCTTGAGCTCTTTTATGTAGTAGAAGGAGAGTTTTAGTATAACATTTTTTTGGATACCCTTGGATTCATTATAAGGGTTATGTGCCATCTATGCTATAATGACGAATCAAATTTGACCATAAAGATCAAGTTATTACCATACAATTTAACTTGAGTTATTTCACATCATGTAACATGATGTACTGACCCAATGACATTATCTTTCCCCATCTAAAAATCCTACATTAGTAAAAGATGAAACCCTATCTTCTTCTACCAATGAAGCATCCACTATTTCCTCCTTCCTGTTGGTTAAATATTTTGTCGATCAACATACTGATAAACAAAATAGGTCTGATCAACCAAAGTAGGAAGATTAGTCATCCAAATGTGTAGTTTTACCACATAAAAAGGGGATTGATCTCTCCTCTCATCAAGGGGAGGTTCCATGTAGGTATGCTATATATATATATATATATATATATATATAATACTCAAGGGTAGGATAAACCATCCATCTCTCTTTCTTCAGAGATGATGCGTACAAATCAAAGGAAAAACTCAATGGAAATAATAGACAACACTCCTCTTCTTTCAAAAGTACTATTCATCAAACCACAAGAATACTCCTGGTAGTAAATGCAAAATGTAACAAAGGATGTAGTAACTAGCAAATCGAGATGCAACACAAAGTCTCCACCTAAATTGCTCAAGAGTAAGATACGAAGGACAATGAGGGCACAAAGTCACCCCAAGGTGCTTTACACAGAAATGAAAAGAAAACACAGGAAATTATGGGGGCACAAAGTCTCTCCACAATTGACTCTTCAGGACACCTTTTTGACTATTGTCACTAATTATGCTTGTTGAATTAAAGGAACAAAATATATATTGAAGAAAAATACATAAGAATAGTTTCCTCAACAACAAAGATATTAAAGCACAAAGTCTGAAAAACCATTTGCTTTCTTATTCCAATAACAAAATATGATAAACAAACTGAGCTCAAAGTCTCAAAAATGTCTTTCGATTTGGGCAGAGTTTCCTTCTAATTGTCAAAAAAGAGATCCATTTACAATGAAATTGAGTCCCTTATATAGCCTCTTTAAGGAGGACTCAGGAATAGTAATACATCATGTTGCATTGAAAACTATTAAGAAGGCATGCTAGAACTTAGGGGCATCTACACATTTGCTTTTCTCAATGTAGAGAAACAAGTAATGCTATTGAAAGTTTACATCTTTCAATGTCCACTTGGCGATCTGATTCTTCTTCATCATTCCTCCTTTTTTGGTTATTTGAATTGGGTCCTAGATTCAATTTGATGCTCTGTTCCTTAGTCACTTTTTGCTGGTCTTTAACAATTGATGCATGGAACATTCTACTACATTTAGTCACTCATCCTTGTGTCCACCATGGTCTTTGATTGAAATAGTGAAGCTAAGGGAAGAGACTATGGATATTGACACTTGGAGGCTTTCAACAAATTTCAAGAGGGACACATGGCAATATCTGCCAATTTATAGAAACAAAGTTTAGTGAGGCTCAGCTGTCGATACTTGGCAACATCCATGGGATTCTGTCAAGATTTTGTATCAGTCTGTTTGTTTGCCTTAGTCACTTTTTGCCACGAGAATTCCCTTTGTAAGGGCACTTGTGTCTTTAACTCTTTGGGCACTCCTTTGAACTTTGTCGCTTAAACCAACCATTGAACCAAGTTTTGGTTCAATGGTTCAAATGAATCCTTGAACCATTTGATGTTGAACCAAAGGATGAACCAAACATTGAACCTGTTGCTTGAACCTGCTTTTGAAACTTTTTGTTTGAACCAAGGCAAGGGCCAAAATAGCTTCATATGTTGTCCCAAAATTGAGTGACATTTTTGGGGACCAACAACTGGCTCTAGTTGGGGAACTTCCTTTTATTATAAAAAAATCAAAGGGAGTAGAATCTAGAATATCCAGTGCCTTGAAGTGTGCCATTAGGCTATGGATTTATGCTACACAAAAAGAAAGGTGACAAAAATAAAAATGAAAAGCACAAAATATAACTAAAGACTATACAGATATACATATGTATAAATGAACTTTTTTGATGCCTCAAGATTTGAAGTGCTTTAGATGCTACCCATTATGAGATAATGATAATGGCATCCCGTCCTGATAAAGCAATAAGAAACCATTTTGTCCCCAGAATCGATGACAAGTGAATGGAAATATCCACCAAGAAACCAATTTTCTACGTCTTCCTCTTGGCTCTTTCTTCTTCTTGCCCCATGGTAGGATGTGGTCTTCGAATTGAAAACCATAACTCCTTGCTCTCTTAGTGAAGAGTTCCTTTTGCTGACTTTGGAATACAATAGTATGGTCCACCACCATAGCTTGTTGTTCTGCTAGTCCAGTCCAATACATGCTTTGATTATCAACATCAAACTCCTGACAAACCATCAGCTCAGCATCTCCTTTGGTGTGAAGGAGTTTGATATCTTCATCTTGAGCAGTCTTCAATCTGAGCAACAGATATCTGTATCTAGCTATGGAAGAATTACTGCCATCAGATTCTATAATGATCTTGATAATCAATATATGCAAAATTACCCTTAAGGTAGGGAAACACCATATAATACTCCTTTAGGAAGGAATAACTCCACAATGTCTCTTCGAGGGGACAACCTCCAATATCCTCTTACAATAGAAGACTCAATGCTTACTTGATATCTTTACCATGATATTCATCCCTATATATATACATCTATCTAACCCATGGATGGGTAACCTCCTAATCTAATGTAGGCCTACCATTACCCAATGTACTACTTCCATAAGTTACTCTATTATCTTAATATATTATACTAACTAAGGGGATGTGTGCCACATGTCAGCATCTCCATCAACCCATATATCATATCTCTAGGTACATAACATTCCTTCCCTCTTTGACATGTTTCATCCTTGAAACATAGGAAGAAACCAAATAATGAGTGTGATTCAAATCATTGCACACTTGTCTCCAATCTCGATCATTTAGCCATCCATATGTGATCTTGGCAGGTGATAGCTCTCCAAGCTTGTTTCCAGATTTTATTGTGCTTCTCTATTTTCATTCATGATCATAATTATACTGATTCAATTTCCAAGCATAATTATTCCTCTTTTTATTCCATATACCATATTCCACTGTGCTACTCTGATTCTAGCCATGACCATAGTAGGTATTCTTCCATGCATAGTCATAGTGATTCCCCCATTCATTCCATGTGCCATAGTATTTTTTCTTTGGATTCCATGCATATCCATAATGATTAGAAATTTTATTTCTTGTATAGACAAAATGATTGTTGTTATGACACTTCCTCACTTGGTTCCATGATTGTTTCCTCTCATGATGATGTGGGTGTCTATATACCTCAACCTTTTCCAATACTTTGACCTTATCCACCTTTGCTTCTACCTCTTCCACCTTTTCCTTCTTTGTATCTTGAGTAGATGAAGTGCTCATTTGTAGTGTGTCTTTATCTATATCATTTGAATCTTCATCATGTTCTTCATCACCTGTTTCCATCTTATCCTCATGATCTACCTGGATTGTTATTGGTGCCTTTTTCACTATGATATCTTGTAAAGTTATCTTCTTTTTCTTATACCAAAATTTCATAAACTTTTTCTGAACATTAATATTCATTGTTCCCAAAGTCTCTAACCATGGATATCTAAGAACCATATCCAAAGCATAAAAATCTGAATGCAAAACATATTTTTCCATAATGAGCTTCAGATCTTCAAACATTGAAATATTCTTACCATCTACTTGAACCTCTTTGATATTCTTTGTTTGAACATGTAGGTGCTTGGCCACATTCATGTTAATAAAGTTATACTTGCTGGTAGGGTTTATGGACACAACTACCTTCTTCTTTTGAATGTATCCATGAAATTGAAAAATTGACTCGGATTTATTTGGAGCCAAATTATTTGAACTCTTATTTTCTTCTTCTTCTTCTTCTTCTTTTTCTTCATCATCTTATTCTTCTTCTTCATCTGTTTCTTCTTCTATTACTTCTTCTACTTCTTCATCTTCTTGTTCTTCTATTTCTTGTTCTTCTTTTTCTACTTCTTCTTCTTCTTCTTCTACTGATTCTTCTTTTTCTACTTCTTGTTTTATATCCCATTGATCTAAAAAAATCTATTCCATTTCTTTCCATGAAGAAAACCTTTATGTACAGCTCAACTGATCAAACCAATCTAGTGTAGGCCCAGACAAAAAAGGAGTTAATCGTCTTTGCCCAAAAGTTTTTCTAAAATGATTCTCCAAAATGAGCCACCATTCTTTAGCATCAATATCATCTTCCCCTGAAAATTTTTTCAACTCCATGATCCATAAATAAATTAGGGTTCATGAAACCCTAAAATGTCAAAATTGATCCATAAAATCGCAATAAATCACTCCAAAAAACTCAAAAAAAATTGAAATTTTTACTATACTTCTCTTAAATCTGTTTACATCTCCACTAAAAATTTTGAATAAAAATTCCCTATATTTCGAAAGATATAGTGAAATTATTATAAACCCTAAAATATCAATAACTCCCTCACAACGAATCAAAAAATTCTGAAATTTTTACTACGTTTCCACTATATTTTCTTACATCTTTAATAAAAATTTCAAATAAAAATTCCTTATATTTCAGAAGATATAGTCAAATTAGTGTTTCACTCCACACAAATTACCCAAATCGAAGCTCTGATACCACTTGTAATGACTTAATATATGCATAAATACCCTTAAGGTAGGGAAACACCATATAATACTCCTTTAGGAAGGAATAAATCCACAATGTCTCTTTGAAGGGACAACCTCCAATATCCTCTTACATTAGAAGACTCAATGCTTACTTGATATCTTTACCATGATAATCATCTCCTATATAAATACATCTATCTAACCCATGGATGGATAACCTCCTAATCTCAATGTAGGCCAACCATTACCCAATATACTACTTCCAAAAGTTACTCTATTATCCTAATATATTGTACCCATATAACTAACTAAGGGGATGTGTGCCACATGTCAGCGTCTCCATCAACCCATATACATCAATACATCATATCCCTACGTACATAGCATTCCTTCCCTCCTTGACATGTTTCATCCCCAAAACATAGGAATAAACCAAATAATGAGTGTGCTTCAAATCATTACACACTTGTCTCCAATCTCGATCATCTAACCATCCATATGTGATCTTGGCAGGTGATAGCTCGCCAAGCTTGTTTCCAAATTCCATTGTGCTCCTCTAATTTCATTCATGATCATAATTAGATTTCTTTGGTGTCCAAGCATAATTATTTCTCTTTTTATTCCATGTACCATATTCCACTGTGCTACTCTGATTCCAACCATGACCATAGTAGGTATTCTTCCATGAATAGTCATAGTGATTTCCCCATTCATTCCATGTGCCATAGTATTTTTTCTTTGGATTCCATGCATATCCATAATGATTGGAAATTTTATTTCCTGTATAGACAAAATGATTATTGTTATGACACTTTCTCACCTGGTTCTATGATTGTTTCCTCTCATGATGATGTGGGTGTCTATATACCTCAACCTTTTCCAATACTTTGACCTTATCCACCTTTTCTTCTACCTCTTCCACCTTTTCCTTCTTTGTATCTTGAGTAGATGAAGTGCTCTTTTGTAGTGTGTCTTTATCTATATCATCTGAATCTTCATCATGATCTTCATCACCTATTTTAATCTCATCCTCATGATTTACCTAGATTGTTATTGGTGCCTTTTTCATGATGATATCTTGTAAAGGGATCTTGTTTTTCTTATACCAAAACTTCATGAACTTTTTTTGAACATTAATATTCATTGTTCCCAAAGTATCTAACCATGGATATCCAAGAACTATATCCACATCATCCATATCCAAAGCATAAAAATCTGAATGCAAAACATATTTTTTCATAATGAGCTTCAGATCTTCAAACATTGAAATATTCATACCATCTACTTGAACCTCTTTGATATTCTTTTCTTGAACATGTAGATGCTTGGCCAAATTCATGTTAATGAAGTTATACTTGCTGGTAGGGTTTATGGACACAACCACCTTCTTCTTTTGAATGCATCCATGAAATTGAAAAATTGACTTGGATTTTTTTGGAGCCAAATTATTTGAACGCTTATTATCCAATTCTTCTTCTTCTTCTTCTTCATTTGCTTCTTCTACTTCTTCTTCTTATTCTTCTACTGATTCTTCTATTTCTTCTTCCCTTTTTTCTGCTTCTTCTTCTTCTTCTTCTTCTTCTTCTTATTTATCATCATGATTTTCTTCCTCTTCTACATCCTCTTTTTTGTTTATATCCCATCTATCTAGGAAGGTTTTCTCCATTGCTTCCCTTGAAGAATACTATTGCACAAAGCTCAATTCATTAGTCCACCAATGTTTTGCAGGCCCAAACAAAGAAAAACATAATTATATTCTCCATAGATTTTTTTTAGTATTCTTCTCCTTAAAATTGATCCACCATTCTCTAGCATCAACATCATCTTCCCCTAAAAATTTTTGCAACTCCATGATCCACAAAAAAAATTAAGGTTCATGAAACCCTAAAATATCAAAACTGATCCATAAAATCACAACAACTCACTCTAAACAACTCAAAAAATCCTAAATTTTTGATTGTAATTCTCTTATATCTTCTTATATCTCCAGTAAAAAGTTTGAATACAAATTACTTATATATCGAAATATATAGTGAAATTATTATAAACCCTAAAATAGCAATAACTCCCTCAAAATGAATCAAAAGATCTTGATTTTTTTATTGTGACTTATTTGAAATATTATCCATATCCAGTAAAAAAATTGTGAAAAAATTAGCAACCAATCAAAAGTTATTGATGATTAAAAAAAAACTAGGGTTTCACTCCACAAATTTCCCAAATTGAAGCTCTGATACCACTTGTAATGATCTTGAGAATAAATATATGCAAAATTACCCTTAAGGTAGGGAAACACCATATAATAATCCTTTAGGAAGGAATAACTCCACAATGTCTCTTCAAGGGGACAACCTCCAATATCCTCTTACAATAGAAGACTCAATGCTTACTTGATATCTTTACCATGATATTCATCCCTATATATATACATCTATCTAACCCATGGATGGGTAACCTCCTAATCTAATGTAGGTTGACCATTACCCAATGTAATACTTCCATAAGTTACTCTATTATCCTAATTTATTATACTAACTAAGGGGATGTGTGCCACATGTTGACATCTCCATCAACCCAATCCAAGCATCATCAAAAGCTAATCTTCTATCAAATTTCTCGTCATGAGAGATGGAAGATCCTTCTTGATTTGTATTGTGCCCTACTAATTTTTTTGATGCCTTATTTGGATGAAATATTGGATTGCCAGCTACAAGACTTTCATCAGCTGGGACATGAGCATCCTCTATGGTCAAAAAGTAATTACCCCTGCCTGAAGGCTCAAACAAAATTTGAGCAGCAGGGGCTGACATTTAGGTAACCACAATCTTTGCCTCAGATAGGTCTGCACCTGGTTCTCCACCAATGTTTAACTACTCAAGATTGGCTTATAGGGATTCAAACTTAGTCAGTTGAATTTTGAATTCCTTGACACGATTAATCATGGAAAATGACTAAGATGGATTTGGAAGAGAGGATGGGAGTTCATCTTTTTGATCTTCGAGAGGGGGAGGATTGATCTGCAAAGTTGAAGTAGATGGTGCAAAGATGTTTGATGTACTTACTTCTTTGGTAATCACCAGGTCCTTTGACTGAAAAGGAAGAGGGGTTTTCTGCTCAGTAATTAAAATTACTGGTTAGGGTCACTCATCTATCTTCTCTTTATCAGCTTGTTGTATTGATTGATTCTCAGACCTGGTGAGTATGGTGTATGATCCTTTGACTGCTTCACCTTCACTTTTGGGTTCATCCTGGTAATTCAGGAACCAATGTGGGAGTCACCAACTAATTATTCTAGATCCTCCCTGAAGAGATCAATGCCATTTTATTGCTCTAACTCAGGTTGAAAATAGGAAACATGTTCTGTTTCCAAATGTCCAACTGTTGAGTTGGTTGGAGGTGCTTCAAGGGCAAGGTTCCTCTATGGGGGAGAAAGACGATTTAGTTGCCCTTAAATTTTGGTAGCATTGCCTTGATATGGCTGATTAGGGAATGTCCTCTTTGGTGCATTTCTATATAAAGGAGCAAAAGACATACCTTGTGCCATTTGCCTTTTCAAGGCTAGCAATTCATTTGCTAGCTTTTATACCATTGGGTCAATGGTGACTGTGGGTGAGTATTCAGAAGATGAAGAGGGTTTAGCTCTATTAAGATCTCTCCTTATCTTTCTTACCAAGATAAGGTCATCTTCTAGCTCATTAGCCAAGTCTTGAGATTCCTTAAGGTCTATGTGTCTAGCTCGTCTCAATAGAAAACACACTTCAAGCAGCTGTGAGTTGATGAAGAAACACATGAGATTCTGAGGTGTCAGCTGGGTAATCATGGGAATCCTATGCCTTAGCTTGTTGAACTGGGAAATGAAGTCCCTCATAGGTTCACAGGGCTCCTTCTTCATCTGTGTGAGCTGGGCCAGCAAGGCATGCACATCTTTCATAGGCTTGAACCTGTCTTCAAACTTGGCTTTGAGTGTATCCCAGTCAGTCATTGATCCAGCTTGCAGATGGTAGAACTAGTCTGCAGCAACACCTTGTAGTGTCTCCATGAAAATTTTGACTGCCACATCTTCAAATTCCACCCCTATCACACCATAGGCTATGGTGAAGGCTGTAATGTGTTCATCAGGGTGGACTCTTCCATCACCAAAGAATTTGGAGAAATTATTCCTTGAACTAAGTGGTACCTCATGCAGAGGTGGAATTAGATTAAGTGGGTCAAATGAGTTACCCCAGGGGCCTCGAACTACCATGATCAGATTATGAACAATAGGGATAACACATCTGAGTGGAATTGCCAAATTATAAGACAAAAATGTAAAAGAAACTGGCCTTGCTTCAGCTTAAAGCTTGAGGCTTCAAACTGTGCTTTCTTTCCTAGTATCTCTGGTTTTGTAGACTAGATAATATAATGGAGATGGATGAAAATGGTAAGGCTATAAATGGATAATGGGTAAGACCCAGATGGGAGTCACCAGAATCTATAATGGATAAGGTGATAATGATAATGAATAAGACACAAGTGATGTTTCAATCTAAAACTTGAGGTTTCAAATTGCACAAAATTACTATGTCCCTAACGGAGTCGCCAAAAATTGTTGGTTGAATATTTTGTCGATCAACGTACTGATAAACAAAATAGGTCTGATCAGCCAAAGTAGGAAGATTAGTCATCCAAATATGTAGTTTTACCACATCAGAAGGGGACTAATCTCTCCTCTCATCAAGGGGAGGTTCCCTATAGGTATGATATATATATATATATATATATATATATATATATATATATATATATATATATATATAAATAGAAAATAATACTCAAGGGTAAGACAAACTATCCATCTCTCTTTCTTCAGAGATGATGCATACAAATCAAAGGAAAAACTCAATGGAAATAACAGATAACACTCCTCTTCTTTCATAAGTACTATTTAGCAAACCACAAGAATACTTCTAGTAGTAAATGTGAAATGTAACAAAGGATGTAGTAGCCAACAAATCAAGATGCAGCACAAAGTCTCCACCTAAATTTCTCAAGAGTAAGATACGAAGGACAATGAGGGCACAAAGTCACCCCAAGGTCCTTTACATGGAAATGAAAAGAAAACACACTAAAGGCAATTATGGGGGCACAAAGTCTCTCCACAATTGACTTTTCAGGACACCTTTTTGACTACTATCACTAATTCTGCTTGTTGAATTAAAGGAACAATAGATATATTGAAGAAAAAGACATAACAACAGTTTCCTCAACAACAAAGATATTACAACACAAAATCTGAAAAACCATTTGCTTTCTTATTCTAATAACAAAATATGATAAACAAACTGAGCTCAAAGTCTCAGAAGTGTCTTTCAATTTGGGCAGAGTTTCCTTCTAATTGTCAAAAAAGAGATCCATTTACAATGAAAGAGAGTCCCTTATATATCCTCTTCAAGGAGGACTCAGGAATAGTAATACATCATGTTGCATTGAAAACTGTTAAGAATGTAGGCTAGAACTTAGGGGCATCTACCTATTTGCTTTTCTCAATGCAGAGAAACCAGTCACGCTATTGAAAGTTTACATCTTTCAATATCCACTTGGTGATCTAATCCTTCTTCATCATTCCTCCTTTTTTGGTTATTTGAATCAGGTCATAGATTCAAGTCGATGCTCTATTCCTTAGTCACTTTTTGTTGGTCTTTAGCAATTGATGTGTGGCACATTCTGCTACATTTAGTCACTCATCCCCAGGTCTGCCATGGTCTTTTCTCAAAATAGTGAAGCTAAGAGAAGAGATTGTGGATATTGACACTTGGAGGCTTCTATCAAATTTCAAGAGGGACACATGGCAATATCTACCAATTCATAGAAACAAAGTTTAGTGAGGCTTGATCGTCGATACTTGGCAGCATCCGTGGGATTCTATCGGGCTTTTGTCTTAGTCTGTTTGTTTGCCTTGGTCATTTTTTGCCATGAGAATTCCTTTTGCAAGGGCACTTGTGTCTTTGACTCTTGGGGTACTCCTTTGAACTTTGTATTTTGAACCAACCGTTGAACCAAGTTTTGGTTCAACGGTTCAAATGAAGCCTTGAACCGTTTGATGTTGAACCAAAGGATGAACCAAATGTTGAACTTGCTGCTTGAACCCACTTTTGAACATTTTTGTTTGAACCAAGGCAAGGGCCAAAATAGCTTCATATGTTGTCCCAAAATTGAGTGACATTTTTTGGGACCAACACATCCCTTCCACCCAAATTGCCATAATAGACCCTTTGGAATCAACCTTCCAATGTCTTTCATTGGGGGAGTATCACCTTTTGACACAAGACACCTTTCCTACTCCTCAAGAGTATGGGAATCTTGAACAATAACTTACTTATGACCCCAATATTGGAACCATAGTTCCTTTCAAACCCTCAACTCATCAAACCAATTTCACCTATGGGGGATTTGATAATCCCCTTGGCACTTCTTCCACCTCTTTTTTACCTCGATAATTCACTTCTAGTTTCTCTTACCTAGATAAACTAGAGTTTGCCAAGACATACCTCTATAGGTGTACTTGGAATGGATTTGGCTTAGGTCAGTATGAACATAGACCACATGAATTCCTTCCAATCAAGACCCAAAAACCTCACAAAAAACATGGCCTTGGTTTCATGCCACCTAAAAAGCAAACCAACCCACCTCCTGTCACCATTGTTGAAGAAGACATCCCTTCCTCATCAACCCCTTCTTTATCAACAACTAAGGATCCAAAAATCATCCCCCTAATTTTTTTCATCAACACAATCAACCTTGGACCCTTAACTTATCAAAAGGAGGGGTTAATTGTAACCATTCCTCTAACCCATCTTGAGATGATAAGAAATAAATCTCCTACCATTTATACCATTTAGTGTTGGGACGATGATTTTATTCTCACCTATATTTGTGTAGAAGATTCCTCTATCCAAAAATATCTTCCTCTTGAGACTTTAATCATGTTAAATGAATCCACCATGGATATCACCTTGGGCACTCTAAATAACCCATGCATTATTAAAATTGGCTAATCGATAACTTTTGAGGAGCTTTGGGACTTCCCCTCCTTCTTTCAAGACCATAACATAGAATTTGCTTGATGTTATAATGACATGCCAGGAATTGACCCCTCCATTACTACCCATAACATAGTCACCAACTATGATGCCAAGATCATTAGGTAAAAACTTCATTGAATTCACCCTCGCATAGCCCTTATCATTAAAGAAGAGATTCAATATCTCCTATCTATCAACTTCATTCAACCTATTGACTATCCCTAATGGGTCTCAAACATCATACCTATCACCAAAGCCATAGGGGGACTACGCATTTATGTGTAATTTCATGACCTTAACCTTGCTTACCTAAAAGATGACTTTACTTTGCCAAGTATTAATCAACTTGTTGATCTTACAACTAACCATGAGATGTTATCTCTTATGGATGGATTCTCAGGTTACAATCAAATCCTAATTGCCCCTAAAATTCAATACAAAACTACCTTCATCACCCCATAGGGGACTTTATACTATAGGGTCATGCCTTTTAGACTAAAGAACATTGGTACAACCTACCAATGTTATATGACCTATATCTTCCATGGCCATATCCAAAAAAATCATTGAAGACTATGTTGATGGCATTCTTGGAAAATAAAAATGTTGTAGAGACCATTTGTCCATTCTTAAGATTATCTTTGAGTGACTCATCCATTACCATGTTTGCCATAGTCCCAAGAAGTATATCTTTGGGGTATTGTCAATAAATCTCCTCGGATTTATCATCTCCCTTCGAGGGATCAAATTTGATCCTACCAAAATCAAATAAATCCTTAACATGCCTCCTCCTACCCACCTCAAGAAACTCCACAACTTACAAGGGAAGCTCCAATCCATTCATCACTTTATCTTCTAGTTCTTAGATCAATACCAACCCTTCCACCACCTTCTAAAGAAAGATGTATATTTTAAGTGGAATAATGACTATCTAAAGGCATTTTATTTACTTAAAGAGTACCTTTTTTATTTACATGTCCTCATTCCTCCCTAGGATGATCAACCTTTTTACCTTTATATCTCTGTCATTAACTACTCCTTAGGGGTAATGTTGTCTCATCTGGATGAAAAACATAAAGAGAAATCCATCTACCATATTAGCCACATGATTGTAGACTACAAGACTCGGTATACTCATACCAAAAAACTTTGGATAACTTTGGTCTTCATGGCCACCAAACTTCACCACTACCTTCTCAACCATAAGACCTACATCATAACCAAAACTGACTTGCTCAAGGATATGCACTCCAAAACATACCAAAACTAATGTATGGCCAAGTGTATCATGATTTTAGTTGAGGTTGACCTTAAGTTACTTAATCATCAATAAATAAAAGGTCAATTCATTATTGACCAATTGGCTAATGCATCATTAGCAGATAATCAACCTCCTCCTCTTGAGTTTCTCGATGATCCCATTGTAACCCACTCTTAGGAAGACTTTACCTATAAAGTGACCATGTTATTTGATGGATCAAAGTGTCAACATGGTAGGGGAGATAACATCATCCTTATCCAAATTCATTATGAACATTTTCCTTTATCCTTCAAGCTTGATTTCAAATGTACCAATAACATGGCTGAGTATGAAGCCCTAATGATAGGTGTCCAAATGGCATTAGCCTCAGGAGTTAAAAAATCAACATATTTGGTGACTTATAACTTGTGTTCAATAAAATAAATGGATTTTACCAATTTAAGAATGATATTTTACAATAGTACAAATAATTAGCCAACATACTCTTAACATCATTTAAACACTACCATATCCAAACCACTCGATGATCTATAAATAAGTTTATCGATATGATGGCCCCTTCAATTCTCAGATCCCATATGCACCCTTTGACTATAAGTTATTTCTTTTTATCCATTTATTTACCCAACCCTCTTATAGACACTTAAATTTGGCCACCAATAACCTCCAATCAGGATTTTGGCCAATTTCCACCTAAAATGCACAATTTGGCCTAAAAACACTAAAACATGCTAAATGATGTGAAAATGGCATATTCAAGTCCTAATTTTGTCTAGGGTATCCCTAAATGGGGCAAGGTAATTTATGGGCCAACTAACTTTGATCATATCATTTCGATTCAAAATGCCAATTTTGCACTTATGTGCTCTGAATTGCTCTTTCCTATCAAATATCATTCACAATACATGTGCCTTGGAAATTTGTTGTTAGTAGAACCCTAAATGTGAATATGGTTCCAATGCATCTAATATGTACTTCCAATTCTAATCCAATCAAATTTTAGACCAATAACAAGGCATTCTGATCAATTTAAGTAATTTGTGCATAAAGTACTTAATCATGCTTAAGAGATAATTAAACCAAATCAAGGCATAATAAAAAATTCAATGGAAACTAATTTAGTAATTATTTTTGGAAATAAATATTGAATATCTACATCATCAGGTGACCTCATTTCTTGGGAAGACATCTCTAGGCCATAAATTCCATAAATATCAGGATTCATGCCTTCCATGCCTCATCAATGCCTTCCATGATGCCCTCCATACCTCTTAATTTCCCCTTCTAATGTCATGATGAGTATAATTACAAAATTAATTACACAAATTGAATTAATTATCAACCACACATCTCAATATTGAGATGGATGGTTGAGGTTGATTATGATCAAATTCAAAAATATATAAATATAGAGGCCAAGAACATCATTTCTAAGCTATTTTGGTGCAAATTTATTATGCTCAAATTTATTCAAAGGACTTGATAATGCAAAGTTATAATGCCAAATTGATTCCAATCCAAGCTCAGCCACAAGCCAAAGGTGCCAAGGAGAGATTGAGGTTGTCAATCTTCCATTTCCAAGGACTTCATGAGCACAAGCTGAACAAGCCACCACTACAAAGGTATTTAGAGCATCCAAAGAAGGTAAAGGAATTTTTGTGTTTTCATTCATTGATTTTTAGTTGTCTTTATCATTTTATATTATTAACTAGGCTCTCCCAAGTGTCTAGGCCTAGAGATGTTATGCTATTAGTGTGTTTATTTCATTTTATTTTCATTTTGGAACTAACAACATATTAACCATCCTCTCTTGAGTCAAATTCCTATATCACATAATGGCACGCCCGGTGGGACTAGACACATCTCACACCTGAAGGAGATCATTTTTCAACTCTAAAATATTTATTTGAGCCTTTAAAACACTTACAAATTGATTTTCTAACTTTATTTTGTCATTTTTGTTTGCCATAGTTTTACATAGTAATTGACATTGGCAAGTAATATCAACATCGGTTACTTGCTTAATTGATGTCAGTCACTGTGTTTTTCCAAAAACACAGACCTAAGAGCTAATTTTTTAAAGTTCATTGTTTCAAGATAAAAAGAGATTCAAAGCTAATGAACATGCTAACATTTTTGCTATAGGAACAAACTTGACATTTGATCAAAACATGTTTAGAACACCTTTTCATGCTTAAAACTCAATTATGAACCTTCTTTTGGTGTTTAACAAAGAATTTAGATGTTTTGGTGAATGTTTTCAAAGTTTGAAACTAAGACCAAGGGGTCAAATGAACACCAACAAATCTTTCATTTTAGGTTTAAAATTAAACACACTTGTCAATTCTTGTTTGCAATAGTTGTTTAATCAAATTTTTATTTGAAAAAAAGAGGAATGTCACATGTATGCTCTTCTATTTGTCCCTTATAGGGAACCCTTGAAATCAAAAACACCATTCCTATTACAAATAGCCTATTCCAAGGCTTGGAAATAAAGTCATCTAAAGCACTCCCCAAAAACTCATCAAAGCTTGGGTGACCTTGAAAATGACCATAAAGTCTTTCTATTTCATGTTTTCTTTATTTTTATGCAAACTTGGCTTATGATGGGGACTTCATCACCTCCCACAAGTTCTTTAACAAAGCTTTGACCTGGGGTTTCATCTCCTAGAATTGACTTCAATTGGCTCCTTTGGCATTGTACACATGATGTATGTACATTTGAACATCGCACTACACTGAGCGAATAGTAGGATGTAGTGGTTGTAAAAAGGACTAGACCTTTTTACAACTAGCTAATACCATGGTCACCTAATTTTTATGCTTGTCTTTTACATCATTTAACATGAAAGTCATTATGTAATTGATTCCCTTAGAGACATTTGAAACTTTCTAGTTTAGTAAACCCCATTTTTCCATACCCTTACTAGGATTTTTGATGATTATACTTAGTGTATTTTGGTCATTTTTCCCTGGTATGTTTTGAGACTAAAACTTGTTTATTTGTTCATAAACCATGTCAAAACAATGTATTTGAGTTGTGAAGGGTAGAGTTATGCTTCCCAAATCATGTCAAAACATTTTGAGCCTTTTAAGTCTTTGAAACATAACATTGACCATATTATTGGAGTATGCTTACATCATTAGGCTGCTTAATTTTTTTTAAGACTTGTTTCACCTTGTATCAAAAACCATTTTTTTAAAACCATTTTTTGTATATCATTTAGAATTTTATCTTTTTCCATCATGCTATCTGACCTTGTCTATCTTATTTGGTTAAATCATAGTTTTCAACATTAAGTTTTCAATTAGCCTTGTTAAGTTTAGATCCAAACATTGACTGATTTATATTTAGGCCTCAATTCGTGGGGATAATACACTGATATTTATCTTTTGAGTTGCATAAATTCGGTTAATCAATTACCCAAATTTGAAAAATATTGATGGTTTATCTATTTAGTGCCTATCCTCATCATTATTTGTGCTTTTATTTAGGATAACATAGCCTTTCTCAAAGAGCCTTTTGTCTTATGACTTATGCCAATTGATCATGTTTATGTTTAACTTTGTGTGTCGGGTTTATGTCAAAGTTATTTCCAAACTTGTTAGATTAAATCAAATCACATTATGTCTATTTGTTTGAGCCTAGCTTTTGAATTCACATTTGGACAAAAGACATAACAAGTCAATTTTTCCCTTTCCTATTTTAGACCTTATTTGGAACACTTTGACCTAGACCTTTGACATGCTAGTTTTTATTCAGATGCTTGACCTTTTGTGCATATGACATTTGATCTTAGATGTTTAGGCTATTTTACACCAAGTCTTATCACAAACCATTTAGGAGATACAACTCCATTTTTAGACCACATTACAGATACATCTCCACCCTTTGACCAAGTTAGACCAAACTTGAACCATTTGTCCTTTGGACATAGTTTTTTAGAGTTTATAGAACTCTAAGCCTTTTTATTTTTGGATCTTTCATCATTTACATGGATATGTCTAGATAAACTTATGGAGTCACTTAAAATACAACTTATGATAGAATGGTTTCCTAAAATGACTTTTATGGATTTTGTCAAGACCCCAATAATGATAATATGGTTTGTGACATATAATTCTATCCACCTCATATTAACCATTCATAGGAAAAAAGTAACAAAATAACTTACGATCCAACTCGAGACCTTGATTGGTATGAAGAGGCTGATGAAGTGGACTTTGAAGACCCAACTATAGATAATGTTGTTTGGGATATGAATCCATACCTTCTCTATAAAAATTAGTACATAGAACACAGTTAGGAACCAACTTATGAGCCAACTCACAATTGGGATGATATGGTTTATGAGGAAGACTTAGATGCTTTTGCTTATGTAAGCAATCAATTTCCATGATGTCCTTTTGTTATCCAATCATTGAATACCCCTAACCATCCTATGGATTATATGAGCTATCAAGCTCTGTAATATCTAAGGAATACCATTACCATAACATGACCTCATCCTTTAGTTTGTGTGAGCAATCAAACTCCATAATGCCCCTTCATCATTCCAAGACCTAGTTCTTTGGCTTGTGTGAGTAATCAAGATCCACAACACCCTATCATTACCATCTCAATCCTTTATCCTTTGGCTCATATAATCAAGCATGATCCCTAATTCCCTACCATTATCCAACTGTAAGTCATTCCTCATCCAATACTAATTCCAACCAAACCTCAACCAATCCAACCATTCAAACACCAAACTATGTTCAAAATTGGTATTTTCCAACTCATTGGAAACCAAGGCCAAGAGAGCCAACCAATATGAGATGTTTTTGTTGATTCAACCATTTGTGATAAGTTAACCTATGATAAATTACCTATTGATCCTATACCAGTTACCAAGGAGTCTCACTCTAATGAGCCAGTCTTTGCTGAGTCACTTAAATTATAACCACCTTTGGGAAAATCATTACCTCAACCATGTACCTATTTTTCAAGAGCCTCATATTTACAAGCCAATCTCTAAATAATTGTCTCTTTACCTATTTCCCATCTTAGAGGAGTCTCACCTTGACAAACTAGTTTTTGTGGAGCCCATTATGGCATCATAGGCCATTACTTTTCTAAAACCAAATATTCAACAAGACATCATTATAATAGAATACCCATTAGATGAAGAATCAGAGTTAGAGTTAGGTTTTATTCTTGAACTAACATCAGATTTAGCATCAAAATTAGAATCAACATCAATCTCAACATCCAATTTAGAGTCCTTTGAGTTAGAATCAAATTCAGAAAAAGAATATGTTCATGGAAGTTACAATATTGGTTATGCATACCTCATAGATCAGTTTGAATACATTTTTGATCCTTCTATAGTTTTTAAGGATGAGTACTTCAACATCAACATAAGTTCTCCTAGTATCTTCTATGAGTATTATGCAACCTCTCCCCATTCCATTACCATCAACCAAAATAGACATATTATTGGTATATCATCTCCCACAAGTGTTGATTGGGATATACAAAATCACACTTTGTTGAACTACATGCATGGTGACATAACAGTTAAATAAGAGTAAGGAGGCCAAGACAACATTCATGTATTAGAAGAACACTCTCATAGTGAAACCTTTTTAGGGGTGCTAGGGGATAATCCAAGTAAGAAGTCAACATCTTCTAGTGAAACATTTTTGGAAGCACTAGAAGATAATCAAAGTCAAAAGCCAATGTTCATTAGTGAAACCTTCTCAAAGGTGCTACATAACAATCAAGACAAATTCATTGGTGAAAACCTTTTTGAGGCACCAATAGCTGAGCACAAAAGTTCTTCACTACTTGATGAAGACAAAATCAAGGATCAAATCAAAATAGCTTCTTATCTACAACCTAATCAGATGGTAGCTACTCTAAAGATCAAATAATAAAAAAATCTAGTGGTCCTATCGAGAGAACAAGTCTTTATCCCCACCATAACCAAAATTATGTTGAATCTATCATTAAAAATATTACATGTGACTGAAAGTCTTGATCTTCATTTATTTTCCCACCATTATACATTCCATTATCATCTAGCATTCCATTTTACAAACAAACCTACCATCCATTATTTATCCTTATTTACCATCCATGGTTGCACTTTTCTTCATAGAGGCTACAATGATACCTTGTCTCAACGTTTGAAAGAATCAAAATCAATGACCAATGAAGATCATAAAAGAATTCTTGACATAGCAGCTATTTAGATGAGGTGTGGCTAACAATTAGCATGATCAAGTATTAAATTTTTATCATTTATTGATTAGGATGTGTATCTCCATCTCAACAAGAAAAACAAAATCATATGCTATTTACCACACCCAGGATAAAAACATGTACCATACAATTTCACATTGCCATGCCATTACCATTGTTACATATTCTTTTACCATTGTCATGTATCTTTCTATTCACCCTATCACTTGGGGGTAAACTCTCTCACCATTTTATCCATCCTATAATTCCATTATTATCTAGACCAAATCCTATTTTTAGTCATCCTACCCAATATTGTTTTGATCTTGGTTACTTTGGTTATTCTTACACTTTTTGTGAGAGGATTTCAATCAAGTTTCAACTCTTATCAAATTCATGATTAAATGATAGTCTATGAAATTAGTGTGATAGTTTATTTGGAAAGATATCTTTCATCCTATCAAGTTTGTTTATGTGAGCCTGATTATAACCACCTATGGGCAAATCAATGTTTCATCAATTTTGCTACTAATTATAACTACCTATGGTAAAATTAGTGTCATTGACCTATGCCATGTATCCTAGTTATAACCACCTATGGGAAAACTAGAGGAAATACTTGTTTATCATGCATTGTTGTATCACTTTGCCATCATTGTTTTCATTTGATTGGCCATTTGCCAGATTTGAGAACTTGTTAGGACCTCATTAGTTTTTTCTCACCTTTTTTGTAAATGGAATTACTATGACTTGAGGTTATTTTAGGACTATGTGGGTCATGCTCAATTTATGTTGAGGTCACCTCAGTCCCCCTTTCCATATGCTCTCACTATTTTGTGAGCAACCTAAGCCAAATACTCTCACCATTTTGTGAGCAGGTATTTTTTCATTCTCTAACGAGTTAAGATACCTCAAATTTCCAAAAACATTCATAATATTTCAAAAGTCCAAAAATATTTGTTCTATCTAAGCCTGGTTAGTTATCCTCGATCCACCTTACTAGGGCATTATCATTGTTAGGATGATTTCTTTTGCTTTTGTTTTCAGGATTTTTTTTTGTTTATTTTTTTTGAGTTATTTATTTGTTTGTCTATTTGTTTATTTGTTTGCCTATTTGTTTGTTTTCAACACTATTGCCTGGACTCAGTATCTATGCATTCATTAGGTGATTCCTTGAGCACATTATTCTTGAGTCCATCCATATTCATACGTAAACATTATCATTATGTTTTTTTATCATTGGTGCATTATTTTTGAGTGTTTATTAGGTCAAGAGTCAATCTTTACACATATTTTTAGCCAAGTCTTCATGGTGTTCTATCATGAAGCCTACCATCACATACTAAAACAAACATTAGCTTCATGAAGGTCTAATACAATCAATGGAGCTATAGAAGTTTCTCTTGGGCCCTTGGCAAATCCTTCCATCCCATGCTTGATCAAATCAACCTAATGACCATTCTAGTTATATCATTACTAGTTAGGATGATCATCTCCTCATTGGTAAGTACAACTGAATCATTTCTAATGATCAATCTTATTCCTCTATCCATCTCTTTCATCACATTGCACCCACTCATCTTTAATCTATATTCCAAGTTATATCCTTGAGTTATGTTTTCTAATCAGCCCTAACTAGGGCATAATCATCTTTATCCAATCTAAGTCTGCTTAATGATTATAACCACCTATGGGTAAATAACTATGTTAAATTTTATCCCTAATTATAACCACTTTTGGGCAAATTGGTATCCTTTTTACATCAATACATGCAATAATTTTCTGACTTGGATTAATATCAACCATAGGTTAATTCCATCTTTCTTCTTTTTTCTTTTCAAGGGACCATCCATCAATAAATGTGATGGCCACTCCCTCTAGGGGGCATCATCATAGGCTTCCCAAAACCATTTAGAACTTTGTACTTCAACCATCATCTTCTTTTTGGAATATAGGCCATTTTTTATTATTCGAGAAGACATTTCTTTTCTTACGGTTTGCAACAACTTTCCAAATAGGGGCTTACTATAGACATCTAAATCTGGCCATTGATAACCTTCAATCAAGGTTTTGGCCAATTTCCACCCAAAATAGACAATTTGGCCTAAAAACACTAAAATGTTCTAAATTATGTGAAATTGACATATTCAAGTGCTGATTTTAGCTAGGGTATCCCTAAATGGGGCAATGTAATTTATGGGCCAACTAACTTTGATTAGATCAAAAATTATCAAAATGCCAATTTTGCATCTTAGTGTTCTTAATTGCTCTTTCCTATCAAATCTCTTGTACAAGACATGTGCCTTGGTTATTTTTTGTCAGTATCATCCTAAATGTGAATATGGTTCCAATGCATCTAAAGTGAACTTCTAATTCTAATCTAGTCAAATTTTAGACCAATAACAAGGCATTCCAATCAATTTGAGTAATTTGTGCATAAAGTGCTTAATCATGCTTAAGAGATAGTTAACCCACATCAAGGCATAATAAAAAATTCAATGAAAATTTGTTGAATACTTATTTTTGGAAATAAATATTAAATATTCTCATCATCAAGTGACCTCATTTCTTGGGAAGACATCCTTAGGCCATAAATGCCACAAATATTAGGATTCATGCCCTCCATGCCTCATCAATGCCTTCCATGATGCCATCCATTCCTCTTAATTACCCCTTCTTCAAATGTCATGATGAGTATAATTACAAAATTAATTCTAAAAATTTAATTAATCCTCAACCACACATCTCAATCTTAAGATGGATGGTTGAGGTTGATTTTGATCAAATCCAAAAATCTATAAATAGAGAGGCAAAGAACATCATTTCTAAGATATTTTGGTGAAAATTTATTATGCTTAAATATATTAAAAGTGTGATTAGTAATTTGAATAAAGAGAGGATGGTTAGTATGGTGTTAGTTCCAAAATGAAAATAAAATGAAAGAACACACTAATAGCATAACATCTCTAGGCCTAGACACTAGGGAGAGCTTAGTTAACAAAAATAAATGACAAACACAACTAAAAAGTAAGGAATAAAACACAAGAATTACTTCACCTTCCTTGGATGCTTCAAATTCTTTTGTAGTGGTGGCTTGCTCAACTTGTGCTCATGAAGTTCTTGGTAATGGAAGCTTGGCTACCTCCATCTCTCATTGGCACCTTTGGCTTATGGCTTGGATTTGCTTGGAATAAATTTCGCATGGTAACACTAGTTTCAATGACTCCTTGAAGATATTTGTGCATTATAACTTTGCACCAAAATAGCTTAGAAATGATGTTCTTGGCCTGTCTATTTATAGATTTTTTAGAATGTTTAAAATCTACCTGAACCATCCATCTCAAGATTGAGATGTGTGGTTGAGGATTAATTCATTTTTGGAATTAAGTTTTTAATTATCCTCATCATGACATTGAAAGAAGGAGAAATTAAGAGGCATGGAGGGCATTATGGAAGGCATTGATAGACATGGGAGGCATGAATCTTGATATTTATGGCATTTATGGCAAGAAATGAGGTCACTTGATAATGTAGATATTCAATATTTATTTCTAAAAAAACATTTTCAATAAGTTTCCATGGAATTATTAATTAGGCTTTGATTTGGTTAATTGGTTCTTAAGCATGATTAAGCACTTTGTGCACAAATTACACAATTTAATCAAAATTCCTTGTTATTAGTCCAAAATTTGATTAGAATGGAATTGAAAGTCACGGTTAGATGCATTAGAATTGTATTCCAATTTAGGATGTTATCAACAAAAAATAATGAAGGCATGTATCTTGTGTAATAGTTTTGACAAAAAAGAGCAATCCATAACACCAAGGTGCAAAATTAGCATTTTGACTCAAAATGATCTGATCAAAGTTAGATGGCCTATAAATTGCATTACCCCATTTAGGGATACCCTAGCCAAAATCAGCACTTGAATATGTTAGTTTCACATCATTAATCATGTTTTAGTGTTTTTAGGCCAAATTGTGAATTTTGGGTAGAAATTGGCTAAAAGCTTGATTGGAGGTTATCGATGGCTAGATTTAGGTGTCTATAATTTTCCCTTATTTGGGAAGGCATTACAAGCTATAATCTTATTAACATCTTCTCAAAGAATGAAAAAGTCATGTATGCCTACAAATACAATGATGATAAACTAACTATGTGATGCCCCTTAGAATAAATGATTGACATAAGTAGGTCAACTAATGGTCCCTCGAAAATAAAGAAGTGAAATAAGGGGACCAAAGAAAGGAAAGATGATGGGGTGAAAACATAATGATATTGAAAAAGTAGTTAAAGTCATTGAGAATGCAAGTGGGATGGTGCACAATAGTTTTCCCAAAGGAAGTTATAAGCATTATACCCCGAAAGTGACAACATGGTATGATAACACAATTATTTGCTCAAAGGTAGTTATAATCATTGAGAAGATGGATTTGCCCTAATTAGGATAGAAAAATAAGATAATAACATGCCCCTATACAGGAAAAAAAGTAAAGTGGTTACAACATAATGATTTGTCCAAAGGTGGTTATAATCATTAAGAAATGGAAGTGGGACAGTGTGAAATGATTTGGCCATAGGTAGTTATAATCATTGGGCCCTAATTATGGAAAATAGGATAAAGTTGACTGAGGATGATGATAAATTAACACATAGGATAATGATGATTTGGAAAAACCTACTAGTAGGGAGATGCACATTCGAACTACTAAAGGTTGAAATTATTTGATGTTTAATTAATCTATTGGGGATATGATTAGGATGGAATCAGGATGTTGGTGCTGAAGAGAGGCTACCATTACTAAATAGACTTCTTAAAGCTAAGGTTTATTGTATCATGTATTGGTAGGCATCATGATATAATATCATGAGGACTTATCTAAAATATTCATGAGGACCAACTCCCATAATCCAATACTCAATAAAAAATAATGTACTAATGATAGAAACCATGATGACAATGTAAACATATGAATATGGATGGATTCAAGTATAAGTGTGGGTAAAGAATCACCCAATGAACACACATAGATTAAATCAAGGTAATAGTGCTGAAATCAAACAAATAGGCACATAAAAAAATAAAATAAGCAAAAACAAACAAATAAACAAACAACATAATAGAAACCCTATGAACATTGCCCCTAGAAAATAGGTGACAACTTAACAAAAAAACAAAATGGGGGAATATAAGAAAAGGAAGGGGTGGCTGAGCTATCTCCATATGCACTAGATAAGTGGATGTTGCCTACATAGTTCTATGGATGTAATATCCAACAAAAAAATTCAGGCCAAATGTAGTTATCCCAAGGAATGGGAAGAATATGTTAATTGAGGAAAACAAATAGAATGGATGTGATAGAAGAATATGAAAGGTCTTGAAAAATGGCAAGTGTGTGAGAGAAAAAGGCCAAAAATGATGAGGAAACTAAATGATAATTTATTTACTTGTAACTTAGTAAGGGTTCCTAGAATCCTTAAGGCAAAGAAGTGGTCAATGATTTTTGTTTTTTTCTAATAATTGTTTGAAATGTTTTTGGAAATATTTTGGGGTATCTCAACTCAATCAAGAATGATGAGACACTAAATGGTTCAAGCTCACAAAATGGTGAGAGTGTGGCTTAGGTTACTCACAAAATGTTGAGAGCATGGGGAAAAGGGTGACTAAGTTAACCTCAATAAGTATTGAGTGTTACCTATATAGTCCTAGAGTAAGATCTCAAGTTACTATAGTTTTTCCCTTACAATGGAAGAACTCGACTAATGTAGCAATCAATTCAAATAAGATATACACAATTGGTAAAAAGGCACAATGACATATATGAAGTGGCAAGTTGGTACATCAAAGCTTAATATTGCCCCTAGTTTTCCCATAGGCATTTATAACTAAGACATAATAGCATATATTAATGGTACTAATTTACCTAAAGTTGGTTATAACTAGTAGCAAGACTAGTGGTAAGGAAGGACTAACAAATGAAGGATGCAAATACCAAAACTTCTATCACACTATCCCAAAATATGCTCTCTATATGAAGTACTGAAATGAACTGATAAAATTATCAGATACCTAGATGCTGAAACTACTTAATGAATGATAAAAACCAAGGTCAAATAGGCTAGGCTTTAGAAGACATTGGGTCAATAGAATGGAAGCATAAAGTGGATATAATGAAGAGAAGGATAAGGATGGTATTTGTATAAAGAAGAATAGTGATAAAATGGCATAACTGAAATGGTCCTTATAGAAAATACACCTTAGCATTCAAGCATAGTACTTCTTGAGATGAATAATAATCATTAGCTCCAAAAGTCCATCACCATCTAGTGTGGCAAGCCTATATGTTCCTGATCTATAATCTATAGTAATGATGAAAGGCACTATCTAGTTTGGTTTGAATTTCCCTTTATGCTTCTTCTTAACCATGGTATTCTTTTGGTTTCCTTTAAGAACAAGATCACCAAGTTCAAATGTTTTATACTTAACATGTTGATTATAGTGGTCTTTGAGTTGGTTATAATATGTTTGAATATTTTTTAGCATGGTTATGCATTTTTTATCAAGTATATCTAGCTCTTGTAGGTGAGCTACTTGATAGTCATGATCATCTAGGACATGCTTGAAAGAGATGCGTAATGAAGGTAATTTGACCTCAATGAGAAGGATGGATTTAGTATTATAAACAAGTAAGTATGGAGTGGCTCCTGTGGGGGTATGATGATTGGTACATTATGCTCAAAGGTCAAAAAATATCTAGAGGTGACAATCATGATCGACATCATTGACAATCTTTTTGAGAATGTTGACAATGGTTTTGTTAGACACCTCAACTTGGCCATTACCTTGAGGGTAATATATTTTACAAAAATATTAGGTGATGTTTTATTTAGTACATAGATTTTATGCATCCTTGTTCTTGAATGATCCTCCATTATCAGATATAATGTCAGAGAGGATACCATAGTGGCAACTAAGGTGGTTGAAAATGAATTGGAAATTTGCTTTCCAGTCACATAAGTGAGGGGTATAACTTTAACCCACTTAGTGAAATACTTAGTGGTGGTAAGGATATGTTTATGGCCATTAGATGAATTGGGGTTAATCTTCCTAATGAGGTCAAATAACCATGTATAAAATGGCCATGATGTCAACATTAGTTTTAGAGTTTTTTCTAGGGCATGAATTAGATTAACATACCATTGACATTTGTCACACTTTTTTATATAGGTAGTGGCATCTCAATCCATTATGGGCCAATAATAACTAGTACGTAAAATATTTTTGGATAGGACTACCCTGCTAGACTGAGCACCACATACTCCTTCATGAACTTTTCTTAAGGCTAGTGTGGACTCTGCCAAAGTTAAACAATGAAGTAGAGTTCCATCAAACTTGTGATGGTAAAGGGAGGATCCAAGTAGAGTATAATGAATGGAATGATTAATGAAGGCTTTGGTTTGATTTTGAGATAGGTTAGGTGGTATAAATTGGTCATGAAGGTAGTTGTAAAGCTCTGATTACTAGATATAATTAGGAACAACAATATCACAAATCATGGCAATAGTTGAAGGTTCATGAGCTGATGTTGACAAATTCTTGACAAAGAACTGATACTCTCTAACTTGATCTATTTATTGAATAAGAGAGCCAATAGTAGCCATGGCATTTGTATTTTTGTTACAAGCCCTTGGTATATGTTCAAATTAAATATTGGTAATTTGTCACTTAAGAGTGTCAACCATGACTTTATACATAACTAGCTTGTCGTCTTTGGTCTTAAAATGATCTATGACATAAATAATGATTAACTAATAATCACCATAAAATTGGAGGTGAGATATATTCCAATGCAATTCTTGTCAAAGTCCTGTAACAAGTGCTTCATACTTGACCATGTTATTTGTACAAGGAAAGCTGATTCTAAATAATTTAGGGATTAGATCCCCCTATGGTGTAATAAACAATAGGCCTATCCCCGATCCCTATGCAATGAATGAACCATCAAAATATAGTTTCTAAGGATGCTCCTCAAGGGGTGTGTAAATGATAGTCATGATAGATTCATTAGGAAATTGAAATGTGAGTGGCTATGTATCTATGAGAGGTGCTTTAATAAGTTGATCTACAAGAACTTGTCCCTTAATTGCTTTCTAATTGACATACTCTATGTCAAACTCACTGAGAAGCATGATCCATTTAGCCATTATACCTTGCAAATCTATTTTAGATAGTAGATACTTGAGTGGATCTACTTTTGAAATGACCATGGTTTGATTATTTAACATGTAATGGCATAATTTTTGAGCTGTGAAGAATATGGCTAGATAAGCTTTTTCAATATTTGTATAGTTATGTTTATATGTAACCAAGGTAAAGATTAGGTAGTATACAGTGTGATCCTTTCCATTGTCATCATGTGGAGCCAAGAGTGCCCCCAAAATCATGGTTGGTAGTTGATAGGTATAACAAGAATGGCTTTTCTAGAATATGAGGTAATAAAATAGGCAAATTAATAAGATAATCTTGGAGTTGTTAAAAAGCTATTTGGTAGTGATTATCCCAATGAAATGCAACTCCTTTATTAAAAAGATGTGTAAATGGATGGCACTTGTCTACTAACTAATAGATGAAGCATCAGATTGATTGGATCTTACCCTGTAAACTATAGAGCTATTTTGAATTGGTTGGTGGTGGCATCTTGGTTATAGCATGGACTTTAGCTAGATTGAATTCAATACCTCTATGAGACATGATGAAGCCAAGTAATTTTCCTAAAGTTACACCAAACACACATTTCTTGGGATTGAGTTTGACTTTGTATTCTCATAATCTTTCAAATATCTTATGCAGTACTACTAGATGGTCAGCCCTAGTTTTGGATTTTTCTAATATGTCATTGACATAGTCTTCAATAATATCATGTATCATATCATAGAATATGACATTTATGGCCCTTTGATATGTAGCTCTATTAGTATTAAGGCCAAATGGCATTACCTAATAATAAAATATTCCCCATGAAGTGGTGAATGTTATTTTATGTTAGTCTTCTGGTGCCATTATGATCTGGTGGTATCCTTAAAAGCCATCCATGAGTGAAAGCATTTCATAACTGACTATGGAGTTGATCATGTTGATATTAGGCAAGGGAAAATCATCTTTAGGACAAGCTTTGTTGTCTCAAAAATCATTACAAATTCTGATCCATTCAAAAATTTTACTAATAGGTACCATATTTGAGATCCATTATGAGTAGTTAATGGATCTAATACATCCTACTTCTAAGAGTTTTTTCAACTCTTTCTTTATCAATATAGTAATGAGAGGATGCATCTTACATAGTTTTTTCTTTACCAATTTGGTGTCAGGATTAACCACAAGGTGGTGTAGAACTAATGTAGGGTCTAAACCTGGCATGTCAAAATAGACCCATGCAATGATATGTACACATTGCATTTCTCCTCACTAGACATCGCATTCCTCCTCAGTGAGAGATACACCTAATTTTATCCATTTCAATTCTAATGGAGTCTTGATATTTACCTCTATTATAGCTTCAACTAGAATGGTCAAACCATCTTCTAGGAGAGTAGGCAAAAACTTGAATTGTTAAATTATGTTAGGGTAATCTGTTAGGACTTGCTCTTCAACTTCTCCTAGTCATGATGAATATAAGTCCTCTAATGGAAGATCTAGCCATGTAACAAAAATAATAAAAAATTCTTCAAGAATTTGATCAAATACTTGTTATTGCTCCAAGCTAAACTTTGATCCACAAACAAGTTCATGATTGGTGGTATCCTGATCTAAATTTGAAGAAGAATGAACACCCCTATCTAATGGCACCTGAAATAGGTTTTCACCACTAGAGTAGCCTATATATTTACTGAAAGCACCTCAAAGAGGTTTTAACTTTGGGACCTCAATGTTTTAATTTTTTTTTAGCTGAGGATGTTCACTCACTCTCCAAAATAGGCTACAGTATTGAATGTGATTGAGAAACTTGATTTGTGATCTCCCAATAGAACATTGTCTCTAAGGCTTAAAAAGTCACAGAATGCCTCATCATTCTAGAACTCATCAATCAGTAGAATGAATTCTTGTTGGTCATAATCTATCAATTGGTGATAATATAATGGTAAAGGGTTACAATGAATGACCAAGGTAAGGGTATGAATGGCATTGCTATCAAATAGGTTGGTTTTAGATAGGTTATCAAAGGTGAGGCTATGATCAAACTCTACTTCATTGTCAGCATTACCATCAATAGTCATTGGTAATGGAGTTTGAATAAGATATGTGGGGTCACCCCAGGTGGTTTAAATCTAAGTCCATAAGGTTTTTCATACTTAGTCATGGAAATTGGCTCGATAGTTCCTTGTTGATTCAATCTAAGGCCTCTTCCTTTATAATTGTGATGCTCCATGATCCTATTGGGAATAAGATACTTGATGAGCTCAGAATATGGCTCATTATTGACATGTTATTTCTTTCAATTCATCTCTCTAAGGATATTAGCTTATGAAAATCATAGATTGTTAGATAGCTTTTACATGGAAAATAGATACTTATCTAGTTTATATTGAACCAAAGACTAAACCTTTACTTTGTCATTAATGTATAATACATAGCATGTTTTAGTGATTTTTGTTGTAACGAATGCTTAGGAAGAAGCCACAGGTGATGTATAGTGAAAGTTAATTTTTGATCTCCATCTAGTAGAACTACATACTTCGTAAGCTTGTTTTTATGAATTTTGCAGGCTTGTTTCTAAGGACTCCACATGCTTGTTTCTACAAACTCTATAAGGTTGTTTCTATGGACTCTACAGGCTTATTTCTATGGACTTTGTAAACTTGTCTTTATGGACTCTGTAGGCTCATTCTTACCGATTCTACAAGGTCAATTATGTGGATTCTATAAAGATAAAGATATAAATGGGGAAGTTGGTGGCTAGATAGGATGAGAGAGAATCATTCCAGTTGGAGTCAAATAAGGAAAATACCCACCTACTATTTTGTAAGATTTGATTTTGATAAAGTTGTATATATTTGGATCTTAGGATTATTATAGGATAGTATATCTATTTCATCAGAATAATTAGATCTCTTGGAAATTCAATTTCTTATCTTTGGATGAGTGGATCGACTAAGGAATCCTATTTCTTTGCATCTTATTTTGAGTTGATTATATTAGTATAAAAGGTAATACTTTTGTCATTGATATATAATATAGATTAGAGAATAAAGGAAAGCTTTGTATAAGCATATTACAGGTTTTAGCTAGATTGTAATCATTTTAGTTTTATGAATTATCACTTCAATTTTCAACATTGATTAATCTTTGTTCCTGAGTATGAGAGGAGTAAGGGCCCACTCTCTTTGGAACCAAGAATTGTGTATGGTATTTATGTTATGTTATATGAACTCTTTGTTATAACTAATTAGAATCTTTCTAATGTTTGCATTCATTTATAAAATATTAAAACAAATTCCTAGTTCAAAAGGCATTTCCTTATTCTGAAGTCATTTTCTTTCTGAGAAAAGTGTGTTTTCTTTTACAACAAATGTGTGAAGCAAATTTCCTTTTCTAGTTAAACATTTCCATTTCCACGCAAGCGTAAATAGGAGTGTGATTTTACTTTCAAGAAAAGTAGTGGATTTATTTGATTAAATAGTTACATCTTTTCCTTTTTAGCAAAAGAGTGAATCAAGTAGTTTAAAACACATTTCTTTTATTAGTCAAAAGTTAGAATAGGATCATCAAACACCCCCATAAGCAAACTTCTAGATCTACCATCCTACGCCTTACTATAGATAGCTTTAGACACTAGCCCTGGTTGATAAGACATCAATTGAATATTGATTAAATGAGGATTTGAATGACACTCATAATTTTTGGCACTATTAACAAGGAAACAAGGTGTTAGTAAGGTAATAATTATTGGTCTAGAGTGAAAAAATAAAAAAAATTGTAAAATTGATAAAAATTCAATAAATTGATTGACTGAAGAACACAATTTGACACTCTTTCAACATCTATGAGTAGTTAACCAGAAGTTATGAGTGAAACCTATATGTAAGAATCATCAAAAACATGGATAGAAACCAAGCCATTGCCACAAGTGAGCCCCATAGGACAAATTCCTCAAGATAAATCTCTTGCAGGAAGACAGTATTTAGAGATTGCCAAGGACTTAGAAGAAGCATTTCAAAGATCCATAGCTAAAGAAAATTTTGAGAACTTTGAACAAACCATAACTGATACCACAAATATTCAGTGGGAAGCTCATCCCAGCTTTGAAATATCATCATCAGAAGAAAATATGGCTCTCCAACAAAATCAACAACTTGCACAACCAAGAAGGACTTTTTCCTTTCCTATTGTTATAGATCCTAATGATTAAACCCCCATGAAAAATATTTCACCAACTAATCTACCAAATTTTTTGGGAAGATATATAGAAGATCCTGATCAATTCTTATTTGAGTTTAAGGTGCTATGTCAAACCTATGATTACACAACAGATAGCTAGAAATTAAAACTATTTCCCTCTACACTTAAAGATGCAACTATGAGATGGTTTATGGGTTTATTTGGTGATTCTATTAGAACATGGGATGACATGGAGACAAAATTCTTAAACAAGTATCAAGATTAATACCAAATGTGAGAAAAAAAAGAGGATTTCTTCAAAATCAAATAGAATGAGGATGAATATTTAGAGGGTTATTTGGATAGATTCATGTTCACTCATAAAATAAGCAATTATTCACTCACTGAAGAAGTTTAGCAATTAGTTTTCTTAAAAGGGTTGGATGAAGATACTAGAGATGCCTTAAATTTGATGAGAGGTAGAGATATAAATAAGTTGGATTTTGTTCATTTTTTTGAGCTTTGTACCAACTACTCTCGAACAAAACTTGGAATTAGGAGAGGAAGGTTTGGAAAATCTAATAAAGTGGGTAAGCTAATAGATTAATTTTCCAATTTAAATATGGATATTCTAGTTACACTAAATAGTACTTTAGATGGCGTTCAAGCTAAGGCAAATACAACAGAACCCTTAGCAATTTATTGTCTTAAGTGTAGACAGAAACATGCCCTTAGAGACTGCCCCCTAGATAAAACCAATATTTCATCATGTGGGATCTATGATGCAACAGATCATGATACCAAAAATTTTACCCTTCTACCTATTTTAAAAAATCAAATGAAAACACAAGTCTAGTCCACTGAAGAAGTAAACTATATCTATAGACAAAACTTTGCCCCATAAAACCAGGCTCAAAGACAGTTTAATGCAAGAAATATAATTAATCCATGGATGGCACCATGGAATGTTTCAATTCCTTCACCTTTTTAGAATCAACCCCAAATTCCATCAATCTAAAATCCATGGGCAAGATAAGATTGGATACCAACACCTCCATAGATGGTGCCACAGCCATAGTAACAATGGGTACCATAGCAGTAATGGATGCCACAACCATATCAATAATGGAATCAATAGTGGAACCCACAACAAAAATTCACCCAACCAAGAAGACCACTTCAACATCAAACTATAATGCCACCCCTAGTTATTTAGCAATAAGGACAAATCAATCAACCTTCAATGCCTACACAACCAATAGTAAATATAAAAAATAAACAACCAACACCTATTTATGTTAATGAATAGGATGAGACAATGAATGTCAGGGCTATTGATTATTTGGACATACATTTAAGATCAAGGAAAACTATACAAAAACCTCTAGTTATCATTTCTAAGATACCTAATGAAAAATAGAAAATAGAATCATCTCAATTAAACACTAAAAAAGTTGAAATCAAAATGAGCCCTGAAAAAAACAAAGAAAACATTACTACACTAGTAGTTCCTTTTCCTGAAAGATTAAGAGAAATTGATATTAAACTAGAATCAACTTGGTCCATGAGTTGCAAAAGATCAATATTGAGGTACCCCTACTACAAGCTATCAGGGATATACCTAAATTGAATAAGATCATCAAAAAGCTTTATATCAAGACTCCTGGGAGGAAAGAAAAATATCCATAAACCATTCATGTTGATATAAATGTTTATAATTTATTAGTAGGAAAACTATTAGTTCTAAAATATGCAGATCTAGGAAGCCCAGTGATCACAATCATAATCGAAGGTAAAGAAATTCCTAATGTCTTGGTAGATTTGGGAGCAACAATTAATGTTATGATAATTGATACTCTCCATACATTATCTCTTATGAGAATGCAACCCACAACTACCATTCTTCAAATGGTAGACCAATCTGTAACTAAACCAGAAGGGACTATAGAAAATATTGAAGTACTAATAGAGTCTTAGAAATATCCAGTAGATTTCATGGTCTTTCAACCTAAAATGAATAATCTAGGATATCCCATAATCTTAGGTAGATCATGGTTGGATACTATAGCAGAATTAATTGATTACAAGTCAGGATACATGACCATTTCTAATGGGTTAAAATCCAAATGCATCTCTTTATATCATCTAGCAAAACCATCAATAAATCACATATAAGAACTTTGGGTGGATGAATCAGACAACACATCAAACAACATCTCCTCCTTAGCTATGATCATAGTTAAAAAATACTTGGAAGAATTGAATGGAGACATATACCTAGAATCTATGGACTCAGCTAGTCTAAAAGCTATGAACTCTACCAGTCTAGAATCTATAGACTCTGCCAGTCTAAAAACTACAAACTACCTCAATTTAAGATTCTTAGGTCAGACAAAATATTATGAAACCTCCACTTCTACTTCTTCTAGTGTTTCCTCATCATATGATCATGGATTGACTCATGAAAGTGTGTGGAAATTGGCAGAACAATAGCAAACTCATTTCTTAGATGCATTCCATTGTTCTTTAGCAAGACTGAGTCCTCCTAGAAAAAAGTTTATTGATTATATAACCATGTTTCATAAGCTACTTCCTCATCCATGTCCTCTAAACTTATTGATTAATGAATTCAAGAAAATAGAATCCAACTACCCAAGCACAAAACTAATTATGGTATTACCTAGAAAGATTTTGAATATCAATAGTTGGTTAGCAAATGAAGAGGAAGATCAACTCTTTGAGATACTAGAAAGACATATCAAGGCTTTTGCTTGAGATTATACTGACATGAAGGGACTTCACCCCAGTATATGTACTCATCAAATTTACACATAATCTATCAAACTGGTCAGATAACCACAAAGAATAATAAACCCAACATTAAAGGAGATAGTCAAAATAGAGATCCAAAAATTGCTGAAAGTTGAGTTTATTTACCCCATCTTAGATAGCCAGTGGGTTTCACCTCTAGTAATTATGCCTAAGAAAAATGGAAAATTAAGGGTATGTTTATATTATAGAGAACTGAATAAAGCAACACTAAGAGATTATTTTCCTCTACCTTTCATTGATCAAGATCTTGACAACTTGGCAGGAAAAAGATATTTTTCTTTCCTAGATGGGTTTAGTGGGTATAACCAGATAATGATAGTAGCTAAAGATCAAGATAAAACCACATTTACCTACTCTTAGAGAACTTTTGCTTACTAAGTACTCCCATTTAGACTTTGGAATACTCCAGTAACCTTTCAAAGAGTAGTTTTAGCAATATTCTTTGACCTTACAAATGATTGTGTTGAAGTATATATGGATGATTTCACCATTCATGGTGGAACTTATGAAGAGGCTCTTATCAACTTGGAAAGAGTATTGATTAGATGTGAAGAACATAAATTATATTTGAACCATGAGAAATTTTTGTTGATGATGGATGAAGGAATAGTGCTGGGACACAATATTTCTGCAAAAGGTATTCAAGTAGATCCAAAGAAGGTTGAAATAATCTCCAACTTACCCATCCCACAAAGACAAACTAAAATTAAGATTTTTTTGAGACATGCTGGTTACTACAGACACTTCATAGATAATTTTAGCCAAATAGCTACCCCTATATTTGCCTTGCTTACAAAAGATAGTAAATTTGAATGGAATGATAGTTTCCAGCAGGCCTTTGAGACCATCAAAGCTAAACTCATTACTGCTCCAATATTAAGAGGACCAGAAAGGACTCAGCTATTCTATATATACATAGATGCTTCCAATACAATGGAGTAGTCTTTAGACAAAAGGATAAAGAGGGTAACATGTATGCTATATATTATATTAGCAAAAACATGACACCTGCTGAAAGAAATTACACCACAACTAAGAGAGAATTCCTAGTTGTAGTCTATGCAATTAACAAATTTAGACACTACATAATAGGCTATAAGGTATTTTTCTATACAGACTATCCATCTATTAGATATCTTACCAACAAACCAATTGTAGGAGGTAGAATTATTAGATGGTTGTTTCTCTTACAAGAATTTGATGTTACTATTATAGATAAACCAAGAAAGTCTAATGTGGTTGCTGATTTCTTGTCAAGAATGAAAACTACAGGTGAAGAAGAACTAGTGGATGATGACTTTCCAGATGAACAACTATTTTCTATTTCATCAAAATCATCATAGTTTGATAATATAGCCAATTACCTTGCCACATGGAAATTTTCTTTACAATTTTCATAAAAAGAAAAGAAACATTTAATCAATGAAAGTTATTTTAAATATATTAATGGAGTGTTATTTAAACTTGGATTTGACTATGTGTTTCATAGTTGTGTGACAAATGTTGAAGCTTATGATATCATTAGAGCTTGTCATGATGAACTAGGAGGAGGTCATTACTCAACTCAAAGAACTATATACAAAATCTTAAGAGCATGATACTATTGGCCTCACCTTCATCAGTAAGTAAAAAGATATGTCAGACACTATGATGCTTGTCACATAATTGGATAGTCTACTATTTCAATAGAGATGCCTCTGCACCCTCATCCTTAATTGGTTTTAGAACTATTTTAGAAATGAGGAATTGATTTTATAGGTCATGTGGATCCTCCTTCAAAAGGAAAAGAATATCTCCTAGTATGTACAAACTATGTAACCAAGTGGGCAAAAGTGGAAGTATTAACTCATGCAAGAGAAGAGATGGTAGTTGATTTCTTATATTTCAAAATTATGCAAAGATTTGGTGCTCCAAGGGAGATAGTCTTAGATCAAGGACCGCAATTCATGTCAAACGTGATAAATCACTTTATGCAAGTATATCAAAATCAACATAGAAAAACATCTCCATACCATCCACAGGCTAATGGGCAAGTTGAAGTCACCAACAGAGAACAAGAAACTATTTTAACTTCATTGTTAATTCTAGTAGAAAGAATTGGGTAGATAAGGTGCTAGAAGATGTTTAGGCTTATAATACTACTTGGAAAACAATAGATAGATTTTCATCTTATGAATTGGTTTATGATAAGAAGCCCTTATTCTCTGTTGATTTTGAATTAAAAACTTTGAAAATAGATATATAAGTAGGCATTGAATTAGAAGAAATATAGAAAGAAAGACTCTTATAGCTTAATCAACTTGATGAGATGAGGAGGGAAGCACTACAAATAACTGAATTGGTACATCAAATAAATGTTTGACATAATTCACAGATCAAGCAATAGAAGTTTCAAAAAAGAGATTAGGCATTATTATTTGATTCCAAATTTCAACAGTTTAAAGAAAAACTAAAAACAAGGTGGTTGGGACCTTATCAGATTGAGGTCTTTGAAAATGGTTCTATTAAGATAATACCTATTGATGATAGTAGAAGAGCTCTGTTAGTCAATGGACATAGATTGAAGCCTTATCATAAACCTCTCAATAAAAAAGAATTTGTTTAAAAAGTAAGAGATCAAGTAGCATTTTTGGAGGACTATGCTTCTTCTAGAGAAGCTGCTCCTTGATGATTCAAAAAATAATTAAAATAAAATAAAAAATATATCAATAGTGAAAATCCTTCTAGGGACACTAGTGATAATGCATGCCCAAAAAACTAGCTTGTTGGATGGCTATGCATTACAAAAAGGGTTTTGGCTAAAAAACTAGCAATGGCTGGCCAAAGGGTAAAAAAAAGAAAATCTCATCATATCACTATGATTGGTTTTCTCCATGCAATAAAAGTTGTTCTCTCAACACCTGTTGACTAATCCATGTAAACTTATTTGTGCAAGACAAATGGCAAGAAAAGGATAAATCTAAGGTCAAAAGTAAGCAAGACATATATTCTATTTATTTATGTCTAGTTAAATAATTATCTTTGATTTAATTAAGACTTATTCTATGAAGATGAACCAAATTTGAGCCTTCCAAAATAGAATGACATGATGCATACCATAATGAAGAAACATGCAAACAAGCCACCAAAGGTGTATGGATAAGTGTGAAGCTTTGGTACAATCAATTGCATCATCAATAATGATAATGATAGGATGTCATAAATGGGGTTTTAAATGAAGTGATAAATCACTATCATCATCAAAGTGCCACGTCATCATTTCATTCAATTTCTAAAGTAGCTGGCACACTTGGTAGAAATGTGTGGCACTGAACTGTATCAAGTAATCATATCAAACTATGGACTCATATAGTTGTGGAGTTTCATACAAACCATTTCATTTCTATAGACTTCAATAGAAGCTATCCTACAAATCCTCAATGATTGTTGCCTACAAATCCTTAGTGAATGTTGCCTACCAATTTCAATAAAAGACTAGTCTAAACCCTAATCTGTGTTAAAAGAATAGAGTTGTCTATAAATCCACATAGAAATGGGATATAAAATGAGATCAAAGTTGAAGGATGTAGAAAAGTTTCACAAAGACAAAACTTCTGTGGTAGTGTTTAGAGCAAATGGTTGTCCACCTTTCCTTAAAACGTTCCAAGGTTTTGATGAAACAATGGTAAGAGAATTCATCACTAATCTCACCCCTAAGTTTCTTGTTAAAGGCATTGTTATTCCTATTCCAACTCAAATCATACAAGTTTCATAAGAGGGAATGAGAGTGACAAGCATAATTTCATTTAGTGATTTAATTAGTCAGTTTAATGGTAATGAGCAGACTGAGACTTCGTGTCTAATAGATTCCAAGGGAAAATTAAAAGTGATTAGTATAAATTCACTTCTTGAACTTTGGAAATATATAGCTAAGTGGGTACTCAAGTTTATCATTTGTGAGAAGCAACTGTTTCTACTCGTTTTTGCTATTTACATTTAGAAGAAGGAAGAAACTAAAGATAATGGTTAGGGGTTTGTATGTTACCCATATTAAGTTGCGCACCGTATCCAAGTGTTGTAGGAGCTCCTCTTTGGCTGTGGAGGAAACACCTGTTCTAAGAAATAAACTCAAACAAAGAGAGTGTTAGATAAATATATGGTGGATGGCCAAGCACACGCTCGATCCCAGAAGTGTAAAGCTCTGTAAGGGATGAGAGTCCACTTTTTATGAAAAAGAGTGTTGTATAATAAGAAATGGTGAAAGACTAAGAAAGAGAAATAAAGATAACGCATACTTGTTCTCTGCTATCAGTCTATCACAGTCGCTGATGTTGGTAGTCCTGCCGACATCAGTTAGTCAATATGTCAACGTCAGTTCTGTTACCAATGTTGGTAGGGGCAATGGGCCTTGGATGGGTTTTAGGGTTATGTCTGTGGTCGACAAAAGGCTCTGGAAGGAGTCTGGGAGCTTTAAGGTTTGTGCAAGGTTGTAAGACAGTCAATAAGGTCTGAGAAGGGGCAAAGGTAGAGGGTAGGTGTGAGTAGAGGGTAAGGATAAGAGGAAGGCTTTTCAGCCTTTCTACGAAAGAAGATGGGTCTGGTTGATAGTACTTAGAAATAGTAAATAGAAACTAATTACTAATGTATTCTAAATTACTGAGATGAGATAGAAGAATACTTATCTCTGCTTGATGAAGAACCAAGGTGTAAGAACGCTTATTCCTATTGTGGCTGATGTTGAGGTCTTTTTACAATGTTCCAATCTAATCTGGAGTGTCTTGCAAAGTCTCTGTAGGCAAGGGAGCATTAGTCAAATTTTGATGCTTGGTCTTAGAGTGTGCACATTGATGTCTCAGAGAGTCCCAGAGGAAGCGAGAGAGAGAGTCTAGGTGAAGAAAAGACCTAACAGGCCTAACTCATCGTTAGAAGTCAGTTTATGTAACCGATGTCGGCGATCCCATCGACGTCAGTCGATAGTTGACCGACGTCAGTGGCTAGAGAATGGGAAAAAGGGATATTTTTAGCCCTTTACCCATTCTCCATCCACCAAGTGCATTTGCCATTAGAGAACAGTCAAAAGATGGGTTTATTAAGCACGAGAGTTAGTTAGGAGGTTGGAATGGAGTGAGAATAGGTCTTAGGTGGTTAGGATTTAGATGACTTAGTCTCACAGTGACTCATAGGGTAGGAAATGGTCTTAGGATGAGGTGTCCAAGGTGAGGTGTCTAGGTGATGTCATTAATTTAAAATAAGTAATTTATTTTAAATTAATAAAATGTGTAAGTGACCAAGGGGAGTCGACATAATTTTGGTGTCTACATTTGCCCCTTTTTGTCTTGTTGGTTGTTTTGACGAACTACAAGACAAAAATAGGAGTAAGTTTCCCCAGGTAAGGGATGAGGTATTCCCCCTCAAAGCGGGAATCAAGGGAAGGCAATCTGAAATTGGTTGCCGATTTGATAGGTAGTGGATGGGTATGGTGAAGTTAGAGTGTGAATGCTGCAATAGTTGAGATTACGCATATACCACTTCACGTGATAGGTAGGTCAAATTCTCATAGGTAAGGTTGAGGAGTGCTAAAATTAAAGTAACCAGTCCCTAACTTTTAGTCATAGTTGATTAGGTTAAATGATCAAAGCTGAAGCTCCAATGGTCATCATGCTCTAAGTATCTGGGCTAGGAACTGCTCCTAAAAAACACAAAAATGTCACAAATATTGGGGATCAACTTGGGCGTGATCTGACAATACGTGTGAGGGTCGTAATGTAAGGTGCATATAATTTTCTAACTATTCATGAGGTAGCATATATGCAATCAAAATAACTAAGGCAAAGTTGTCTCAAAAGTGGTCATGGTCTGAGGAGATATACGTGATCTCCAAGGTCATTGGTCGAGTTGGGCTGAGATATAAGTGATCTCAAGTGTTGTTTGATGTGGTAAGGGAGATGTATATGATCTCTAATATGGCCCATGAGAAGTCAAAGGTGACTTCTGTAGTGTCAAGGCTAGTTTTTTGGTCATAATTTTGGACTAAGTTAAGTCATGGTTAAAGGTTATATAGTTTGTCCATCAAGTAGATGAACAAACGAATGGATGAATGGCTGATGTCATTAGGGAGACGATCAGGTGAATGGCTGAGCTAACTCCAAAAGACTACGTGTCAACTGAGTGCTGCCTACATAGCCCTTATTTCAGGGCCTCAGGCCAATGTAGTTCTCCCCAAAAGGGAAGAAGAGTGTAGGTTATGGATTGGGTTTGAATAGGTTAAGTCATGGCTAAAGGTTATATGGTTGGTCCATTAGGTAGATGAACAAACAAATGGCTGACGTCATTAGGGAGATGAACGAGCAAATAGCTGAGCTAACCTCAGAAGACTTTATGTCAACTAAGTGCTGCCTACATAGCCCCTATTTTAAAGGGCCTCAGGCCAATGTAGTTCTCCCCAAAAGGGAAGAAGAGTCAAAGTGGTTGATAGTTGTATTGGTCAGGTTAGTGTTGTTAGCATTTCCCATATGTGTGATGATACATGCTTGAAATGATGAGTGTATGATGATGTTATAGCCTTTTCCATATTATGTGATGGCGTATTCTGTAATATTTGGTTATGTGATTTTTCATCCCTAGAAATTTTCCATATTAGTGATGGTGTATGCTAAAAATGAAATGAGTTTATTTATGCTTCAGCAAGTTTCCATATTGGTGATGAGATTTTCTTGACATAAATTGTGTTTGGTTGATAGTTTCCATGTGTATTGTTTTCCATAGAAACTTATGTGAATGGGCTATGATAATTCATATAACACAAATTTGTATTTGTATTAAATAAATTATGAGGTCATGTTAGTGGTTATAAAAAGGTTTGGTTTGGGTTGGGTTGGTTGGGTTTGGTTGTATGTGACTAAGATGTATAAGAAGTGAAAGGCGCGTTGCTCTTTCATTGATAAGGACTATAATGATAGCATAAATAGGGGTTTTTGGAAACAAAAGCCCCGTTCATGCATTACATTATTGACCATTGGTTTATGTTAGAGAAGTAGTCTAATCACTTGACATTAAGTGAGCTCAAAATCCCTTGAGTATGTTGGGGTAATAGGTGTGATTATGTGAGATGTGAGGGTAGCGTAACCCTTTTGAAGCAGGGATAACTTTTCCCCTTTTATAGATGACCCTGATAATGACTATAGGCAAGTCCATGACTTAATAGTTTGTCAGTCTCTCTTATATATATATATATAGATATATATATGGTAGACTGATCAATGCAAGAAGTCTTACTTGGAGATGTTTATTTTGTTTTGTGGTCATGATGAAGCTGATCGATGCGAGAAGCTTCTGAGAGGGTGCTGTGTATGTAGCAAAATTTAGGCATAACCATCCTTCGAGGGAGTGGTCTATATTATGCTTTGTATGTTTGAATGTCTGTGAATAGCTATTCTTCAAAGGAGCATTTTATTAATTACAACAATTATGTAGCTGTCCTTTAAGGGAGTAGTCTACATTTATAGTTTATGACCTTTGAATAGGCATCCTAGTTTTATATGTTTTATCTTGTTGACTGGACTTTTAGTCATGGATTAGACTATAGAGGTTTAGGGGTTCCCTTTTATTAGGACAAAGCATTCATGCTTGACAAAAGGGTTGGCTAATGTTTGTAAGGAAAAAGGGTTGAAAGGAATATGAATGAGGATGACTGGTTGCTCAAGGGATGAGCTCAAGTTAAACATCAAGTGAATGACTACTTGATAAACAATAAAATGGTCATAGATGTAAGGCATTAAAGGGTTCAGGTTCTGGCTAGCCTTCAAGAGAAGACAGATGATAAGTACCTGATCCATACTTGTGTGCTATTATGTAAGGTCTGAGTCAATTAGGAGTAAACTTGCCTCATTTGCTTCTTTCCATATTGGTCACATGTTGGTTTTCTTTAAGGACAAGATCTCTGATTTTGAAATCTCGCTCTTTCAGATTTTTGTTATAGGCATGTTTTAGTCGATGTTGGATGTAAAGTTGGTTTGTATGTTGTTGGCATTTGGTACAATGCCGAACATAGTCATTGTAGTCTTGGTTAAGAGTGGGCTAATAATAGCCCAGGCGGTGGATGCGCTTTGCAATCGAGTTACTACTGAAATATCCTGCACAAATCCCATCATGGACTTGTTTGATGGCATGAGATGTCTCAGTGGTGGTTAGGCATCAGAGAAGGAGGCCGTCAAGACCTTGTTTATAGAGATGACCCCCTAGCATGGTATATCAAGTAGTACACTTGATAAAAGCCCATTATCCATGACTAGAGAGGTTTGGAGGGATGATAAAATAAGTTAAGTAGTCACCAAGTCATTTATACCAAACATCATGTGGACTAGAGAGGTTAGGAGGAATTTCCCTTCGAGATGATGGTTGAGATGTGCCCAAGATAGAGATCTTGGGTTTTGGTGGTTGAAAGGGCTTGGCCAATGGATATGTCCAAGGTGTAGAAGCCTAGTCTTTTCCTTTATCCTTCAGGGTTTGGGCCCTGGTGTCAACATTAATTGTGTTACTTTTGAATAAAGGGGGAGAAGGTGGTAGAGGGACCATAGTCTTGCGTTCGGATCCCAATTTAGGTGAAGAGGTTTGTGAGGCATGGGATAGTATCGAATGTTTGTTAGAAGAGTGGTCAATGAGAAGGGTGTCCTTTTCTAAGTGTTTACAAATGATAACCTTAAGGGCACAATAACACTCAATATCATGTCCAGGTGTGCAATGATACCAGTAGATTTTAGTGTCATCAAACCAAGATGGTTTTGGTCTAAGAGGTTGGTATGGTTTAATGGGTGGGAGGATGATGCTAGAAGACTACAATAATTGGCATAACAGTGAAGCATAAGAACCCGCTAATGGGTCTGTGCTCTTTGTTGCAGTAGAGGTTGACAACTTTAGTTTAGGAGTTATTAGGGGAGTTTGTCATACCACCTTTTTAGTTGGTGGTGTGGTCATATGTGTAGATGGCACTTGCTTGGTGAGAGGTGCTGAATGTTGTAGAGGAAGTATGTTTTTGATGGGTGAAGGGAGTAATGGAGGCAATTTGCCTCTGTGAGGTGTTGAGATAGGGAGCACTCCTATTAAAGTAGAAGGATGTGGACCCAAAATAGAGGGTAATGGTGAAGGTGGGGGAGGAATTTTTCGATGTGGTTTAGTGGCCTTCTTTAGTTTAGTGTGAGGACCACTATTGTACGAGGAGAGATTCAAATCTACCTTCACTTCTAGGTGAGTGAGGTTTGATATAGGGCAAATGTCGAGAGATTTAATCTATTTTGGCATGATGGACGCCTGTGAGGGTTTGGATGAGGTTGTGCGTTCCTCTCTCGACAGAGAAGGGATTAGAGAATTGGGCTCTTTAAGTGGATAGAGCACATGGATGATCATGGCTTTTGTGTGTGGTCAAGTAGTGGGGAAAGTATGATCCCCCATTGATGATAAGAAGGATGATGGTGAGGCTGCCAGCGTCGGTGGCATCAAAACATCCTCCAATATGGGATAGGTCAAAGTAGCCTCTCCTACATGTGAAAGGGGGGTGGATGGAGGACTATCCTCCATCGGTGGAGGACAAATAGGAGAAGAAGGCTCTTTTACCTGTGGTGGAGAAATAGGTTGACTAACCTCTTCAAATTGTGGGAGAGGTTGGTTAGAAACCATGTCGACTGTGCATATGTTACGCTCTTGAAGGTCATCGGCTATGGTCTGAATGTTATTTTGACTTGGGAGATGGTTAGGGAATGGTTACCTAAAGATATCTATGTTTTGGTTGGCCGGTGCATTTGGGTTATCCAAAACAAGATCCCCCTTGTCTAACATATCTTGAATAACATTTTTGAAGGTTTTGCAATTGTCTGTTTTATGACCCTTGACATGGTGATAGTTACAAAAGTCATTTTCCTTATACCATGTAGAGATGGCTTTTGAGGGGTCAAATTGAGGTGGTCAAATTTGGGGGAGATTGAGGACTCCCTGATTGACTAGTTTATCCAACATGGAAGCATATGATTCTCTTATTGGAGTGTATTGATGCTATACATACCATTGTTGGAATTGTCTTGTGATGTATTCTGATGTGGAAGGATCAGATTGGTTAGTTGTGGTAGAGGATGATGACCTAAGTACCACAGCATTCGATGACCCCTTGGACTTGGAGTGGGAAGAAGAAGATTTAGAAGAAGAAGGGTCATTGGATTTTGCATTAGTATTTTTACTATGCAATGTGACTCTATCTTCTTCGACTACATGGAGTTCAAGCTTTTGGGCCATGGTGAAAGCTTCATCAAATGTGCGGAATGTTTGAACCCGCAAAGTGGATGAGATGTGCTTGGCACATGCTCTTGAAAATAGCTCAATGAGCTCAGGTTGAGGTAAAGAAAAGGAGAGTTGGTTAATCAAACCTCTCCAATAGGCAACGAAGTCAGTTATTGACTCATCGTTGAATTATTTAATAGAATATAGGTCTGTGATAGAGACCTTCTTAGTGATGTTGATTGAGAAGTGGTCAAGGAACAGTTGAGCTAGTTGAGTGAAGGTAAAGAGAGAGTGATTGGTAATAGAGCTATACCAGTCAAGGGCAATGCCATAAAGTGACATGGGAAATGTGCAAAGTAATAACGCATCATTGTGTGCTATAAGGTAACAAGCGTGTCTAAATGCTCATAGATGTTGTTTTGGGTCCTCCTTACTCTAAAAGCAAGTAAATTTGGGGAGTTCCCACTGGCTAGGGTATGGTCAAATAGGCACCAAAGGGTGGATGGGTTCATTGCATATTTTTTCATATGAAAGAACATTGCTTGAACTAGAAATGGATGTCTCAAGGTTAGACATCTTGTCCATCAGCATCTTAATTAGATCGGGTGATGGATTGGTAGGTGGGGCACCCCCTAGGTTATAAGGTACTTGGAAGGCATTAGGAGGGGTGTATGATGTACTTGTTTGTGTTTATATAGGTGAAACATATTGGTAGTTCATCATAGGGGCTGAGTTTGAGGCTAAAGGGGCTTGTGCATGAAGTTGGAGGGCACAAATTGACTAGATGCCACCAAATGTGGTTGAATGGTAGCAATACTAGTAAAAGGGTAGGTGGTCACTCCTGTATTTATGGGTGCAAGAGTGGGTGGGCTAGAGACAATCAAGTTCTGAAATGGTGTCGAACTTGGTTAAATTGTTTGTGGTTGAGGGGGCACGAAAACCCTGATGAAGGTGGGTCTAGAAATGGAAGGGGAGGCCAAATTTTGAACATTGGCTATGGTTGGGTTATTGGTTGAGGCAATAGCCTGAGTAACTATAGGTTGGGTAGCGGATGTTGATATCATTGTCGCTTCAGTCAAGGAAGTTGACATCCCATAAACAGGGTTACCTGAAGGATTTTGTGTTTGGCTTCTAGTGAGATAGTGTTGGAGAGCCTTTACATTTTGGTCAAGAAATATCTCAAAATTTTGATCCCCTTCAGGAATAATTGGAGGTTGATTTGGGTTAGGATGAATAGGAGTATATTCAGTATCTGAGGTATGCTCCATTTGGTGACTTGATATGAAAGGCAAAGGTGGAAGTGGCTGTTGACTCGCATGGTCAACAAGAGATTTGGCTTGACTATGTGTCAAAACCATTCAAGATGAAATGGGTTCGAGTTCCAAAAACTATACGTTTCAATTTCAAAAAATAGAATTTGTGTTTAATAACAAGAAAGTTAGGTTTTTAAGCTTACTATTTGGAAAGAATATTTGTTGACAGTGACCGATGTCGGTAGAAAAAATGATGTCAGTGAAGATATGTTGGTGACATTGGTCAAAAAACTGATGTCGATAAGGTATGTTACCGACGTCGATGGAAAAACTGATGTCGGTGTTTGTGTATTTCCAAAAACTCAAAAAACTAAAAGTTTTTGGAATAAGTAGAAATTTTGAGTTATTTTAGAACTCAGAATGATGCGAACTCTCCAGCTCAAAAAATCAAATAGAACAGTAGAAAAGGTGATGGCAAGCAACCTCTAAACGTTAAATTCTTAAGAATAACTTTTAGAGTCATGGTGGCTTATGCCTTAGAAGAATGTATTCATGAATTGGGCTTTTAGAACGGGTCTTAAAGAGGAAGTCTATGGTTGGTGTCGAGTTATGTTTTGGTGCTCAAAGATCTGTATTAGGTTCACTACATGGCCTAGTGTTGGGGCTTGCTCCCTTCACTTTGTGAACCCAGAGCTGAGCTAGGCCACTTAGCTAATATATACTTTGCCTATAGTTTATACTCTACCAGAGAACAGAGTGGGTCCTCCTCTTGGTGAAGTAGGGTCGCTAGGAAGGATAAGGTATCCACTAGGTGATGAAATCCGAAATGGGCCTTGTCGCAAGTATGTTTAGGTGTTTGATTTGGTGTGAATGTGGTCTGGATGTGTAACATATGTGCACTACAATTTATTCATAATGTTGTTAATTACTAAATGAGCTAAATATGCATTCAAGCAAGAATGAAATGCAATTAGTTTTAACCCAAATTGAAATATGTTTGTTCAAATGAAAGCAAGTGGAGAAAAGGTTAAAGAGTATGAATTTTAACTTATGCTAATGGTGTCTTTTCGAAGTAAAGAGATAGAAGAAGGATGCAAGAAGAGAATCTAATGCATCTATATGAAAATTTGCTTTTTAGAAGAATGAACCCAAGGAAAACTCCAGGGGTCCCACCAAGCGTGCCAGAATGTTTCTACTCATTTTTGCTATTTACATTCAAAATAAGGAAGAAACTAAAGATAATGGTCAGGGGTTTGTACGTTACCCGGATTAAGTTACACACCGTATCCAAGCATTGTAGGAGCTCCTCTTTGGCTGTGGAGGAAACACCTATTCTAAGAAAGAAACTCAAACAAAGAGAGTGTTAGATAAATATATGGTGGACTGCCAAGCACACGCTCGATCCCGGAAGCGTAAAGCTCCATAAGGGATGACAGTCCACTTTTTATGAAAAAGAGTGTTGTATAATAAGAAATGGTGAAAGACTAAGAAAGAGAAATAAAGATAATGCATACCTATTCTCTGCTATCAATCTTTCATATTCACCAATGTCAGTAGTCCTACCGGCATTGGTTGGTCAATATGTCGACGTTGGTTATGTAACTGATGTCGGTAGGGGCAATGGGCCTTGGATGGGTTTTAGGGTTATGTCTGTGGTCAACAAAAGGCTCTGGAAGGAGACTAGGAGCTTTAAGGTTTGTGTAGGGTTGTAGGATAGTCAATAGGGTCTGAGAAGGGGCAAAGGTAGAGGGTAGGTATGAGTAGAGGGTAAGGATAAGAGGAAGGCTTTTCAGCCTTTCTACAGAAGAAGACGGGTCTGGTTGATAGTACTTATAAATAGTAAATAGAAACTAATTACTAATGTATTCTAAATTATTGAGATGAGACATAAGAATACTTAGCTCTGCTTGATGAAGAACTAAGGTGTAAGAATGCTTATTCCTATTGTGGCTGATGTCGAGGTCTTTGTACAATGTTCCAGTCCAATTTGGAGTGTCTTGTAGAGTCTCTATAGCTAGGGGAGCATTAGTCAAATTTTGATGCTTGGTCTCAGAGTGTGCACATTGATCTGTCAAAGAGTCCCAGAGGAAGCGAGAGAGAGAGTCCAAGTGAAGAAAAGACCTAGCGGGCCTAACTCATCATTAGAAGTTGGTTTATGTAACCGCCGTTAGTGATCCCACTGATGTCAGCTAACAGTTGACCGACTTTGGCGGATAGAGAATGGGAAAAAAGGGCTATTTTTAGCCCTTTGCATGTTCTCCATCTACCAAGTGCATTTGCCATTGCAGAACGGTCAAAAGATGGGTTTATTAAGCATGAGAGTTAGTTAGGAGGTTGGAATGGAGTGAGAATAGGTCTTAGGTGGTTAGGATTTAGATGACTTAGTCTCAATGACTCATAGGGTAGGAAATGGTCTTAGGATGAGGTGTCCAAGGTGAGGTGTCTAGGTGATGTCAGTAATTTAAAATAAGTAATTTATTTTAAATTAATAAAATGTGTAAGTGACCAAAGGGAGTTGACACAATTTTGGTGTCTACAACAACATAGTCTTTTAGGAGGAGACACCATGAAAATGTTAATACACCTTAAGCATGGGAGACAAAACCTTTGGTACAAGATTAACCTCCCATCCTTCTTATATGGTGCCCTTAAAATTATGACTACAACTCCTAATGTTTCTCTTAGACACCATGGCCTTATTTACTTAATTATCTAACATCACTTCCTTCAGTAAGAATAAGAGGTCTGGGGGGAATTTTAGAATAGTGTAACACAACAACTTCTAAATCTACTTTCACAAGAGATCTTAAATTTACCATAAGAAAATTCATCTCCACCTGATGCATCAATTGAGAAAACAACTCCAAAGAAGAAATCATATACTGTAGTCTCAACAAAAATCCCTTCTTCCACAAGGTCTCAAATCCCTAAAGTTTCAAGGTCTGTACAAGAACCTCATGAATCTATAGTGTAATCAATTCCCTTGTAAAGAAGAATAAAATTGAGATGAAATGTTTCTACAAAACTTGAGAAGATCGAGGGTTTGATGGTTGAGAAGGAAAGATAACTAAGTGTAGCTTAGAGAGTGACTAAAAGAAGGAGAAGGCTAATTCTGATAGATGAAGATGAATAAGAGGTTGTAAACATTCTGGATAGTATTAAAATGGTATCTCATTCCCCCATACATCATAATATCCATACAACTGTAGATGTTGAAGAAACATCTTTTGAAAGGAACTCTCCAATTATAATGGAGGAGCCAATTCTAGAAGAAGAGCCAATCACGGTAGAGGAATCAAGTATGGCAGGATAACCACATGTTTCAATTGAAACTATAATAAATAAAGGGAAAAATATATGCACAAATGAGAAAGGTGAGTCATCTAATCTAAATGATCTTGTTATGTAGTTAACCTTGCAACATTCTCAAGCTTAAGCTCTAGAGCAACAACAAATAGCTGACATTGTTGACTTGATCAATCAATTGCAGAATAAGGATCATCTCAACTCATTTTTAGTGCAAAAATTTGACACAACATCTACCAATCATGTAACAAAAGTTCACAAATTGGAGGAAATAATAAGGGAAAATAAAATTGAACAAATAAACCTCTGGATATATGTAGAAAATATGAAGAAGGAAAATAAGAGATTTTAGAGTTTGATAAACTCTTCCAAATCACCTTCTAATGTTGCACCTTCTCCTCCTAACTTATTTGTTGACCACAATTTTCAAACAAGTTGTCTAAGTATTTCTACCTTGAAAATGCTAAATCAAATTGAATAAGAATATTCCATAATTAAACAGAAAAACAAAGTTACAACTTCTTCAAACAAATTCTTGGAAAATGAAAAGAAGGAATTAGAAGTTAAGGTCCAAGATTTAAAATAAAATTTGCAGGATGCATGCAAATTAAGGGAATCTCTTTTGGTATTTAGGAATCCTTATCCTATATATAGTCTATTTTTATTTGAACAATTTTATAGATGGTAGCTTTTGAATATCTCTTGTTATCTTCTTTATACGATTTTACAGCCAACAACATTTTTAAAACTTTTTTATAGTACTGAACCTGATTAGTAGGATTTGCTTTGTGAGTTTTATTTACATGATTTGATCATAGGAGACCATGAGAATAATAATTTATTGATAAACCTTTATGTATGAGAAGCTCAACTGAGGGCATTACATTCTACATTTAAAAATAAAATAGCATGGAAAAGTAAATTTGAGGAGTATACAAATCATGCTAAGACTACATGATTATGTATCAGACCAGCCTTTCCTATCCCCAAGTTGATCAAATAGAATGTTAAATGTGCTTGTTTAAGTGATGAAGTTAAAACTCATTATTTACAAGCTTTATATGATTGTGCTATTTCTTTTGACTTGTTTTCAAGATAGAGTTTTGATTCAGTGGTGACTACAAGTGTGCAAAGGTGGGACCAAATTTTAGTGCCTCTTAAAAGACAATAGGTCATGACTCCAAATAACTTAAGATGGAGTATGAGGAGAGCTTCCTCAATTTTATAAATCTTAATAGAGGTAATACACTCTGGGGGAGAATAGAAATGGATTGGCATGAGATATAGACCCCCTTTGTTGATCATACCTATTCCAGGATGGCAGAGTTGGGCTCCACAATCAGAAGAGCAATTAAATATATGGAAACAAATGATTCAAGAACATCAGGGGTTTACAAGAAATTTAGACATACATATAACATATGAATTTGATGAATATGATTTGAGTCAGAGTGTGGAAAGTAGATGCCAGAGCTATGAATGCTAATGAATATTTGTAATGGGACTTGTAAAAGGTAAAGCCTGGGGGAGATGATGAGCTCAGAATATGGCCCATTATTGACATATTATTTCCTTCAATTCATTTCTCTAAGGATATTATCTTATGCAAATCATAAATTTTTAGATAGTTATTACATGGAAAATAGATACTTGTCTTGTTTATATTGAACCAAAGACTAAACCTGTACTTTGTCATTAATGTCTAATACATAACATGTTTTAGTGATTTTTACTATGAATAATGCTCAAGAAGAAGACACAAGTGATGTATAGTGAAAGTTCAATTTTTATCTCCATCTAGCAGAACTACAGACTCCATAGGCTTCTTTTTGTAGACTCCATAGGCTTGTTTCTATAGACTCCATAGACTTGTTTCTATGGACTCTGTAGGATTGTTTCTATGGACTCTGCAGGCTTGTTTCTATGGACTCTACAAGCTTGTCTCTATGGACTCTATAGGCTCATTCTTACCGATTCTGCAAGTTGAATTCCATGGATTATGTAAAGATAAAGTTACAAATGGGGAACCTAGTGGTCAGATAAGATGAGAGAGAATCATTCCATCTGGAGTCAAATAAGGAAAATACCTACCTAATATTTTGTAGGATTTGCTTTTGATAAATTTTTATATATTTGGATCTTAGGACTATTATAGGATAGTATATCTATTTCATCAAAATAATTGGATCTCTTATAAATACAATCTCCTATCTTTGGATGAGTGGATCAACCAAAGAATCCTATTTCTTTGCATCCTATTTTGAGTTGATTATATTAGTATAAAAGGTAAGACTTTTGTCATTGATATATAATACATATTAGAGAACATAGGAAAGCATTATACAAGAATATTACAAGTTTTAGCTAGATTTTAATCATTTTAATTTTATGAATTATCACTTTAGTTTCCAGCATTGATTAATCTTTGTTCCTAAGTTTGAGAGGAACAAGGGCCCACTCTTCTTGAAACTAGGAATTGTGTATGGTATTTATGTTATGTTATATTAACTCTTTGTTAAAACTAATTAGAATCTTGCTAATGTTTGCATTCATTTATAAAAAATTAAAAAAATTCATAGTTTAAAAGTCATTTCCTTATTCCAAAGTCATTTTATTTCTAAGCAAAGTGTGTCTTCTTTTACGACAAACATGTGAAGCAAATTTCTTTTTCTAGTTAAACATTTCTTTTTCTACGCAAGTGTAAATAGGAGTGTGATTTTACTTTCACGTAAAAGAGTGGATTTATTTGATTAAATAGTTACATCTTTTAATTTTCATCAAAATAGTGAATCAAGTAGTTTAAGACACATTTATTTCATTATTCAAAAGTTAGAATAGGATCATCAAACACCCCCATAAGAAAACTTCTAGATCTACCATCCTACACCTTACTGCAAATAGCTTTGGACACTATCCCTAGTTGATAAGATATCAATTGAATATTGATTAAATGAGGAGTTGAATGACACTCATCGATAATTGGAATTTTTATAACAATCAGCTTGGTTATCATTGTATAACCATGATTCATCCCCTTCAAGAGGGTCAAGTTCTAGGTTAGATGTTGGTATAAATATGACAGGACTTTTATCTTTATTATTTTATTACTAATGCATATGTAGGATGAATTCAGGTCACCCAAAGGTTTTTAGATTCTAAGGAAGATTGTAAATATGAAATTTATCATGGGTCACATACTCTCCTGGCCCATTATTTGAAATGGTGAAATTATTAGAAGCTTCAGGAGGCAGTATGTGGGAAAGATAATCCAAGTTATTAGGATCTATGCAATTATCTGGTGAAAGATCAATAAGTATGGCCTTTCCTTTCTCCTATTTTGAACTTGGATTCATATCATACTAATAATTATATCTTTGAAATTTAGCCTCAAGATGCTTAAAGTGTTCATATGGATGTAAATCTCCTAGAATATTCACTTCCATCCTTGAGTGGGAAAACTTGATGCATTGGTACAACATTGATGGGACTACATAAATCTCATGTAATCAAAGCTTGCCTAGAAGTATATTGTATGATAAGTCAAGACCAATCACATGGAAAAGTGTATCATGGGTAAAAATCCTAATGATAACTGGAAAGCTAATGGTGCCTTATGATTCTCTTTCTTGATTATCATAAGATTTGATGGTTATTGTTTCTATTTGGAGATCTATCATTATGTACCCAAAAATCTTGATGATCTTTAGAGACACTATGTTGAGGCTGGATATATTGTTAATAAGGACACATTTCAATTTATGTCATTTGATACAAACTTCTATGTATAGTGGGTTATTATTGAGTGGGTCAAGAGAAGACATATCTCTTTGGTTGAATGTGACTTATTGGGATGGAGCTAGGTGTCCAACCAAAGCTTGAAATTTATCAAGGGATATATCACTAGCAATAGTGGATTAGGTCAAAAAATAATTCAAGATATTTTTGTAGATTATTGATGTTTGTAGCAAGTCCAAGATATAAATTTGTGTTGGTGTCTTCTACAATTATTCCAAAATATCAAACTTCTTATTCTGGTTAGTAGTGAATGGTTTATTTTGAGGCCAAATAGTTGGTTATATGATAAGCAAAGTGGTGGATGGTTATGGGCTTGAGATAGTAATCTTTGACCTTTAGGTTATGATTGAATAATTATGATTAAATATTGGACCATTGTTGCCAACCAATGTTGGGAATGTTATGGGACCAAACTAGATAAGTCTTGGTTGCCGGTGCACTTGTGTATGGTCACATGGTAAGGACAAGTTATCGGTATAAGGTCAAAAGGGTAAGTCCTAATTTCTTGGTTTTCCTATATGCATTACAAGTTCAAAGAAGGATTATCCATGTAATTTGGTTGAATGTTGTTTAGCAATGGTCTAGATTGGTTAGTGTTTGGTATAGGATTAATGGAGATGGTATTAACGTTACCCCCTGTAATATGACCTATAACCCTATTGTAGTCATGTGAAAATGCATGGTATGTTTGTTGGTTGTTACCATTATAACCATGGTTTTGTCTATTATTCTATCATTGTGGGTTTTGCTACTGATTTTTTTAATTCTATTGGTTCAGCCTTTGATTTTAATACTATTAATTTTGTTGCTGCACTGACCATTATTATTGCTACTGATTGTTCTACTATTATTAATTTTTATGTCGAGGAAAGGGGTTTTGATATATCTCAAGAGTTTGATTAGAAGTGGAAGGACCATTATGCAAATTTATCTCCCCATTATCCAACATATTCTCAATTAAATGCTTGATTTGGACACATCTTCATAAATTATGCTTGTTGACCTAATGATAGTCACAAAATTCATTTTCATGGTACCAATCAAGATAAGGAATGCCTTACAAATAATGTTTTAGTATAGGCCAACTAATCATATTAGCATCATCAAGCTTATGAAATATATACTTAAAAGGTCTTCCTAGGTCACTAAAGACATGATGCATAGGCACGATTCTCCTAGGAGGAGGGGTTTGTAATGGTAAAGGCTATTATATTTATTTTACAAGTTTTGGTTGTTGTGATTTCAGCATTGGTTGAGTAGGAGTAATTTGAAAATGTGGTGCAAATGATGTTTGCACCATTTTCACATGACAGGATTCAGTTACTCCATTTTCCACAACATTCCTATTATGGTTGAATTACTTCAGTCTTGTGTGGTTATTAGCCTATACCAATTGTGATGCTTGCACTTGGATGGGATGTTGGTCATTTTCCTAATTTGTACCTTAATTTTTATTTTTTTAATTAAGCTTGATGACTCCTTTATTGATGAGCACCCTCTCAATCAATAAACCTTTATCAATGATCTCCTTGAACGTATGCGCACATTATAGTTCCAAGTGATAAGTTATCTCACTATGCAAATTTTTAGTAAACACAATGGCTAATTACTTATCTAGTAAACTATGGGTGAAATATCTTGCAAGGACTCTCCATCACTGTAAATAACTTACAAATCTCTTCCCATATTTTTTCTTTTCTTGTGTCAGGTCCACTAATGAAATCTCATGCTCAAGATTATAATAAAAGTGTTATGTAAACTTATCATAAAGATCATCAAAATCCATTACTAAATTTTTGGGAAAATTCAAAAACCACTCTAAGGATTATCCATCCAAGCTCATTAGAAATAATAACAATAGGTATATGTCACTATATACGACTGGTTGACATGCGACAAAGAATTCGGTCAAATGAGCCTTAGGGTCGCCTTTCCCTTTGTATTTATTAAATTTTGGTGGTTAATATCCTAGAGGAAATGATATCTACAAATAATCCATGTTGAATGGATAGGAACATGCATCATCTAATTTGAACTTGTCAATTCATTTACCAGCTTGAATGGCAATAATTGCATCCTTCATCTGTTACAATTCTTAGGATAGGAAACTAGATGGAATATTGGTTTGAGGGAGAATTTTTATTTGGATAGATGGTTGGGAAGTCACAATTAGAAAAATTTGAAAAAATTATAATAGAGCTATCTTTTGGGGTATGTTGGCTTGGTTGGAGAATGGACCAAGAATATGCATATGTGGATTAGGATGTACTTGAAATTGCACACTTGGTTGTGTGATATTCTAGTTTGGGTTGATGATAAAGGTTTGACTTGGAGGATTTTGTGGTTGGGATGGAGGGATATAACTATACTATGCCTACTATGGTTGAAAAGGGACATGCTATCGACTAATCAAACCTTGTTGTTGAATGGGAACTTGTGGACCAAAACCTTGTCTCTGGATTTGTGGCATATTTTGAACCAACAATTGTCTAGTAGGTACCTAAGAAACATGGGTACCTTCTTATGTCATGAATCCTTGTGAGGAAGTGAAACTAGGTTGTAGGTTTGGCATCTATTTTTGACTAATATTTGCACATTATTGACTAGTCATTGCTTGGATTTGGATTGGCATATTAGTCTACAACTAAAGAGGTATGTTCATTGTTACCTAGTGAGGTGGAACATTTGTTGTCCTTTATTGAAGTGGTGATGTATTTATCCTCTATTGCATTGATACACTAGATTTTACCTATTATTGTGGAATACTACTTGTTACCTATTAAGGAGTAGGATTCATCATATTATATCATTGAGGTGTGACATTGGCCATTGTTTGATTAGCTAATCCCATAGGTTGTACACTTGAGAAAGTAGCTAGTTAAGGCTAGGGTGTAAAAACTCCCACTCCCTAGTATGATGACCTATTCATAGGAATAACCATAATCACATGTTGTTGGCTAGTATTTTCACATTAGTACCACTTTGATCAAGATTGGACATTATTTGCACATTATCTATTATGTTTAGCTCACTATTTAATGTAGGGGTTCTTTAATAACAGGCATATGCATTAGGTTATCTATTGAAACAATTTGTATGAATGGGTCATAATTTAGATTCTCTTGTCCAGTTAAATCTATCAACACTTCTGTTAAAGGAACTAGGTCAATGAGAGGCTTACTTACCATGTTCATCTAATTAAAATCACATTCTAGATTTAGATATGTTTGATATGATATCTATATTTATTTAAAGTGCTCATCCATGATTTTTTTGTCTTGATCAAATAAATTAGGATCTTGGCACATTATTTGGACTAGAGCCATAGGATTGATAGAAGAAGCTTGTTGATCGTAAATGATATTATGGGGCTGCTAGAAATTTGGCCCCTACCTCTATGGATCTAACCAAAATCTCATCTTTATTCTCTAACAAATATCACTCAAACCACTATGTATTAGTAGAATATGACCATTGAAGTACTGGCTCATCCACTATAGGTATTATAGAGAGGTATTATATGGTTTACTCTTGATCCTATTCTGAATAAGGTTGGGTGTTAACAAGATAGTTGGCTAATGGATCTTGGCTTTGTGTTCCAAATTGAATTTGATAAGAGGGATAAGCATCCATCTCATAAGAAATATTATCCACATAGGGATCTTGCACCATTTTTTCCTACACAACTAAATTACTATTACTTGGATTGTACATGAGTCCACTATGAGTGTAAGAATGCATGTTGGGATCTATAGTCAATACTTTGCGATAAAAGTTCAAAGATTTATACAAACTCAAAAAAGGATAATGTCTAAAACATATGATGTTCGAACTTTGTCTAGATTTTTCAAAAGGATCAATAGGTTTATGCAAAGGTTTGTAAGCAAACAAATTAGTGTGACTATCTAACATTTCACTATTCACACAAAGATAAGCAAGTAAATGGTCCAAAAATCAAAATGCCAAACTCTAAGGTTGAAGTGTTTTCAAATTAGTCTAGTCTAGGAATTTAAAAGTTGCTAGGTATTTTGGCCAAACACGGCATCAAAAGATAGGCTCAAACAAGGCATGTGCTAGGACTCTTGGCCAAATAGCATCAAAAGATAGACTTTAAAATAGATGAAAGTTTTAATCTAATAGATTTGAAACACTTCTAACAAACACTAGGCATTTGATTCTTGGACATGAACTTGATCAACTACGTATAATGTATGAAACAAAAGTCACTTTAGAAATAGTTTATTTTCTCATAAATAATGGTATAAAACTTGGTTCATTTTGACAAACAAGCTAGACAAAAGTGAATGGTATAACTATGTTTTAGACATAAGAAAAAAAGTACACTTGGATTAGTCTGAAATTGTATAAACAAATTTTGAATTCTATGTATTAAAGTCTATGAAATAATATTTAAAATGTTTTGGGTAGCATAAAGATGCTATACTACCCAAAAGGTATGACAAAAATGTTTGTTTCAAAAAATCTCTAAGGCAAAGATGCTTTCCTATAATTTTGACAACATAACACTACCTTTCTTAACTCAAAACATTGTGGTACATAGACTCAAAGTGCAAGTGTTTAGCAAAAAATGGCTTAAGTCTATCAAATTATGACAATGATTATGAGTCTTAAATGACCCTCAACCTAAATTGGAAATTAAACCTAAGTTCCCTCAAGTTTAGTGCAAATGGTGAACCCACTTAACACATCAACCCTATGAACTTGTAAAGGTGTAATTCAAAATTTAGATTATAAGTGAAGGACTTTAACAACTTTGGTAAAGGTCTAGACTCAACTAGGCAACATAACTACACCAAAGTGGATGATATGAATCTCAAGCTTTTGTTGAACTTTTGAACAAGGAAAATTCATGATCTCACATGGACAACATAACATATCTTTGTTCAAAGGAAAATTTGGACTATGTGTTTGTTTGGATTGTTTGTTTACACCAATTTTTGACTCCAAACAAAACTTTAATCTAGGACAAGACCAACTAATTAACCATTCTTAGATCCTAAACTAACAAGGTTGCTTGGTATTATTGGAATCCATCAATATACATCATTTGAGAGGATTTTTAAGTGTTCATCCAAAATTAAATGCACATTATATAGTATGGTTTTTACACCCCCCTTCTCTCAAATGATAGTGCTACAACATGGACCTTGAGGTGCACCTTGCACTAAAAATACTTTTGTATCAAGTGGGGATTTGTCTAAGATCTAATAAGTTCCTAAATGATCTAGGGGAATCAGTTACAAAATGACTTTCATACTAAACAATGCAAAATAAAAGCATGGATTTTGGGTCCGTATCACTTGGATTGTTATAAAAAGGTCTAGTCTTTTTTGCAACCACTACATCTTATTATTCATTTAGTGTAGTGCGATGTCCAAAGTGCCACTACATCCTGTGTGCAACTCCAAAGGAGCCAAATGAACTCAATGATATGAGATGAAACCTTGGGTCAAACCTTCCCTAAATAACTTGTTGGAGGTGATAAAGTCCCCCTTGTAAGCCAAGTTTACATAAAAATAAAGAAAACATGAAATAGAAATAATTTAGGGTCATTTTAAAGATCACCCAAAATTTGGAAAGTTTTTGGGGAGTGCTTTAGATGACATTCTTTTTAAGCCTTGGACTAGGCTACTTGTAATAGGAATGACACTTTTGATTCTAAGGGTTCCCTATAGGGGAAAAATAGAATAGCATACATGAAAAATTCTTCTTTTTTCCAAACAAAGATTTGATTAAATAAATATTGCAAACAAAAAATGACAAGTGTGTTCAATTTTAAATCCAAAATGACAGATTTGGTGGTGTTCATTTGACCCCTTGGTCTTAGTTGCAAAGTTTGAAAATATTCACCAAAACATCTAAGTACTTTGTTAAACACCAAAACAAGGTTCCTAATTGATTTTTAAGCATACAAAAAGTGATTTAAACATGTTTTTATCAAATTTCAAGCTTGATCCTATAGTAAAATTGTTAGCATGTCCTTTAGATTTGAAGCTCTTTTTAACTTGAAATAATAATCTTTGAAAAACTAGCTCTTAGGTTTATGTTTTTTAGAAAAATATAGTGATCGACACTAGTTATTACAACTGATGATAGTTACTTTTGCTGACTAAGACCTAACTAATATTAGTTTTGCTAATCAATGTTGGTTAAAATATGTAATCGATGTTGGTCTTACTTACTGACGTGTGACTGTGTAAAATTATGGCAACAAAAAAAAATAAAGTTAGAAAATCAATTTATAAGAGTTTTAAAGGCTCAAATAAATATTTTAGAGTTGAAAAATGATCTCCTTCAGGTGTGAGATGCATTTAGTTCCATCAGGCATGCCATTATGTGATCTAGGAATTTGACTCAAAAGAGGATGGTTAGTATGGTGTTGGTTCTAATATGAAAACAAAATGAAAGAAACACACTAATAACATAACATCTCTAGGCCTAAACACTAGGGAGAGCTTAGTTAATAAAAAAATGACAAACACAACTAAAATGTAAGGAATAAAACACAATAATTCCTTAACCTTCCTTAGATGCTCCAAATACCTTTATAGTGGTGACTTGCTCAGCTTATGCTCATGAAGTCCTTAGCAATGAAAGCTTGGATACCTCCATCTCTCCTTGGCACCTTTGTCTTGTGGCTTCGCTTGGCTTAGAATCAATTTGGCATGGTAACACTAGTTGCAATGACTCCTTGAAGATATTTGTACATTATAACTGTGCACCAAAATAACTTAGAAATGATGTTCTTGGCCTCTCTATTTATAAATTTTTGAGAATGTTTAGAATCAACCTGAACTGTCCATCTCAAAATTGAGATGTGTGGTTGAGGATTAATTTAATTTTTGTATTTAATTTTTTAATTATCCTCATCATGACATTGGAATAAGGGGCAATTAAGAGGTATGGAGGGAATCATGGAAGGCATTTATGAGGCATGGGAGGCATGAATCTTGATATTTGTGGCATTTAAGGCCTAGGGATGTCTTCCTAAGAAATAAGGTCACCTAATGATGCATATATTCAATATTCATTTATAAAAACAAGTTTTCAACAATTTTCCATGGAATTATTAATTAGGCCTTTATTTGGGTTAATTAGCTCTTAAGCATGATTAAGCACTTTATGCACAAATTACTTGATTTGATCAAAATGCCTTGTTATTGGTCCAAAATTTGATTATATTAGAATTGGAAGTCACTATCAGATGCATTAGAACTGTATTCCTTTTTCGGATGTTATCAACATCAAATAATGAAGGCATGCATCTTATGTAAGATTTTTGATAGAAAAGAGCAATATATAGCACCTAGGTGCAAAATTGGCATTTTGACTCATAATGATCTGATCAAAGTTAGCTAACCCATAAATTTAATTTCCCCATTAGGGATACCTTGGCCAAAATTGGCACTTGAATACGCCAATTTCACATCATTTAGCATGTTTTAGTGTTTTTAGGCCAAATTGTGTATTTTGAGTGGAAATTGGCCAAAAGCCTAATTGGGGGTTATTAGTGGCCAGATATAGGTGTCTACATAAAGGACTTGATAATGCAAAATTATAATTACAAATTGATTCCAAGCCAAGCCAAGCCATAAGCCAAAGGTGCCAAGGAGAGATGGAGGTAGCCAAGCTTCCATTGCCAAGGACTTCATGGGCACAAGCTGAGCAAGCCACCACTACAAAGGTATTTGGAGCATCCAAGGAAGGTGAAGGAATTCTTGTGTTTTCATTCCTTGATTTTTAGTTGTGTTTGTTATTTGATTTTGTTAACTAAGCTCTCCCTAGTGTTTCGACCTAGATATGTTATGCTACTAGTGTGTTTATTTCATTTTGTTTTCATTTTGTAACTAACACCATAATAACCATCCTCTCTTGAGTCAAATTCTTAGATCACACCTCTTATGTCAAATAAGAATTTCCCACCATATTTAATGTGGAGGAGACCCAACCTGACATTTGGTATTATTAGACTTTCAACTATCTCAACCTTGCCATCATCCCTTCTAGTCTTTCTAGAAATGTTCAAAGGACGTTGATTTAGAGAACCTCATGTTATGTCATACTGGGGGGGGATTATTTATAAATGTGGATTTGATGGTATCCTCTTTTTTTTCTTACATATTCATGAATCCTCACATGTTATCATGGAAATATATGATGGGATCTATGGGCGACACTTTAGTGGCCTAGTTATTTCTAAACATTTCATTCACTTTGGATACTACTAACCTACCCTTAACCAAGATTGTTGTGATTATGTTAAAAAGTGTGTAAAATTTCAACAACACACCACTTTACATCATGCACATAGCCATAGTCTTCACGTATGCACATATTTATGGCCCTTCTCACAATGGGGTCTAGTTCTCATTAGAGAAATTAACCCCCATTCTTCATAATGACACCATTTTATCATCAATGCAACTAAATATTTCACCAAATGGGTAGAGGCTATTCCTTTTATCTCAACCAAATCTGAAAATATTTTCAAATTTATCAACCATCACATCATCTATCAATTTGGTGTTCCTCATAAAATTATCACTAATAATGGAAAATATTTATAAAAAAAATAAGTCCAAGGTCTTTATAATGCGTTCGGTATTAAGCTAAATTTATCATTGCCCTACCATCCCCAAGGTAATATATAGGTGGAAGCCTCTAAAAAAATCTCAATAACATGCTAACTAAAAGGGTTAATGCATCTAGTCAAGATTGGCATTTACACATCCCATTTGCCTTATGAGAATATCATACTAGCATTTTAACCCTTATTGGTACTACCCCTTTCTCTCTAGCTTTTGGAGTAGAGGCTATCTTGCCTCTCAAAGTCCAAATTTCCTATCTTTTTTATATCCTTGCAATATCTCATCTCTTAGAGTGATTATCATCAAGAATGTTTAGCCCAACTTGAGCTACTTGACAAGCATCATTTAACAACACTCAATAATCTTTGTATCTATCAAGAGTGAGTTAAGCACACTTATAAAAAACACCTTAAATTTTAAGAATTAAATATCAAAAATATTATCCTAAATTAAAACCAACATGTCACCAATATGTAGAAAAGCAAGAGGGGTAAGTTTACTTTCAATTGGCTTGGAACTTTTATCATAAAGCACAAGTATGGATCAAAAGCTTACTAGTTGTCTTTTCTTGAAGGCCACCTAGAAATTGAACCCCTCAATGCTTCACATTTGCATCCTTTGTTTTGTTAAAATAGGATCCAACACACCTTTTGTCTAAATTAAGCTCATCCTTTATTTTTAAGCCACATTCATCTCCTTATTTTAGGGACAACTGACTAAAATTGAATCATGTGATTATCTATCATAATCATAGCCTAGTATTATAAATAATAAACCTTATAACTTCAATATCTAACCTATCAATTGAAACCATTACCCTAACATTCAAAAATAAACTTTAATCTTAACTTAAACTATTATCTATCAACCCATTTCATTTAACCATTACCTAAACAATAACCATTAAGTCTATAAACCTTGACCTTCACCATTTTAAAAATTTCACCTTCACCTCTTTACCTTAGCCATGACCTATTACCTTAACCTTTACCAAGAATAATTATATATTCCTTAACCACTCAACACAAAATTAAACTCATCCCTTGACCGTCGATGGTAAATTTTTTCTAAAGTTGACCACCGATGGTTAGGTGGCCAACCATCAATGGTAACATATAATGACCTTAGGATGGTCAGTTATTGACCACTGGTAGTTAGACATAACCACTGATGCTCACTATAAAGTGACTAATGGCATTCAAAACTAAAACCTACCCTCCCAAATGCCACTATAACTCATAGTAACTAACCTAATCTTTAATCTACCCTACCTTACCTACCCTACCCCTCCTAATATGAACCCAAACTACCATTTCACCTTTAAAAACAACATAATATTTCAAAAAATAAACCTAGGTCAACCACACCCAGCAATCCAACAAACACAAACAAAATCCAACAAAATTTTCATATAACCTATTAATTTCAAATACACCATCTACCTCATTCCTCAACCATTATCAAGGAGGAACCTTGGGACCTATTTCTACCTATCCCTATGCCCTCCTTCATACATAATTCATCCTTCTCATGTCAAATCTCTAGTATCCCCTTGATCAACTCAATAGCTCACTCACCTAGTTGATTACATAATCACCCTCATTCATTAGTGTTTTTCTCAAAAAACACCAAATTCCAGTCACCAAAATTTAATTCACTCAAATGAGCAAATATAACCCTTGACATTTTTTGTTTATACCATTTTAGGGCTGATACCTAACCATTGATGGTTAGGGTGACCACTGATGGTTGACCATAAGGGTTAAACCTAACCATCAATGGTCAACATATTAGGGTTTTCTTTTCCACCCTAATTTTTAACCATATTTTGCACACAACACCCAATCATCTACCAACCATATGAGATTGCCTCTTATAATAAACACAACTACAACCCACATCAAAACCTCATACTTGGCCATTTTGGCCCAAACCTAGAGCATATTTTGTGATGATTTTGCCTTTGTCCTTTTGACCATACCATCTAAATTACCAAGTTAAACATTTTAAACTCGTGCTACCTTGCACACACCCAACCAATTTGTGTCTTCTTAAGAGCACTTCCTACCTTGGATACCCATGAAAATACTCACCTTTTTTAAAATATTTGAATTAACTATTATATACCAACTATCAAATATGGTCACATGGTCCACTTATCACCTATCTTTCTAGTACCAACCTTATTTTTACCAACCATAGTAACCTAGTCAATGCATGATCTTGGATATCACACTTAGTCACACTTTGTGTGTGTGTTTGTGATTTAGTGCCCAACATATCAACCACACACTCAACACCAACTCAATTACTTATCCAAGCTGCACATAATTTTGTTTCACCTCATGGATTCCTAATTTGAGGGGGAAAACCTCCTTTCATGCTCGAGGAAACCAAACTTTTGACCTATAATCCATTTTTATTTTTACAACTTATTGATAAAAACTATATAACAAAAAGGAGAAAAATATAGACATCAAAAAACTACATATAATGGTTCTAGATTTCAAAATATCCCTAGGACACTTTAGGACCCCTTAGGGACCATCCCACAACCCTTCAAACACAAACCTAAGTCATGTTAGCTAATTAGCTAACTAAACCTCTTACTAAACTTGACCTTTGATCCTTAACCACCGATTGTCATCCTCACCATTGATGGTTAGGTCTAACTATCGATGGTCAGGTTTCCACTACCTAGCTCCAAATTCAACACCACCTTGATCTTTTATAATATTTAGTTTTCTTAATCCACTTACAGATCAATGTATGTCAGAAATAAGTTCAAACAACAAGTTGAACCTCTTGATGACCTATTTTTTCACCTCTCTTTTTTCCTATAAAAAGAGAGGTGGAGGTGAAAGAGATCCATAATCAATCAATAATCATCTACATCTCGAGCCATATCCTCTTACATCAGCACTTCCTTTTGCAGGTATCCTTCCAGTGAACTAATGAACTAGCAAGTGTGATAGAGATCCAAGACATTGCCACCCATAGGCCAACAACCAAGTACTATTACTCTACTAAAATTACTCTAGGATCTACCAATATATTCACCAAGCATCTTTAGATCAGAAAATAGCAAGCTAAGTATCTATTTCCACTATTTATTTACTTTAATTCTATTTTTCAACCAACCTAGGCCAAACCCACTTTCCAAAATTCCATTTTTTAGCCTCATCAAACCAATTTATTGAGCCAAATAAAAAGTATAGTAACCACCAATAGTCACCCTGACTGCCAAAAGTCTACCCATAACTGCCAATGGTTGCCAACCACTGATAGTCACCCTAACCATTGATGGTCACACCTAACCACTGATGATCACTGTGTGACAAAATAATAGCAAGGTATTTTCACCCACTAGACCTCAACCAAATCCAACTTCCTTTCCCTTATCCTGATAAAAAAACCTTACCCTATTCTTTGAACTATACCTAATCTATTTAACATTAATATTAATCTATTTATTACTATAATTCATTTATCAATCACTTCTTGTATTTTATTTCACTACCTTTTATGATATATGTAAGTACTTTATCTTTCATTTTTAGAACTTGATTTTTTTTAAAACATGGATTGACATCCTCTAAAGAAGCTCATGCTTCTTGGATCTAGATTACTAGGCAATCCACCCTACTATCTAACTAATCAACTATTTTTTTAGTGATTTCTTATTTATAGGTCATTATTCCCAAGCCAAAGAGGAGTATCTACAATCATTCATATCAATGTGTGAACAAAATATCAATTTTTTATACCATACCCTTTTCAAGTTTCTTTTCTCCTTTTTACAAAGAATATAAGTGAAATTTCTTTGAAACACTATGTTTTCAAATGCAACATAGTCATATGGACTTCTTACATATTTTTTTCACACATAATAGAATTCACATTTAGATATTAGTCAACTTTAAAGCTAAGGTAAAATTTTATATGGTCTGGATGTTAGTCAAGATTTTCACCCAATAACCTTACTTAATTTTGGGCATCACATTGTTCTATACAAAATTTTATAGATTGTATTTATCCATAAATTATTTTCTATGTTTAGATATAAATAAAATACATGCTTTAATATTTCATTTAGTATTCACATATGTCTTGATGAATATGCTACTTGTTAATCTAAAACCTATATACATATGATTAACCTACCCTATATTCATTTTATGTATGTTTCCCTCAGATGCTTATTTCAGTTTCTTATCATGACTCAAACTTATTTTCTTATTATATGCGACACTTATCATGTGTAAGTTCAACATACACCTTGATTGTATGGTATTGTGTGTATGGCCTTTCACATTATATGCTTTTGTGACATTTTCATGTCCCTTGTATTTAACCTTTGGACTTAATGGGTGGCATATATGAAAAAAAATTACACTCTTTTAGACATCTTACACATGCTTTGTGTGTGTCCTCTAGGTGTTATTTCATGACAATTATGTGGCTTTGATTTCATGTTTTCTATATGGATAATATGGTGTCATGATTATTATCATGCACTACTATGTATCTACTTATCTATCTATGGTTCCATGTTACCCATCATGCATATATTATCTATGTGCCTCAATGATTCAAATTTTCAACATACTATGTTTATAATATATATGCAATAATCGTAAGTTTTACGTGCTTCATCCATTACTATAATGCTATATCAAACTTACATGATGCAAAGAAAATATATAGTTTTTTCAAGTGTTTAAATGCTACATCTATAATATTTTAGTACAAATTCAATATACGCATAAGTACAAGTTATTTGTAGGCAATATCTCTTATATCAAAATAAGGGGCATCAAAATGAAATTTTACAAGAAATTATTTTCAAATATGATAATTTAAAATGTTTAGAAATTAGAAATTTAAAATTATGGTATATTTGTCTTGCTTATGCACTCCACTCTTAAAACTACTTGAGCACGAACACAGTTGTGCAAAGATAGTTACAAGACTTAAAATAGTTTTCAAAAGATCAAATTTGGCACTCAATATAGTACAAAGGGCATGATATGCATTTATGACCAAGTTAATACCTTGAAAAAAATCATATTTTTCTCTTTTTCAAGAATTACATATCAAGTTTCAAGAATTCACAGCTTGAATCTAGATCCATTTGTAGTAGTGCAATTCATATTTTGAAAATGAAACATGTTTGAGCTTAGTGAAATTCCTCATATTGGTTTAAATTTAACAATCCATGTAATAATTCCCACATCTTATCTTTTAATTTATTGAGTGGGCCACATGAGACCTTAGTTACACTTAGTATTTTGGTTGCACTTTATTAAACCACTTTGTTGGTTCCCGCATTACATAGTCCTCTATGAGGGTTATGTATACAAAGAGAAATGTAACTAATGAATTAACCAATAATATTTTGGAGAAGATAAATCCTACTTATACTTATAATTGTTAATACATTAGATATTTGGGAAATTTTCTATTTTATAAGTAAGTTAAATTTGGAAAAGTTGGGAGTAAAAAAAAAGAAGGAAAAAACAAGATCTAAGTGAATTATGGCAAGTGGATACAAGATGGAAAGTGGTTTATTTTGTAATTTATTTCATCCCTCAAAAAAAGTATTTTAACATCCATCTTGGTCCCCTTGTGTATTAATATATCATGATTTCATTTTGAAACATATTTTGTCAAACTAATGATTTTTTCTTGTGAAATAGTGTGCATACAATGTTCTTCATATCATCCTGGAACAAAAAATCTTGAATGAAGGTGGTGTTTGGATGAAAACCTAGATATACCAAGGATTATAGGACAAAAACAATGTGATTCAGAGATACAATTCCACATGAGCATTGTAACAGAGCTTTAAGGAGTGTAGATTTAGCTAGTTTTTAAAGTTTTATGCAGGTTGTTGGTGTGAGTAGGGTTGGGGAGGTATTTTTAGATTTTTGGGTTGTTTTATAACAAAAATAATATATTTTGTGAGTTTAATTTCAGGTTATTTTATTATTTTTTATAATCATCCTATGAGTATTATGAATTTATGTTATGTTTTGAGCAATATTTGTAGTGCATGCATGTAGATATGCCAAGGATTTTGCCCAAACATTATATTTCATTGCATAAGTATTTTGAAGAGTATATTTCAGTAAATTTTAATGTTTTTATACTTATATTAATGTAATAAAAGGTTTTATAAGTGTTTTATTTGAGTTATTATCATATTTCTCAAAAATTACCAAACTTTGGGTTCACTAGCTATTGTAGAAAGGGTATATCTCATACAGGAATTGTTCCCAATGTGAAGTTAATTTTAGATCTGATATTTTGATATTAATTTTAGTAAGGGTACATGACATTGGTATAAAATTTGAGATATTTCCATATTATTATGGAATATAACCATTGTTTCAATTTATTCTTAGTGTATATCAAGTTAAGAGCTTGCATTGTTAGTGAGCAACACTTGCATGTTAGTTTTAATGGTTGCATGTCAATGCTCAATGGTTTCATGTGTGGTATCTACCATTGCATGTTAGTTTAGCAGGGTAAAATTTTATTGTTAATGTGAATCATGGGATGTTTATTTGAGTCTATGTTTAAGGTGTACTTAGAGTAAATCAGAATAAGAGTCCCCTATCAAGACATTTCAAAGACTCATCCAAGTTTGTCTAGCCTAGGCCTTTATAGAAAGAAAATGAAGTTGGAAATATGATTTATACATTAAGAATATATCTTGATTTTTAGCATCAACCAAAATATGTTTTGATTAATAATTTGAAGGAAATAGAAGATTTTTTTATCTAAGGTTGACTAATCAGATTGTGGAATTTTACAATGGGCTATAAATCCATTAATGTTTCGTTTGGTCTAGCCCAAGTTTATGAGACATCCTGATGAAGATGTGATATTTTTAGACACATCTTACCTTAGTGAAATCACAATAATTAGAACCCCCAAATTTCCTTACAAGGATGACATAATGAAGGAGGTATTTTAGCTGATTGTGGAAAGTTTTTAAGTTTTGCATGATATAAGAAATCCTTATTTTTATAAAATGGTAAAGATTCTAGAAACTATTGTAAGAGTTGGTTTTTATGTTGTGATTCTATATCTTGACTGTGAATATGTTTTTGATTAATTAAGGTGGTAAACCAAGGGCTGAACCCTATGTAATTAAAAAAGATAAGAAGGCTGGCAAACAAAAGATGCCAGCACCGAACCAATGGCATAGCTGAGAAACAAAGTTAGAAGCAAAACAAAACATTGGAAAAACCAGAGTCAGAAAGGACTAAAGTACATAACTATAGAATTAACAAGATCCTTAAGATTCTCATTGTCCACATTGTCAGCATTCCCTGGATTACCCACCGCTTCCAACATAGTCATATTCAACAAAATGTTATTTTGAAGGCCTTTGGCGAAGACCTTTTCCAGCTTTTGAATGCAGTCCTTCAAGGCCCCTATTTCTGATTTCCAATCATTCTCATTCTCTGAACCCTCACCAACTTCTTCTACATGCATCTTCTCCTTATTATTAGTAGTTCCCCTAGAATCAACACCCTGCTCTTCAGTGACCTCAAAAACCCGAGAAGCCTATTTCCCACCAGTGTCCTCCAAAATTTCTTGAATTTATGGCTCTTCATACTCTTCATCCTAGGTTTCATCATCATAAGCACTTTCAAAATACTCAATCAACCTTATCTTTGGGGCTAGTTTTCTAGTGATCCGCCCTGACCTGTGCACTCCCGAAGGGTAACCATCCTTTCTAATTTTGGAGGACCTATGGGGTTTGCCACATTGGCCCCCCATGGCCCCATCTAGATTTTTGTGGGTTCCTTCCTTAGTGTCTTCAAAATTTCCTTTTACTCCATCAACCTTACTCTTCCTTCCCTTTTTTCTTGCAATGGAGCTCAGAGTATTAGCAGGGGTCATAATAGGTGTGGAGAGAGGGGCGTCATTGGTCTTGGTAGGAGCAGAGGAAACCCAAGATTCATCAATCGCGTTGCCAAAAATTAGGTTTGAGGGAATGTCTTCATTGACACCTCTGATATTCATGTTTAGCTCAAGGGAATGGTGGAAATTTTAGAGACAAAAAATAAGCCCCTAGTGTAGGGGAATAGGTTTTAAGTCTAGCTTCTTGGCCATTTTGGCTCTCACCCTCAGGATAGAGTGTTCCAATGAGGACAGAAGGTAGAAAGGAAAGCTGATAATAGCATTGTGTCTAAAATGATTCAACAAAGGAAGGTGATAGTTATAAAACCTAGTATATCACCCCTCAAGAGTGAAGTATTTCATAAGAATGAAATAGACACCATCCCATGGCTCTAGCAGTTTGGCACGCTCGAACCCTCCTTGATACAAGATGAGTTCTCCTTCACCCAAAAATAGTTTGTGACTAGCCAAATCCATGATTTTGGTTTTCCTTTAGAGCTTTAAACCCTGCATGGTCATTCTCATGGCCATTGAAATCACCTTTTTGGAGATTTCAAAGCTAATACCCTCCATAGTGACTTGTTTATTCAACCAAGTCTTGCGAACTGCTTAGACAAATTTTTGTCATAACCATTTAGCCTTTCTAAGTACAGGTTGATACCTCCTTCTTTACAATAATGCCAGACTAATGGGTTGTCCTTAAATTCATAATAGGAGACCGGTTCAGTATGAATATGATCTCCCCCATTCTATAATTACAGACCCAGCCAATGAAATTCCTAATTACCACCTTGAGTTTTGAACAAGTAACAAGCCCTTGGTTCTATTTACACTCAATGCAAATGTGAAGGCTCATTTTACAAATTGGCCCACCATGGTGACATCTACTCTCATGCTTGAAAATAATTCCCCCTTGTTTTTCATGATGCGGCTCTCGCACCTCGACCTCATGATACAAGGAATTAATCATGACAATCAAGGAAGTACTAAGGTTATCATTTTACATGATTTGTAATGGCCTTCTCCATGTAGACCACCTTCGAAAGCTATTTTCATCATCATTTTGCATCATTCATGCTTTGTCATCTCCTTCTGAATGATCTCTCTAATGTTTAGGGGTATATGAGCCCCTTGTCACCATACCCTCCATCCTGAGAATTGCTGACCAAGGTTGGCACAAGCATTAGTGACCCTGTTACCTTCTTTTTAGGTGTGGGTAATCTCAACTTTGGAAAACTTTTGTAAAAGAAACTAGATATCCGTAATGATGTCTTTTAGATGGATACCAATGTTAGATGCTTTATTAATGACATCTATGACCAACCTAGAATATCCCTGAATATTCAAATTTCTAATTCCAAGGGATATAGCTAACTTTAATCCCCAAAGTAAAGCCATAGCTTCAACATAGTTATTGCTCTGGCAACTAATGCCACCAGTATAGATAGTAGACATCCCTCCTTTTTCATTCCTTATTATTCCTCCTCCACTAGCTTTACCACTCAAATTGGATGCCCCATCAAAATTGAGTTTCATCCAATTGGGTTTAGGTGGTATCCATTTAGTATGAAGTCTCTGAAGAATTTTGGAATTATCATGCCCAGGGATAAGGTTTAAAACCTTCCATTTGGCAGCAATTTGACTTTCAAATTGAGATAGGGGTTTCTCTGCAACACTAATATGAGCTGTTGTAACACTTTCCAAGATGGTCCTAGCAAAGGAGTTAAACACCTGAGCAATATTTCTAGTAATGTCCCTAAAAATTCTATGATTTTGCTCTTTCCATAAAGTCTAGCTCAAGCATGGCAGAGCTTGTTTCCATAATTCCTTAATCCAAGAATATGTTATTATTGAAATGTATTAACATTTATTGGTTTTTATTAGTATGAGTCATGCAAAAAATGTTATAATTAGTACGCAAACCATTATGATCAAGACACCAAGGGAGAGTTTTGATATCTCCTAGCCACTCATATATATCATATTGGAGGGTTTGAGGTAAGAAAATAACATTTCTATATCTACATGTATGTTATCTATAAATGTTGTCAATCTATATGAATAAAAATTAAAACCATACATCATAATAGATCAAATAAGTGAAACTATTATAGGAAGATTTAGAAGCTACAAAAGTGGAGGATGAAAATAAGATGGAATAAGAATAATTTTAGACTATATTTTTAGAGGGTTAATTAGAGGAGCATGCTTATTTTTAGAATGAAGCCAAGGAGAATGTTTGGGTTAGCCCTAATTTTGGAGATTTAAGTGACAAAAATGAATGTATTGAGGATATCTTAACTATGTATCTTATGGTAAAGGTGGATGAGCATGCTAAATTTAGCCTAAGGTATGAAAATAATTCAAATTTAATTTTTACTACTATGTATTTACAAGACTCTTATCATCATGGAAAGTATTCTAATAAGGAATATATGGACAAGGATATAATTTATAACATAAAACATGTAGGTTCATTAATTCAAAATCAAGATTATTTTGCATATGGGACCTAGGTGATATTTTATTCAAAGTCAATGAAAAAAGGGTAGATCATTTTCCTAAATTTCAAAATTATTAATGCATAAGGGTATGGGACACTGGTTCTTTATCCAAAGAACTATAGAGGGAAGACATTTAGAAACACTTGAAGGCTAGAATTAATGATGGGATAGAAAGTGATGATTTCTATGTTGATGGGTTGGGAAAAATTGACATGGTTATGGATGTATAAGGGTTTCATTCCATTGATGAGTTATTATAGATTCAAAAATCCAAGGAAGTTGAGTTTACATGTGAAGGAGAAAATGTAGTGTTTAGAGGTGTCTCTGATGGAACTTTGGGAGTAGTCTCAAGAAAGAGGACTCCTTACAAGGAATAATTATTGAGGGAATCAATTTATTTGGTTATTAAGATCATGAAAAATATTTTTTTATTTGGTGAGAAACAAAATCCTTATTATATTATTCAAATTCTTCCAAATCAACAAAGAATGGTGTACAAAAATATGTTCCTAGGATCATTATTAAAAACGACATTTCAACATGCCATAAAATTTAAAATTAGTCATGAACATACCAATTTTTCCCCATATTTATTAAGGACTGATTTTGTGATAAATTTCCCTAAAATATATATTTACAAGGAGATTGTGTGTATAAAAACATTCAAATACTTTATTTAACACACAAAAGTTAAAGGTATTGTCTCATAGTTTGACTTTACATTTGAGGGTGAATCATGTAATAAATTTTGAATTGGTCTATGTTGATAAAATATTGTTTCTCAACAAGACTTGGGTAGATATGTGGGAGAATTTTGAAATAGTTACATGTGCAATTCAGAAACATGATCTATTTACTATAGTATCTACATGGGAGATTAATATCACTTACTTGGTTCAAGTTATGAGAACTCAAGTCATACAAGAGGTTGAAACACAATAAGAATTGAAGGGTTTTGTTAGGGTAATAAAATCATGTCCTATACTTATCATTTCATATTTATCATAAAAATTCTCTACAAGGTGTGATGCTTTAGGAAAGGGAGTTTTTGTGGATACAATTCAAAGGTGGAAACCCATGAAAATTGATAGTTTAAAGTCTAAGGATTCATAATAGGGATTCTCTAGGTATGATGAGATATTTTATATCATTTGTGCTTTAAAAAATTTAGATATCATATAGTTTATGATAAGAATGTGATGGAGATAGATTACATTGGATGGAAGCTATTATGGATTTAATATGATTGGGGTGATGATCCACATAAATGGATAATTGGAAATATGGTTGTAGATGACTTTTTAAGAATGGTTACTTCATGGTATCCTCATATCACTCATAGAGATCATAGGTTTCCAACCATGATAGATTCTATTATAATTATATTTATCATAGCCATTTTTGAAATTGTGTTGGGTGGTGAGTATGCGTTAATGGTTAGATGCAAAGAATACACTATTTTTTTTTATCAAAATGACTTATTGTTTGCAATTTTGATACCCACAGTGTTGTGGTATGAATGTTATTGCTATATGATGTTAATTTTTTGTCCATTGTTATACCTTGGATCCTATAGATCATTATATTAAGTTTAAAATAACATTATAGGTTGGGGTGATGTATAGGTCGATTACTATACATTTATGCATTATGTATTACAACAATGTGTAGGTGAAAGCAGTAATTATTTCCAGAGTATGTAGTAACTATTGTAGAGGATGTATTGACTATTATAACAATCCCATAAGCAATAAAAAATTATATCTATAACATTATAAAAAGTCTTAGGATTCTCTAGTATAAATTTCCTAATGATAGTACATCTACATAGTTTGGGAGATAAGATATGAAAGACATGTTACTAATGGAAGGAAATTGGAAACTAACAACATAGAAAAGTTGGTTATGCTTTGGAAATGGCCACAAAAATTAACTCAACTTAGGTCCACTACTCTAAAAGATTCTAAGTTGTTAGGGAGGATGTTGGCTAAAATTGCATTTGGGGAGTTTACAAAATTTCTTTGGGAACAAGTAGTTCAGATTGAGAACTGGAGTGAATGTACCAAATAATTTCATATCCAAGAGTTTAGATTACATTGATATTTTTGTTTGGTACATGGCATTGTCACAAAAGAACACGAGTCTTCAGGTTTTCACAATTTTATTTTGCAAAATATGTAACACCTCAGAGACATAGGATCAAACCTTAACATGTAGTTTGACATATTTTATCATTTTGGCTTAAGGATTATGGAACAGTATGGTTGCAATTGCTTGAGGACAAGCAATTTTGGGGAGGGGAGACTTGTCATGTCCCCTTTATAGAAAATTAATTTAGTAAAATTATTATTTTATTCTTATTTTACCATGGACTAATATATTTAATAAGTGAAACTATTTTATTTAATATTTTAATTGTTATTTCATAAATAAAGGATTTATTATTTTCAGGGGCAATTAAATATTAAATATTATTATTTTATTGCACAAGTGGAGCATGGGGTTTAATGAGGTGTAATTTTAAATCCAAAGATTTAAATTAGAAATATTATATGAACACTTATGATAGGTTATCATTTTGGAGTGTAAAATATGGCAAATTCTATGATAGGTTGTCATTGACTATCTTTATTCGGTAGTTATGGGAATTATCTAGACTTATTTTATTTTATTATATTCATTTCCCACCAAAGTAGGGCATGGATTTATATTTTAAATCAATGATGAGTTTATAATGGAACTTTTTGAATGGGGCATTGATTTTTAAGAGAGGATATGGATGAGGGCTCCAAGAAAACTTGTTATTTTATAAGTGGGTCAAATTTGGGAAAGTTGTGAGTAGAAACAAAGAAGGAAAAAATAGGATCTAAGTGGATTATGAGAAGTGAATAAAAGATGGAAAGTTGTTTCTTTTCTAACTAATGTCAACCCCCCAAATCAAGGATTTTGGAACCACATCTTGGGCCCCTTGTGTATTAATATGTCATGATTTCATTTTAAAACATCTTTTTCCAGATTAATGATTTTCTCTTGTGGAACAATGTGCATGCAATGTTCTCCAGGTCATCCTAGAATGAACACTCTTGGATGAAGATGATATTTGGATGAAAAACTAAGGATGCCAAGAATTATAAAATGAAACCCATGTGATCTAAAGATACAACTCCATAAGTAAATTGTAACAGAGCTTCAAGGAGTTTAGATTCAACTAGTTTTTGGATTTTTATGTAGGTTGGTGTGAGTAGGGTTTGGGAGGTATTTCTAATTTTTTTGATTTTTTACAAAAAATATCAGGTATTTTTTGGGTTTAATTTTAGGTTATTTCATTATTTTATATTTTTATTAATCATCCTATGAGTATTATGAATTTATGTTATGTTTTGAGTAGTATTTGTAGTGTGTGTGTAGATTTGGCAAGAATTTTGACCAAAATTTGTATTTAATTTAATAAATATTTTGGGGAGTATATTTTAGTAAATTTTAATGTTTTTTGACTTATTTTAATGCAATAAAAGGTGTCATAAGTGTTGTAGTTGAGTTACTAAGGTATTTCTCAAAAATTACAAAATTTGGGATCACTAGCTAGTGTAGAAAGAGTATATCTCATACAGAAAGTGTTTGTAATGTAAAATTAATTTTAGATATGATACTTTGATATTTATTTTAGTAAGGGGATAAGACAATATATATGATTAAAATAATGATATATTTTTAACCAATCTCTTTCCTAGAAGCCTTAAGGATTATGCTCTTAGGTGGTTTTATGATCTTCCTTTCTAATCAGGGACAACTTTCAACCCTTTAGAAAATATTTTTTTGGCACATTTTTGTATCAATATTAGGAATAAATTATACTAGTCTAAAAATTTAAAGTTAAATTAGGTTCCAAATGAGATACTTAGTGAGTATGTCTTTAGATTCAAGACTATTCTTACCAAAATGTCAAATCAAATGGGAAGATAATGAGCTTTAAGACCATTTCACTTAAATATTACTTAATCCTCTTTAATATTATATCATGTTTCATAAGTTTAAATTATTTTATGATCTATGCCATATAGTTAAGTAATTCTAGGTCAAATTGGTTACATTGAATAGGCTCAAGTATAGCTCTAGTGCTCCTTCTACATCTACTAACAAGTTTCAAGGCAAACCTAATTACATGAGAAAATATAATGAAATTAAAAATGAGGATAAATATATAATTAATGATATGTCTCAACCACCACCTAAGATTTAACTACAAGCTCCACCAATGAGGAAATTTTCAAGTCTCACTTCACCTCCTCATGTACTACTACAAAAGCTTGTTGAATGTCATGTTATTACACTTCATCTACCATTAGAGGTAGATCTATATGGACCTTAATATAGAATATTTTATGAGAGTGTATTTCATGATTATCATGGGTCTGTTGTTTATTCCAAAAATATATGTATGAAGCTCCAGAAAAAAAATCAAGATCTCATAATGAAAACAATTTTGATAGTGGTACATCTATTCAAGAGGCTAGGCCATAAGCACATGAGAATGAAAAGCTAAAAATTTATCAAGGTATTTTACCTAATGATGGGGCACAATAAAAAATGAAAAATTATAAATTACATCATGCATATAATGCTCATCCTTTTCCTTCTTCATATGGACGTCCAGTTTATATAATTATTGGTCTAGTTACAAGCAAGTTAGCATCTCACCCATGTATTACATTTGATGATTCTAAAATTGTAGATGATGATTATGATATATATGAATTATTTATTATATAGTATATTGGCATGCAACCTATTGATAGTGTTATGGTATACAATGGATCAAGTTAAAATGTGTGCACTATTACCCTTTTGCATTCTCTTGGATATATAGAAAAGGATATATAACATACATCTAGACTTGTGAAGGAATTTTATGGCCATACACAAGACAATATTGAGCATATTATTTTAAATTTTCAAGTGGGACCTCTCATATTTCACACTTATTTATTCATTTTACCAAGAACATGTCTATGATATGTTACTAGGAGGACCTTGGTTATAGAAAACTAGAGTAGTTCCTTCCAAAGTTCACAAGTGTCTAAGGTATATTCATGCTAATCAAGTTTTTTAAAATTTAAATCATCCAATATGAATATCCAAGGGAAACCCTAGTGTTTACTCCTATTCTATAGCATTTGGTTGGTAAATTAAGTGAGAAAATTGTTAATAAACTAGTCTATACTACTATTTAGGATAATGACACACATTCAATGAGGTATACTCCAAAATCTATTTTTACATATATTCATGAATTCATTATCATATTTTTATTTATTTACCTAATAATTATCATGAATATATTTCAATTTTTTCATATATTATTGAGCATAACATGATTCCACATAAGTATGATCATTTGAAAAATAAATGAAATATATTTACTCCCACATAGGTATAGTTTGTTACATCATCTCATCTTATGCATGAGGATATAGGTTTGGATAGATATATGAGCAATGATTTATAAGTTTACTTTACAACATGCGGTTCTTCTTCAAATTTAGAAACTTATAATATTGGCACTACTTTTATGGAATAAAATATTACCAATTATCAAGAGGTTGGTTACTCATATGAACATCCTATCGATGAGATATTTGGTTGGAAACAATTTAGTATTCCCTATAATGCTCATATTTTAGTTGAATATCTTGTTTAGATTCATTTCCTACAACTTAATTGTACATAACTTCTTGGATGCTCATATTTTTTTCCTTATTATTCTACACCTAATCCAACTTATTTGAGACCTTGGCTTTATCTTTTGATTTTGGGGAACTTATTCCCTTGTTTGATTCAAACCCATTTGAACAACATAAAATGACTAACTTACTATGCTTTCAATATACATATCTTTAATGGCAACTTAGTTTCCTTGTATTTCACATATATACATGTTGTGAGATCTCATGTGTACCTTCATGCTCACATCTACCTACTTTTACATAAGTTTACATGAACATGCTTTTCATCTTTGTAATTCTACATTTATATTGGGGGCATGTCACATGCTTTACTCCTTGCCATGCTTTGATTCAACACCTAGTTGAGGATTATTTAAATCTTCCCCTCTTTATTCTACTTTTGCAACCATTTTTTTGTAGCTTTGTCAATTTATCAATTATGAATGCTTATATTTTAAAATATTTAAAAATATAAAAAAATTCATATATTCTAAAAATACCAAATAATTAGAATATATACAGAAAAATAAGATCTGTAGGCATATTTTCATGTTGTTGGGTATGTCTTTGCTTATGTCATCTCTATTTTTATTTCATTACATATCATATTTTCATTACATAATTATTATCATAAAGTATATGATTGTGCAAGTGGATAAATTTCATAGTGAAAAATAATCTTCATACACAACACAAGCTTTCTTGATTGACAATTTTTATATACAATCAATTTGGACAAAGTAGCATCTGGAAGACAATGGTGCACTATGCACCTAACCCTATGCATCTTTTCTCTATGTTTTTAAATTCAACATAGTCATATGGAATTATTAAATTTTTTTCACACATAATAGAATTCACATTTAGATATTAGTCAAGTTTCAAGCTAAGGCAAACTTCTACATGCTTTTGATGTTAGTCAAGGCTTTCACCCAACAACCTTGCTTAGTTTGGGGCATCACATTGTTCTATAAATTTTTTTATAGGTTTCATTTATCCATAAATTATTTTCTATGTTGAGATATAAATGAAAATACATTCTTTAATCTTTAATTCAATCTTTGCATATGTCTTGATGAATATACTACTTGTTTAACTAAAACATATATGCATATGCTTAACCTAATCTATATTCATTTGATGTATGTTTCCTTCATATGATTATTTCATTTTCATATCATGATTAAAACTTGTTTGCGTATTATATGTGACCCTTATCCTTATTTATGCTCAACATATACCTTACTTGTATGGTATTGTGTGTATGGCCTTTCACATTCTCTGCTTTTGTGACATTTTCATGTCTATTATATTTAACGTTTGGCATCAGTGTGTGACATATATGCAAAACTTTTAAACTCTTTGAGACATATTACATGTCCCTTGTGTGAGGCCATTAGGCCTTATTACATGACAATTTTGTGACTTTTATTACATGTTTTATATATGGATACTATGGTTCCATGATTATTATCATGAACTACTATATACATACTTATCTATTTATGGTGCTATGATACCCATCATGCACATATTATTTATGTGTTTCAATTAATCAAAGTTTCAACATACTATGTTTACAATATCTATACAATAAGCTTAAGTTTTACATACTTCATCCATTACTATAATGATATATCAAAATTACATGATGCAAAAAAAAAACTATTTTTTCAAGTGTTTCAATGTTACATCTACAATATTTTAGTACAAATTCAATAAATGCAAACATGTTTATCTATCTTTCACAAATTCTCTCTCTTTTTATTTTGAGACAAGTGATTTGTAAGTAATATCCCTCATTTCAAAATGGGGGCATCATAATGGGATTTTACAAACAATATATTTTCATATATGATAGTTTACAATGTGCAAAAATTAAAAATTTCAAATTATGGGTCATTCAACTTACATATGCACTCCACTCTTACAACTAATTGAGCACACACACACTTGTGTAAAGATAGTTACAATAATTCAAACAAGTTTTAAAATATCAAATTTGGCACTCTATACAATATAGGGGGTATGATATGCATTCATGACCAAGTTACTACCTTGAAAACATTACATTTTTCTCTTTTTCAAGAATCAAGTATCAAATTTATAGAATTTACAATTTGAATATATATCCATTTGTAGTAGTGTGATTCATATTTTTCAATTGAACCATGTTTGACTTTAGTAATGCTCCACATATTGGTTTTAATTACATGATCCACATACTGGTTCACACATCTTCTCTTTTAGCTTAACGAGTGGGTTGCATAAGATCTTAGTTACACTCAGTTTTTTGGTTGAACTTTAGTAAACCACTTTGTTGGTTCCCACATTAAACAGTATTATATGAGGGTTGTATATACAAAGAGAAATGTAACTAATTTATTAATCAATCCTAGTTCAAAGAAGATAAATCCTAATTATACTTCTAATTATTGATATATTAGATATTTGGGATCATGACCAAGATGGATCCACTAGACCTAACCAAGGGATCTCTTACCATAATAACATCACTTGAGAGGGTTCCAAAACCTTTATTAAAGAAACACCATGCAATAACCCTAGCTAGGTACTATATTTTCATATTCACTAAGTATATGCACGTAAAGTAAAATCTAATCTAGGGTTCACCAAAGCTTGTGACACAAAGTGGAGGTAATAAACATAAAAATTAAACATGCATAGGAGAGTTCTAATAAGGCTATGTATAAGTAAAAACTTAATGCATGGGAGAGAAGTACAAATGCAAATCTATCTACTCTTACCAAGGAGGAACAAAGTTAGGAATACTTAGTTTTGAAGATGAACCCATTGAGACTCAATCTCTCCCTTGGCCAAAGTGTTTCACAAGAGGTTATTATGGTATGTAAGTATAACAAGGATAAGTCATATATAGGCTACATAGATTCTCTATGCATATAGAAAATTTTTCCACAAGAAAATATATGTATCTCTAAAGAAATTATTAAAACCCTAAGAAATGTTCCTCAAGTAGAATGGTAGATAAGCAAATGCATAATATATTATTATTATTCGTCTCTTCCTTATAAATGATGAAAATGGATGTGTATATATATTTGAATCTAACTCAAAATCTTTTCTAAATTTTATCCCATAGGTTTGGCCCAATCAACTTTGTATCATTATTTGCTAAAAATAAGTTAGGTCTTTGTCTAGGTCAACTAGAGTCAACCTAGACCCATAACATGATTTTAACAATTTGAATATAGGGTCAGCCTAGGCTAATAGTGTAATGTAAACTATCAAAATGGGTTTTATGTTTAAGTAGGTGCTAATGAAGGTAGTGAAATGCTTGGAGGAGTGTGCAAGAGAGGAGGAAAGGATTAGGTAAGTACATGAGAGAAGGTTGTGTAGATATCAAGTGGTAGTATAGGGTACAATAATCTTGTGAAGCACCAATGGTTTGCCCAATCCTTTCTCAGTGTGCCCCTTAAGGCATACACTCATAGAGATTGAGACTTGATGAATTATTACAAGAGATAAATCATCATTACTTGATAAAATTTAAAAATATTGTGTGTATATAGGTTAGAGAATATAAATTTACAACTCAAGCATATACATTGATTCTTCAAATTAAGACATGATCACTCTTAATTCAACATCTCTCCACATGCCTCAACAAGGGGGCATGAATATCTCCATGACAAAGACAAAGTGTGTATACACACTCAGGTATCACATTTACTTTACTTTAGTAATTTATACTTAATTATAATAAAGGGTGTGGGGAATTTAGATTCTGAAATTTAATTAATAAATGCTTTAAAATTCTTATATTTTACATCTTTACCTTGTTTGGCCAACTCACCATTTAGATAACCATTTACCTATATGAAATCATTCCAAGTTTTGAAATTATTTAGATCATATTATAGACTTCCTTATATTATTTCTATTCATCCCTAATCAATAGATACTTCACCATCTTTCTAATTTTAGAAGCATTTGTCCATTATAGACAAGTACACATTAGGTAGCTAGGGATGTACTATGCACCTATCCACTAGTGTATACTTTTTTTCCTGCACTCCAACAACTAGTTTTTTAAAATGAAATTTTTCCTAACATATTTTACATGTGTGAAAATAGGCTATTTATAATAAAAAATCAAATATTCTTATATAACATCACATAAAGTGTCTCACTTGAAACCTTGATTACTCTATCTTTTAGATTGTTAGAAAATGCAGTTTCAAAGCATATATCTATTTAGAAAAGTGCCCTACTATAATTATGATATAATAATTTAGTAATTGGCCAAGTTAACATTATATCTTGAGGGTTGAGGACATCTTTTTGTCAAGCATTCTAATCAAACCTTTCTAAGTTTGTTTATATGATATTCCATATAGGGATAACTACATTGACCTAAGGTCCATTCAAAATATATAGGCAACACTCAATCAAGGGGATTTTTTAGGATAGATCAACCATATCCCACTTCCCCACTATTCCCCTAGGTGTTTGATATTGTTCATGTGTTTTTGAAATCTAGGGTATTGCATTTATAGGTAATCCATGCATCCAAACAAGTTCTACATAAAATCAAACAATATTTTAGATAAAGGTGAACCTATTCATATTTTTAGATACACTACATAATATAAATAGATAAAGTCACATTAGTGGATAAGGATGCACTTCAACCCTATCTGGATACTATGTATAGACACTCCATTTTGGCCACATTCCTTGCCTAAATAGACATCAGACCAATTTCTAGAAAATGACGTAAATTAAGCCTATAAATCACCCAAGTGTCAAAATTTATATGTACATCATATGTAATCACCCTAAATTATGTGAAGGCTTCCCTAGTCAAGGTATTATCTTATGCAATGATAAACTATCAAAAATTCATCCCTAGTCATGTTGCAACCAAGCAAACTAACATTTTTTGATTAAAAGTACATGGTACTTAACCAACTTTTGGAAAAGGCTAAAATATTAATCAAATTCACTTAACATATTAAACTGTATTAAATGCATAAGAAAAAAATTCATATTTAAATAGTGAATATCTAAAATTGGAAATTTAAGATTAAAAATATCATGGCCATGACATCACCATGACATCATCACAAGGGTGTCATCCACCAAGCATTAATGAAGATAAGTATTAGAATTAAGGCTAGCCATGCCTTATTAGTGCTTCCTTATTCCAAAACATTAATTTCTTATCCCTCTAAAATTGAATCCATTATGAACCACACATCTTTATAATGAGATGTGTGGTCCATATCATTCCAAGATGTGTATAAATACAAGTGCCATGACCATTTTAAAATAATATTTTTTGTGCACATTTATTATGCAAAATTTTTTGTAGAGAGATTCATATACCAACACATGCCAGGAGACAATTTCCAAGTGAACAAGGGGAGATGATGCATGTACACCATTGAAAAAAACCCATTGTCCACAAGTTGAGAACAAGCCCTCTAGTTTTAGGCCAAAAAATAATTCAAATTCACAAGGAAGGTGAAAGAGTTTGATTTTGTCTTCTTATTGTCTAATTATTTATTTTTGTTTGCTCCTTTAAGTATATAGGCTTGGAATGCTAGTTTTATATACATTTTTCATAATTTTACTTTACTAACATTTAAACTAACATCATCTTTAGATTCCTATTACATACATAAAGGCATGCCCAGTGGGACCACACACCCCACATTCATCTTAGGAGTAATTTGACACTTTTAAACAATTAGAAGGCTCATTAATAGCCTTGTTTTTATCCTTTTTCAACTAATGTTTCCATGTTTTTGTGATTGATTTTGAAATTTTGAAAATTTTGACTATGCAACTACAGATTTGAAAGAAAATTGTGCAAAAAAATAATTAGAAACTACGAAATCATGTTGTAAATTCATGAAATTATATATGTTCTGATCCTACTCTACAAAACTACAAATTCAAATATTTATTTTGAAAATTTGTCTAGGTAAATCATGATTTCATTCTATAGTATTTTTATTTTTTGGTATTTTTTGGAAATTTATGAATTTGGGACAATTAATAATGAAATTTTATAATAAAATCATGAAATAATTTGTTTTGTTTAGGTTTTTCTCTATAGGTTTAAGAAAGTTGATAAATTGTAGAAGAAAGTTAAAAAATTATAGACTTGACTTATGAAAATGTAGAACTGAGTTACAAAATTATAGACATGAGTTACAAAATCATATAGTTGCAAAAATGGAGAACTAAGTTGTGAAATTATAGACCCAAATTACAAAATTATAGAGTTGTGAACATGTAGAACTAAGTTATGAAATTGTAAAATTGAATGTTAGCAAAGGTTCCTAATATAATAGAACATGCTAAAGATGAGGATAGATAAGTCTTATTCAAGTGAGCAAGATAGTACAGTGAATTCATATTTAACAAGGAAGATAGAAACTTTCTTGGGAAGATGGTGTTTAGATGGGCCCTATGTATTTTAGTATGTTTGATAGGAGTTAGGATTAACCAGTATTTTAGTAATCATTCATAGAGCATACAAAATAATTTAGATAGGATTAAACATGATTGTGCACACAAGGAATAAAATAAAAAAATATAATAGGTAACCATAACTAAAATAGTCTATATTTATCTCAATAAAAGTTCATCATCTTTTTCATACAAACATACATATTTATAGTCATTTACAGTCCTTGACTATTGACATTATTCTCAAAATTTAGCACCAAAAGAGGGGATTGTTCATCTTTTATCCTTTTAAAATTCATGGAGGATAGGAAAAAATACATATAGATGGCAACTAAATACATAACACATGAATATTCAAGAAATATCCTATGCAAATTTACTTATCCATTTTATTCTCCTACAAGTTTTCCAAACTTTAAATGTTGTCTCATTTCGAGACAACATAATAGGATTATTTGAATGTGCATTCAGGGTCAAAGCTAAAGAAATGGTTTGACTAGTAATAATTGAAATAATTTCTCAAGGCACCATTTCTAGTTTTCACATCTTGCATTCTACTTCACCACCCTTTCAGGTTTTTAACTAAGTAACATACCAACCTACCACACTTTTGGATTTTCAATAGGCCAATGAAACTAGGTGACCACCCTTTATGAGTTTTCAACAATCCTAGCCTATTTATCCTACTAATCATCCCCAATATACAAATTATTTTCAAAATTTTCAAAATTGTATACCTTATGCAGTACTTAACTAGAAGGAGGTGGCATTGCTATAGAAGAGGACTAGCTAGTAGGATCTTTGGGCCTAGAGTGTAAAACCTTGCAATATCTATGACTTTATAGAGCTTAGATGATGGATTTTAAACTAAAACATTGATAATATAAGCCACCTCATTTTAGAATGGAGATTAGCTAGTTTTGTAGGTATGCTAGTCAAACATCACTTCCTAGACCATACAGATCAGGACACACATTGGTCTATGATATCTAATAAGTTATTTAAATTTCAAGTCATTAATGGTGTTAATTACTAATTTTTTATTAATAACCCTCATTTTTATTTCACCTCTTAGTTGCTCCAAATATTTTATGTGGTATTCTTCCTAGAGACCCACAAATGAATTGTGTCATAGGTCATGTTGCTAGTCAATAAGTCTATCCTACGTGTTATCCCTAATGGTGAATTATTCCTAAAGAACAAGGTCACTCTCATCTATCAATTCATTCTAATTATTCATGGTTGTCTTGACCATTATAGTTACATTTAAATCTATGTTGGAGCTAGTGAAAGAGTTGTTGAGGTGTTGCTTCTAGTCTAGAAGACTTTATGTGACCTAATGTGCTTAGAGGGATGTAATATAAATCATGATTCAATACTCCTATAGTAATTTTATCAAAGTATCCACCTTATAATTCATGCTATATCCTAATTTACCCATAATTCAAATTTTTTAGACTACACACCAATCCTTTGTGAGCTCAGTGACTAACGTCTTGAGTCTACGATGTCAGACATCACTTGGTCACTAATTACTCTAGTAGCCAAGTATAAGAAAGTGTCTTCAATAATTTTTCCAATTAATGAAGGTAAGACCTAAGCTCCACATTATTTACCTTATACTGATCCCTTTCTCACTCTAGGGAGGTGGCCTTCTATGTGATTGATACTTGGAACATTATGGCACCCTCCAATTATTTCTTTAATGGAAGATGAAAGTTGTCCAAAAAAGCCTCATGATTTATTAGAAGTATGGCCAATGTTCTTGTAGATGCTACAATATCTAAACATGGCATGAGGGATAATGGGAGTGAGAAGGTGGTGCACTGAGTAGCTATTATGGGAAATCCAAGAGCTAGACACCTCCTAGTGGTAACTCAGGTTGTTGTGATCTTGATTGTGTGGTTATTGGTGCTTACTGTTGTGTTTTGGCCTCTACTACCATCTTGGTTTAATGTTTAGCATCTTTAACTTTCTTGCATTTGGATTCTTCCTCCTCTTATTTATTTGTCTTCTCTTCTTCTTCCTTCTTATTTTTCTCATCCTTTTCTTATTTCTTCCTTTTCTCTTCCTCTTTTTTTTTTATTCTTCTTCGCTTCTTCTTATTTCTTCCTTTTCTCTTCCTCTTCTTACTTATTATTCTTCTCTTATGTTAGGGATGTAGACTTATCTTACTATTATGTAGCTCAGGCCTATACTTATGTTTTTTCTTGAGTTTATGCCTATGCTTGTTATTATCATAGGGCTTCACCATCCTCTCCTTCTTCTTGGTAGCTTCCATGGCTTGTTGTGCTTGGGTTGTGTCCTATTTTCTCTTTTATTATTATTTAACATTTTCCTTCTTCTCTCTCTCTTCTTGTGCTTTCTTGACTACATCAGATACTTCTTGTTCTTATTTAAGTACATTCATGGCCTTTTGAAATATATTCTCGACATCCTTGGCCTTTTATGTGGCCTTAGATTCTTTGGCTTATTGCATGACATGTTGTTGCTACACTTTTTAATTCTTTCTTTTTTTTTCCTCCTTCCTCAATTGGCATTCAAATGCATGAGCTACTTCTTCCATAGTGGCTTGTTATTCCTCTTCTATTGGATGTTTTGATGTAGTCTCTTCAACATCTTGAGCCTATGGAGATTATGGTGAATTAGTTGGTTGTATCTTTGAGTTGAAAAACTACACCTTCCTTATCTTGATCATGACTAATCTACATCTAGGTGGTGGTATAGTAGGTGCAAGGTTAGGTTGTGCTTCTTACACCATATCTAGACATCCAAATGTGTGCTCTTACAATGTATGGGAGACCCTATCCTCCCATATTATTAGAGGCTTGTGCACAAGTTGTTTAGGTGGGCTCTTTGGGAGATGTGAAAAAATGTCTTCAATTAAGAATGTTGGTATAAGTTATGGCTAGAAAAAGTCTATTTTACATTGGAGTTGATCTACTTATTATCTAACTATGTCTACAATTATGGAAGGTGGGTAGGGTGGGAGGTCCACCCATATCTCAAGGTGAACCTACTTTCACACTTGAACTATTCGCACCACCTTCCAAAAGAAAAATTATTTTTCTTCCTCCTTCTCATAGTAGTCCCCAACAATGTCTGCCACCATCACTTGGTAGACTTCTTGCTTATCAGTGATTATTTGGATAAGGTCACATGAGTTTGAAATATGAAGCACCTTCAGATCACCCTTCTAGGTTGTGTTACTATGTATCATTTTCTTCATGGGAGAGGACATTAAATGAGGGTTATCTCTGCACTTTCCTTTTTGTTGTGAGTTGGTTACTTCTTTTGGATATTGTATAGTAGGAACATCTACACCAGGTGGTATGGATTACAAGGGGGTTACACACTTAGTTACAAATGCTTTTTTTTAGGCCACTTCAGCTTATGCCATATCTATTATCATGAAGAAGGGGAGTGCTTGGAAGGGTGACTATGATATCTCATGAATGATGATGAAAATGCCTTTGGATAATAGAGTGATAGTGGTGTGCTAACCCAAGTATTACATGATGTTAGGTGGTACTCGAGGATGTATTGTGATGAGGTCCAAACACTCCTCCCATTAGGCTTTGAATTTTCTCTCATGTGTGAAATCTTCCCAATCATGCATTCATATGAGATTTTAGAATTGCTACACTAACCAATAGTCTATATCTAAGTACACTTTGCCCTCTAGTGCCTTTAATTGCATGAAGTAGAGTAGGAATATGAGGAAATGGTATTAGAATGTCTACTTGGGCATGGTGTGGCACTTCTTAATATTCATGATTAACTCTTAGATAAATTACTTGGTAAAGTTGAATTATTCATTGTGGTGGATCATCTAGTGGGAGATGTCTATAACTCCTTTGGGTATTTTCTTGGTAGACTTGGTCATCTTCCAAAATCATTTGGTTATTCACTCTAAAAGGATGCACATTATCTCATCTAGGATTTAATCAATGGGAATCCCTCTATTTCTCTGCACATATAGGTTCCAAACATCTTCCAAAATAGGAGGTGTTTTCATCTTATAAAGGATTAAAGAATCTCCACAAGTAGGCATGCCCAAGGTGTATTCCATAGCTTATGTGTTGATTATAAAAGTATTTTTTGGAACTAAAAAAAATGTTATCCTCATTGTATCATCCTAGCAATACTTGGACAATCTCCCCTAGGTTGTTGAATGTAGGAAATTATAGTAGGCACTCAACATTTGTATTTTGTAAATAGTAGTGAGATATGAGGGTGAGTGGTTACATAAAATTAACAAGATCAAGGTGGAATATCTTATGCTTAGCTTGGTAGAGGTAGTTGAATAGTTTTCAGTCATTGTACTTTATTTACTTGAGTACCATGTTGACACCCATGGCTTATTTTTGCACATCAATGAGAGCCCTAATTAGTTGTGAGGTATTCATATATATGTAAAATGATGAAATTATAATACTCTATGTGATCTATGTAATAAAATATCTTATCTCTTAAGAATGGAATCTTATAAAAATATTCACAAGGATGAAATGTCAACTTCGTATTCAAACTTGGATTTTATATATTTTACACCTCTTAGCTTTTGCATCCCAGCCACACTTAGCTATCTACTCATCTTGAATGTAGTGGTGGATGTGGAAAATCTATATCTGATCTAGCCATTAAAATAGTTAATTATTAGTGTATGTGTGGAGTTATGCCATTATGCTCTTTGGTGTTCATATAGGGGGTATGAGAATCTGATGTTGATGATCCATAGATTTTTTGAAGATTGCTTTAATTGAACCTTGGACCATGCATTTATTTATGGTGGGTTATAGTTATCTAATGGATATCTTGTTTATGAGACATTTTCATACCCTTCCTAGACTTCATATTTTTCAGTCGCTCATCTTTGAATTTCCTAGTAACACACATGGCTCCTCTTATATATGGCTAGTACATGTTATGCTTGATTATTTGATTTTTAATTTTTGTTGATGAAATAATATACAAATAAATAGAAATAAAAAAGAAACAAAATATGCAAAAATAGTGAAAGCCTAATCTACATGGTGTTACTTAACACCCACTTAGTTTACAAAAATGAGATCAATCGACTATTGGTAGTAAGGCTTAAGACTACAACCATTTACCTACCCTGGTAAAATGGTTCCTTAGATATCTCTTAAAACCATGGCTATTTATTATGTTAGGTCATGCATAATGTAGGTTCCTTTCCATCATATATGTAACTTGCCCAAAAATGATTTGAAATGATTGTCATACAATAAGACTAGTTGATATTCATGAAATTATTTTTGATGCAAGTTCCTATCATGCCATAATTTCTAGCTCTACTTGTGCACTTCTTTCATCCATATTGATTTTCATATAAATTTATCCATCTAATTTAGCTCAAGGAGTTAGTTAGTAAGAGACTCATGATCTTCAAGTCATATGACCATGTTAATGTGCAGGCTAGGTACTAAGTATTCCATTATCATGATTACTTTAAGACCATAAACCAACTAAAATGGTGTAAATATTATATCCCTTTTGTAATGTGTGTGATATGCCCATAAAATCATAAGAATGTGATCTTCCTAGTCATCCTACTTGATGTCATATATTTTGGTCAACATTTTACCCAACATGTTACTAGAAGATTCAACTTAGCCATTGGCCTTTGAATTATGCATAGTGATTTTGTGACGAGAGATCATAAATTCATCAATCATACCCTTGATGGTATTATTCAAAAAGTGCATTCATATATCACTAAATAATTTTATAGGGCATCTGGACCTTGTTACGATGTTTTCATATAGAAACACCATTGTGTCCTTCACACCATAGCTAGGTATTACAACAGCTTCAACCCACTTATTAAAATAGTCCATCTTAGTGATGGTATATATTTATTTGCTTCACTTACTTAGTGGGTTTATAGGTCTAGCAAAATCAATGCCCCATTATTCAAAAGGATGCTTAGCTAATTGAGGCTGTAAAGGCATTTCATATTTATACAGTGGTTTACTCATATGTTGGTAGGCATTACAGTGTTATGCAACTCTGTGTGCATCCTATAACAAATTTGGTCACCATATTCTACTTTGTATAAGCTTTCTATTTGTGTCTTATCCCATAAAATATCTTTATGCGACTCCTTGACGAGCTTCCTCTAAAAATTTAGGTCATTCATGTTTTAGAACAACCCTACATAGAACTTCATCCTTCCTCAAGTGATATAGAATCCCATTGATGATGGTATATGGTAGTTATCTAGTAAAAACTTGCTTCTTATCATGTTATTGATAGTGCATAGGGAAAACTACTTATTAAAGGAAGTTGGCAATGGCTTCAAAATTCTCAGGAATCATAGATATATAGAAGAGGTGAGAATTAGGAGAGTATTCTTGTAATTCTTTTATCTCCTCACCATTAGGAATACAATGAAGATGGTCTAGTCCCACATTCTCTCTTCTTCGCTTTACATCTATGTGGAATTAAAACTCCTGAAAAAACATCAACCATTGAGAAATGTAGTTGTCTAGCATTAGCTTGTTGACAAGGTATCATAGGGCTTAATGATTAGTAAAGAATTAAAATGGTATCACAAGTAGATAATGTTAGAATTTATATAGTTCAAACATGATGACCAATGCTTCTCACTTAGTGTTTGTGTACTTTTTCTCTACATTAGATAATTTATTTCTAGTAAAATGAATAAGATGGTTGAGTCCATCTTCTCTTGGCTATGCAATCACAACACCAAATAAAATCCCTAAAGCATCTACATGTACATGAAAGGATTCCTATAGTTTGTAAAAACAAGTATGGAAATAATAACCAATTCTTTGCTTCAACTCGATGAATGTTGTTTGGCATTATAAAGTCTAGACAAACTTCACATTCTTGCATAGTAAGGATTCCAATGTAGACATAAAAAATCTACACACAATGGTTATGAATGTCAAAATACCCCTAGATGCCCACCTTGGCCAAACTTAACCTACTAATCCACCTTTAACCTAAAGCATTCACCTTTGAACTTTAAACCTAACCTTTTTAAACCCACCTTGATCCTCCACCTTTGAATACTTGATTGTTAATAGCTTGACCACTGACGATTAGGGTCCTAACACCTGAATAAAGATAACTCATGATGTGTGAGATAACACATCAAAATATTATCTATATGTCTACATTTTCCATTTGTTAATACATCATAAGCCTCAAAATGATCAACCAAACCTCCTATACAACCATCTACCTCCATCTTTCTTTACCTATAAAAGGAGGGGAACAAGTGGTGAAGATCATTTTTCCCAAGCCAAAAAAGAGTATTTACAACCATTTGGATTATAGATTGAACAAAAAATCTAAGTTTTACCAACCTCTACCCCTCTTTCATTTTTACCTTTCTTCTATAAATAAATAAAAGAAAAATTTGTGTAAAATATTTTGGCATGCCCAGTGGGACCCAGTTATATCTAGTCCCTTTTATTATTTATTCTATTCTCATACAACAAAATCAAAATTTCTTTTGGGTATAAAATTAACTACATACATTCATTGTTTTCATGTTTAGATCATTTAGTTAAATTAAAATCAAAGTAATCAATCATAGCTTCACCTCTTTATCACACACATACCAAACAAATTATCAATCAACACATCTTAACACTTGACATAAGACCTAACTAGGATTTCATCACTTAGTGGTAAACCTTCACCCTTTGGCTAACATAATTAGACTTAACTACCAAGAAGAGAAACCAAAACTCAGCTCTCTAGTTGATTCTAAACTCTAAAAATGAGTATATCTTGGCTAAGTACCTAACACTCTTATTGATGTGATGTGTGAAGTGAGGGGGTAGGCCCTAATATCAAACCATGTACTAACTTTAAATACATATTTTTGAGAACCATAACTAACCTAAAACCAACCATAGACTTCTCTTCTAGTAACCATTCTACAAGCCATGTCTTTAAACATTCTTTCTAACTTAAGGCATAAGCCAAAAGAGAGACAAAAAGAACCCTAAGAGGTAATTTAATTTAGTGTGTGTTTTGCCTTTTTCTTGTTTTCTCTTTTTTTTGATTTGTGATAAACCTACCTTCTACCATCCTACCTCCATTACATTTTCCAATGGGTAAGTAACCTATATTCTCTCTTAGAGATACTGACTTTGCTAGGATCTTGGAGAACAACCATCTTGCCTTAGAATGATACCTTTCATCACAAGTCACTTATGATCCTAAAATTACCTAAAATCAATCAAATCTCACCTACAACCAACTAAAAAAGTATAAACAACCATTTGATCATAATCATACCCAATAAAAAACCTATCAACATCTATCATATCACTCACCCCAACCTCATCAAAATTTGGGTGACCTATCACAACCAACATATCAAACACTCTAACCTTCATATCAATTACCTCAACCTGCCTTATCAGCCTTACCTAACCTTATGAAAAACTAACCCAACCTCACCCATAATCAATCAAACCCTACCTATCACTTATCAAACCTGTGATGTCCCTTACTTAGGGGCTCTTTTTTTCTCCTACAAAAGCTCTAAACAACTGTAATATCCCCTTCAATCAGGGAATATAGAAACATATGAAGCTCTGAACAAGATACAATTTGCAGAATAGATTCAAACATGCATAAACAAATCACAGATCTTATCATTCATCTAGCTGATTACAATAGATGTCCTTTCTTATGCAAATCAAAGAATATTACAGATATGGTCTTAGAACCCTAAAATTATGCAAAATGGGAATAAACTTGCAATTCTGGAAGTCTCGGCCTGCTGTGTCGACACACACAGTCACCGACGTCGGTCTCTGTAGGTCCTTATCTACTGATGTCGGTCCTTAGACGGCTGAAGTCGGTCACTGGGGATCTCTGTCTGCCGGTGTCGGTATCTGCGAGAATCTGTACAAACCTGTACGGACTTTGTACGGCCGCCAATTAAGCAAGCTTCCCTGTTTTCAACCCCTGTTCTGAAAATATACGTTTCTCGCACAGAAGATCTCTAGCTGTATAATTTATTGGATCAAAACCTAAATAAAGATAAATACCTGAAATATCTGTAATAACTTTTGTGTGAAGTTATCTCTCAACCCTGAAATTCTGTGATAACTTCTGGATGAAGCTATCTCTCAAATCTGTACCTCTGTGATAACTTCTGGATGAATCTATCTCTCAATTTGGCAATAAATCAGCTGATATCTCACAGCCTCTAAATCACACACAATGAAGAGTTGACGTTCTCCACTGCAATGGAATCCTGGAACCCTTGGCTCAGTCTTCACAGAATAATTTCTTCAATTTTCAATAATCAATAATCTATGCATAATCAATAATGGCCTCCATGAGAAACCCTTATACCCTCAAAAGATATGCTTGCCCTAATTAGGGTTTCTTAAATTAGAATTAGGGTTTCTAATTAAAAATAGGCTAAATAATTAATATTTGATTAAATCAATCAAATATTAATATCTCCCTCAATACATGTCGGATCCTCGAACCGATCAAAGCAGGTGAATCAGGGAGTGATTTCGCACATGACCATACCAAAATAAAGGCGCTCCGCTGCATATCAAATATCCCTAAAAAGTAGGAGCTCAAGCCCAATGGTCTAAAATAACTTAAATGAAAACCAAATGTAGAAATCTTGCGAATCAAAGTCAAGCCAAGCTCCATTATGACCCTCTATCCATCATATTAGCCTATGAAGGTCGTATAATAGGCTAATCATCAAGACTGTCAATGTCCATGAAAAAGGGGACATGACAATCCGCCCCTCCAGAAATTTCTTGTCCCCAAGCAATCTCGGAACAATGAACTACTCGATCCACCTGGATCCCAAGGAAAAAGTTGTGTAACATCCATCATGTCACCAATCAACCCATGTGAATAAATCATCAACATCAACAGCATCAACAGTATCAAAATCAACAACTGAAAAACCGCACTCAACACCCAAACAACTATCTGAAGACCAACTGTAGATGTCGATAGAAGAAACCATTCTGAGGGACTCAAGCCAACTAAAATATCAACCCTATCAAAATTCAAGTCCCTATCTAACTGATACTCACACCCAACTAGACCGTGGATATGACGATCATTGGTACCTGAGTCACTGACACCAAAACTAATCTCTAGGTGCAAAGAAAAATGAGGAGCATACCTCACCGTATGATGCTGGTAAGAACCCCCAAACTCTGCTACTGGCACATTATTGCCAAACTGGGACTCAATGGATGGCTCCAATCTCGGCTCAACAAACATCACCTCAACATCTCTGTAAGGTAATATAGTAGAAAGGGTTCATAAAATCTCCTCACCCAATCTACTAATAGCACTAGAACCTCAGACGAGAACACCTTCTGTCATCTTATGTGAGTCCAGACAAACACCTACAATATCCATCAAATACTCCATGAATGGTTCAGTGCAGTAGAAATTATATGTGGAAGCATCAACATACTCCCCCACACACTCCAACTGATCTCTCTGTAAAGATGGCACAACCAACTGTACCACACTGTCATCCATGTAAGAATAATCAATCTAGAGATTTGACTCCACTAGTATCTCAAGCTCATCAGAATCAGGTACTCCCAAATCTTGAACGTGTGTATCAGCATCAGCAATATGCTCCTCAGCAACAACTGCAGGAATGTACTCATCACCAACCACCTCAATATACAAATGATCATCCATACTCTGTAAATCAACTCCAAAGCTCATATCAACAGATGGAGTATCAACAACTATAGCATCACTGTCTAACTCTTCCATATGGAAAGAAACAACTGGTGAAACTAAGTCCTCAAAACTATCCACTGCATTCTCCTGAGTATCATCTGCAATAATAGGATCATGGGACTCTGCTACAATCTTTGCCATAGTTGAGAGATCATCAACCCTTAGTGCACTAACATCTGAGCACACCTCTACACTCTGAGTGCAAGCATCTAACTCATCCTCATCTTCACTATATCCTATCTCATAATCATAATAATTATGGGACATGCTGCTCTCTCATCTAAGTGATCTGTAGTGCTCTCTCCTCAGCTTGACGAAACGATCAAAGGTTGTCCTCTCTTAAACATGAGGAGGTAATAAGTCCCACTCATCATTCGCTGTCATATACCGCGTGGGTTTGTTTTTGGATGAAGGATATGAAAGAGATTCATTCAACCTCTTCAAACTAAGTTCTAACTTCCTCATATCATAGTTCCACCGACTCTGAGTATATGAAGTCATTATGATACTTTGCTGATTCAACTTACCCAAACTACCCAACAGGATGGCAAGACATTAGCTCTGATACCACTGTGATGTCCCTTACTTAGGGGCTCTTTTTTTCTCCTACAAAAGCTCTGAACAACTGTAATATCCCCTTCAATCAGGGAATATAGAAACATATGAAGCTCTGAACAAGATACAATTTGTAGAATAGATTCAAACATGCATAAACAAATCACAAATCTTATCATTCATCCAGCTGATTACAATAGATGTCCTTTCTTATGCAAATCAAAGAATATTATAGATATGGTCTTAGAACCTTGAAATTATGCAAACTGGGAATAAACTTGCAATTCTGGAAGTCTCAGCCTGCTGTGTCGACACACACAGTCACCGGCGTCAGTCGATATACTGCCGACGTCGGTCTCTGTAGGTCCTTATCTGCCGACGTCAGTCCTTAGACGGCCGAAGTCGGTCACTGGGGATCTTTGTCTGCCGGTGTCAGTATCTGCGAGAATCTGTATGGACCTGTACGGACTTTGTACGGCCGCCAATTAAGCAAGCTTCCCTATTTTCAACCCCTGATCTAAAAATATACGTTTCTCACACAGAAGATTTCTAGCTGTATAATTTATTGGATCAAAAACTAAATAAAGATAAATACCTGAAATTTCTGTAATAACTTTTGTGTGAAGTTATCTCTCAACCCTGAAATTTTGTGATAACTTTTGGATGAAGCTATCTCTCAAATCTGTACCTCTGTGATAACTTCTGGATGAAGCTATCTCTCAATTTGGCAATAAATCAGCTGATATCTCACAGCCTCTAAATCACACACAATGAAGAGTTGACGTTCTCCACTGCAATGGAATCCTGGAACCCTTGGCTCAGTCTTCACAGAAGAATTTCTTCAATTTTCAATAATCAGTAATCTATGCATAATCAATAATGGCCTCCATGAGAAACCCTTATACCCTCAAAAGATATGCTTGCCCTAATTAGGGTTTCTTAAATTAGAATTAGGGTTTCTAATTAAAAATAGGCTAAATAATTAATATTTGATTAAATCAATCAAATATTAATATCTCCCTCAATACATGTCAGATCCTTGAACCGATCGAAGCAGGTGAATCAGGGAGTGATTTCGCACATGACCATACCAAAATAAAGGTGCTCTGCTGCATATCAAATATCCCTAAAAAGTAGGAGCTCAGGCCCAATGGTCTAAAATAACCTGAATGAAAACCAAATGTAGAAATCCTGCGAATCAAAGTCAAGCCAAGCTCCATTATGACCCTCTATCCATCATATTAGCCTATGAAGGTCGTATAATAGGCTAATCATCAAGACTGTCAATGTCCATGAAAAAGGGGACATGGCAATCCGCCCCTCTGAAAATTGCTTGTCCCCAAGCAATCTCGGAACAATGAATTACTCGATCCACCTGGATCCCAAGGAAAAAGTTGTGTAACATCCATCATGTCACCAATCAACCCATGTGAATAAATCATCAACATCAACAGCATCAACAGTATCAAAATTAGTAACTGAAAAACCGCACTCGACACCCAAACAACTATCTAAAGACCAACTGTAGATGTCGGTAGAAGAAACCATTCTGAGGGACTCAAGCCAACTAAAATATCAACCCTGTCAAAATTCAAGTCCCTATCTAACTGATACTCACACCCAACTGGACCGTGGATATGACGATCATTGGTACCTAAGTCACTGACACCAAAACTAATCTCTAGGTGCAAAGAAAAATGAGGAGCATACCTCACCGTATGATGCTGGTAAGAACCCCCAAACTCTGCTACTGGCACACTATTGCCAAACTGGGACTCAATGGATGGCTCCAATCTCGGCTCAACAAACATCACCTCAACATCTCTGTAAGGTAATATAGTAGAAAGGGTTCATAAAATCTCCTCACCCAATCTACTAATATCACTAGAACCTCAGACGAGAACACCTTCTGTCATCTTATGTGAGTCCAGACGAACACCTGCACTATCCAGCAAATACTCCATGAATGGTTCAGTGCAGTAGAAATTATATGTGGAAGCATCAACATACTCCCCCACACACTCCAACTGATCTCTCTGTAAAGGTGGCACAACCAACTATACCACACTGTCATCCGTGTAAGAATAATCAATCTGGAGATTCGACTCCACTGGTATCTCAAGCTCATCAGAATCAGGTACTCCCAAATTTTGAACGTGTGTATCAGCATCAGCAATATGCTCCTCAGCAACAACTGCAGGAATGTACTCATCACCAACCACCTCAATATACAAATGATCATCCATACTCTATAAATCAACTCCAAAGCTCATATCAACAGACGGAGTATCAACAACTATAGCATCACTGTCTAACTCTTCCATACGGAAAGAAACAACTGGTGAAACTAAGTCCTCAAAACTGTCCACTGCATTCTCCTAAGTATCATCTGCAATAATAAGATCCTGGGACTCTGCTACAATCTCTGCCATAGTTGAGAGATCATCAACCCTTAGTGCACTAACATCTGAGCACACCTCTACACTCTGAGTGCAAGCATCTAACTCATCCTCATCTTCACTATATCCTATCTCATAATCATAATAATTATGGGACATGCTGCTCTCTCGTCTAAGTGATCTGTAGTGCTCTCTCCTCAGCTTGACAAAACGATCAAAGGTTGTCCTCTCTTGAACATGAGGAGGTAATAAGTCCCACTCATCATTTGCTGTCATATACCGCGTGGGTTTGTTTTTGGATGAAGGATATGAAAGAGATTCATTCAACCTCTTCAAACTAAGTTCCAACTTCCTCATATCATAGTTCCACCGACTCTGAGTATATGAAGTCATTATGATACTTTGCTGATTCAACTTACCCAAACTACCCAACAGGATGGCAAGACATTAGCTCTGATACCACTGTGATGTCCCTTACTTAGGGGCTCTTTTTTTCTCCTACAAAAGCTCTGAACAACTGTAATATCCCCTTCAATCAGGGAATATAGAAACATATGAAGCTCTGAACAAGATACAATTTGTAGAATAGATTCAAACATGCATAAACAAATCACAGATCTTATCATTCATCCAGCTGATTACAATAGATGTCCTTTCTTATGCAAATCAAAGAATATTATAGATATGGTCTTAGAACCTTGAAATTATGCAAACTGGGAATAAACTTGCAATTCTGGAAGTCTCAGCCTGCTATGTCGACACACACAGTCACCGGCGTCGGTCGATATACTGCCGACGTCGGTCTCTGTAGGTCCTTATTTGCCGACGTCGGTCCTTAGACGGCCGAAGTCGGTCACTGGGGATCTTTGTCTGCCGGTGTCGGTATCTGCGAGAATCTATACGGACCTGTACGGACTTTGTACGGCCGCCAATTAAGCAATCTTCCCTATTTTCAACCCCTGATCTAAAAATATACGTTTCTCACACAAAAGATCTCTAGCTGTATAATTTATTGGATCAAAAACTAAATAAAGATAAATACCTGAAATATCTATAATAACTTCTGTGTGAAGTTATCTCTCAACCCTGAAATTTTGTGATAAATTCTGGATGAAGCTATCTCTCAAATCTGTACCTTTGTGATAACTTTTGGATGAAGCTATCTCTCAATTTGGCAATAAATCAGCTGATATCTCACAGCCTCTAAATCACACACAATGAAGAGTTGACGTTCTCCACTGAAATGGAATCCTGGAACCCTTGGCTCAGTCTTCACAGAAGAATTTCTTCAATTTTCAATAATCAATAATCTATGCATAATCAATAATGGCCTCCATGAGAAACCTTTATACCCTCAAAAGATATGCTTGCCCTAATTAGGGTTTCTTAAATTAGAATTAGGGTTTCTAATTAAAAATAGGCTAAATAATTAATATTTGATTAAATCAATCAAATATTAATATCTCCCTCAATACATGTCAGATCCTTGAACCGATCGAAGCAGGTGAATCAGGGAGTGATTTCGCACATGACCATACCAAAATAAAGGTGCTCCGCTACATATCAAATATCCCTAAAAAGTAGGAGCTTAGGCCCAATGGTCTAAATTAACTTGAATGAAAACCAAATGTAGAAATCCTGCGAATCAAAGTCAAGCCAAGCTCCATTATGACCCTCTATCCATCATATTAGCCTATGAAGGTCATATAATAGGCTAATCATTAAGACTGTCAATGTCCATGAAAAAGGGGACATGACAATCCGCCCCTCCGAAAATTGCTTGTCCCCAAGCAATCTCGGAACAATGAATTACTCAATCCACCTGGATCCCAAGGAAAAAGTTGTGTAACATCCATCATGTCACCAATCAACCCATGTGAATAAATCATCAACATCAACAACATCAATAGTATCAAAATCAGTAACTGAAAAACTGCACTCGACACCCAAACAACTATCTGAAGACCAACTGTAGATGTCGATAGAAGAAACCATTCTGAGGGACTCAAGCCAACTAAAATATCAACCCTGTCAAAATTCAAGTCCCTATCTAACTGATACTCACACCCAATTGGACCATGGATATGACGATCATTGGTACCTGAGTCACTGACACCAAAACTAATCTCTAGGTGCAAAGAAAAATGAGGAGCATACCTCACCGTATGATGCTGGTAAGAACCCCCAAACTCTGCTACTGGCACACTATTGCCAAACTGGGACTCAATGGATGGCTCCAATCTCAGCTCAACAAACATCACCTCAACATCTCTGTAAGGTAATATAGTAGAAAGGGTCGTAAAATCTCCTCACCCAATCTACTAATAGCACTAGAACCTCAGACGAGAACACCTTCTATCATCTTATGTGAGTCCAGACGAACACCTGCGCTATCCAACAAATACTCCATGAATGGTTCAGTGCAGTATAAATTATATGTGGAAGCATCAACATACTCCCCCACACACTCCAACTGATCTCTCTGTAAAGGTGGCACAACCAACTGTACCACACTGTCATCCGTGTAAGAATAATCAATCTGGAGATTCGACTCCACTGGTATCTCAAGCTCATCAGAATCAGGTACTCCTAAATCTTGAACATGTGTATCAGCATCAGCAATATGCTCCTCAGCAACAACTGCAAGAATGTACTCATCACCAACCACCTCAATATACAAATGATCATCCACACTCTATAAATCAACTCCAAAGCTCATATCAACAGACGGAGTATCAACAACTATAGCATCACTGTCTAACTCTTCCATACAGAAAGAAACAACTGGTGAAACTAAGTCCTCAAAACTGTCCACTGCATTCTCCTGAGTATCATCTACAATAATAGGATCCTGGGACTCTGCTACAATCTCTGCCATAGTTGAGAGATCATCAACCCTTAGTGCACTAACATCTGAGCACACCTCTACACTCTGAGTGCAAGCATCTAACTCATCCTCATCTTCACTATATCCTATCTCATAATCATAATAATTATGGGACATGCTGCTCTCTCGTCTAAGTGATCTGTAGTGCTCTCTCCTCAGCTTGACAAAACGATCAAAGGTTGTCCTCTCTTGAACATGAGGAGGTAATAAGTCCCACTCATCATTTGCTGTCATATACCGCATGGGTTTGTTTTTGGATGAAGGATATGAAAGAGATTCATTCAACCTCTTCAAACTAAGTTCCAACTTCCTCATATCATAGTTCCACTGACTCTGAGTATATGAAGTCATTATGATACTTCGCTGATTCAACTTACCCAAACTACCCAACAGGATGGCAAGACATTAGCTCTGATACCACTGTGATGTCCCTTACTTAGGGGCTCTTTTTTTCTCCTACAAAAGCTCTGAACAACTGTAATATCCCCTTCAATCAGGGAATATAGAAACATATGAAGCTTTGAACAAGATACAATTTGTAGAATAGATTCAAACATGCATAAACAAATCATAGATCTTATCATTCATCTAGCTGATTACAATAGATGTCCTTTCTTATGCAAATCAAAGAATATTACAGATATGGTCTTAGAACCCTGAAATTATGCAAACTGGGAATAAACTTGCAATTCTGGAAGTCTCGGCCTGCTGTGTCAACACACACAGTCACCGGCATCGGTCGATATACTGTCGATGTCGGTCTCTGTAGGTCCTTATCTACCGACGTCGGTCCTTAGACGGCTGAAGTCGGTCACTGGGGATCTCTGTCTGCCGGTGTCGGTATCTGCGAGATTCTGTACGGACCTGTACGGACTTTGTACGGCTGCCAATTAAGCAAGCTTCCCTGTTTTCAACCCTTGATCTGAAAATATACGTTTCTCACACAGAAGATCTCTAGCTGTATAATTTATTGGATCAAAAAATAAATAAAGATAAATACCTGAAATATCTGTAATAACTTCTATGTGAAGTTATCTCTCAACCCTGAAATTTTGTGATAACTTCTGGATGAAGCTATCTCTCAATTTGGCAATAAATCAGCTGATATCTCACAGCCTCTAAATCACACACAATGAAGAGTTGACGTTCTCCACTACAATGGAATCTTGGAACCCTTGGCTCAGTCTTCATAGAAGAATTTCTTCAATTTTCAATAATCAATAATCTATGCATAATCAATAATGGCCTCCATGAGAAACCCTTATACCCTCAAAAGATATGCTTGCCCTAATTAGGGTTTCTTAAATTAGAATTAGGGTTTCTAATTAAAAATAGGCTAAATAATTAATATTTGATTAAATCAATCAAATATTAATATCTCCCTCAATACATGTCGGATCCTCGAACCGATCGAAGCAGGTGAATCAGGGAGTGATTTCGCACATGACCATACCAAAATAAAGGTGCTCTGCTGCATATCAAATATCCCTAAAAAGTAGGAGCTTAGGCCCAATGGTCTGAAATAACCTGAATGAAAACCAAATGTAGAAATCCTGCGAATCAAAGTCAAGCCAAGCTCCATTATGACCCTCTATCCATCATATTAGCCTACGAAGGTCGTATAATAGGCTAATCATCAAGACTGTCAATGTCCATGAAAAAGGGGACATGACAAAACCTCAACTACAACCAACCAATAAACTATCAACTACCACTTGAGCTAGTTACAATGTTGATGGTCTAGATAATCAAAGTAGAGTCATATATTTCCATTACTCATGACCAATCAACCCTCATCTACAACCAACAAAAAACTTTTCAACTATCATTTAATCAATATCATACCCAACCAACAACCCATCAACACTAACTTAACAATTATCATAACTAACCTCAACTTCAACCTATCTAACCTCATCAACCATTGGGTCACCTACCTTAACCATCATGTCAACTACCCCAAATCACTTTGAGGTTTCCCTCTTTATCTCAACATCAAGATTTGGTTTATCCTCTTTTCCATCCAAACAACAACTATCAAACAAAATTATCAACCTTACCTATCTTATCAAACCTACCTAATCAACATACCCTAACGAACTTGCCAACTCAACCCAACCCACCTTATCAACCTTACCCAAGAATTCAAACACACCCAACCTATCAAATCAACCTAACCTATCAAACCAACTAACCTCATCAAATCAATTGATTATCTTAAAAAATCAAGAGCAATCCATCATTGAACCTCTTTTTGCACCCATTATTATGCACACCAATAACCAAATCCCTCAACATAGCAAAATTTATCCATTAGATTTGATTATTATTCAACTTATAACTAAGGAAACCATAATCCAACCCTTAACCAAACCACTTCTTATCCAAGTGGAACCTTATCATTGTTCCTTCAAAACTCCAATCAAAGAAACCAATCAACCTCTTCCACTTACCCATGTAGAACAAACCAGCCAACCTTTTCCACTCACCCATGTGGAACTCACTAACCATCCTTTTCCACTCACCCATGTGAAACCAAACAACCAACCTCTTCCAATAACCAATGTGGAACCAACCAACCAACCTTTTCCACTCACCCATGTGGAACTAACCAACCAACCTTTTTCACTCACCCATGTGGAACCAACCAACTAACCTCATCTACTTAATCAGGTGGAACCAACCAACCAACCTCTTATACTTACCCATGTGAAACCAACCAACTAACGTTTTCCACTCACCCATATAGAACCAACCTACCAACATATTTCACTTACCCATGTGGAACCAGCCAACTTATCTCTTCCATTTACCAGTTTTATGGACCCTGCCATCAACCCTACCTTACCTACCATTAAACCTACCTTCTATATCATCAACCCAACCTTACCCACCATCAACTCAACCTTACCAACTATTAGTCCAAAAAAAAACCAACCCATAAAATCAAAAAAACCTTTCCAACCTACCCTTACCTCACCCAAGATCCCTCTTTGGGACAATCAGACACTATTACCTAAACTACCTTTATTTTGGGATAGTGTTATCAAACCTAACCTAACCTACCAAAATCAAACCCAATAAAATTTTCCTAGCCTTGTTGTAATAGAGTAAATCTCACTTGAACCACCACCTATAAACTTGACCTAATAACCACTAATAACTAATTACTAACAACTAACAAACCTTTAGAAGGTGGATGAAGTCATCTTCACCCTTCCTAAACCCTCTTATTAACTAATACCTTCACTTTGGGATATTTTTACCACCTCAAGTATCCATGGAAAGAGAAAAATAGGTAAAATATTCCTCCATAAGGCTTTGACCATTTATTAACCCAAACCATACCTTAACAATTAACAAACCTAACCCTTGGAATTTTTTCCTCAAACTATCAACCAAACCTATCAACCAACCAATCCATTTGGACACCACCCAACCTATTTAGGAGTCACCTTCTCCCCTAGACATTGGAGATTAACCTTCTCTATCTCCCAATTAACCATTATATATTAACCCTTTCTCTCAAAGTATTACCTAACCAACCTCACCTTTTTGTCAATCTAATTCTTTTCCATATCTAATCAAGTGTTAGAAAATAACTAAGAGAAATTTACTCTCCTGATTGACATCAACCATTTATATAAGTATGGATCTATAGAATATAATAACCTCAATCTCCTCAAATTTTTTTGTATTTTCACACCTATTCTTTGGTTAAAGTAAGATCCTTACTATCTTGTGTCTAGCTTAAGCTCATCCCTTGTTTTTAATCACCTTAATATGTTTATCTTTAAGAAAAACTAATTAAAAATAAGATCATGTGATTATCCATCACAAACTTATCCTAATCCTAATTGTGGATACCATGGATCTACCCATGACATGATCCTCATGGTACTTTCTAACATTTTTAGGATGGATTCCCATGGTCATTGTTACTTAAACCACCTCTTTTACCCATCATCAAATTCCTTGTCATATGGATTTACCTCCATAAAGGAAACCTTAAGCCTATATAGACTTTTCCATGTCTAAAACAACATATAAACAATTTATGATACCAAAATATCACTTGGGTCACATGTTTCTAGCATAGAAAACTACTCCCTTGAAGGACGCTACCAAAATAAACAAACCCAAACTTAGACAACTCCTTTAAAGGATGGCTAAGTTAACTTTGTCAAAATCAATCATTTGAATATTCTTGCATTGATTATCTTCCCAAAAATTATCAAATAGATCCATAAAATACCATATATCAAAATCAAAACAATCAATCCCAAAAAACCTACAATCAAATTTCACAATAGTATCAATAGACTTCCCACATTAATTTGTTTACACTTAGCATATGACATGGACTAGTCTATCATGGTTCTTAGGTCACCTATAGAAGGGGCAAGTTGTACACAAAATTAGGTTACCCTACCTATCACCCCTACCTATCACCCACTACTTATCATCCATCTACCCTTTTATCTTCTAGAAATCAAGGGATTTTTTAGCTTACTTGACACCATGTGATCAAGATACCTTTTTTTAACCACCAAACTAAAAACAAATAAAAATCATGATAAGGGCTTATGTTCATAAGCCCACCCATCTTTCCATCATGGTATTTTTCAATCAAAGTGTTTAGCCTCCTCTTTATACTTTCATAAACACTTAGGAAGATGTGTCTTTCTAATTTATGAGTCATTGAAGCCAACCCATAAAACTTACCATTTAATGAACGTATTTAGAAGCCACCTTCTCCACCATTTTGGATATTACCCTTCTCTTACCAAACCAAAACCCAACCTTTTGAGATTACCTTTCTCCACAAAACTTCAACCTTTAGAGATTACCTTTCTCTACAAAACTTTAACCATTGGAGATTACCCTTCTTCACCAAACCCTTTACCCAACCAAACCAAGCAGTACACCAAATTTAGACAACCCATTTGAAACACCACCCAACTATTATGGAGTCACCTTCTCCCTCAACCTTTAGAGATTATCTTTCTCTACAAAAACCTAACCTTTAGAGATTACCTTTTTCCACAAACCTTCAACCACACCAAACCAAGTGGTACACAAAATTATGGAAACCCATTTAAATGCCACCAACCAACCCACCCTACCTTAACCATAAACCATTAAATATTACCTCTCTCCACCAAGCACCTAACCATATGGATATTACCCTTCAACATAAACTAAACCTAAATCAAGTGGTACATTAAATTAGGTCAACCCATTTGAACATCACTAACCAACCTTTAAAGAGTACCTATTCTTTGAAAACCAACCATGAACCATCAGATAAAACCCACTCTAACCAACCAACCAACCATTTGACCATGCCCACCTTTATGTTGGCCATTTTAAACCTAAACACTTGTATATTTCATGATGAACCTTGCATTGGTCTATTTGACTGCACCAACCAACCTTTCCCTATTAACCATTTGAATTTTCACCACCTCATGCACAACCACACCATTTGTATTTTTATAAGGAGAATTTCCTATTTTAGATACTTGTGAGACATTGACCTTGTCTAGGAGACTTATAGAGTAACTCAATTAGCTATGACTAATGTTATGGACTAATTACCCTATCACTTGTACATCTAGAACTGACCTTATTTTTGCCAACATTATCAACCTTAGTCTTTGTGAAATCTTGGCTATCAAACTTAGTCACATTTTGTGCATATGTTTACATTTCAAATTCCCAACCACCCTTGTCACCTACCTTCCCATCCACTTAACCACTCATGAAACCTGAACTTGATTCTGTTTCACCTCATCAACTCCTAGTTTGAGGGGGATCACATCCTCCCATACTCAAGGCAACTGAACCTTTGACCCACATTCTATTTTTATTTTACAACTTATTTATTCAAGCTACGTAACAAAAAATGCCAAATGTAGACACCATAAATATGCACATAATGGATTTGAAAGTCAAAATATCCCTAGATTCCCACCTTGACCAAACTTCACCCACTAACCCACCTTTAACTTAAACCATTCACCTTTGACCTCTAAACATAACCTTTTTAAACCCACCTTGAAATACCACCTTTTAATACTCAATCACTAATGGTTAGCTTGACCATTGATGGTTAGCCTGATAATCGATGGTTAGCCTGACCATCGATGGTCAGGTTCCCATAACATAAACAAAGATAACTCATGATGTGAAAGCTAACACATAAAAATATTATCTAGATATCCACCTTCTCCATTTTCTAATGCATCATAAGCCTTGGAATCATCAACAAAATGTCTTAGGGAACCTTCTACCTCCATCTCTCTTTGCCTATAAATGGAGGGGAGGAAGAGGTGAAGAGGGATGGATAATAAATGATCTTAAACTTCTTTATTAGGATTTTATTTTATAGGTCTTCCTTCTAGCGAACCAGCCAAAAAAAAAGAGACCTAACACTATGTGATCTAGGAATTTGACTCAAGAGAGGATGTTTAGTATGGTGTTAGTTCCAAAATGAAAACAAAATTAAATAAACACACTAATAGCATACCATCTCTAGACCTAGACACTAGGGAGATCTTAGTTAACAAAGGTAAATGACAAAAATAATCAAAAATGAAAGAATCAAATACAAAAATTCCTTCACCTTCCTTGGATGATCCAAATGCCTTTATAGTGGTGATTTGCTTAGCTTGTGCTCATGAAGTCTTCATCAAAGGAGGCTTGGATATCTCCTCTTCTCCTTGGCACCTTTGGCTTGTGGCTTGGCTTGGCTTGGAATCAATTTGGCATTATAACTTTGAATAATCAAGTCCTTGAAGATATTTAAGAATAATAACATTGTACCAAAATATCTTAGAAATGATGTTCATGGCCTCTCTATTTATAGATTTTTGAGAATGTCTAGAATCAACTTGAACCATCCATTCTGAGATTGAGATGTGTGGTTAAGGATTACTTCAATTTTTGGAATTGAGTTTTTAATTATCCTCATCATGACATTAGAATAAAGGGTAATTAAGAGGCATGGAGGGCATCATGGAAGGAATTGATGAGGCATGGAGGACACAAACACTAATATTTATGGAATTTATGACTTGGAGATGTCTTCCTAAGAAATGAGGTCACCTAATGATACATATATTCAATATTCATTTCCAAAAATAAGTTTTCAACAAGTTTCCATAGAATTCTTGATTAGGCCTTGATTTGGGTTAATTATCTCTTAAGCATGATTAATCACTTTATGCACAAATTACTCAAATTGATCAGAATGCCTTGTTATTGGTCCAAAATTTGACTAAATTAGAAGTGGAAGGTGATTTAAGATGCATTGGAACCATATTCCCATTTAGGATGTTACCAATAACAAATAACAAAGGCACACATCTTGTGCATAATATTTGATAGGAAAGAGTAATCCAAAGCACGTAGGTGCAAAATTGGCATTTTAACTTGGAATGATCTGTTCAAAGTTAGCAATCCCATAAATTGCATTACCCCATTTAGTGATACCCTAGACAAAATTGGCCCTTTTATTTGTTAGTTTCACATCATTTAGTGTGTTTTAGTGTTTTTAGGCCAAATTTTGTACTTTAAGTGGAAATTGATCAAAAGCTTGATTGGAGGTTATTGTTGGCTAGATTTAGGTATCTACAGTTTGCCCCTATTTGGGAAGGCATTGAAAGCTATAAGCATAGAAACATCTTCTCAAAGAATGAAAAGGTCCTATATGTCCACAACTATAATGATGATAAATTAACTATATGATTCCCCCTTGAGGGAATGATTGGCACAAGTGGGTTGGCAAATGGTCCCTTAAAAAGAAAGAAGCAAAATGAGGGGACCAAAAAATGGAAATATGATGGGGTGAAAATAAAATGATACTGAAAAAGTAGTAAAAATCATTTAGAATGCTAGTGGGATTATGCGTAATGGTTTGCCCAAAGGCAGTTATAAACATTATATCCTGATAGTGGAAACATGATATGATAACACATTGATTTGCCTAAAGGTGATTAGAATCACTGAGAAGATGGTGTGACCCCAGTTAGGATAGACAAAAAAGATAATAACATACCCCTGTATGGGTAGAAAAATTAAAGTGGTGACAACATAATGATTTGCCCAAAGGTAGTTATAATCATTAAAAAATGTAAGTAGGATGGTGTGTAATGATTTTCCCATAGGCAGTTATAATCATTGGACCCCAATTATGGAAAAAATGATAAACTTGGATGAGGATGATGATAACTTAACACAAAGGGTAATGATGAATTAAAACAACCTACTAGTAGAGAGATGCATGCCCAAACTAATAAAGGTTGAAATTCTTTCATGGTTAATTAATTCATTAGGGATAAGATTGGGATGGAATAGAGATGTCAGTGTCAAAGAGATGGTACCATTACTGAATAGACTTCTTGAAGCTAAGGTTTCTTCTAGCACATGTTAGTAGGCATCATGGTATAACATCATGAGGACTTAGCCAAAATTGCATGAGGACTAACTCCCATAATCCAATTATCAATAGAAAAAAATGCACCAATGATAAAAAACATGATGACAATGTAAACATATGAATATGGATGGATTCAAGTGTAAGTGTAGGCAAGGAATCACCTAATGAACACACATAAAATAAATCAAGGCAATAATGCTAAAAGCAAACAAATAGACAAACAAACAAATAAAATAAGCAGAAATAAATAAACAAACAATGCAATAAAAACCCTATGAACATTACCCCTACAAAATAGAGGACAACTTAACAAACAAACAAAATGGCAGAATAGAAGAAAAGAAAAGGGGTGGCTGATTTGTCTCCATATGTACTAAGCAAGTGAATGATACCTACATAGTTCCATAGATGTAATATTCAATAAAAAACTTTAGGCTAAATTTAGTTCTCCCAAGGAATGAGAATAATATGATAACTAAGGAAAATAAACATAATGGATGTGATAGAAAAATAAGAATGGTCTTTCAAAATGGCAAGTGTATGAGAGAAAAAGGCCAAAAAGGATGGGGAAACTAAATGACACGTGATTTACTTGTAACTTAGTAAGGGTTCCAAAAATCCTTAAGGCAAAGAAGTGGTTAATGTTTTTATTCTTTTCTAATGATTTTTTAAATATTTTAAGAATTTTTTGAAGTGTCTCAACTCGATCAAAAATGATGAGACACTAAATGGTTCAAGCTGACAAAATAATGAGAGTGTTTAAATGAAGGTTGTTCATAAAATGGTGAGAGCATGGCTTAGGTTGATCACAAAATGGTGAGATCATGGCTTAGGTTGCTCAAAAAATAGTGAGATCATGGCTTAAGTTGCTTGTAAAATGGTGAGAGTGTGGCTTAGGTTTCTCATAAAATGGTGAGAGTGTGTCTTAGTTTAATTGTAAAATAGTGAGAGCATTGGGAAAAGGGTGACTGAGTTGACCTCAATAAGTATTGAGTGATACCTACATAGTCCTAGAGTAGGACCTCAATTCATATAGTTCTACCCTTATAGTAGAGGAACTCAACTAGTGTAGCAATCAATTCAAATAAAAAAGGTACAGTTGGTAAAAAGGCACAATGACACATAGGAAGTGGCATGTTGGTACATCAAGGCTTAGTGTTTCCCCTAGTTTTCTCATAGGTGGTTATAACTAGGACATTATATCATAGATAAATGGTACTGATTTTACAAAAGGTGGTTATAATTAGTAGCAATATTAGTGGTAAGAAAGGCATAATAAATGAAAGATGCAACTACCAATACTTTTGTCACACTATCCCAAAATATGCTCTCTATCTGAAGTACTTAAACTAACTAATGAACTAATCAGATAAATTAATGCTAAAACTATGTAACAAATGGCAAAACTAAGGTCAAATGGGCTAAGATTTAGAACATAATGGGATGATAGGCTAGTAGCATAAAGTGGATACAGTGAAGAGGATGGATAAGAATGGTATTGGCATAAAGAATAATAGTGACAAAATAGCCTAACTAAAATGGTCCTTATAGATAATACACCTTAGCCCTCAAGTATATTATCACTTGAGATGAATAATATTCATTGGCTCTGAAAGTTTATCTCCATCTAGTGTGGCAAGCCTATATGCTCCTGATCCATAATCAATGGTCATGATGAAAGGCCCTATCCAGTTTGGTTTGAATTTCCCTTTATGCTTCTTCTCAACCATGGTATTATTTTGGTTTTCTTTAAGAACAAGATCACCAAGTTTAAATGTTCTATACTTAACATGTTGATTATAGTGACCTTTGAGTCAATTCTGATATGCTTGAAGATTGTTGAATGTGGTTGTGCATTTTTCTTCAAGTAGATCTAGCTCTTGCAGGTGAGCTATGCGATAGTCATGATCATCTAGGATATGCTTGAAAGAGATGCATAGTGAAGGTAATTCAACCTCAATTGGAAAGATGGCTTCAGTACCACAAACAAGTGAGTATTGAGTGGATCTTATGGGGGTACGATGATTGGTACGATATACCTAAAGGGAAAGGAATATTTGGAGGTGCCAATCATGATTGATATCATTGATAATATTTTTGAAAATATTGATAATAGTTTTGTTAGATGCCTTGGTTTGCCCATTACCCTGAGGGTAATATGCTGTAAAAAAAAGTTGTGTGATGTTATATTTAGTACATAACTAGTCTGCATCCTTGTTCTTGAATGATCCTCCATTATTAGATATAATATTAGAGGGGATACCATAGTGGCAAATGAGGTGGTTGAAAATAAATTTGGAAATTTGCTTTCCAGTCATGTAAGTGAGGGGTATAGATTCAACCCACTTAGTGAAATACTTAATGGTGATAAGGATATGTTTATGGCTATCAGAGGAATTGGGGTTGATCTTCCCAATGAGGTCAAGTCCCCATGTAAAAACTGGCCATGGTTTCAACATTAGTTTCAAATTTTTTGCTTGGGCATGAATAAAATTAGCATTCCATTGACATTTATCACACTTCTTTACATATACAGTGGCATATACGTCTATGGTGGGCCAATAATAACTAGTATGCAAGAGCTTTTTGGACATGACTACCCTACTAGAATGAGCACTACATACTCATTCACAAATTTATGTTAGCACTAGTGTAGACTTTTTTGAAGTTAAATAATGAAGAAGAGTTCCATTAAAACTATGATAGTAAAGGGTGGATCCAAGTAGAGTATAATGAGTGGAATGATGAATGAAAGATTTAGTTTGTTTGAAAGATAGGTTAGGTGGTTGAACTTGGTCATGAAGGTAGTTTTAAAGGTCTGAGTACCAGATAAAATTAGGACCAACAATATCACAAATCATGGAAATGGTTGAAGGGTCATGAGATGGTGCTAACAAATTCTCAATGAGGAGCTAATACTCTTTATCTATTTGTCAAATTAGAGAGTCAATAGTAGCCATGGTATCTACAATTCTGTTACTATCCCTTAGTATGTGCTCAAAATGAATGTTAGAATTTTTTTTTAAAGAGTGTCGACCATGGCTTTATATGGAACTAGCTTGTCACCTTTGGTTTGAAAATAATATGTAACTTGATTGATGATTAACTAAGAATCACCATAAACTTAGATATGAGATATATTCCACTACACTACTTGTCGAAGTATTATAATAAGTGATTCATACTCATCCATGTTATTTGTACAATAAAAGTTGATTCTGAATGATTTATGGATTAGATCCCCCTATGGTGTAATAAACAATAGGCCTACCCATGATCCATGTGTAGTAAATGAACCATCAAAATATAGCTTCTAAGGCTGATCCTCAAGGGGTGTGTTAATCATGGTAATTATGGATTAATCAAGAAATTTAAATGTGAGTGGTTGTGTGTCTATGAGAGGTGCTTCCACAAGTTGATCCATAAGAACTTGTCCCTTGATTGCTTTTTGATTGACATACTCTATGTCAAACTCACTAAAAATTATGATCCATTTAGCCATTCTAGCTTACCAAGCTATTTTAGATAGTAGATACTTTAGTGAATCTACTTTTGAAATGACCATGGTCTTATTATTCAACATGTAATGGCATAGTTTCTGAGCTAGGAAGACTATGGCTAGACAAGCTTTTTCAACAGGTGCATAGTTATGTTCAAATGTAACCAAGGTACATCTTAGGTAGTATACAATGTGATCCTTTCCTTTATCATCATGTTGAGCTAACAATGCCCCTAAAGAATTATCGGTAGCTGATAGGTATAACAAAAATGGCTTTCTTAGCATAGGAAGTAATAAAACAAGTAGATTAATAAGATAGTCTTTGAGTTGTTGAAAAGGTATTTGGCAGTGATCATCCTAGTGAAATTCAACTCCCTTCTTTAAAAGGTGTGTAAATAGATGACACTTATCTACTAATTGAGATATGAAGTTTTATATTGACTTGATCTTACCCTAAAAACTATGAAGTTGCTTTAAATTGGTTAGTGGTGGCATCTTGGTTATGACATGGAATTTAGCTGGATCAACTTCAATACCTATATGAGACACAATGAAGCCAAGTAATTTGTCTAGAGACACACCAAACACATATTTCTTTGGATTTATTTTGAAATTATACTCTCTTAATCTTTTAAATATCTTATGCAACACTACTAGATGGTCAGCTCTAGTTTTGAATTTTCCTAATATGTCATTGACATAGTCTTCAATAATATCATGCATCATATCATGGAATATGATGGTCATGGCCCTTTGATACGTATCTCCATCATTATTAAGACCCAATGGAATTACCTAATAACAAAATATCCCCATGGAGTGGTGAACAATATTTTATCCTAATCTTCAAGTATGATTCTGATCTGGTTGTATTCTAAAAAGCCATCCATGAGTGAAAGCATTTCATAACCTATCGTGGAGTCAACCTAAGTTACCTCAAGTTTAGTGAAAATGGTGAACCCACTTAACACATCAACCCTATGAAATTTTAAAGGTGTAATTCCAAATTTAGATTATAAGTGAAGGACTTTAAACAAATTTGGTAAAGGTCTAGACTCAATTGGGTAACATAACTATGCAAAAGTGGATGATATGACTCTCAAGCTTTTGATGAACTTTTAAACAAGGCAAATTGATGATCTCACAAGGGTATCATAATGTCTCTTTGTTTAAATGAAAATTTGGACTATGTGTTTGGTTTGGATTGTTTTATTACACCAAGTTTTGACTCCAAACATGACTTCAATCTAGGACAAGACTAACTAATTAATTGCTCTTATATCCTAAATTGACAAGGTTACTTGGTATTATTGGAATCCATCAATATAATTTATTTATGAGGATTTTAAGTGTTCATCCAAAAGTAAATGTGCATTATATAGTAGGGTTTTTACACCCCCCTTCTCTTAAATGATAGTACTATGACATAGACTTTGAGGTGCACCTTGCACCAACAATACTCCTGCAATAAGTGGGGATTTGTCTAAGATCTAATAAGTTTTTGAATGATCTAGGGGAATAAATTGAATAATGACTTTCACATCAAAAAATGAAAAATAAAAGCATAAATTTTAGGTTCATATCACTTGGATTATTGCAAAAAGGTCTAGTCCTTTTTGCAACCACTACATCCTATTATTCGCTCAATGTAGTGTGATGTCCAAAGTGCCATTATGTCCCATGTACAACTCCAAAGGATCCATATGAAGTCAATTCTAGGAGATGAAACCCTAAGTCAAAGCTTCCCTAAAGAACTTACATGAGGTGATGAAGTCCTCCTCATAAGCTAAGATACATAAAAATAAAGAAAGCATGAAAGTAGAAAGACTTTAGGGTCATTTTCAAGGTCACCAAAACTTTGATGAGTTTTGGGGAGTGATTTAGATGACTTTATTTCTAAGCCTTGGACCAGGATACTTGTAATAGGAATAGCACTTTTGATTCTAATGGTTCCCTATAGGTGACAAATGGAAGAGCATACACACAACATCCCTCTTTTTTCCAAACAAAAATTTCATTAAATAACTATTGCAAATAATAATTGACAAGTGTGTTCAATTTTAAACCCAAAATAAAAGATTTGGTGGTGTTCATTTGACCCCTTGGTCTTAGTTTCAAAATTTGAAAACATTTACCAAAAACATCTAAATTCTTTGTTAAACACCTAAAATAAGGTTCATATTTGATTTTTAAGCATGCAAAGGTGATTTAAACATGTTTTGAACAAATGTCAAGCTTAGTCCTATAGTAAAATTATCAGCATGTCCTTTAGATTTGAATCTCTTTTTAGTTTGAAATAATGAACTTTGGAAAAATAGCTATTGGGCTTGTGTTTTTGGAATAATATCGATGTTGGTTTATATAACCAACAACAATGACATTTTCTAATCGATGTTGATTATCCAACTTATATCAGTTATACCAATGTGACTGATGATAGGTATATAAATGATGTTGGTTTTACTACCCGATGTTATGCAACTGATGTCAGTCCTACCCACTAACATTGGTGACTGCATTAAAATTGTGGCAAACAAAAATGGCAAAATAAAGTTAGAAAATTAATTTTCAAGAGTTTTAAAGGACCAAATAAATATTTTAGAGTTGAAAAATGATCTCCTTTAGGTGTGAGATGTGTCTTGTCCCACTAGGTGTGCCATAATGTGATCTAGAAATTTGACTCAAGAGAGGATGGTTAATATGGTGTTAGTTCAAAAATGAAAATAAAATGAAATAAACACACTAATAACATAACATCTCTAGGCCTAGACACTAGGGAGAGATTATTTAATAAAGGCAAATTACAAACACAACTAAAAATCAAGGAATCAAATATAAAAATTCCTTCACCTTCCTTAGATGCTCCAAATTCCTTTCTAATGGTGGCTTGCTCGGCTTGTGCTCATAAAGTCTTCATCAAAAGAGGTTTGGCTATCTCCTCTTTTTCTTGGCACCTTTGGCTTGTGGCTTGGCTTGGCTTGGAATCAATTTGGAATTATAAATTTGCATAATCAAGTCCTTGAAGATATTTGAGCATAATAACTTTCACCAAAATAACTTAGAAATGATGTTCATGGCCTCTTTATTTATAGATTTTTGAGAATGTCTAGAATCAATCTGAACCATCCATCCTGAGATTGAGATGTGTGGTTGAGGATTAATTAAATTTTTAGAATTAATTTTTTAATTATCCTCATCATGACATTAGAAGAAAGGGAAATTAAGAGGCATGGAGGGCGTCATGGAAGGCATGGATGAAGCATGGAGGGCATCATGGAAGGCATGGATGGAGCATGGAGGGCATGAATACTGATAATTGTGGCATTTATGGCTAGGGATGTCTTCCTAAAAAATGAGGTCACCTGATGATGTAGACATTCAATATTCATTTCCAAAAATAAGTTTTCAACAAGTTTACATGGAATTATTTATTAGGCCTTGATTTGGGTTAATTATCTCGTAAGCATGATTAAGCACTTTGTGCAAAAACTACTCAAATTGATCATAATGCCTTGTTACTAGTCCAAAATTTGACTAAATTGGAATTATAAGGTGATGTCAAATGCATTAGAACCATATTCCCATTTAGGATGTTACAAATAACAAATAATGAAGGCATGCATATAGAATATTTTATAGGAAAGAGAAATCTAGAGCATGTAGGTGAAAAATTGGCATTTTGATCAGAATGATCTGATCAAAGTTAGTTGGCCCATAAATTACATTACCCCATTTAGTGATACCCTAGTGAAAATTGGCCCTTAAATATGTCAATTTCACATCATTTAGCATGTTTTAGTGTTTTTAAGCCAAATTATGTATTTTAAGTAGAAATTGATCAAAAGCCTAGTTGGAGGTTATCAATGACCAAATTTAAGTGTCTACACACTCTACCAAAATTTGTTTACAACCACAAGCACCATTACTCTACCAAAATTCCTTTAGGTTTCACTAATATCTTCAACCAAATTCAAAGCTAAGTATTTATTTCCATGTACTCATTTCCTTTACCAAACCTTTCCCTTCGATACTTCTTAGGCCCTCTCTCACCCTCATGACCAATAACCAACCTCCAAACACCCACAAAACCTTTATGTAACCAACCTATAACCTATTCTGATAAGAACAAATAAGTTATCCAAACCCACAATGACTGCTAACAATAATCTCAACTATCAACTATCACCTCAACAACCAATGATCACTTCAAGAATTGATGATCACCTTAACCATTGATGGTCACCCTAACCACCAATCATCTCTATGTGAACATTTCTATCCAAAAACTAGTAACTTATCAACCAACCACCAATGTCAACCAAAACCCTATTTTCTTGGCCTCTATCACCTCGTAGACCAGAAATAACAACTTGAATTAACCTAAATATTTATTTAATGATTTAACATTCACCTAAATTTTATATTGTTATAATATTAACATTTCTTTTGAAAATTATTTACTTCTTTAGATGTAGTACTTTTATGTTATGCTACCTTTCTTATCAACCTTTCTTTTCAACATTAACTTGCATCAAAAGGTGGATTGACATCCTCCTAAATAGTTTAATTTTTTTGGATCTAGCTTGCTAGGCAATCCACCCAACCTACATAACTAACTAACCCTTTTTATAGTTATCTCTTATTGCAAGTGATTCTTTCCAAGCCAAAGAAGAGTATCTACAACCGTCTGGACTATGGAACACACACCACATCTAGGTTATATCAACCTCTACCCCTCTTTTAGTTTTACCTTTCTCTTATAAATAAATAAAATTAAAATTTGAGTACCAACCAACATTTTCCACTAACCCATGAGGAACTAACCAACCAACCTCTTCCACTCACCCATGTGGAACCAACCAACCTTTGCCACTCACCCATGTAGAACCAACCAACCAACCCCTTCCACTCACCACTGTGAAACCAACAAACCAACCTTTTCCACTCATATATGTGGAACCAACCAGCCAAAATTTCCCACTCACGCATGTGAAACCAACATACCAACCTCTTCCACTCACCCATGTGGAACCAACCAACCAACCTTTTCTGCTCACCCATGTGAAACCAACCAGCCAACCTTTACTAATCACCCATGTGGAACCAACCAACCAAAAAAATTCACTCATCCATGTGGAACCAACCAATCAACCTCTTCCACTTACCCATGTGGACCAAACCAACAAATCTTTTCCGCTTACCCTTGTAGAACCAACCTACCATTGTATTCCACTTACCCATGTGGAACCAACCAACCAATTTCTTCCACTTACCAATTTTTTGGAACCTACCATCAACCCTACCTGACCTACCATTTACCCTACCTTACTTATCATCAACCTAGCCTTACTCATCATCAACTCAACCTTACCAACTATCAACCCAAACCAAGACCAACCCATAAAATAAAATAAACCTTTCCAGCCTACCCTTACCTCACCCAAACTCCCTCTTTGGGATAATTAGACACTATTATCTAAACTACCTTTATTTTGGGATAACATTATCAAACCTACCCTAACCTACCAAAATCAGATGCAAAAACATTTTCCTAACTTTGGTGCAATAGAGGAAATCCTACCTAAACCACTACCTACAAACTTGACCTATTAACCACTAATAACTAACAACTAACAACCCTTTGGAAGGTGGATGAATTCATATTCACCCATCCTAAACCCTATTATTAACCAACACCTTCACTTTGGTATCTTTTTCCCACCTCAAGTATACATGAAAAGACCAAATTGGGATAATTCTCCCTCCATAAGGCTTTGACCATTTATCAACCAAAACCATACCTTAACAATTAATCAAACTAACCCTTGGCATTTTTGCCTCAATTTATCAACCAATCAGCCTATTTGGACACCGCCCAACCTATTTAGCAGTCACCTTCTCCCCCAACTATTGGATATTACCCTTCTACACCTCCCAATAAATCATTAGAGATTACCCTTCTCCCTCAAACTATCACCTAACCAACCTCACCTTTTTATCAATCTAATTATTTTCCATGTCTAATCAAGTGTTACAAAGTAATTGGGGGACATCTACTCTCCTAATTGACATCAACCATTTATTCAAGTATGGATCTAGGACATATTAGAACCTCAACCTCCTCAAATGATTTTGAATTTGTGCACTTATTCTTTGGTTAAACCAAATCCCTAGTTATCTTGTGTCTAACTTAAGCTCATCCCTTGTTTTCAATCACCTGAATCTCCTTATATTTAAGGAAAATTGATTAAAAATAAGATCATGTGATTATCCATCATAAAATTAGCCTAATCCTAATCATGGATACCATGACTCTATCCATGGCATGGTCCTCATGGTACTTTATAACCTTTTTAGGATGGATTCCCATCATCATTATCACTTAAACTACCTCTTTTACCCATCATCAACTTCCTTGTAATATGACTTTACTTCCATAAAGAAAAACCTTAGGCCTATATATACTTTTTTAGTTGAATATTTTGTCACCAACGTACTGATGAGAAAAATAGGTCTGATCATCCATAACAAGGGAGATCAGTCATCCAAAGTTGCAGGTTTACCACATCTAAAGGGGACAAATCTCTCCTCTCATCAAGGGGAGGTTCCCTATAAAATATGAGGAGCTATATACTATAAATATAAGTATAAAATAACACTCAGGGGTAGGGTATCACCATCCATCTCTCTTTTTTTAGAGATGATGCTCACATACAAAAGATAAATCTTGGTGAAGACACTGAAGGCACTTCTCTTCTTTCAAAAGTGGTCTTATAGGAAACAACAAGAGTTATTTTAAGTAGTGACAAGTGATTGGTAATAGGGTGCAGTAACCAGTAGAATGAAGTGTAGCACAAAGTCTCCACTTTATCTACCCAAAGAGTGAGATACGAAGAACAATGAGGGCACAAAGTCATCCCAAGGTCCTTCATATAGAAATAGAAAATAAAAAAATAGACTAAAGACAATTGCAAATAGCACAAAGTATTCCACAACTAACTTTAAGACACCTTCTTGGTTACTTCCACAAATCCTGCTTGTTAGATTAAATAAACAAGAATGCTTCTAGGCAACAGATGTAAGAATAATTTCCTAGAATAGCACAAGCTATAACAGTACAAAGTCTGCAAGTATCTTGCTTTCTCATTCAGATAAAATAATATGAATAACAATCTGAGCTCAAAGTCTCAGTATTCACTTTTTAATTTTGGCAAAGTTTCACTTATATAAAAATGAAAAGTCTCCTTTATCACAAAACTAGATTTTATAATATATAGCAACCCAAAAAAGACTAGCATGCTTTTCCTTAGAGTGACCCATGTTGCCTTCAATTCTTTAAATACGTCTACAGTTTTGTCTAAAAGAACTATGCTGGAACCAGGTGGCTGTCTTGACTATGGCATGTTATTTCATTTCACATGTCTTCTCTTGGGCCTGGGTCATCTTGTTTGTCTCCTCTTGTATACACAGCTACCCACTTTGTCTTTACTCCAAGGGGGATAAACAAGCAGTACCTTCAATGTTTAAGGGCTCAAATATATATTTTGTAGACTGTTCCACCTACTAGAATAAGTTTTACATAGATATTTCCCTCTTTGCCTCTCCCTGCTATGATTTGAGCCCTCAGGCTACCTTTTCTAGCTTTGTCAGCTCTTTCAGCTCCTCTCCTTAATGGTTCTTCCTCTCAGCTTTAGCCTTAAGGCATTTGAATGTATTTGGGTCTATACTCAAGCCTACAAAGATCAACAACTATTTTATTGCCATGAATTTGATGTCTTTGGGCACGTCACTATTTGAAAGCCAATGGCTAGTTAGTCACCCTAATTTTGATAGCTACAGGGACATCACTGTTCTTTTGGATCTCAATGGCTAGTTTATGATGTCTAACTTTGACATCTATGGGCTCATCACTTTCCTTGATAATTCCTCCAGCTTTCTTATTTTGTCCTTCCCAAAGGAGAAGAATCCCTTCGGGGTCTTGAGAAAGGCCTATTTTGGCTAGCGAGAGCCCCCCCCCCCGCAAGGGTACATTCCCTTCAAGGTGCTTCAAATGGCCTTCAAGCTTTAATTCCTTTAATGCGCTTCATCCCCAAGCTTTTTTTTTAGACATTTTGTTCAAAGGAATTGTTCCTTTCCTTCATTCTTTATTCCCGCTTGCTCCTGCTTTCCATTGAGCTTTCTTTCAGTGGGATTTCATCTTTGCTTCGAGCTTATTTCTTCAGACAAAAGTCCAAAGGAATTCCTTTAGACTTTTTGTCTGAAGGAATAGCCTTAACATTTTTGCCATATGAAATCCTTTTGAAGGAATTCCTTTAATTCATTCAGCCTCAGAATCAGTTCACTTGGTCCATGCCTGCCCTCTGAAAGGGTTGTTTGATCTCCAAGATTACCTTTTGAAAAAAATTCAAGGGTCATTTTGGCTCCTAAGTGCCCTCTACAAGGGCACTTGTCTTTCAAGTTCTTAGAAGACCTTTTGAACTTCCTGATTGAAAAAAATGGCTGTGTTGAACATGTTTCTTTCCTATAGAGTTCGTAGAAACCAACCTGCAGAGTCTGTAGAAATGATTTCATAGATCTGGGGGAGTCTGTAGAAGTGAGAAACCAACCTGCAGAGTCCATAGTTTTGGGTCCATAAAATTGGTGGAGTCTATAGAAACTAAGTCTATAGAGTCTATAGATTTCAAGCCTTGAAGTTCATAGAAACTAAGTCTGTAGATTTCTTCCTGCAGAGTCCGTAGATATGAGTTTGTAGAAATGAACCTCCCTGTAGAGTCCATAGTTTTCTATAACCTTGAAAGATTCCATAGAAATCTAGCTTGTGGAGTCTGTAGAAACCTATTTGTGAAGTCCATAGTTCCACTTACAGAGTCTGTAGTTATGAGTTCATAGAACTAGGGGAGTCTATAGATTTGTTCCTATGGAGTCTATAGAAAAGAACTTGCAGAGTCCATAGATTTGAGCCTACAGAGTCTGTAGAATCCTACCTATAGTGTCCCTTAGCTAAAAAAGTTTGAAAAATAGAGAATTTGAAGGCTCATGACAATTTTTGAGAAGGGAAGAGAGAATTTTTGTTTTGTAGGACCAAAAAATAGTTCATGTGTTGTCCCAAAAAGGAGTGACAAATTTTGGGAACAATAGCTGGCTCTAATTGGGGAACTTCCCTCAGTTAAGATTTTGAGGCAGTTGAGGGGAGGAGAAACCTGAATCTCCAGTGTCTTGAGGTGTGCCATTGGGCTATGGAGTCATGCTAACAAAAAAGAAAGCAAGGTGCCAAAAATGAAAATGAAAAGGAAAAGCACAAAACAGAACTAAAGACTATACAAATATACATATGTATAAAAAATCTTATCTAATACTTCAAGAGTTGAAGTGCTTCAGATGCTGCCCATGGTGAGGCAAAGAAAAGAGCATTCCATCTTGATACTTCAATAGGAAACTATTTTCACTATTGATCTCATGGATAGTGAATGGGCCTCTCCAAAGGGAATAGAATTTCCCATGCATTCCCTTTGGTTCTCTCCTTTTGTCCCATAATATGACTTGATCTCTAATTTAGAAATCCTAAGTTTTTGCTTTCTGGTTGAAGAGCTTCTTCACTAGACTTTGGTGTGTAGCAATTCACCCCACCACCATAGTTCACTGCTCATCTAGCTTAGTTAAGCATATGATCCTTTTGTCAATGGAGCTTTCATATGTTTGATCCTCAATTGCCTTGGCCAATTTCAATGCTGGCAATTCTAGGGTGATCAGTATTTTTACATTGAGACCATACAGAAGTTGAAAAGGTGACATACCTATCACCCTCTTGGGTGTAATTTTGTCTACCCATCAAGCATCAACCAATGCTTTATGCCATGTCTATTGGTTGTCATCCACCAACTTCCTGATGATGGTCACCAGGTTCTTGTTGCTTGATTTGACTTGGCCATTCCCTTGTGGGAAATAATCAGAGGAGTGGGAGAGGGTAATCCCATAGTAAAAAATAAAACTGAGTGATCTCATTAGAAGAGAAATAGGTAGCATTGTCTGTTATAATCTTGGTTGGGACCCCAAACATGGAAATGATGTTCTCCTTGAGTAAATTGCATACTACTTCTAAATTAGCATGCTTGGTTGGAATTGCTTCCACCCATTTGGTGAAGTAATCTATCGCTATGAGAACATAATCATGTCCAGCACTTGAAGATGGGTTTACAGCACCAATGAAATTAATTCCCCATTACTAAAATGGCTCTTCTATGACCACTGGCTTGAGAGGAAGAGAAACTAGCTTAGGTCTTCCCATGAACTGTTGGCACAATTCACACCTTCATACCCACTTGTATGCATCTTGGAACAAATTAGGCCAGTAATACCTAGCTCTAAGAATCTTGTGGGCCATTAAAAGAGTAGAAAAATGTCCTCCATAGGCCAGATTATGGAAGGACCTCAAAATTTGGTTCTGCTACTCTTTATCCATGCAGTGAAGGAATGCTCCATCAAGGCTCCTCTTGTATAGGCCATTATCCTAGAAGACAAAATTGACAACTTTTAGTTTGAAAATCCTCTTTTCTTTACGAGATAGGTGGGCTGGACACTCACCATAAGTAAGGAAAAGAGCAATATTTGAATACCACTCATTTATGGTGGAGACAAAGAGGATTGTTGGCATATCTTCTGTTTTTTTATTCATTCCCTACTTCTTTATGTCTATTGTTAGTGATCAATTGACAAAGGCTCTTTCCCCATACTAGCTTCATTAGTTTGATGACTAGATCAAACTCCTAGATTTTAGTAATCCAATTCCATCTTTTGGTTCCAAAATCTTGCTGAGTTAATATGGATTTGACCATAGTATCAAGAACCAGAGCAGTAACTCATGAATTGAGGATGTAGAAATGGAAATGTTTCACTGCCTTGACCACTGCATAAGCATGCTTCTCCATGTTTGAATGCTTTAGCTCATGAGATTTAAGAGGATAAATCATGAAGGATATGGGAGATTCCACACCTTCTTCATTCTATTGAGCCAAGATGGCTGAAAGTGTGTGTTTAGAAGCATAACTATACATGATGAAATCATTGGTATAGTCTGGACAAACCAGAATTGGGGCATGGGAAATGGCTATCTTGATGTCTTGGAATGATAGTTTGCCTTCTTTAGTCTAGCTGAAGGTGGCCTTTCCTTTCATCATATCCACAATATGATGAGTCTTCTAAATGAACTTAGGAATGAACCTTCATTAAAAAAATCACTTTTCTAAAGAAAGAGTGAAATATAGTCTTACTCATGGGCAGAGTAAGCTCCTAGATGGATTTGACTCTTTCTGAGTCAATCTTTATGCCTTCTTTGGATACGATGTGTCCAAGAAGCTTCCCTTCTATCACCCCAAAGACAGACTTCTTGGGGTTCAAAGAAATGCCATTCTAGTGGTAGTGTTCCAGTACTTGTTGCAAATGGTGCATATGCTCATGCCAATGCTTAGAAAAAATGGTCAAGTCATCAAGATACACTACAATGAACTTACCCATTTCATCTTTGAAATTAAGGTCCATTGCTCTCTAAAAAGTGGCACCAACATTTATCAAGACAAAAGGCATTCTTTGATATGCAAAGGTGCCCCATGGCATGGTGAAAGTAGTCTTATGTTGGTCTGCTTCACCAACTTCAACTTGATTGTATCCTGAGAAGCCATCTAGCATTGATAACATCTCTGAACCGGTCATTGTCTGAAACACTTGATCCATGACGGGCAAAGGATAGTTATCCTTTAGGGATGACTGGTTTAGATTCTTAAAGTCCATAAAAAGGCAAATTTCACCATTCTTCTTTCTCACATGTACAATGTTGGCAATCCATGTGGAATGATGGATTAAGAAGATTATCCTAGCATTCAACATTTTTTATATTTTAGATAGAAAGTACCTGATATCTTTGGATTGTACTACTTGGATTTTTATTTGTAAGGTGTTAAATCACTTTTGAGAGGAATGTCATGGCAGATTTCTTCAGGCCTGAGTGACTTCAGATCATCATAGGAGTATGTTAGGACATCCATATATTGGTGGAGGAGAGTGGTGAACTTGAATCTTTCCTCAAGAGTGCAACACTTCCCAATGTTCACCATCTTGAGATCATCCTTGGTACCTAGATTTACTTGATCAAATTCCTGAGAAGAGCTTGAATTTGTTTGTTGTTGTTTGATGAATATGTCATATTTGTCAAACAACTTCTTGAGGGAAACTAGGCCTTTTGGGATTTTATTCCCTTTGAGTTACAGGAATTCTTCACCTGCATCTTACTTGATTCAGGAGCTGGTTCAAGCTTTTAAGACTCACTGCCTTCAAAATGTAGCTATTCAAAGCTATCTTTTTACTCCAAGAAGGCAATGATTTGGTTCTCATAATTAAAAACCTACCAATTACTGGCATTATCAGGCACACTTGGTTGAAAGACCAACTCAATAGTGTACTTGTCTCCTTTGAAGTCAGGGTGAGGGACCAAAAGAGTTGTTGAAATAGCCAAAGCATCAAATCTATCATTGAATTCCTTGGGAACTATAAAGATGCTAAAAGCATCAAAGTTTTTGATTTGGTCCCAAACTAGATTGTGGTAGTGGTGAAATATCTCATTTTTAGTTTGGTATAGGTTTCTCACCTAACAAACCACCAGCTCAACATCTCCTTTAGCATGAAGGAGTTTGATGCCTTTGTCACAAGCAACCTTCAATCCAACTAAGAGAGATTCATTCTCAGCTGTGTTGTTGATGTTGTTGAACTACAACTTATATGATGAAGGAAAAATATCTCCTTGAGGAGATATCAACATAATCCCAGATCCTAAACTGGTAGAGGAGCAGTTGCCATCAAATTCTAGCACCCATACCTCATTTGAGACTAATTTTTCCTTAGATTTCTCCTTGCTTGGAAGGGGGGATCCTTTTGCATTTGCACCATGCTCTATCATGTCTACTATTGTTCCATCTAAACTAATTTTTAGACTGTCATTTTCTAAATTTTTCTCAGCTAAAACATGAACATCCTCTATGGTCAAGAAATAATTACCCATGCTTGAAGACTTAAATAGAATTTGAGCTTCAGGGGCTGATGATTGAGTAACCATGTATTTCTCTTCCTTCTCAAGAAGTAGCTTCTTCATGACACCTTTGACAAGGGTTCTTGCTTCAAACAAGTCCATACTTAACTCACCACCAACATCCTTACAGAAATTTCAACCAAGAAGGATGCCATATAATGCTGGGATGTCGGCCACCAGGACAGTCATCTTGATTATTTTTGTCTGGGAATGCTGCAAATGCAAATTGAGCATCCTTGATTTGTCCCAACAATGGGACTTATTTGTTCACCATGGAGAAATATCTCCCAAATGTTTTGGTCAGTGTGAGACCAAGATATTTTTCCACTTTGGTAGGCATGACATTGTCTAAAGCTCCAGAATCAATGATGTAATTACTCAACTTGTGATTGTTTATCAATAGGGAAACATAGAAAGGCTCCATTTTATCAGGGGTAGTAGGAGGAGTAATGACAAGGTTATTTTGGATAGATATGTTCCTTGGGGGATCATGAGTGACCTTCTTAACTTCATGTCTTGCTGGGATGGTTTACTTCTTTACACATTGAACCAATTTATCCAACTAATCAGAGTTGGACTGCAGGAATTCAAATTCAGACATTTGAATTTTGGTTTTCTTTATATGGTTAATTACATCAAATGTCTGGAATGAGCTAGGAATAGAGGATGGGAGTCCATCCTTTTTATTTTTGAGAGGGAGAGGATTGGTATGCAAATTTGAAATTGGAGGTGAAGGTGCAATGGAGGTACTCACCTTTTTAGCAATCATCAGATCCTTTGGCTAGAACGGCAGAGTGGTTCCACACTTAACAATTGAGATTGTTGGTTGAGGTTGCTCCTCTATCTTCTCTTTATTAGCTTACTAGGCTGACTGATTCTTGGACTGGGTAAACATAGCATATGATCCCTCAGATGCTTCACCTTCATTTTTGGGTTCATCCTGGTAATTTAGGAAACCAATGTTGGAGTCACCAGTCGATTCTTCTTGGTCCTCTGTGAAGAGATCAACATCATTTTCTTGATCAAACTGAGGTTGGAAAGAGGAATCATGTTCTATTTCTAGATACCTAACTTTTGAGTTGGTTGGAGGCACTTTAATGGCCAGGTTCCCTCATGGGGGAGGAAGATGATTTGTTTGTCCTTGATTCCTAGCAGCATTGCCTTGGTATGGCTAATTCTGAAATGTCCTCCTTGGCATATCTCTGTATGCAGGAGTGGATGACATTCCCTATGACATTTTCTTTCTAAGAGAAAGTAACTCATTGGCTAGTTTTTACACCATTGGGTCAGTGGTGCCAATAGGTGGGTATTCCAAAGATGAAGAGGATTTACCTCTGTTAGGATCTCTCCTTATCTTTCTTGCCAAGATAAGGTCATCTTCTACCTCAATAGCCAAGTCTTGAGTAGTAGCAAGGTCTATGTGTCCAGCCTGTCTCAAAAAGAAGCTCACTTTAGGTAGTTGTGAGTTGATGAAGAAGCATTTGAGGTTTTTAGGTGTTGGCTAAGCAATGGTAGGAATCTAGTTCCTCAGCTTATCAAACTTTGCAATGAAATCCCTCATAGGTTCATGAGGTTCCTTCTTCATTTATGTGAGCTAGGCCAACAAGGCATGTGCATCTTTTGTAGGCTTGAACCTTGCTTCAAATTTGGCTTTGAGTGTGTTCTAATCAGTTACTAATCGATCTTACAGGTGGTAGAACCAGTTTGTGGTAGCACCTTGTAATGTTTCCACAAATAGCCTAACTGCCACATCTTCAAATTCCACACCTATCATGCCACAAGCTATGCTGAAGGCTACAATGTCTTCATCAAGATGAACTTTCCCATCACCAAAGAATTTGGGGAAATTCTTCCTTAAACTGCATGGAAGTTCATGTAGAGGTGGAGTCAAATTTAGTGGGCCAAAAGAGCTACCCCAAGGGCCTTGAGTTGCCATGATTAGATTATGGAAAGCAGGGATAATAAATTTGGGTGGAGTATGTACAAGTAAAGCTCTGGTAACAACAGAAAAAGAAGCTCTACCTTGTATTGGTGACCTAGTATGGATGGGAGGAACACTCTTGGATCATTGAACTTGAGGTTGTGGAGGAAACAAATCAAAATTTCCTTGCTACACCAACTCAAAGACTAGGTCAACAATACCTCAAGTTTTCTAACTTTTGGTATAATGTGGAGTTACCAGATTGTAGGATAAAAATGAGAAAGAAGTGGTCTTACTTCAGCTTGAAGCTTGAGGCTTCAAACTGACGTTCTTCCTTAGTGGATCTAGTTTACAGACTAGATTATATAATGATAATGGATAAGGCTATAATGATAATGGGTAAGAACTATATGAGATTCCAGAGTGTACAATGGATGAGGATATGAACTGCTTGTTCAATATCCCTAGCGGGGTCACCAAAAAACTATTGGGTGAATATTTTGTCACCAGCGTACCGATGAGCAAAATAGGTCTGATCATCTATATCAAGGGAGATTGGTCATCCAAAGTTGCAAGTTTACCACATCCAAAGGGGATAAATCTCTCCTCTCATCAAGGGGAGGTTCCCTATAAAATATGAGGAATTATATACTATAAATATAAGTGTAAAATAACACTCAGGGGTAGGGTATCACCATCCATCTCTCTTTTTTTAGAGATGATGCTCACAGACAAAAGAGAAATCTTGGTGAAGACACTGAAGGCACTTCTCTTCTTTTAGAATTGGTCTTACAAGAAATATCAAGAGTACTTTCAGGTAGTGATAAGTGACTGGTAATAGGGTGCAGTAACTAGCAGAATGAAGTGTAGCACAAAGTCTCCACTTTAGCTACCCAAATGGTGACATACAAAGAACAATGAGGGCAAAAAGTTGTCCTAAGGTCCTTTACATAGAAATAGAAAATTAAAAAATAGACTAAAGATAATCACAAATAGCACAAACTCTTCCATAATTGACTTCAAAACACCTTCTTGGTTACTTCAACAAATCCTACTTGTTAGTTAAATAAACAAGAATGCTTCTAGGAAACAAATGTAAGAACAATTTCCTAGAATAGCACAAGCTATAACAACACAAAGTCTACAAGTATCTTGCTTTCTCATTCAGATAAAATAATATGAACAACAATCTGAGCTCAAAGTCTCAGTATTCACTTTTCAATTTGGGCAGAGTTTCGCTGCTATAAAAATGAAAAGTCTTCATTATCACAAAACCAAATTTTACAATATATAGTAGCCCAAAAAAGACTAGAGCACTTTTCCTTGGAGCGACCCATGTTACCTTCAATGATTTAAATGCATATGCAATTCTATCTAAAAGAACCATGCTAGAACCAGGCAACTGCCTTGACTATGGCATGTTATTTCATTTCACATGTCTTCTCTTGGGCCTGGGTCATCTTGTTTGTCTCCTCTTGTCTACGCAACTGCCCACTTTGTCTTTACTCCAAAGAGGACAAAAAAGTAGCACCTTCAATGTTTAAGGGTTCAAATATCTATTTTGTGGACTGTTCCACCTACTGGAATAACTTTTATGCATATATTTCCCTCTTTGTCTCTCCCTGCTATGATATGAGCCCTTAGGCTACCTTTTCCAGCTTTGCCAGCTCTTTCAACTCCTCTCCTTGACTGTTCTTCCTCTTAGCCTTGGCTTTAAGGACTTTGAATGTATTCAAGTTTGTGCTCAAGCATGCAAAGATCAACAACTATTTTATTGCCATGAATTTGACATCTTTGGGTGCGTCATCATTGGAAAGCCAACGACTAGTTGGTTGCCCTAATTTTGATGGTTGCAGGGACGTCACCAGACTTTTGGATCTCAATAGCTAGTTCATGACATCTAACTTTGACATCTGTAAGCCCATTACTTTCCTTGACAATTCCTTCAACTTTCTTGTTTTGTCCTTCCTGAAGGAGAAGAATCCATTCAGGGTCTTGAGAAAGGCCTATTTTGGCCAGCGAGAGCCCCCCCACAAGGGTACATGCTCTTCAGGGTGATTTGGATGTCCTTCAAGATTTAATTCCTTTGATGGGCTTCATCCTTTCCATCATTTTGTCTGAAGGAATTGTTCCTTTCCTTCATTCTTTCTTCCCACTTGCTCCTATTTTTTGTTGGGATTTCTTTCGACATGATTTCATCTTTGCTTCGGGATTATTTCTTCAGACAAAAGTCTAAAGGAATTCCTTCAGAATGTTTTTTTGAAGGAATTCCTTTGCTTCATTCGGCCTCAAAATCAGTTCATTTGGTCCATGCCTACCCTTCGAAAGGGTTGTTTGATCTCCAAGATTGCCTTTCAAAAAAGTTGCAAGGGTCCTTTTGGCTCCTAAGTGCCCTTTGCAAGGGCACTTATCCTTTGGGCTCTTGGAAGACCTTCTTTTGAACTTCTTGATTGAAAAAAATGGCTAAGTGTTGAACCTGTTTCTTTCCTGCAGAGTCCATAGAAATGAGTTTGTAGATCTGAGGGAGTTCGTAGAAGTGAGAAACTAGTCTGCAGAGTCTGTAGTTTTGGGTCTATAAAATTGGTGTAGTCTATAAAAACTAAGTCTATAGAGTTTATATATTTCAAGCCTTGAAGTTCATAAAAACTGAGTCTGTAGATTTCTTCCTATAGAGTCCATAGATATGAGTTCAAAGAAATGAACTTGCCTGCAAAGTCCATATTTTTATCTAACCTTAAAAGAGTTTATAGAAATCTAGCTTGTGGAGTCCATAGAAACCTATATGTGAAGTCCATAGTTCCACCTATAGAGTCCATAGTTATGAGTTCATCAAACTGGGGGAGTCCGTAGATTTGTTCCTATGGAGTCTATAGAAAAGAACCTGCAGAGTCCATAGATTTGAGCCTGCAGAGTCTATAGAATCCTACCTGTAGGGTCCCTTAGCTAAAAAAGTTTGAAAAATAGAGAATTTGAAGGCTCATAACAATTTTTGAGAAGGGAAGAGAGAATTTTTTGTTTGTAGGACCAAAAAATAGTTCATGTGTTGTCCCAAAAAGGAGTGACAAATTTTGGGAACAACATACTTATCCATATCTAAACTGACATATAACAGTTTGGGATACCAAAATATCACTTGCATCACATTTTTCTAACATAACAAACTGCTTCCTTGAAGGATAACTTCCCAAAACTAAATTTTCTTAAAACATATACTGTTCCCTTGAAGGACAACTACTAAAATAAATAAACCCAAACTTAGACCACTCCCTCAAAGGATGGCTAAGTCAACTTTTTCAAAATCAATCAATTTAAGCTTCTCACATCAATCATCTTCCTAATATCTATCAAATAGAGTAATAAGAAACACTATATCAAAATAAAAAATAAGCAATCCTAAGAAAGCTATAATTATCTTTCATAATAACATTAATAGAATTTCTACATCGATAAATCTATACTTAGCATATGACATGGACTAGTCTATCATGGCTCTTAGGTCACCTATATAAGGGGCAAGTCATCCCCATAATCAGGTTAGAATACCTATCACCCCCTACCTATCACCCATTACATATCATCCATCTCGCCTTTTATACTCCATAAATCAAGGGATTTTTGAGCTTACTTAAAACCATGTGATCAAAATACCTTTTTTCTAACCATCAAACTAACAACAAATCAAAAGTATGATAGGGGCTTATGTTCATAATCCCACCCATATTTCCATCATGGTCTTTGTCAATCAGAGAGTTTATCCTCCTCCTTATACTTTTATAGCCACTTAGGAAGATGTGTCTTCCCCCTTTTTGAGTCAGTGAAACTAACCCATAAAACTAACAATTCAGTGAACCTATTTGGGAGCCACCTTCTCCACCCTTTTGGAAATTACCCTTCTCTTCCAAAACCAAAACAAAACCTTTGGAGATTACCTTTCTCTGTAAAAATTCAACCTTGGAGATTAGCTTTCTTCATAAAACTTTAACCATTGGAGATTACCCTTCTCCACTAAACCTTTTACCTAACCGAACCAATTGGTACATCAAATTGGGGCAACCCATTTGAAATACCACCCAACCATTGGGGAGTCACCTTCTCCCTCAACCTTTAAAGATTACCTTTCTCCATAAAACCCTAATCTTTGAAGATTACTATTTTATGAAAACCTTAAATAATACCAAACTAAGTGGTACACAAAATTGGGGAAACCCATTTGAATGCCACCAATCAACCCACTTTAGCTTAACCATAAGCCATTGGAGATTACCTCTCTGCACCAAGCACCTGACCATCTAGATATTACCCTTCTCTATAAACTAAACCTGAATCAAGTGGTACATCAAATTGGGGTAACCCATTTGAACATCACTAACCAATCTTTGGAGAGAACCTATTCTCTGCAAACCAACCATGAACCACTAGATAACACCCTTTCCAACCAACCAATAAACCATTTGACCACATCCACCTCAATGTTTGCCATTTTTAACCCAAACTCTCACATATTTCATGATTAAAATTGCATTGGTATTTTTAACCACACCAACCAAACTTGCCATGTTGACCATTTAAATTTGTACCACCTCATACATAACCAATCCATTTTTGTTTTTTAAAAGAGCACTTATTACCTTGGATACCTATGAGACACTGACCTTATCTAGGAGACTTATAGAGTAACCTGATCAGTTATGGCTAATTATATGGACTGGTTATCCTATCACTTTTAATTCTAGAATTGACCTTATTTTTACTAGTATTGGTAACCTTAGTCTTTAATGAGTCTCATCTATCACACTTAGTCATATTTTGTGTATTTTGTGGCTTCTCCCATAAAATATCCTTGTGTGACTCCTTGATGAGATTTCTCCAAAAGTTGAGGTCATTCATGTTTCAGAACAACCTTACATATAACTTCATCCTTCCCTAAGTGATATAGAAGCACATTGATGATGGTATATGGTAGTGTTCTACTAAAAAATTGATTCTTATCATGTTCTTGATAGTGCATAGGGAGAACTACTTATTTAAGGAAGTTGGTAATGGCTTCAAAATTATTAAGAATAATAGAGACATAGAAGAGGTGAGCATCAAGAGAGTCTTCTTATAATTATTTTGACTCCTCACCATTAAGAATACAATTAAGATGGTATAGTCCCATATTCTCTCTTCCTATCTTTACATTTATGTCAAATTGAAACTCCTAAAACAACATCAACCATAAAGAAATGCATTTGCCTAGAATCATCTTGTTGACAAGGTTTCAAAGAGCTTGATGATTAGTAAAGACTTTGAATGGTGTCACAAGTAAATAATGTTAGAATTTCTATAGTGTGGACATGATGGCCAATACTTCTCGCTCAGTAGTTGTGCAGTTTTTCTTTGCATTAGATAATTTCCTACTAGTAAAATGAATAGGATGGTTGATTCCACCATCTCCTAGCTATGCAAATACAACACCAACTATAATACCTAAATCATCTAAATATATGTGAAAAGGCTTTCTCTAATTTAGAAAAATAAATATGGGAATTATAACTAGTCTTTGCTTCAACTCCATGAAGGTTGCTTGGCATTTTAAAGTCTAGATAAACTTCACATTATTTTGTAGTATGGATTTTAATAGAGATAAAATAGTTTTATGGCCCTTGATAAACTTAATATAGTAGCCTATATGCCCCAAAAAATATCACACTTTGATAGAACTAACAGGTGGAGGCATACTCAAGATTATTATGATTTTTGACTAATCTACCAAAATGCCTTTGTTGTATATAACATGTCCAAGAAAAATTCCAAAGTGTGAAAAAACAAAAAATTTCTTCAAATTCAAAGTAATGCATAGAGATCAACATCATTCCAACATTAAACACAACATAGACAAATGTTCTTTGAACAAGGAGAAGACTTCCAAATCATCAAGGTAAACTTTAGGAAGTCATGAATGAAATCTTTGAATGTCATAACCACTACATGAGAAAACACTGCAGGTGTATTATTAAGGCCAAAAGGAATGACCTTGTATACAAAAGATCCTCATTATATTGGAAATATGTTTTTGGCTATATCTTCTTCTATGATTGGTATCTGATGATATCCACTAAAACCATTCATGAAATAATAAACTTCATATCCTATGATAGACTCCAAAACTTTGTCTATAAATGTAATTGGTAATGGATCATTGACATTGGCATTGTTCAAAATGTATTAATCCCCACATACTCATATTTCTCCTATTTTTTATGTTGGAGTACCATGGGGCTTACCCAATATACCTTTTCTACTAGATATATGATTCTTGTATGGTTGTTTCTTTGTAGTTCATGTGTACTCCTTTAGTTCAATATGTATCTCACCAAGAGATGGGTCAAAACATTAGACCTATAAGAATTTTGTGGGAAAAAAATCTTGATAATCCCTCAAAAGTTATAGAACTTCATAGACCTTAGCTTCCATCCAATAATCATAAATGTTTGCCAATTTTGGGACCTCCTCTGTCCTAATGTTTATGACATGATTTTTGAGAGGTTATTAATAAATGTTACATTTTTATTCATCAATGGATTATTTTATCCTTCATTTCCAATCCTATTCAAAAATTTAGATACTAAATAGATTAGAATGAAGTCATTTATGTCCTCAATTGTATATTATATCAAAAATGGTTGCTTATTCACATTGATAAGAGTTTATGGTCACCTCAATCCCAGTGTTTCTCTAAATTTTGTCTATTTTAAGTCTAAAGGAAAACATAAAAGAATGATAGGGATAAGTGATTAGAATAAACCTAGATTGGTTTGCACACTGTATCTAGATGTTGTGAGCACTCTTATTTGGCTGGGGAGGATTACCCATAAGTAAGAAAGCACTACCACAAGATGTTTGTTAGTAGATAAATAAGTGGGTTGCCAAGTTACGTGCTTGTTATAGGAAGTGTGAAACTTCCTTAGAGATGATAGTCCACTTTTGAGAGATAAAAGAGTAATAAATAACTAAAAGAGAGGTAAAGAGAGATAATATTATCATTATTAACAACTTGAATGCAGTAAAGAGTGATAAGGTGTAGGTGGTGTATTTTGTTTATATTTTAGAAGTTGTTTGGGTAGGTTTTGAAAAGGTTAGGGAATCCACAGTCACTGACATCGGTAGGGGAGTGACTGATATCGGTTATACTATTGAGGTCAGTGGTGAAGGTGACCAATGTTGATTAGGCTGCCAAGGTTGGTAGGGACAATAATTGATTAAGAGCTTACAGAAGGATTTTTTTAGGCCTAAGAGGTTGGAGAGAGTTATGTGTGTGTGTGTGTGTGTGTGTGTGTGTGAGAGAGAGAGAGAGAGAGAGAGAGAGAGAGAGAGAGAGAGAGAGAGAGAGAGAGAGAGAGAGAGAGAGAATGGTTTGGGTAGATTTGGTCAGGGGTTTGGTGTGTCAGGTTAAGGGGAAATAAGTAAGGAATCTTTGTAACTCCCTCATGGGGGTTCAATCAAGAGTATATAAAGAAATGAATAGTAGATATGAAGTGATAGCAAAGTAAATACTTAAAATACCTACAAAATAAGTGATGTACTTAGTTTCAGTGGTCACTAAATGATAAGTGCCAGATTGATGGTCCTTATCAGGTAGTCCAAACCTGAATGCCTAAACAAAGAGAATAAGTAGTTGTTATTGGTCCTTAATAACTTAGTTCCTAATAATGAATGACTTATGTAAGATGATAGTAATCCAAGATGTATAAATTTGAATTATGAGAGCTTGAATGCAAGTAATAATGAATTTTATTGATTTATGTTAACTTGAACTTTAGTTTGGATTTTGGCTTATATCACTAATGTTAGTGATCCCACCGATGTTGGCCATGGGTTGGCTGAGGTTGATGGCCCTAGAATAGTTAAAGCTTACTATTTTTGGCCTATTTTATATTTCTCTTCATGCCAAGTGTGGCACATATTACAAAATGGGGACCAAGTCTTGGGTAGTTAGGATAAGGGGACAAAGTCTTGTGGTAACTCATCAGGTGAGAATTAGTCATAGGGTGAGGTGGCTAGGTAAGGTGGAAAATAGGGGTTTTTAATTAACTTAATTTAGTATTTTAAATTAATTAGATGTGTGAGGGGTAAAAGCATGGGTTAGGGAGGCTAATTGTTATTATTGAAAAATGGGCTGAAAGGGGTTTTGACAAAGGGAGCTACACACATGTGTGTGACATAATTCTAGTTTCTATATTTTCCCCTTTTTTATTTTAATTTATACTAACAAGTTTGTAAGACAAAAATAGGAGTTAGATGCTCCAAGTGATTAGATGAGGTATCCCCCCTCAAAATAGGAATCAATAGAGGAGAAACTAAAATCATGTATTAATTTAATAAAAAGGTAATTGGGTGAGTGGTGGAAAATTTAGTATCACTTCATATGCATATAATACTATGAGATATAGTTGATAAATTTAAGAATAGACAAGGTTGAGAAGGAATTATATATAAATAACCAAATCATAGCTTTTAAGTAATAGCTGATAGGTCAAAACAATCAAAGTTATAGCTCTAATGGTCAATGTGTCCCAGGTATCTGAGGTAGGAAGTGCCTCTATGAAATAAAAAAGGTTGAAGGTGACAAGATGAGCTTGGTTTCCATATAAAACACCTAATATACATGTGTGTGCATAATAACCAACTATAATGGAATAACATAAGCAATCAAGACAAACAATGCAAGGTTGGTGTAAAAGGGTTAATGAGCGAGGAGATATTCATGCTCTCCAAGAAAAGTCATCATGGGTGAAGATTTAAGTGATCTCCAATGGTGTTTGTCATGGTTGGGGAGATATATGTGATCTTCAATTTGGTAGTCATGGTTAAGGAGATATACTTGATCTTCAAATTTCCCCAGAGTATGGGTAAAGTCTAAAATGTTAGGGCTGATTTTTTTGGGGGAAAACATTATTGCAATGGTGCTTATGTTAGTGACATTATTGATATCAATAATAAATAGTGTTGATGTTAGCACATTGGGGTAATGTTGCTAATGTTGGTAGGCATAAACACTGACATTAGTAGATTAGGTCAAGCATACCGATGTCAGTGGCTAACCAAACCTAATAAAAGGGGGTTTGGTGGCCAACCAAACTCATTTGTAACTTGTGATTGAAGAAAAAATAGAGATATGAGAGTGAATGAGATGGCAGAGTAAGGAGGGGACCTAGTGGGAGGTGCACCACCACAAGAGCCAACTATTTCAGCCTAGAGGAGATAGAAAGATGAGGTAATATCCTCTACTAGTTGTTTTTAAACTTGATTTGGTTATTTGGAGTTTTTAGGATAATTTAGAGGTGGGGGTATAGGAAATATGAGTAGAGGGGTAGGAAATAGGGTAGTGTAGTTTTATGATAAGTTAGGGGGAATTTGGGGTAGGTTTTTAAGTTAAAAGTAGAGTTTTAGGTTTGGGTCATTCAGCCTTAGGGCCAAACCAGTCACCAATGTTGACAAGGTCCACTAACGTCAGTCAACATAGCATCAAGGTCGATAGGTGTCTACCAACATTAGCTAACACTAATGTGTAAAAAGTGTTGACATTAGCATTAAAGCTGACATTGGTGACTCTGAATAACTAGCCAAATAGGAGAAAGGGTTATTTTGGATCCCTAGTGGAAGTAGTCAACTAGCCTAATGGTTGAGATAACCTCAAAAGACCCCATGTCGACTGAGTGTTTCATATATATCTTGGTTTAGAGCCTCAAGCTAATGTATTTCTCCTAGAGATAAGGTAAAAAAGGTGGTGATAGAGTATATTAAAAGGTATATGACTTGAGTTGTGTGTGTATGGATGCAAGTGAGGATGGAGCTGACATTATGGGATCATCTACCAAGATTTTTGATGCATATGAGGAGAGATGTCACTCTAGATGAGTGGGAACACATGGAAGCCATGGGGTTAGGAGGAGTGTGATGGTATTGTCAAGTCACCCAAGATGTGAGCCTTATGATATCATTGATCAAGAGGTGAGATCACACCACCAACACCTTTCATCTACCAACTGAAGAGCTAATAGTGACCTAGGAGGATGTCTATGGGATTTTATGGCTACCACTCTAGGGTGAGGAGCTCTTCACATGCTTGAGAGAGGAGCATGATATCCGCATGGTGGCATTGTGTGGTGAGTATATTAGTGAGGTGACTTATCATTCTACAAGTTTTGCCTATGATCTATTATATATGACCAATGAGGAGCAACATCAACCAAGCATCTTGATGATGATAAAGATCATGGTGTATGCATTATCATATGCAGATGGTAGTAGATTTTTTATTACATTAACAAGTGTGCTTGCATAGATGATTGAGTAACAGAGTATTTTTATATGGGGTCTAGTATTTTTAGCATAGTTATATAGATAGCTATGGGGTTTGAGACTCTGATGGTGATATAATTTATGTGTCATCCATCTACTACACTATTGGGCATATAAGCACATTGTGGTGACATGACCATTAGAGTTACCTACCATGATTCTAGCTAGCTTTAGGGTTGGTTTTAGATAGTGGAGAGAGGGCATGGCACAGACCCAAGTGGATGGCATAATGTGTGAAATTGCCTATTATAGGCACATGATTGAGGGTTTAATCCTTATGGATATTTTGAGAAGACCGTACCTTACATACCTAGTTTTTAGAGGATAAGCACAACAATTTATTGGTTTATAGAGCTCACTATGGGTCAGGGGGAGATGAGCTGGTGAATTAGAGATGGTACCTATGATATGAGTTAAGAAGCAGTTTGGTTTATTATAAGACATTCCACATGCCTTCCCTTGATATAGGAGGGATGATATAGAGGCACCCCTACCATTACCCTAGTAGATAGATGGGCTAGATTTTGAGGATCTACCAACAAGGCTAGGTGTTGGAGATTAAGGGTGCAAAATAGCATATACAACTTAGTGGGTAGGTGTACATCCCATAATGAAGGTCAGGAGGCCACCACCAAATTTATAGGGGTTAGTGAGAGGGGTGCATTTGTATAAGCATGAGATGTAGCTCTAAAGGCTATAGGTATAGCATAGGTATACGTATTAGCCTTATATGGGTAGGTTGTGACATTGTAGGGCCAAGTTGGGGTATTACAGAGCCAGGTTGTAGCACTACAAGGCTAGGTCAGAGTTTTACAGGGTCAAGTAACTAATATGAGAGTGAATAAGGATAGCCTTAGAGTAGCATGCTGGGTTGTTCTTCCTCTTCTACCACTATAGGGACCAGTACAGGTTGGGCCATCATCAAGTGTTATGCAACCTCCACAGACTGTATCTCTAGTGAGATAAACTACTACCCTAGATGAGACTACCTATTATGAGAAGGCCATCAAAGATTTTCTATTGATTCAATGGTATTTTGAGTTCAGGGAGCAAGAGAGATCTATGTCACATGCCATAGCTTCTACCTCACATAGATGTTGATGGGCTAAGAGTGGCAATGAAACTACTTCATCATGACCACGTAGAGAGCCTTAATGATACTAAGTGCCAAATTTTGTCATTTTTTATAATATTTTCTATATGTACACTGGACTGTGGGCCAAAGATGTGAGATGCATATTTTGAGAGAGATGATATTGTGATGATGTATATTTGTTATGATCATATATATTTGAGATGTTTATTTATTTGTGATTTTGAGATGTATTTATGATGATTTTGATGAGGATATTGACATAGATGATGATGATGATGATGATATAGATGATGATTATTTAATTTTATTTTAATTTTGATTGTAATTTTGATCATGTTAGTTGGGTTAGACTATCCATTCCCATATATGTGATGGTATATGCATAGTTGGTTTGTTAGTTTCATCTTAGCATTTTTCCATATTTTGTGATGGTGTATGCTTAAAATGAATAAATTGGTTATGTTAGATTATTTTAGAATTTTTCCATATTTGTGATGGTGTATGCATAAAATAAATTGAGTAGGCTTTGATAGTGTTGGTATGACATTGTTCTTCATCTCAATAGAGAGATCGACATGTGATGTGGATGGGAAAATAAAGAGGTAGAATGCTCACACACTGGCAAAGACCATAAATAGAACATAAATAAGCTTAGGAAAATGAGCCTCTTTCATGCCTTATATCTTTGAACCATTGTGTTTGTTAGAGAAGTGTCATGTTTACCTTATATTAAGTGAGCTTCACAGTCCCTTGAAAGAGTATGAGGGGAAAAAAGGGAAAAATGGGGGAAAATGTTTGGGTAGCATAACCTACAAAGTGGAGATGATATGCCCTTTTTGTGGGTGACCCAAGAGATATTATAGGTAAGTCTATGACTTAAAGCTTCTTTTCTTTCTGTAAGTTGATCAATACGGGAAGCCTACAATGGGATTTTGTATGGGTTAAGGTCGTATAAACCTGATCATTATGAGAAGCCTTTTTAATTTGTATTTCCCTTTGAAAACAAAGCTTGGCTTATCCATACTTCAAGGGAGTGGTCTAAGCATTCATTTTTAAGTTTAAATAGCTATCCTTCAAGGGAAAAATCTATTAATAGTAGCAAAGGGAAGTTACATAACTATCCTTCAAGGGAGCAGTCTACCTTGAGAAGCATGACCTAGGATTTTATAACTTGTCACATATCCCATTTATTTTTTTTATTTTTTTTGCTTTTAGTCATGGACAAGACTACAGAAGCTTAGGAGTTTTCCACTTTGAGGGAAAAACCATACCACTGCATAAGTTAACTAAGTGTATAGGAGTAAGAGTGAAGAGGAAGGGAAATGAATGTAGTAGGGATGCTCAAGGGAGGAGCTCAAGTTAAATGTGAAGTGAAGTGACATTTTTTTAACAAAAGAATGGTCATAGGTATAAGGAATTTAAAGGCTCAGGTTCTGGCCTTCCATCAAGAGAAGATAAGTGATAAGTGTAGAGAGGATTACAAAGCAAGTTAGTCAAGCATTAGTCCATAAACAATGAAACATGCATAAATAACTAACTAACCAAGCCTATCTATTCCTATGGGAATTACAAAGTATAAAAAGAAATAAATGAAAGAAAGCAATGTCATATTACCTTCTCAAATGGATTCACCATACCCATGTGGATCAAAAACATGTTCTCCCTTGATCAAGCATCCTTGTATTTTTAAAAAATTGTGGTAAGCTCCTCTAATGCCTCAAGAACACTCCATAAAACCTAGGCTCTTAATTGTAAACCACTAAACTAGCCTATCAATGAAGCTTTATGGAAATAATTTACCATTATAACTTTGCAATATTCAAGCTTTGAAGATATTTGAGCATAATAACCTTGCACCAAAATAGCCTTTTGAAATGATCTTCATGGCCTCTCTATTTATAGATTTTTGAGATTGGTCAAGATTAACCATGACCATCCATCTCAAGATTGAGATGTGTGGCCATGGATAATCCTAATATTTGGAAATGAATCCATAAACATCCTCAAGATAAATAAGCATTAAAGAGGCATGAGAGGAATTAACCAGGAATGGGTGACCCATAATCTTGATATTTGTGTCATTCATGGCCTAGGGATGTCTCTCCAAGAAATGATGTCACCTGATGATTCAAATAATAGGAATTAATTTTCAAAAATAATATTCAACAAATTTCATGGAAAATCCACTTAAGCTCTTGATTTGGTTTAATTAGCCTTAAACAAGGTTAATCAACATTTATGTAATTAGCTGAAAATTGGTCATTAATTAATAGAAAATGGTCAAAAAGTCATATTACTGAGTTGTAATTTGACTCAAGAAGAATTAGAAGGTGATGTTAGATGCACTGGAACTATATTCCCATTTAGGATGTTGCCAATAGAAAATAACAAAGGTACATGATGTGTACTGATGAATTAGAAGAAAAGAGTGATCTAAAGCACTAAATGGCAAAATTGTCATTTTGACTCAAAATGATTTGATCAAAGTTAGTTGGCCCATAAAATACATTGCCCCATTTAGGGATACTTTGACCTAAATTAGCACTTGTAAGTGATAATTTTAAACTATTTAATACGTTTTATAGATTTTGACCTAAAATTTGCATTTGAGTGTAATTCGAGTAAGATTGAAAATTTCAACATAAATGATGTTAGGAATTGGATGTCTAAAATAAGTTCCTAAGCCATACTTATGAGTTATGATATAAGGTCCAAGCCAATTAGGAGAAAACTTACCCCATTTGCTTTTCTCTATATTTGTCACGTGTTGATTTTATTTTAAGATGAGATCTTCTATATTAAAATCTTGCTCTTTGAGGCTTTTTGTTATAAGTGCATTTGATATGCTCTTGATAGATTTAAAGGTGTTTGAGGGCTATGAGATGACACTCATCAAACAATTCAAGTTTAGCCAAATGTTCTTGGTGAAAGTCATCGTTAGTATGTCTTGTAGAGAAATGTGAAGAGAAGGAATATGGACTTCAAGAGGCAAAACAACCTCCATCTTATATACCAAGGAAAAAGGTGTAGCACCCATAGGGGTTTGAATGCTAGTGTGGTAAGCCCATAAAGCAAAAGGAATATGTGTGTGCCAATCCTTACCCATGTCATTGACTACCTTCATGAGAATTTTGGTCAATGTTTTAGTAGAAGCTTCTACTTATCCATTTTCTTATAGATAGTACGGTGATGAGAAGCTTAATTTGATTCCAAATGTATCAAAAAGACTTTAAATAGTCTTGTTTTTGAAAGATTTGCCATTATATATTATAAGTTTATGTGGGACACCAAAATGATAGATGATGTGATGGTTGAAGTCAATAATTTTTTCAACTTTAGTAGAGATGAGAGGGATGGCCTCGACCCACTTGGTGAAGTATTCAATGGCAGTAATGATAGAACGATGATAAAAGGATGAATGAGGGTTAATTTCCATGATTAGATCTAAGCCCTATTAGGAAAATGGCCAAAATTCTTTGGTGACTTGTAATGAATGACATGGAACATGAAGGAGGTTATCATGTTGTTGACACTTGACATAATGTGGAACATAATCAACATAGTCTTGATGAAGTGTGGGTCAATAATAGCCAAGTCAAAGGATACGCTTGGAAACTGCATGACCATTGAAATTCCCACCACAAATCCTATTATGTACTTTTTTAATGGTGAAGGTATTCTCATTACTTGTGAGGCATCTAAGAAAAATACCATCAAAACCTCACTTGTAGAGAAGTCCCCATAGCATAGTGTAATGAGCAACATGTTTTATGAAGGCACATCTCCCATTATTAGAGAGATCAGAAGGGGTAATAAAGAAGGAAAGATAATTTATGAGTTGCTTATACCATAAGTCATGTGGGTTGGATGTTACATTTCCAATAAAGATGATGTTATCTGATACATAAGAGGGTAATGTTAAGCAATGCACAGTGATAGATTCTCAAAGAAGAGGATGAAGAGGGTATGTGTGAAGCAAGTGAAGTCATCATGTCAGCAAACTTGTTTATAGATTGAGGAATAGTTTGTAAGAGATAAGATTCAAGTGATCCCAATAACATATCTACATGATGTTTATACTGCTATAGAATTTAGTTTTTACATAGGTAAGAACCATTAACCTGGTTAACCACTAGCTAAGAATCACCAAAAATGGTTATGGATTTGATACACAAGAAGAGATCTATTTAAAGTCCTAAAATCAAATCCTCATATTTGGCCATATTGTTAGTGCATTCAAAATCTATTTTAAATGACAAAGACATAGGCTTGCCATCTAAAGAAATAAGAATGACCCCTACACCCCCATTGTATTGACATTTAGATCCATTAAAGAACATCATAATTTTATAGGAGATGTCATCAGTGGAGAGCATTATAATGGATTCATTAGGGAATTTGAGGTTTGAAGGTTGATTATCAGGTAAAGGGGTAGTAGCTAATTGGTTAGTGATTTTTTGCCTCTTAATAGACTTTTGTTGAATGAATTATAAGTCATACTAGATAAGAAGTATGAGCCACCAAGCTATACGTTGGGTGTGATATGGCTTGGAATGCATGTATTTGAGGGGATCAATATGGGTGACTACATAAGTTTTGTGATTTAGGAGATAATGGTGAAGCTTGGAGGCAGAAAAGACTAATGAAAGAAAAAGTTTTTAGTATGGGTATATCAAGTCTCATAATCAATAAGTGTATAGCTTAATTAGTAAACTATCTACTCTCGATGTTGGTCATCTTGATGTGTAATCATAGTACTTGGAGAATGGTCTATTATGGAGATGTATAGGTAGAAATGCTGATTTTCCTTAGGTAGAATAAGAATTGGTGGGGAAAAGATATATTGTTTAAGTGCATCATAATATTTTTGGTAATATTTATTCTAATGGAAGGAGACATCCTTTTTGAGGGGATGGTGAAGGGGTTAGCAATGATCTGACAATTGGGAAATGAAGTAGTGAATTGACTGACATTTACTCTTTAGGCTATGGAGTTGTTTAATATTAGTAGGTGGAGGCATCTCTATGATTGATCTAACCTTAGCAAGATCAACTTTGATACCATGGAGATAAATGAAAAAAGCTAAAATTTTATCAAAAATAACTCCAAAGACACATTTCTTTTGGTTCAGTTGAATGTTATATTGGAGGAGATGAGTAAATATGGTTTTGAGAATTGTCAAGTTGTCTTAATGAAGTTTAGACTTACTGAGTAAGTCATCCATGTAACCTTCCATAATTTTGTGTAAGAGATCATGAAAAATGTAGGTCATAGTCCATTGGTAGGTCATACCAATGTTCTTTAGGCCAAAAGGCATGATCCAATAGCAAAAATTCCCCCATGGGGTAGTGAAGGTTGTCTTATATTGATCCTTAAGAGTGACTAGAATTTGATTATATCTAGAGAACCCATTCATAAGTGATAGCATCTCGTGGCTGGTTGTTAGATCAACAAGTTGATTGATACTTGGTAATGGAAAGTCATCTTTTGGACAATCAAGGTTTAAATCATGATAATTAGTGAAAATATGGATTCCCCTAATCACTTTTGTGATAGGAACAATATTAGAAATCTATTGTGAGTAGTCATGGGTTGGATAAAGTTAACATAAAGGAGAAACTGAAGCTCTTCTTTGATAAGGAGAACAATATGAGGATGCATCTTGCAAAGCTTCTGCTTAATAGGTTTAACATCTTGATTGGTGACAATGTTATGGGTGATGATAAAGGGGTCAATATAAGGCATGCCATTATAATACCAAGCAAAGGCTTTGATATGGTTATTAAGAAATGTGGCATAATCATCTTGTTTAGAGGAATCCAAAGGTTGGCCAATCTTGAAGACGTGAGGGTTATCATGAGAGGGTAGATTGATGTCAATGGTTGATTCATTTAACATAGCTTGTGTTTCAGATGGGAGCAAACATTGGATATAAGAATCATCCACACCCATGTAGGTAATAATTTTGTCATCATATTGACATTGGACAATGTTAATAGCGGGAGAGTCTTCATCAATTATTTTAAGATGAATGAGATGAAGGGACCTTGTTTCTTTACCCTGGTGATAGGTGAGAGGCCCCAAATAGATGGCATTTATTGAAAAAAATTAGGAGGTATAGATACCTCTGATTAGGTAGGTGATGGTGGAAAAGAAGGTGGAAAAGGAGAGACTAGTTCTTTAATAATTGGTACATGGGAAGTTTTAATGAGTTTAGTTGGTTTGTCATAGCCCACTCCATGCCTCTTTTTAGAATTTTTGATGGTGTTCTATTAGGATATTCAATAGGCATATGGATACCATGTTCATAATGACCTAAAATAAATCCTTTATAGGCACGCCTATAGATATCGGTGTGAGTGAATCTTGGGTTACTCAAGAAAGAGAAGTCACAGGTAAATGGTTGTGGTGAAGAAGATGGCTTGCTGATAGTGGGAGTCTAATCAATTTCCCTATATGTGGTTGTGGTGAAGGATAAGGGGCCCATAAGGGATGACCATCCCAATGTGGGGATCATAATTTGGGTGCATATGAAGCCTTATATAATCTTTTGGAGTATATAACATGTCAAACATCAATAAATGATATTCATCGAGTGACAAACATTGAAAAGTCTCTTCCATGAGGTCCTTGTCAAGAATTTATGTTGTTGGTATCTGTGTAGCTAGGGGAATAAATCTTTTAGAAGATTCAAAAGTATCATGTGGGTAAGATGATGTTTTCAATGGAATGAGAACATCATTAGGATTATAAGTCATGTTTCATGTTTTAAATGGAGGTGGGTCAGTAGGTATAACATGTACTTGTGAATCATATTCAAACTTGACATAGTGGTACAAAGTTTAGGGTAAACATGCCATAGGGCATATCCAAGGTCATCCAATTAGTATTTTATATTATAAATCTCCTTTCATAACATATAATATCTCAATAATAGTGTGAGGACCTACACAAATATGTAAGACAATAGTGCCCACCATAGTAGCTATGGTATCATTAAAGAAGTAGAGTATCATATCAATTTGAGACATGTAATTGTCAGAAAGGGATATCTATTTGTAGTCATAGGTAGAAATAATATTAATAATATATCCCCCATTAATCATGACTCTCTTGACATGATTTTGATCAATATATGTGGTAATAAAAAGGGAAAAATCTTGATCTTCAGGGTGTTGAAGTGGAATTTCCAAATCAATGAAAAAAATCAAGGAGATGGAATTAAGGGAGCTGACCAAAGATGCAAGAGGTTAGGGATCATCCTATTGTACCTCAATTGCTTTCAAGGCACTAATCAAAACTTGATAGTGTTGGGATGATTTTTTGATTAACTCATACAAAGACATTTTCATTGGAGTTTGGTGAAGTTGTTTCACCATTGAACTTTGAATAACATCCGAAGATGTTGTTTTAGGAACACCCACGATGGAAATATTAGGATTAGGAGGAGGAGTGTCTTTAGTGAAGGGATGATCCCAAGGAGTAGCAACCTTTTCCTTAGCTTTATCTTTTTGGTTTTGTGACTGTGTGGCCACATTAACTATGTTGATCTGAAATGTAGGTGAAATAGGTGGTAAAGGGGTTACAACCACATATTTGAGTTTGAATTAAGGTGGAATAGTAGGAGGCACTACGGATGCAAAAATTGGAATAATAAGAAGGTTAATGGGAGTATCATTGAAGAGAGTGTCAACATCAAAGTGTTGTTGAATGACTGTTGTGAGGGCTTTACAACTCTTAATATCATGTCCAGATGAATGATGACATAAACATACTTGTGTATCATTAAACCAAGATGGATTCATTCTAAGAGGACTAGAAGGTTTAATGGGAAGAAGAGTTATTATGGAATATTACAATAACTGACATAGGGAAAAGCATTGAGAGCTTTCAAGTGGGCTTGCACTTGTTGTGCTAGTAGGATTGGACATCTTCTTATGTTTCAGTGTTGAAAAGATAATTTTACATGGTACTTTGTTTGGTGATGGTGTAGTTGCATGTCTTGATATCACTTTATTAGTGTCAGATGTGAAAGGCCTACCAGATGGAAAAGGTAGGAGTGGAGGTAACTTAACTTTTTATTTTGCTTGGGTCAACAATATTCCAACTAAAGTAGAGGGGTGTGGTCCCAAAATAGATAATAAAGTCAAGGGTTAAAGAAGGGATCAGTGAGATATAGGAAGCTTAACATTTTTCTATAATTCAAGCCAAAAAAAATCTAACTTGTGGTTAAGGAGTTAAATCTAATTGCACTTGTAGAAGAATTAAATTAGAGATGGGGTGTATACCTAAGGGCTTGATCTACTTTAATGTGGAAAATTCTTGTGAGGGTGAGGGTTCTGACATAGATGGCTAAAATTTAGGTGCTTTTGGTGAAGAATCTATAGCTTTGTCAAAGACCTTAGGGTAAAGGGTATTGAGAGGGTTAGTGATAAATTTTGACATTCATTGTGTTGGATAAAGAGTTTTAAGTCAGTCCTAAAATGCCACATGATCTAGCTTCATGGAGTCAAGAAATTCTAGACTTTTCACCAACTGTGAGAAGGGTTTATATGAAGTTAGTGTAGGCCTTATAGTTGTGTCTTTAGAAGGTTGAGGTGTTTGGGAAAGAGGGAAATTGTTGGTTTTTATTACTTCAAGCCAAAGATGATAAATAACTACAACAAGGTCCTCTTCGACAAAGATGAGAAAAGAGACATGGTCTACCATGGGTGGAGGAGAGGTAGGTGAAGAAGCTTCCTCAAGAGGGTAAGGCATAGGTATTATGGCTCCCTCAACATGTGAGTGAGGCATAGGTAAAGTATGATCCTTTATAGGTAAAAGAAGGGGTAAGAGTGGTATAATTGGAGTAGGCACAATAGGTCTCTCATCTATTATGGGAGTAGATAATATTGACTCCTCTAAGTGCATAGGTGGAGTGGATGGTTTAATACTCTCTATAGGTGGAGGAGAGGTAAATGAAGAAGGTTACTCAAGAGGGTATAATACAAGAATGATGTTCCCTTCAACATGTGGTTGAGAAATGGCTAGGGTGTAGTCTTCAAGTGGTAAGAGGATAGGTAATTTTGATGCAAAAGTAATTGGTATTACAAGCTCCTTATGTGGAAAAAGAAGTGGTAAAGGAGGCTCTTTCTCATGAGGAAGTGGACTAGGTGAAATAAGTTCTTCTACCTGAGGAGGAAGAATGGGAAAAACAAATGCCATTAAATATGGGAGATAAGTCAATGAAATGGGTGTCTCTTATTGAGGGGAAGGTTGAACTAGAGGTAAAGGAAAGACCATATTAACCATATGGATATTATGATCACTTGAGTTAGTTGTGGTCTGAATAATATTTTGATTCAATAAATGGTTAAGAAAAGGGAGTTTAAACACATCCATATTTTGATTAAGGGGTACAAGATTATCCAAGATGAGATCACCTCTATCAAACATGTCTTGAACAATGTTCTTGAATGTCTTATAGTTATTATAATTGTAGCCTTTAACTCGATGGTAACCATAAAACTCATCTTCCTTGTAACAAGTTGGAATAGGATGAGAGGGGTCAAATTGTATAAGAGGTTTAATCTAAGGTAGGGTTATGACACCTTGTTGTAATAGTTTCTCCAAAATGGATGTATATGACTCCCCAATAGGAGTGTATTATCTTTATTCATATCGTTGTTGGAATTGCTTGGTCAGATTTTGGGAAGACAAGGAATCAGATTGGCTTTTGGTTGTGGAAGAAGCTAACTTAATGACCATTGCATTGGTGGAGACTTTATATTTTTGGTTATAAGGATAAGTGTTAGAAGAGGAGTCATTTGATTTGGAATTGGGATTCTTACTATGCAACTTGACTTTGCCTTCATCTACAGTGTGAGCCTTGAGTTTCTATGCCATTGTAAAGGCCTCATCAAATGTGTGTAAATTTTATACCCAGAGCATGGATGAGATGTGCTTATCACATACCCTTGAGAAGAGCTCAATAAGCTTAGGTTGGGTAAGGAGAAGGATATCTGATTGATCAAGCTTCTCCAGTGAGCGATAAAATCTACAATAGACTTGTCACCAAATCGTCTGATAGAATAAAGGTCTATTATAGAAACCTTTTTAGAAATGTTAATAGAGAAATGGTCCAAGAATATTTATGCAAGTTGGATAAATGAGAAAAGGGAGTGATAATGTATAGAGCTATACCAATCCAAGGTATCACCTGAAAGAGACATAGGGAAAGTGCAATGTAGTAATGCATCATCATGTCCTATTAAATTAAAAAAATGTCTAAATGCTCTCAAGTGCTATTATGGTTCCTATTTACTTTGGAAACAAGTAAATTTAGGGAGTTCCCATTAGCTTGGATAAGGGTGAATAAGAACATAAGGATGGATGGGTTCATTATGTATTTGATCATAAGATAACACATTCTTTGAATTAGAAACAAATGTCTCTAGATTAGATATCTTGTCCATCAGCATCTTAATGAGGTCTAAAGGGGAATTAGTTTTGGGGATACCTCCTAAATTATAGGGAACTTGATAGGAAGCAGGAGTGTATGACATAGCTTGATGAGGTTGTGTTGGGGCAACATAAGGATAACGAGTCATAGGCTGGGGTGTGAAAAGAAAAGGGGCTTGTCCCATTGGGTTAGAGATTATGTTTTGGTTGGTTGTTGTTATTATAGGTTAGATTATTGGCATGGTTAGACTAGATGAAGGGTGAGTTGTAACTCAAGTAATTATATACATAAGGGTAGATGGAATACATACCACTAAATTTTGAAATAGAGTAAGACTTGACTGAACTAGTTGTGGTTTTGAAATTAGGGAAATCACACCAGGGTTTAGGTGGGATTGGGCAGTTGGCCATGGTAAAATTTCAACATTGTTTATATTTAGGTTACTCATCCAAGTGGTGCTTTAGGTAACCATTAGGAAAATAGCGGAGGCAATTAAAACTGAAGTTGTCTCCATTAGAGAGATTGGCATACCATAGATTGGATCACCTGAAGAATTACAGGTTCGGCTCATAGCAAGGTAATGTTAATGGGCTGCCACATTATGATCAATAAATATAACAAAATCTTGATCTCCCTCAGGCACAATGAGAATTTGGTTGGCGCTGGGAGTATGCTCTGTATCTAAAGTATGTTTCATGATAGAATCAAAAGTGAGAGGGCAAGGTGGAAGTGGTTACTGGCTTGTGTAATAGACAAGAATTTTGGCTTGAGCTCATGTCAATACCATGCAAGTGGGAGTATAAATAGTCTTAATACAATGTATTAGTGAAATAATAACAAAAAACTAGGTTTGAGTGTAGGTAAGTGGGTTATTTTAGCTTGTTTTTTTAGTAGATGAAAATTACACAGTCACCGACATCGATCACTTAACTGATGTCAATAGAAAAAGTTTTTCAATGTCGGTAGATAAAATCTATTAATGCTGATAGAATTAATTGATGTTGGTCACTATGATATCCTAGGAGATGGAAAGTTTGATGTTTTAGAAAATTAGAAGTTGAAACTAGGTAAAATGTGGATGTAAGAGGTCTGTATAAGAAGGAAGAACACTCTGAAAACTTGAGATAACAGGTTATACAAACTAAGTATTAGAAATAGTATTTATATTGTGAATCAAGAGGAAAACATCCTTACCAAATCCAAAATACAAAAGGCAACAAAAAAGCATAAAAAGAACATATAGTCAAAAAATATTAAGTCCTAAAGATTAATTTTTAGTCTCATTTTGGCTTATGCCTTAATTAGATAGTAAAAAGAGAGTTTGGTTATTGAATGTACTAGAAAGTAATCAAGAGCTAGTTTTAGGTTAGTTTTAGTGCTCAAGAGGAAATCTATGCTAGACCAAGTATGTGGTTTGTTATAGGAGCTTTCTCTTTGTACTTCATGGACCTAAAGCCAAGCCAGGATGCTTAGACAAAATATACCTTTTGTCTAGAGTTTATACTCTGCTAGAGAACAGAGTGGGTTCTCCCGTTGGGGTGAAATCTAAGAAGGATAACTGGGTAGGATAAGGTGATCCACCAGGTGATGAAATCCCAATGGTCCTTTTCTCAAGTGGGTTTATATTTTTTTTTTGTGTGAATGTGATTTGGTTGTGTAACATAGGTGCACTACAATTTATTCAAAATGCTTGTAATTAACTGGGTAAGTTAATATGCAATAAGCAAATAATGAAATGCAATACGTTTTAAACCCAAATCTAAAATGTTTAGATTCAAATGAAAACAAAGATGAAATAGGAGTAGAGAATGAAATTCACTATCCTAATGTGCATGCAATAAGAATTAAAGAAGAGATTCTTTGTAACTTGTAAAAAAAATGATAAATTACTTTTTGAGGCAAAGAGAAAATAAAGAAAATTTTAGTTTAATGTTTTTAAACAGAAAATAAAATGTTGAATTTTTTGTTTTAAGAGAGAAGAGAAGGAGAAAGTGTAAGAGATGAAATTTTTACTATAATTCACCTATATGAATGCTTAAAACAAGAAATGAACCCAAGGAATACTTGAGGGTCCCATCAGGCATGCCATAAATGTTTCTCTAAATTTTGTCTATTTCAAGACTAAAGGAAAATAGAAAAGAATGATAGGGATAAGTGATTAAAATGCACCTAGATTAGTTTACGCTCCATATCTAGATGTTGTGAGCACTCCTATTTGATTGAGGAGGACTACCTTCAACTAAGAAAGCACTACCACAAGAAGATGTTTGTTAGTAGATAAATAACTGGGCTGCCAAGCTACGCGCTTGTTCTAAGAAGTGTGAAACTTCCTTAGAGATGGCAGTCCACTTTTGAGAGACAAAAGAGTAATAAATAACTATAAGAGAGCTAAAAAGAGATTGAAAAAGAGATAATATTACTTTTATTAATAACCTAAATGTAGGAGAGAGTGATAGGGTGTAGGTGGTTTATTTTTTTTAATTTTAGAAGTTGTTTGGGTAGGTTCTAAAAAGGTTAGGGAATCCATAATTACCAACATCGGTAGGGGAGTGACTAATATTGGTTATACTATTGAGGTCAGTGGTGAAGGTGATCAATGTCAGTTAGGTTGCTAAGGTTGGTAGGGGAAATAATTGCTTAAGAGCTTGCAGAAGGATTTTTTAGGTCTGGGAAATGGTTTTGATTAGGTCTGGGAGCTTGGGGAGAGTTATGAGAGAGAGAGAGAGAGAGAGTATGGTTTGGGTACATCTAGTAAGGGATTTGGTGTGTCAAGTCAAGGGGAAACAAGCAAGGAATCTTTGTAGCTCCCTCATGGAGGTTCAGTCAGGAGTATATAAAGCAATGAATAGTATATATGAAGTGATAACAAAGTAAATACTTAAAAGACCTACATAATAAGTGATGTACTTAACTACAGTGGTCACTAAATGATAAGTGCCAAATCGATGGTCCCTATCAAGGTCCAAACTTGAATGCATGAATAGAGATAACAAGCAAGTGAATTTAGTCTTCAAGAGCTCAGTTCTTAATTATGATTGACTTACACATGATTATAGTAAGCTAGGATGTCAAAATTTGAATGCTGAGAGATTGAATGCAAGTAAGAATGAATTTTGTTGATTTATGCTAACCTAAAATTTAGGTTGGAGTTTGGATTATATCATTGACATCGACGATCCCATTGATGTCGACCATGGGTTGACCAATGTTGGTGGCCCTAGAATAGATAAAGATTACTGTTTTTGGGCTATTTTCTATTGCTTTACTATTTTTTGGGCTATTTTCTATTGCTCTTCATGCTAAGTTTGTCACTCATTAAAAAATGGTAAAAATAAGAGGTTAAGGAGGCAAATGATTAGGAATTTAGTTTTGAAGTGAGAATAAGTCTTGGGTAGTTAGGATGAGGGGACCAGGTCTTGAGGTGACTCATCATGTGAGAATTAGTCATAGGGTGAGGTGGATAGGTAAGGTGGCAAAAATGGATATTTAATTAACTTAATTAATTATTTTAAATTAATTATATGTGTGAGGGGTAAAATCATGGGTTAGGGAGGCTAATTTTTATTATTGAAAAATGAGATTAAAGGGGTTTTGACACAGGGAGCTACACACATGTGTGTGACATAATTTTGGTGTCTAAACCCATTTAAGGAGGTGCGTATCTGAGTTTCCACTGATATATGAAGTTATTTCCCATGTAAAAGTGCCTTTCACAATAGGCTCTATGCATTCCTATGTGTAATCATCATCTTGGTATAGTAAGTCAACTTCTGAACAAGTAGGAGATTTTGTAGACATAAATGCACACTCTTTGATAATAAACTACTTTACTACTAGATATGTGGCTATTGGTTTGGGCCTTCATTATTTTGATGTCTTTAGTTACTAAGTGATCAATAATTATACCTAAGGTTTGGTATTCTAGTATAAAAAGATGCATTTTGCTACATGCAAAGCTTTTTAGTTTTCCTTAGAATTCACCTTCATCCAACTAGTTTCTTGCAGTGTATGGAGAATTTTATTCAAGTAGAATTATGTAAGGTTTGTGTGATTTGTTAAGAGGAATGATAACCACTTTATCACCTTGGTGTACCTCTAATTAGTTTTACACCGTGTTGATATTCATCTAACCATTGTATGCCCATTTATTACATATGAGCATTATGTCCATTTATTACATATGAGCATTATGTCCATTTATTACATATGAGCATAAGGTAATGTGTTGTGGTTTTCATGTTGATGACTTCAAAGTCACCACATAATGTCAATTCCACAACTTTGATCTCCACATCTTCTAATCTACCAATAAGATCGACCTCTCCCTAATCATCCAAACTCAAGATTATGGGGTTGTAACTCAAAATTGGTCATCTAATGGCTTCTCAAGTAGACTTAGGAATCATATTGATTATTCTACCAAAATCAAAGATAACATTTAAAATATCATAACCAATAACCTCAATGTTGATATGGGCATCAACATCCTAGGGTTTCTTTATTTTGATGTATCTAACCAACTTCTCCATCTTTTATTACCCATGCTATACACATTCTAGAATATTATGCAGTAGGTTTGCGATATTTATGAGATATCTTTATTTCACAGTGTACTTAAAAGTTTTATAAGATCTATGAGTGCATTGACAACTCTATCCTAATGCATGATGTGCACGATCTGGATACATTTGCTCATTTCTTACTGTAGCATCTCCTTCAATGGTGTATTGATGTTGGATACTTTTCAAAATCTTCACAAATTCATACATGAGGCCCTTTTCTATAGCTAGATTTGGGTAATTATCTTATTTATATTTTTGGATCCCCTAATCTTGTGGCATTTTTAGTGGAGGAAAACATTGGTTTGCTTGTTGTTTTCATGTAACAACATTCAAAAATGTATTTTCTTTAGGTTTCATACTCACCATATTCACATTTTTAATAGCCTTGTCCTTTCACTGCTTCTCCAAAAGGGGATAATATTCTATGTCATACTAATTAAATATTCTATAGTATGCACATTATGAATACCTTTTTGGATTCATCAATTAATTTTGTTGGACATGATTATATTTTCCACATAGATAGCATTTCAAGGGAGGCCATTGGTAGTTATTGCCTCTACCCCTTGGTATCCTCTTATGTATCCACCTTGAGCTCCTCCTCTATTGGATTGATATCCACCTTGATACCCTCATTATGGCTATGAAGTTTTCCAATGTTGGTGCTACTAATTGTTATAATTCTAAATTATTATTGCATAAATGGTGGGGCCAAACTTGTTTGTTACTATTGCATTATGGATGATATCTAGGGTGTTGCATACTAGTACTAAAGGGATAAAGGTGTCAAAATTAACAAATAAGGGGTCCATCCAGCTAGACCTTGAGGATAATACTATGGTGAATATGGAATCCATTTTGGACCCTTCTAGGTTACACATCTTTTATCTACCTCTAGGCCTGGGATCACTGACTTCACCAAGGACATTTTCTACATAGTGATGGTGAATACATTTTAGTGATGCCTTATTTATGTTTCTATAAATCTCAATAGTTATTTTCATCATGATTAGATGACATGAAAAAAATTCAATACAAATTCTATGGGTTCTTGAAATATTACTATAAAATGTGGTAATTTGTGGTAGCATGACCTACTACTTGATAGAGTTTATAAAATTCTATCTTAACTTTAGGAAAATCATTTTTATGATGTCCTTCTTTTCCACACTCCATACACCATAGATTTAATTTAGGATTATTTGCCTTGTGATATTGCTCCATTCTTTTCATAAAATCTTTTAGTGTATTTTCAAACTTAGAATTGTCAATAGGAGCTTCTCCATAATCTTCAATCAGTTCTATATATAAGGCAATAGGTATGGCATCTACTTTCATAACATATTGAGTTTATACACCAGTAAACCTGATCTTGGAGTACAGTCCTCAACAAACCATGTAACTTTATCTATATCTATAAAATCAAATTCTACCTCATTCATCACATCAGAGAATTGTGGTCATAGTCATATACCAATTCTCTTGATTTTTGTTGTATCTCCTTTAGGTCTTTTATAGTCTGACTAGTATATTTCTTGATTTTGAATTTTGTGATGAGGTAGTCTTAAATGTATTTTATAATTACCTACTAAAGGTATTTTTGGTATATGAAATATAGTGCTCTACCAATTAGTGCCCCTACTAAGTCACATTGTTAAATAGCTTCATCAATGATGCCTTTATCTTGCCATATCATCTTGCAAGTTAGCAGGTATTGTTTAGGATCTATGGACCCATCATAGTTGGCTAAATTTATAATTACTCTTGGATAATTTATTATGTTTAATGGTATAGATGGAGTCTTTTATGCAACTATTATCAAAGGGGGATGTATTCTAAGTGATCCCGCCTATGTACTACTCTATGTACTAAGAGAATAATTGTGTGCACTTTGTTTATCTACACTTCTTTTTTTTGCTCAGTTTCAACTAATGTTATGGAATTTAAATCCTTTCTAATAGATTTGGTATTAATTTCATTACCCTAATGGATCATAAGTTTTGAAAATAGTCCTTCCTAACTATCACCATCATATCCACCTAGCTGAAAGCTTCTACTAAAATATAAAAGATTGGTTATTTACTATATATTATTATTATTATTATATGATTAAACCTATATTTAACCTATGATTGTATTTTATTTATTTATGTAATCCTTTCTCTTATGATAATACCCTTTTTTGTAACTGTGCACTACATTTATCATCTATATGTTCTACTTCTAAATTATTCTCACCTTCCTCTTTGCACATCTCATCTTCATCTCACTCTTCATCCTCTTATTCTATCTATCATCATTAATCATCCTAGTTCTTTGTTCTTCATTTGTCATTTCATTCATCACATCTTTGAATTCATTCATCATCTAATCTACTACTACTTTTAACTTTACGCATAACTACCTAGGTATTATTCTGTTTATTCTATTTGTTCTATTTTCTTAGTTCTCTTTCTGAATCCAAAATTGATTTCTAAATTTTTTTCCTCATGTCTCTATTCTATATTGAGGTTCAAGATTTACTTATTCATCTATTCATCATTAACCATCATGTACACACATCTCCATATACTCGAAGTGACTACTCCATATTGGCTAGAGTAGGCACCATGGCCTTATATACAACCAACTTCTTTATTAGGATAGGTAGTCATTGTAAAAAATTTCTTCTAATTCATCATAAAAATGGTCCTGTGCACTACAAATTTGGTGGTGTATCTATCTATGGTGGTATTAACCTAGTAGTCTATGGATCCTATCCAATTAGTTTCTAGTTTTAAAAACTGGTCTATCTTTTCTTCAGTCTAGGTAATTATTTCTTTTATTATGAAATTGAAGTAATTTTATTCCAATATGGTCATCTTGTTATTAGTAGTTTAGGTAATTTGGACCAAAAATTTTCATATATTTATCCATAAATATGATCCTAAATAATTTCACTTGTGGTAAGACTAGTCTCTTGACTGTGGATCCCTTTGGGGCTATCACATGAACAAGATGGTATGTTTTGGGGGCTTAAAGAGCTCTAAGGATGTGGGTAAGACATTTATCATGTACTCCACATGTGAGTGGAATATTATTAAATTTTTATTTAATGATTTCCATGTTAACTTCCATGTTATTGGAAGTGGGATTGATTTTCTTATTTTTAGGTAATTAATTATTATCTTTATTTATTTCCATGTGACTTCCTTATTTTTTGGGAAATTAGTTATATATTGGAAAAGGTAATGACTTCCTTGTTTCAAGGAGTTGGTTGTCATCACATATCATTGTAAAATGTGCCCTTTGGAGAAGGAGAGACAAACATGGTGAGTTCATTAGGTGGGCTTATGGATGAGCATGCTTAGGTGGAGGAGAGTTGTCACATGGTGGATAATGCTTATTTTGGATAAGTATTGTGTAATTATCCTTGTTGGGTGGATTTTCCTTCATTTTATATATATACAAGTATGATGTGACCTTTAAAGGTTGATGAGTTTTATTTGTAGAGTGTGGATTTTGAGAGATGGAGTCAAAGTGTAGATATTTTTCAAAGTGCATATGTTTATTTTTAGGGTGTGGTATAACAACTTGTGAGATATAGTATTATGTAGATGCAGTTGAAAGTGCATCATAACATACATGCATCATTTTTAGGAAGAGATTTTATCTCTGTGAGAGGTCTTTTTAATCTTGTTTTGTTTACAGCTTTTATTGAAGACTTAATTGGTCGATGTAGCCCACATTGGGTGAACCATGGTAGATCTATGATATTGTTTTATTTCTATTTTGTTCTCTCTATTTATACTTTCATTTAACTTTTATTTGTGGAATTGTTTCCATGATGCATGTTAGCACATAATTAGATATAATTTCATATTTAAACTTTGGTTATATGATTTAAATCTGGTTTAAATTATTTTGATTCTTAACAACTAGTATTAAAGCCATTGGTTGTGTTTTGCTGAAGTGGTAAATCACAAGAAATGTTATTAGCTTGAGTGGGATATATGGGAGAAGAGATCAGATTTAGGGATGAGAATTTTGATGGTAAGAATTTCTCTTTGTGGAAAATTCAAATAGAAGATTACCTATATCAAAAGGAGCTTCATCTCCCCTTGGAGGGGAAAAGAGGACAACTTGTAGCTATGAGTGATGCAGATTAGACATTTCTTGATAAGAAGGCATTGGGATCCATACAGTTATGCCTTGCATCTTCTATTACATATAACATTTTTGACAAAAAAATTACAAAAGATCTCATTAATAAACTTTGGAATTTGCATGAGAAACCCTCTACTTCTAATAAATTTTTTCTTATGAAAATATTATTTAACATGAAAATGTCTAAAAAATATTTAATTTCTAATCATCTAAATGATTTTAATACAGTTGTAAGTATGAACACTTATATTGAAATTAAGTTTGATGATTAAGTTAGGGCTTTGTTGATTTTGTGTTCTTTGACTGATAGTTGGGATAGTTTAGTTATGACTGTGAGTAATGCAGTCCCTACCAAAGGAAGCTTAGATTTTGAGGATGTTGTAGGTGTTATTCTTAGTGAGGAAATGTGAAGGAAAATCACTAGTGAATCATCTTCAGGTAATTATTTATCTATTGATACTAGAGGGAGGCAAAAGGATAAGAACAAAGGCAATCATGAAAAGTTAAATGGTAGATCTAAATCTAGATCTAGATCCAAGATGATATGATGGAATTGTTGGAAGAGTGGACACTCAAAGAAGGATTGTTGGTCACTTCAGGATAAGAATGCCAAGAAGGAGGAAATGAATGAGGTAAATGTGACATCAGGTAAATCATTTCAAGATGCCTTAATTATTTCTATGTATAATTTTTATAATTCTTGGGTATTAGATTCAGGGGCTTATTTTCATAATACCCCACATAGGCATTATTTTATTGATTATATTTAAGAGAATATAGAAAATGTTTATCTTGGTGATGATAAACCATGTGAGATAGTATGGAAAGGTTGTGTTCAAGTTAAAATGTAGAATGGGAACACATGGATATTTAAATATGTCAGACATGTGCCTATGTTGAGATGAAATTTGGTTTTAGTGGGGAAATTGGGTAGTGAGGACTTTTCAATAATGTTTATTGTAGATTCTTGGAAATTTACCAAAGGTGATCTTGTGGTTTTGAGAGGTAAGAAAGTTGGTACTTTTTATTTGACTAGTAGTGTTGATTATTGTGATTTAGTTGTTGTAGATGGACATGCAACTATGTGGAACTACAAGCTCAGTCATATGAGCCATAAGGGAATGGAGATCTTAAAAGACAAGTTTCTTGGATTAAATGATATTGATTTATACTTTTGTGAGAATAGTGTGTATGGGAAACAGAAGGGAGTAAAGTTCCTAAAAGTTGGACCCATAAAGAAATAGCACAAGTTAGAGTTGGTACATTTAGATGTATGAAGACCACCTTAATTATCTAAATGATTTTAATACAGTTGTAAGTATGAACACTTATATTGAAATTAAGTTTGATGATTAATTTAGGGCTTTGTTGATTTTGTGTTCTTTGACTGATAGTTGGGATAGTTTAGTTATGACTGTGAGTAATGCAGTCCCTACCAAAGGAAGCTTAGATTTTGAGGATGTTGTAGGTGTTATTCTTAGTGAGAAAATGTGAAGGAAAATCACTAGTGAATCATCTTCAGGTAATTATTTATCTATTGATACTAGAGGGAGGCAAAAGGATAAAAACAAAGGCAATCATGAAAAGTTAAATGGTAGATCTAAATCTAGATCTAGATCCAAGATGATATGATGGAATTATTGGAAGAGTGGACACTCAAAGAAGGATTGTTGGTCATTTCAGGATAAGAATGCCAAGAAGGAGGAAATGAATGAGGTAAATGTGACATCAGGTAAATCATGTTAGGATGCCTTAATTATTTATATGTATAATTTTTATAATTCTTGGGTATTAGATTCAGGGACTTATTTTCATGCTACCCCACATAGGCATTATTTTACTGATTATATTCAAGAGAATATAGAAAATGTTTATCTTGGTGATGATAAACCATGTGAGATAGTATGGAAAGGTTGTGTTCAAGTTCAAATTTAGAATGGGAACACATGGATATTTAAATATGTCAGACATGTGCCTATGTTGAGATGAAATTTGGTTTTAGTGGGGAAATTGGGTAGTGAGGACTTTTCAATAATGTTTACTGTAGATTCTTGGAAATTTACCAAAGGTGATCTTGTGGTTTTGAGAGGTAAGAAAGTTGGTACTTTTTATTTGATTAGTAGTGTTGATTATTGTGATTTAGTTGTTGTAGATGGACATGCAACTATGTGGAACTACAAGCTCAGTCATATGAGCCATAAGGGAATGGAGATCTTAAAAGACAAGTTTCTTGGATTAAATGACATTGATTTAGACTTTTGTGAGAATAGTGTGTATGGGAAACAGAAGGGAGTAAAGTTCTTAAAAGTTGGACCCATAGAGAAATAGCACAAGTTAGAGTTGGTACATTTAGATGTATGAAGACCACCTTAATTATCTTTTATTGGTGGTTCCAATTATTATGTCACTTTTATTGATGATACAACTAGAAAAGTTTGGGTTTATTATATTAAAAATAAATCTAATGTATTTGACACTTTTAATAAGTGGAAAGCCTTGGTTGAGAATGAAACAGGTCTCAAGTTGAAATGTCTTAGATTAGTTAATGGAGGTGAGTATTATAGTAATATTTTCTTTGATTATTATTCTAACAATAGAATCTGTAGGCAAAGGAAGGTTCTAGGAACTCCACAGTAGAATACGGTATTTAAAAGGATGAACAAAACAATAATGGAATGTGTTAGGAGCATGAGGTTACATGTAGGGTTGCCTTTACAGTTTTGGGTAGAAGCAATTAACATGGTAGTATATTTGATTAATAGAGGACCTTCTATGCCTTTGGATGGAGGCATTCTTAAATAAGCTTAGTCTAGTAATAATGTTGATTATTTTTTTCTTAAAGTCTTTGGATGTGAGACTTTTTCTCTCATTAAGAAAGAGGATAGACCTAAGTTAGAGGTAAAATTAGAGAAATACACATTTGTTGGTTATGGTGAGGATGAATTTGGTTTTCATTTATGGTGCATAAAAGATAAGAAAATATTTTGGTCTAGAGATGTAGTCTTTAATGAAAAATTCATGTATAAGGATCAGTTGTAGGAACATGAACATGAATAGAAAGAGTAGATAGTATTGGATTATATTATGGATGGAAAAGTATCTAATGAATCAGTTTAGGAACCTTCTACATAAGGAACCCAAATCCCTATGGTAAGAATGTCTTCTAGGACAAGAAGAGCACCTGAATGCTTTTCTCTTTCTTTGAATTGTTTGTTACTCACTAACAATGGATAATAAGAGTGTTATAATAAGTAATGCAGGTAGATGCTAGTAAGAAGTGGGAGCAAGCCATGGATGAGGAGCATAGATCTCTCATGGAGAACCAAATGTGGGATTTGGTAAGGATACCAAAGGGCAAGAGTGCATTTCCAAACAAGTGGTTATTTAGAATAAAAGAAGAAGATGAAGGGAGAAAAAGGTATAAGGCTAGGATGGTGGCCAAGGGGTTTGCACAAAAATTAGGTATTAATTTTGATGATATTTTCTCTCCTATTGTAAAAATGACTTTTATTAGGATTTTTCGTGGTTTAGTTGTAGTTAAGGATTTGTATTTAGAACAATTAAATGTGAAAACTACTTTTCTTCATGGTGATTTGGATGAAGAGTTGTATATGGAGTAGCCATAAGGATATGAGGTTAAAGGAAAGGAGAACTATGTGTTCAGACTAAAGAAGAGCTTGTATGGCTTGAAACAAGCTCCATAGTAATGGTATAAGAAATTTGATTGTTTTATGTTGGAACAAGAATATCAAAAGTGTAATTTTGACCATGGCATGTACATCAAACTTTTTGATGATGGTTTATTTATTATATTATATGTGTATAAGGATGGCATGTTAGTTGAAAGAAAGAACATACAACATATTCATCTACTCAAGAAATAACTTAGTGACTCATTTTATATGAAGGATTTGGGTGCAACAAAGAAAATCTTTGGTATGAGGATTATTCATGATAGGAAGGAGAAGAAATTGATTTTATTCCAATAAGATTATGTGAAGAAAGTATTGGAAAGGTTTAGCTTGTTTGATACTAAATCTATTGGTACTCATTTGGTAGGCCACTTTAGATTATCAAAGGAGTAGTTTCCCAAGATGAAGGTTGAAAATATTAAGTTGTCCAAGGTAACTTAATCATCAGTAGTTAACAACTAGATGTATGCCATGGTTTATACCAGGAAAGATATTGCCCAAGTAGTTGGAGTTGTGATCAAGTATATAAGTGATCCTAGTTATGAGCATTGGCAAGCAGTGAAATGGATCCTTCAGTATTTGAGAGGAACCATGGATGTTGCATTATGTTATGGTGGATTAGATACCAATTTTCATGGTTATGTGGACTTAGATATGGTAGGGGATATTGATAGCAAGAGGAGTAAAATAGTATATATATTTACTATTGCAGATACAATGGTTAGTTGGACTTACATAATACATAAGGTTGTGGATTTGTTAACCATATAGGTAGAGTATGTTACTAACACAGAGGCTAGCAAGGAGATGATTTGGTTACAGGAGTTATTTTAAGAGTTGGGGCATGAGAAGGAAGTTAGAAGACTACATAGTGATAGTTAGAGTGTTATTTATTTAGCAAAGAACTCTGCTTTCCACTCAAGGATAAAACATATTTAGTTATGTTATCACTTCAGTAGGACAACTTTGGAGGAGAACTTGGTGAAGTTGGAGAAGATTCATACTAGCCACAATACTATGAATATGATGACCAAGGTGGTCACATTGGACAAGTTGATACTATGTTAAGAGTTGGTTGGCCTTAGTGGTCATGCAACATGATATATTTTGTTCAAGAGAAATGGTCTCCAAGTGGGAGAATGTTGAGTGTGGAGCCCTTTGGGGATATCACATGACCATGATGGTATGTTTAAAGTATTAGAGAGATCCAAGGATGTGGGGAATGTATTTCTCATGTACTCCACATGTGAGTGGAATATTATTAAATGTTTATTTAATAAATGCCGTGTTAACTTCCATGTTATTAGAAGTGGGATTGATTTCATTATTTTTAGGGAATTAATTATTATCTTTATTTATTTCCATGTGAATTCCTTTACTATTGGAAGTGGGATTGACTTCCTTATTTTTAGGGAGATTATTTGTTTATTGGAAAAGGTAATGAAATCCTTATTTCAAGAGTTGGTTTTCATCACATGTCATTGTAAAATGTGCCTTTTAGAGAAGTAGAGATAAACACGGTGAGTTCCTTCTTAGGTTGGGATTATGGATGATATTTATTAGGTGGAGGAGAGTTTTCACATGATGGATAATGCTTATATTAGATAAAAATTTCATAATTCTCCTTGTTTGGTGGATTTGCCTTTACTTGTTATATATACAGGTGTGATGTGACCTTTATAGGTTGATGAGTTTTATCTATAGAGTATGGATTTTTAGAGATAGAGTCAAAGTGTGGATATTTTGTACAGTGAATATTTTTATTTTTAGGGTGTGGTATAGTATCTTGTGAGATAAAATATTGTGTATGTGCAAGTGAAAGTGCAATATAGAATATTTGTAGAATTTTTAGGAAGAGATATTCTATCTTTGTGAGAGGTCTTTGTAATCTTGTTTTGTTTACAGATTTTATTGAGGACTTTCTTGATGGATGTAGCCCACATTGGGTAAACCATGGTATATTTGTGTTATGGTTTTATTTTTATTTTATTATCTCCATTTATTCTTTCATTTAATTATGATTTGAGGAATTATTTTCATGTTGCATGTTAGTGCATAATTAGATCTAATTTTATGGTGATTTAAATCTAGTTTAAATTATTTTAGTTCCTAACATAGTTCTTTTAGATTCTTATTCTAAAAAATTCCATATTTTTTGGTCTAACCATGTTTCAATGTCTTATTACCTTAGTAACCATCTTAACAATTTTTTGTATGAAATTAGAAATGCATCATGTATATAAATCAATCTTGGATCTGAGAATATAGATCGTACCTACACTTTCAATTGGGAATATATTTTTAAAGTGGGAGCATTACCAATATGGGGATCAAATAAACTCGATTAGGGGATCACTTATCACAATACACCATGTTAGAAAGGGTTTCAAAACCTAAAGTCTAACACAATCACAAAAAAACCCTAAAAGAGTCCCAGGTTTAATTTTCACTCTATTGTAATAAATAAGAAAGTAAATTTAATCTAGTGCTCACCAAAGCTTGTGCCACAAAGTGAGAGTTAGAAAAAAAAACTAAACTAAACATACATAGAAGACATATGATAACATGAGTGTATACAGAATCCTAATGCATGGGAGAGAATCACAACTGCATTATCTATCTATTCTTATAATGAATAAATAAATTTAGGAATACTTACCTTCAAGATGAATGCACCAAGCCTCAATCTCTCCCTGGCCAAGGTTCCTTGAAAGAGATTATTGTGGTATGTAAGTATAACAGAGATAAATCAACTCTAGGCTACACAACCTATCTATGCATCCACAATAATTCTCCATAAGATAATATCCATATATACGAAGAAAATATGGAACCCTAAGATTTATTCCTCAATTAGAATGGTCAATATGTAGATGTTTGTTTTCACTTATTCTTATTCACTTGTCTATTGTCAAATGGCTAGAAATGAACTTGTATATAGAGGTGGATCTTGCCCTAAATCCTTATGAATATATTGCCTATAAAAGGTTGAACCTATATGTTTTTGGGAGGTAATTCACTAGGTCCCAAGCTATTTTAACTGAAGGGTTAATAAAATGCCAATTAAAAAATATCCCTAAATAGTACAGGGTCAACCTAGTCGACTTAGTATAGTCAACTGGTGAAAGGGGATCAAGGAAACAAAAAGGAGGATAAAGTATGAAAAATATTTGTAATGGGTAAAAATAAGACTAATCTTAGAGTAAAAGGTTTTAGGAGATGAGTGTATATATGGAAAGTGGAAAAAGGAAAAATAATCTTATGAAGCACCAATGGTATTCCTGCCCCTTTCTCAATGCACCCCTTAAGGCATGCACTCAATGAAATTGAGACTTCATGGGTTCTTACAAGATGTAAAGTGTCAGTAATAAATAAAAGTTAAAAATATTGTGTATACATATGCCCCACTTGAAGCTCATCATGTGTCACATAAGTGTAACACATGATGGTGTTTTGGGAAATAGAACATGATAACACACAACACTGATGCTAAATAAAGTATAGTAAGAAACACATAAGATAAATGAAAGGACACAATTGAAAAACACATAAATTTTCTTGCCTTAGTATTTTAGATAAATAAGTAGACTAAAATAGAAAATGAAGGCATCCAATGTAAAGAACATTAGGTGAATTTGTAAAAGTTAGTGCAAAAAATAGCCAAAAATTGATTTTTTTGAAATTAGGCATATGATAGTGGAAATAGTTTTCTACATCATCATGAATCCAACGCATTTTATGGTTTGAAAAAATTAATTAATAAAAACAAATATATAAGCAAAATAAGGAATCTACCTAAAAATAATTGAAATTTTTGAATTGCTAGAAAGTGTTTTTAAATAGGGAGAAAGACAAGGCATTTGGTTATTTTGACTTAAGAAGGAGAGAAAAAGAGATTTGGAGACCAAATGAAATAGGATGATGAGGAGATGAAAATTTAGATGAGGGGGAGCTCCAGGAGCAGCAATGGGTGCACTACAAATATGTAACTATGAATCTTAAGCTAGTTTTGAAATATTTTAATGAATTAAGTGTATTTTTAGAAAAAAATATTTTTTAGCATTTATAGATGTCAGAATGAAGAAAAATTAGATTCTAAGGTAGGAAAAACTAAGATGGTAAATGGGTTTGAAGGAATCAGGGAGAAAACTACTAGAAGGCACTTTTTTAGGAAAATGCAAGGGGTCGATAGGGAAAGACAACTAGGTCAATCTAGTCAACCCAATAGGTTGAAAATGAGCAAAATTCACATTGCCGACCTAGTTGGTATGTACTAACCCTATATGTTTTATAGACTACTAACCTAGTATAGTTTTGCCAACTGATTTGAAAAGTCCATAATGACAATACAGTACTAGGGAGGGGAAAAAAAGAGTGTTGACTTAGATTTTTAAGTCAACTAGGTAAAAACTAGGGAAACTTTGGTCAATCAAGGTTGACCAAAGAACTAGAATGGTATGAAAATGCATGAAAAAGGCTAAAAGAAGAATAAATTGGCCCAAAATGACCAAGTACAAAAAGAACCAAGTAGGATAAAAATAGAAAATATTGAATGAATTAAAGTAATTTAGGCTTATTTTTTATTGAAATTATACAAAGAATATATTATTATCTTACATGGCATGGAGGATCTAATGCATTTTTTATTGTTTTATGATTATAGGGATGATCCAAATTTTGGTGATTGGTACACACATCATGGCTACTAGATCTATTGGAGTGTCTGATGATTAAAGATAGAGCTAGACTAGTATTTGTAGGCCTAAGAGGGATAGTTGATATGTGTAAGATTCCCCTAAGTGCTAATTTTTTAGTCATGTTCCTAAGATGATGGGAATGACTGACCAACACCTTCAAATGGGAGGTGTGTGGGGATGTGGTAGACATAGTTATCACTCTAGAGAATGTACATGCCATCTTAGGGCTACCAATAGTAGGAGAATTGGTGACTACAAGTATACCGGATAGCATGGAGGAGAGGAGAGCCTTCATTTTGTGGGATAAAAGATTAGAGATGTTATTGGTAGGTAGGAGAGTTAGTATGTTTAACATATATACATCATAGATTCTAGATATTTAGAAATTTATGATAGGGCTTATGACATAGTGAGTGTTATGTTACAAGTTTGATGGAAAGGTACCAATATTCATGGTAGCCTTGAGTAGGATGATCTTAGAGGAGGGAATACTATATGATCTCTATTATATCATATGGGTTTATCTTTTACATGATATGTTTGAGGTACTAGTTAGAGGTTATAAGTTGATAAGATCAATCATATTATAGATAGCTTGGATATATGAGAGGTTTCCCATGTATTGTCCAACTGGGTTGCCCCATATGGTTGATGATAGGTTGCCTTAAGTGTAGAGATAGAGAGGACCAGGTAGCATGGGTCATACCCCATGTGCTATTACTATAGATGGGAAGACACGCAGATATAGTGTGGCATCCATATGGGCATATAATGACTACATGGCCGAGCTGGGATACATTTACACCAACTATAACAAAGATAGAGGTGGTTAGTGTTTGCAATAATAAATGCATCATATCTATAAATCAATCATATCTCATATAAGATAGATCATACCTATGCTTTTGATTGGGGATACACTTATTAAGGTGGAACATGACCAATATAGGGATCCACTAGACCCAATTAGGGGATCACTTGTCATAACATATCATGCTAGAAAGGGTTTCAAAGCCTATAGTCTATCAAAATCACACAAAAACCCTAATGGAGTCCTAAGGTTTAAATCATTCATCTATTCTAATAACAATAAAGTAAATCTAATCTAGTGCACACCAAAGCTTATGGCATAAAGTTGGGGTTATAAACAATATAAAAAACATTTATAAGGAGCCTCAATTAACATAAGTATGAGTAACACCCTAATACATGAAATATGAAAGATATTATTATTCGAGCCAAACTTATGTTATTTTTATCTACTAAAAGAGAGGATAACAAAGTTAGAATATAATTACATGAATGTGAACCCATCGAGACTCAATCTCTCCCTTGGCCAATGGAGCTTTGCAAGAGGTTGTTATGGTTTGTAAGGATAACTAAGAAATGCCAAAGCATCCAAGACTTATCCACAAGACTATATTATCCAAATAATAAACCTAAGATAATTCTCCTCAAGTAGAATGGTGGAAGAACATATTGTGAAGAAATGTGAGCAAGTAATAACTCTTGATTGCACATATTAAAAGATGATGAAATGATCTTGTATTTATAGGTGGGTCTTACCCTAAATCCTTCTAGAAATGTCCACTATTCAGGTTCAACCAAATCGACCCAATATATTATTAGGGAAAATTCACTAGGTATAAGCTAAGTTGGTCAAAAGGCTAACAAGCTAAGAAAGTGAAAAATACCCCTAAACTATACTAGGTCAAGCTATTCAAGCTATTAAAACCAACTGATTAAAAAGGGTTTAAGAAATGAAAAGGAGAGATGGAAAGAGGAAAAGATTGGATTAATATTCAAGGGAGGAGTAATTTCTTATAGAATGGTTTTAGGAGATGGTTGGATTGGTAATAATGTGGTAAAAGGGGATAATAATCATACAAAGCACTAAAATTTTGCCCACCCATTTCCTGGTGCACCCCTTAAGACATTCACTCAGAGAGATTGAGTCTCGATGGGTTCTTGCAAGATGTAAAGCATCAATAATTGATAAAAGGTTGAAAATATTACGTGTATACATATGCCCCACTCTAATCTCATCATGTGTCACTAAGGTGTAATAGGGGATGGTTCTTCAAGAAAGAACATAAGGACACACTTGATGTTGATGCTAAAAAAAATTTGTAATATTTTAAAGCAAAAATGAATAAAATTAAATGATTGAAAAATAAATAATCTAAAAAGTAAATGTGATGTGTACCTTGACTTACCTTTATCACTAGATGATTATCTACTATGTTATTATTTTTGATTATGTAGGGAGTACATATTGCTTTCAACAAACCTAAGAATACAAAACTAAAGAGAAAAAATAAACAAACAAACACAAGTAAACCAAGATAGCTAGTGCTATGTAGATGTACTTGGGAAATTTGGCAAGTTGGGGTGATAGGTGTTATGTTAGACCAAATGACCAAGTCAAACAATGAGAGTAAATTGAGTAACCAAAAATCCAAGGCTACTAAAGATTTAAAAACTCAAACAAGTTATCCTTAATTAATAAATGCAAACTCACCAAATCAAACCAAGATACATTTCAAAAATATGGTAATCAAAAAAATTAAAGGGTAAAAGACTATATAAAATGGTAAAACAACATTGATGAGTGAGTAATAACAATCCACATCTCATTCAACAATGAAAAAAGGTGCCTAAAAAGATAAAACAACATTGATGAGTGAGAAGTAATAATCTAAACTCACTCAACAATGTAGAAAATGTATAGACTTAGGTGTCCATCATAGTAGGAAAGTAAAATAATGATAAATGGTAAAAGGGAAGTAATGTAAGTGTATAAATATAGATTATGGTATAAAGAAATAATCCATAGTTTCTCAACATGTTTTTTTTCTCTAAGGATAAATGAAATTGAAACAAAGTAATGCTAGCATTTTTTTAAGAGATGAAGAAGAAGGAATTAAAGAAGGGAAAATAGATTTCGAATCACAATTTATATATCAAGGGGGGAAATGAAATGGGTGACGGGGAGAATGAAGGAAAAACCAAGGTAGAGGAACTCTTTATCGAAGTCAAGACACTCAAATTAGGTCTTTCAAAATAAGAGGACTTTTGACCTTAAGGAATCTTAAGAACTTCTTTTAGCCACACAAGTCTTAGGTCAACAAATGGAGTATATAGATTATCCCATGAAGGTTAAATACATGAAAATTAAAATGGACTTACCTCCCCACAATGTGTTCTCCACTATTCAGGACCCTTTACAAATCCATCAGTTTACTATGAAGATTGGGTACTTGCGTGAGAAATTAGGTATCACCATAGAGTTTTTTGAATTCCCCTATTCTAATCTACTTGCCTTTTGCACCCTGAAGGACCTCAACTTTATGTGAGGCTAACTATGGAGTTTTAGCTTTGATTAGAGATATAAAATGTGCTTAAAATCATGTCTTTTGGTGTGATTTTGACTTTTAAGATTTTGTATGTTGCCTTTTAGATATCATTACCTTTTGATTCAAATGATTTGGATTTTAACTTTTTTGATGGCTTTTTCTATTCCTCCTCCATACAGATTTGGAAGACCAAACATGGGTGCTAAAGATGACTTTCATTTCAATAATTGGGACAAGGTTGCTAAGAGAGAGAAACTTCAAAGAGCATGGGGTTTAAGAATCTCATAAATCTACGTAAAATAAAAGTGTTATCTTGACTTTGACCTTGTTTTATCTAATGTTGAGTGAAAGAAAGGGGAAATCAAGAGGAATGACAAATGGAATAATTTGAATTACTTCAAATTGAAAAAAAATGTGACAAAGGGAAAAAAGGGATACAATGATAGTAAAGTGTGATTCCTTATTATAAGAATGAGGGAAATGGAAGAAAACATGATAATATAGATTGTTATGCAAATTTCATCTATCAAAAAAAGTAAAAGCTAAAGTTTGAGAACAAGGATCGTAAAAAGATAAAAAAGTGGTAATTTTATGAGGAAGGCTAAGTCCTATCTATGATTTTACACTACAAAAGATGAATAAGTGAAAGAAAAAGAAAAGAGAGGGTAGTTTTGTGAGGGACATTGGGTCTTATTTGTGTTCTTACAAAGTAACTCACAAAAATAAAAATGCAAGGGGTGCCAAACCAAAATTTGTAATAAAAAAGTGTGATAAAAATAAGTAAAAGATGGTAATTTTGTGATTAATGTTGGGTCCTATCTATGGTCTTAAAAATAAACTTACAAAAGAAAAACCCAAGGGGTGTCAAAAAAAATAAGAAAAAATGCAAGAAGATAAAAAAGACTATGGTACATCAAGAAACCAAAAGACAAAAAGACAAAAAGGGAGGACTAAAAATTTGTGAAAGGAAGGAACTTATTATAGAGGGAGAGATCTATGCTTAAGTAACCTACAAAAAGTGTTAGATAGATGTAGATATAAAGCATGACAAGAAGGAAATAATCCTACATTAATGTCTAATCAAAGATGAACATGTGGGAGATAATTTTATGTGTCTCAAAAGGTTTCTTGGAGTTGAATTAGTTTGGTAGCATGTAATGGATAAAAATAGTGGGCATCACAAGATTCCCTAAAGAGTAATTGGATGTAGGGATGGAATTTCAAGATGTGCAAAAGTTTGAAATTATATGTGGGTGGGCATTTCAAGATGCCCCAAACACTAGAGTAATTTGTGGATGGGCATCATAAGATGCCTCAACAGCTAAAAAAGAGGAAGAAAATATAAGAAAAAATAAGAAAGAAAGAGCACCCTATGTAGTGTCTAAATGGATTTAGATTGTCCAAGAAGATTCTAATAAGGTACATCATTTTGACTAAAGAGAGATGAATAGAATGCAAAATTGGATAAATAGGAAACTAGATTTATGAACAAGGAAAGATAAAAAATTATATAGGGTTGATTAAGTCAATCCAATGTAGTGAACAGAGGCTTGAAAGGGTATAGGGTTAGTTGGGTCGACCCAGTATAGTGTACAGAGGCTAGAAAAGGTATAAGGTCAACTAGGTCAACCTAGAATAGTAGAAAGGGAAGATGAGATAGTTTATAACAAGTATGAATTGAGATAAGAAAATTTTGTAGCTAATCTAAGAAAGAAAGTACTGAAGAGGAATAAATAGTCAATTGGATTAATGTTGGCCAATCCAATTGAGGCTCATAATACAAAATCTTGTACTAATATTTGTTAATGCAAGTTTTTTCACACACAATTGAGCAAAGAGCAAGTAATCAACTTGAAAAGTAAATAGATAACTAGTTATGTTTCTCTTAATTTCTATTTATTTCTTAATTTTGGAAGAAGATAAGAAACTAGTAATAAGGGTGTGGTAGAAATACCTAGTTATTATATGTGCATGATCTAGATGAGTGTGGTGAGATATATTTTGTCCTAGAAGGATTATCTATAGATAAGAAAGCACTAACAAAAGGGGTTAGAAATATAGTTAGGTGGACTACTAGCATGGGCTAGATCCAAGAAGCATGAGCTTGCTAGAAGGCTATCAATCAAATCTTTAATAATAATTAAGTTGAAAGAGATAAAAGTAAGATACTTGCATCAAATAATAGAAAGTAACTAAAATGAAATACTAGTATGAATACTTGATAGAGAAAATGACTAAATATAGAAAAAGTGGGTTAATACTAGTGCTAAAATAGATTAGGTTATATTCATAAAATTAGGCAGAGGTCTATGAATAGGTAGGGACATATAAAGTTATATTTGGTTGGGGGTAAAGGGTTAGAAATAACTTGATATTATTTCTTACCATAGTAACCATCATGTTAGGAACCTGTGTTCTACTCTTCTATTTACATTATTAGCATAGTAGTTTCTTTAGATGCATACGCTTTGTAAGTCATACTTGGACCATATTTGTATTATCCCACATGTATGAGATGAAATAGTTATTAGAATAGAATTAGTATTTAAGTTAGTGTTAAGACCCAATGAAGGCATCCATGAATTGTATTGAATTGAGCTTGCTCAAAAGAGGTTTCCCCCTTGAAGAGGCTAGTGATTCTACAATTCTGCTATTTTAATTTAGTTATATTTGTTTCATTTAATATATTGATAATCTATCATAGTTTATTTCATGCATTTGTAATTATATGATCATTTGTTTAAGAATGATCCTCAAATATGGTATCAAAGCACTTTCTAATAAAATATTTTGCTACCCACCGTATGTTCTCACCTTGTTGTAATTGGATTCTAGTGATCAAAAAGTGGTAATATATCAATTCCTAGCCCTTCCATATGATAGTACAGATTTATAGTTTCATTTTAGTAACATGACATCACCAAAGATCATGATTTTTTATTCAACCACATTACATTTGGTTATGCTCTATATTTTATCTTCTATTTCAAATCAGGGCAAAACCTATTCACTTAACTATGGGAAGTTCTTGGGTGAAATCTCTAAAACTCATTATGAGGAGTACCATAGGAACCCCAAAGTAGCTAGCTCATTAAGAGGACCTGCCAGTGAAATGGGTAATAACCCCTTCTTGATTGACTAGTTCCCACCTGTGAGGAAAAATAAGAGTTGTCACTAAGAGGTAAATCCATGGCCATAAAATTTTTGGAGAGCAGTACTTGCTCAAATGGCATTGGTGGCCAAAGTTATTTCTAAAAACCTTTAGGTAACTATTCAAACTTTGGGTCCATTTCTATCAGGTAGATCAAAAAGTATAAAGATTTATAAAACCATATAAGTTTCAAAAGACTATCAATAGGTCAATAGAAAACCAAAACACACACACACACACACACACACACACACACACACACACAAAGGTTATGGTAGTCGCACATGTGGGCACCAAGATCATGGAGGAAGAAATTATAAATTTGTTGACTTGGGTCACTAACTTAGCTGATATGGTGCATGGATTGAATAAACAGAATGGCCTTTTACTCAATAGATTATACAAGATAGAGCCTTCTTCCAAGAATGCTTTTTCATCCACCCACCTATCACATGGGACCAAATTAGACTTTCCATGGTTTAATGGTATGGACCTGATAGGTTAGATTTATCATGTCAAGCAATACTTCAACCTTCATAATACTTATCATATCAACAAATTTCCAATTGCTTCCTTCTACTTGGAACTAGAGGCACTCTAATAGTATCATTGGTATCTCAAATCTAATGATGAACCTGATTAGACAACTTTTGCATCCTTACTTTTGGGTAGGTTTGATCCCTCAACCTTTAAGGATTTTACAAGAGCCTTCACCAAACTTTGTTAGATAGGCACAATTTATGATTATCAAATTGAATTTGAGAAGATGGATAATCACACTAAAGGGTTATTATATGACTTCTTCAAGAGTTGTTTTATTAGTGGCTTCAAAGAGCCCATCCACTTTGAGGTCAATATGTTCCAACCTCAGACCATGATGGTAGACTTGGGTCTCACAAAAATCATTGAAGAAAAAATCACCACCTAGTGTCACACTTCTAATTGGGCACCCTCCAAGCCCTCTCTCTCCAACAACCCAATGACCAAATAAACCCATCAAACATCTCACAAGAGCTAAAATGCATGCATGTCATGAGAAATGGATTTTTTACAATTGTGATGATAAATGGGTTCTGGGGCACAAATGCATTAAGCAAAAATTATACCTACCAAATGTTGATTCTCCACCAAATACTAGAGAATATGAGGATACTATTGAAGATATCTCATAAGAAGCTGATGATTTTACACACCCATATTTACCTCCATAAATCTCCATGCATGATTTGGTGGGAGTCACTGCCCCCCAAATGATGTATATTTAGGGTTATTTTAAGAATCAACTCCTCACCATCCTTATTAACTCTAGCATCACTAATAATTTCATTGACCCTTAGGTCGCTAACCAAGAAAATTATTTTATCAACCCATGTTCTAGTTTTGAGGTCATGATTACCAATGGGGGCACATTACCCTGTAAGGGTAAGTGTCATAATGTTCATATTTTAGTTGGTGACTATAACCTTTAGCCTAACATGTTTACTCTATCTTTAGGTTGATGTGATGTTTTTATTAGTTCCCAATGGTTATGAACCCTTTGACCCATCCTTTAGGACTTTTTAAAACTTTGGATGCAGTTCTTAGAGAATGGACAAAAATATACCCTACAAGGCCTTCTTCTAGGCTCCACCATCATTTTCATTTCTCACTACATGGAGAAAATTATCAAATGGGGATCCCATGGCATCATTTCCTAACTCTTTTCTCTTCATATTACTTCACCATTAGACTCGGAACCACCTTCTAACTTGCACAACCTTTTGGTCAAGCATGCCTCAGTTTTTGAGGAACCTACTGGATTGCCACCTCACTAACATCAGGACCATTGCATCCCACTACTTCCTAGTAGTGCACCTCCCAACATTCAACCATATTAATACCAATTTCATTAAAATATTTAAATCAAAAAGATCATCCATGATGTCCTATAGGTTAGGGTTATTTGACCCAACACTAGTCCATATTCTTCACCAGTATTGCTTATTTGTAAGAAGGATGGTTCTTAGCATCTCTAGATTGATTATCAGGATTTGAAAAAACTAACCAACAAGGATAAGTTTCCAATCCATATCATCGATGAACTCCTTGATGAACTTGATGGTGCATAATTTTTTTTAAAAATTAGACCTGTGTTTGAGGTATCACCAAATTTGTCTTCATGATGTCGATATTCCTAACACAACCTTTCGTACACATGATGGACACTATGAGTTCCTTGTCATGCCATTTGGGATTACTAATACCCCCTCCACCTTCCAAAGTTTTATGAACCAAGTATTTATCCCATTCTTGTATAATTTTCTCTTGGTATTCTTTGATGACAATCTTATCTATAGCCCCACATAGGAAGATCAGCTCCATCACCTCGACACGACCTTGGTCATTCTTGCTACTAACCACCTATGTGTCAAACATTCAAAGTGTTATTTTGGGAAAATAGAGGTGGATTATTTGGGACATATTATCAAATTTGATGGTGTTCATTCGACCCCACCAAAATTATAGCTATGACAAATTGGCCCCAACCAAAGACCCTCAAAAGCTTATGTGGATTTCTTGGTCTGGCATAATACTACCAATTTTTCTTCAAGGATTATAGAATAATTGTAGTTTAATTGATATATATGCTTAAAAAAGATGAATTTTCATGGTCTCCTACATCTTCTCAAGCATTTTACTGCCTTAAAAATGCCATGTACACCACGCTAGTCTTGGCCATGCTTGATTTTTCTAAGCCATTTATGCTTGAGTGTGATGCACGTGGAATAGGTCTTAGTGATGTACTTGTGTAGGAAGTTCATCCCATCACCTTCACCAATAAGGCCCTAACTAGATGTAATTTGGTATGTTCTATATATGAAAAAGAGATGATGGCTATTTTCTATGTAGTTCACAAACGGCATCCTTATTTGATTAGCTGACACTTATACACATCAAAGCCTCAAATATTTTTAAAAATAATGGGTATATTCTCCAAATAAATAAAAATGGGTTTATAAACTCATGGGATATGATTATGAAATTACCTACAAAAAAGGTAAGAAAAACTTGGTGGCTGATGCTCTTTCTCACTAGTTTGAAGTTATGGTGCACCTCTATGTAGTCTCTCTTCCCATTTCCACCTAGATCCATGATCTTAAAAATGAGTGGAATAATGATATTCCAACCCAAAAATTCATTAGTCAAATATCTACTAATCCATCTACTAAATCTCATTATACTTGGGATGGCTACACATTGTGATATAAAGATCACCTATTGTTACCAACAGGGTCCAAGTTCAAACAACCAATTTTATAGGAGATGCATGCTTCCCCTTCTATTAGTCATTTAGGGTTTTTGAAAATTTATGAGAGAGTTCATCATAATTTATTTTGGCATGAACTCAAGAATGATATCAAAACATTTATTTCTAATTGTGATATCTACCAATGTATTAAAGGTGAAATAGTTGCCCTGCCTGGTCTACTCCAACCACTTCCCATTCCCAAATGTATTTGGACCAATATTTCCATGGATTTAATTCAAGTATCCCAATATTTTGTTGTAAATTAGTGATTCTTATCATAGTGGATCACCTCTCTAAATATGTTCATTTTGCACTTTGGCTCATCCCTACACTACATCCATCATTGCTTAGACATTTCTTGATCACATATTCCAACACCATGGTATTCTTGATTCTATTGTATTAGATCATGATTCCACCTTCACCAGATATTTTTATAAGAAATCTTCAAGTACTTGGGTACATAATTAAAAATGAGTTCAATATAACATCCATAAACCGATGGCTAGACCAAAATTATCAATAAATGTTTGGAAACCTATCTTCACTATTTTGTCACAAACCAACCACATTAGTGGGTCAAATGGTTACCTCTTATAAAATGGTGGTATAATACATCCTACCACACCTCTACTAAAATGACCCCATATGAAGTAGTTTATGGTCAAGTGCCCCCACCACTTCTCTTATATACACCAAGTAGTTCACTGGTTCAAGCAATTAACATTACTCTTGACCATCGAGATCAAATTTTACACATCTTATGGGACAATATTCATTTGGCACAAAATCACATGAAGTAGTAGGTTAATCAAAACCACTCTAAGAATACCTTTCAACCAAGTGATATGGTTTATCTTTGCTTGCAACCATACAAATAATAATCCTTAAAACAAAAGGGGTGTCACAAGCTTGCCCCTAAGGTTTATGGTCTATATAAGGTTCTCTAGTAGATTGGGTCTATTGCTTACAAGTTAGAGCTTCCACCTTCCTCATGTATTCACCAAGTATTTCATGTCTCATGTCTGAATAAAGCTATTAACACCAACATTTAAGCACAAATAGTCTTACCAAACCTTGATAATGAAGGGTCCCTCCTTCTCAAACCATAAGTAGTCTTGGTTCACCACACCCACCAACTTTTCTCTCACACCATCATAGAAGTTTTAATTTAGTGGCAAGGAATACAACCTAAACGTGCCACATGAGAACCATTATTCCAGATTCAATAATTCTTTTCACAATTGAATCTTTGAGGAAAAAGCTTTTTCCAAGAGGGAGGGGATGTTAGGAACCCATGTTCTATTCTTCTATTTGCATTATTAGCATAGTAGTTAATTTAGATGCATATGCTTTATAAGTCATCCCTGGAGCATATTTTTATTATCCCACATGCATGAGATGAAATAGTTGTTAGAATAGAATTAGTATTTAAGTCAGTGTTAAGGCCCAATAAAGGCATCCATGAATTATATTCAATTGATCTTGCTCAAAGGAGGTTTCCCCCTCAAAAATGCTAGAAATTATACAATTCTACTTTTTTAATTCAATTTTGATTGCTTCATTCAATATATTTCTGATTTCTTATAGTTTATTCATGTATTCAAAATTATATGCTAATTTGTTCAGGAAGGATCCTCACACATCAATGGTCAGGTTGATCATCGATGGTTAGGCTAATTGTTAGTGGTTGGGTAAATATCGATGGTTAGAGGTGATTGTTAGTAGTTTTTCTAACCATTGGTGGTCACTTGTGGAATTATAAAATTATTAAGAAAGAGTTATAGACTATATTAGTGATTAGGTAAGGATTTTTTCTACAGTCTGATAAAAAATAGGAAGTTAGAAGATAGGTTTAGAAAAGGTTTGATGGGGGGAGAGGTTAGAAACTAGAATAAAAAAATGAAAGTACAAAATATACTTGTTGCTTGTTAAATTGTTGATGGTTGATGGATAGAGAAATTTTGGTAGAGGTTCAGATCTCTGTTGTTGCTAATAAATTGATGAAAGAAGATTGGTTGGCTAGTCAAAAACTTGAATACCTATGTGCAAGATTTCTTTTGATCCTCCATTTCACCTCCTACTCCATCTTTTTATATTCAAAGAGATACAGAGGATAGAAGGTTCCTTAGTAGGTTAGATTATTGATTTCGATGCTTGGGAGTTTGTTAAGAGGATAGGAGGTTTAGATCTCTATTGTTGTTGCTAAATTATTGAAAGAAGACTAGTTGGCTAGCTAGAAACTTGAATACTTGTGTGCAATATAATGTTTATGATCCTCCATTTCACTTATTACTCCCTCTTTTTATAGGCAAATAGAGATGTAGGATAGAATTTTCCCTAGTAGGTTGTCTTGATGATTTTGATGCTTGGGATTTTGTTAGCAATGGACAAGGTAGATATATTTAATTATGCCATGCTATCTTACATAGCCAGTATTTGTGTAAGAATGAAGAGGAACTAACCATCGACAATTATCCTAATTTTCAATGGTCAAGCTAATCGTTATAGGTCAAGTGTCCAAAGGAAAAGGGCTCAAGGTGCATTAAAAAGGTTTGGGTGGTGTTAAGTTAAGTAAGTTAGTGAGGTTATTTAACTAAGTAGCTAACTAGACTCAAGGTTAGATGGGTTGGTTAGTGGGTTGAGAAAGTTTAGGTGGTCCCTAAGGTATATTGAGGCATTTCAACATCTAGTATAGTTTTCTAGTTTCTACATTTTGCCCTTTTTATTATGTATCTTTGAATTAACAAGCTACAAACCAAAAATGGATTACTTGGTCAAAGGTTTATTTTCATCAATTATGAGAGGAGGTGTTCCCCCTAAAAAAAGGAGTCAATGAGGTGAAACTAAAACTGATTTGGGTTTTGATAAGTGGTGTATGGTGAGTCATGAGGTTAGTGATAAAAAAGGTGGTTGGGCATTTGAAATGCAAACATGTACACAAAATGCAACTAAGTACAATAGCCAAGATTACATAAAGACTAAGGTTACCAATATTGGTAAAAATAAGGTTAGTTTTAGAATTATAAGTGATAAGGTAACCAGTCCACAATGTTAGGCATAGCTGATCAGGTCATTTATATCAAGGCTTCTAGATAGGGTCAGTGTTTTTATATGTATATGAGGTAGGAAGTGCTCCCTTGAAAAACACAAATGGTCTAGTTGTGCATGAGGTGGTGAAAATTCAAATGTTCAACATGGCAAGGATTTTTGGTGTAATAAAAAATACCAAGCAAGGTCATCATAGAATATGAAATAATACAAGCCAAAAAATGGCCAACATCAAAGTGGATGTGGTTTAATGATTGGTTGGAGAAGGGTAATCTCCAAAAGTTTATGTTATTGGAATAGGGGAGAAAGGTTATCCCAAAAAATATGGCACTTAGGTGTAGGTGCCTAAAGAAATTTAAATGTGATACACTGACCATTGATGGTTAGGGGTTCAAAGGTAAACCATCGACAGTCACCCTAATCATTGATGGTCAAGAGGAAACCCTAAAAGGTTAAGGATAAAAAGTGAAAAACAAAAGTCATTATCACTTTTGACTTGTTGAATCCAAGATTTCCATGAATTTTTCTAATTTGGTAATTTGAATTTTTTATGAGAGGTTTGAATGAGTAGTTGTTGACATGGTGATTTTCAATTGGGTAGAGGCATGTGTTTGATGTGACTCAGCTAGGACCAAGATGCAGGGTAGATAAGGATGCATTTAAATAGCTAGATGTGGGATACATCCTTGACAGTGGTCAAGAATGAAGTAGGTGATGTTTTTAATTAATAGATTAGTTATGTTGAAGTTGAATGTGGGTAGTTTATGGTTGGTTTGAATAGGGTTTTTAGGATTTTGACCAAGTTTTAGGTTTTTATTGTGATTGGAAAAATTAGCTAGTGAAATTTGAAATTGATGGAGTATTTAGGCTGGGGGTATCTTATAGGGTAGAATTAGGTAGTCATTTTATTGATTTTTTTGTTACTTTTTGAGGAATGTAAGGTTAGGTGGTTCATTATCAATGGTCATACATAGTGACCATTAGTAGTTTAACCTGACTGTCGATGGTCAGACATGACCATCAATAGTTGACCACTAAAGCACAAAGGTAACTAGACCATCGACAGTCATAGTGACTATTGACAATCAAGTATTTGTAGAAGGTGGGTTGATAAAAGATTGAGGAAAAAATGTTTTTAAAATGTTTTAAAGGGTTAAAATTCCAAGTGTAAGTATGGATAGGATGATTTTCAAGTAGGATCAATGTGTTAAAATGGTTGTGGGTTAGGGTTAGGTGTTGGTTTGATAGGTTTAGGGTAGGTGTTAGAATTTTTTTTGAAGGTTAGGGTGGAGGTTTCTTGATAAACCATTTAAATTTTTTGTTTGATAGGCTAGTGTAGGTGTTGAAATTAGTTATGGGTAAGGGTCACTTGTAAGGGCTAGAAGTAATGTTGTAGGGGTAATGGTTGTGTGTTAGTTTGTATATAGGTTAATATAGGTGGATGTAGGTTGATGTAGGTTGGGTTAGGTTGAAAAAGATGTGGATTTGGGTAGAATGATTGAAATTAATGGAAATGAGTAATGGTAATAGAAAACTAAATGTGCATTCTAACTAGAATTTTTGTAGGCATAAGATTAGATCTATATGAGGGATCATGTTTTGAGGATATTTATGGAGGTCTATAGAGGGATGACTAAGGATGATTAGACACACATGGGGGAGGTTATACTTAGGGATATGATATACTATCAGTGCTTTCCACAAGATGTGGTGATGATCATGGCCCTTAGTGAGAGATAGGATTTGGCCATGAACACCTTCCTCTTACCGACAAGGGAGATGATCATCTTACTAGAAGATGTTCATAAGCTCACATGACTAGCCATTTTTGGGGGAGATGATATACCATATAGAGAGTGAGGAGAAGGATGAGTAGATGGAGCTCTTGTATGGTGAGGAGTGGTCCCTTGCTAAATGGTATGCAGGTAGTTTTGGTTATGGGCCATTGTATCAGAGGGCTCTAGATGAGAGGCATTTTATGACTACGATGATGATGGTAGTGTCATGTTTTATGTTGCCTAATTCAAGTAATGGGTGGTTTCCTATCTATTATTAGGAGTTTTGGTAGAAATTGTAGACACTAGAAAACCATACTAGATGTTGAAATGCCTCAAGATAATTTAGGGTCCACATAACCCTTATTGGCCCACTAACCAAGTTATTAGACCTTGAGTATATTTAAATACTTAGCTAACTAAACTCATTAAATTAATAACCTAACCATTTAATCCAACCATTTTAACTTAAATTGACCTATTCTCCTTTATACACTTGATCATCGATGGTTATCCTAACCATCGATGGTTAGCCTAATCATTGACAGTCAGGTCCTCACCCTTATAGCACATCACCAATTATGTGTGAGCTAATGAGACATAATTTAATATGTTTACCTTATGTAGTTATAATGAACTCCCAAACATCTAAATTAGCACAACAACTTACTATGGAGCCTTTTATCCTCCATCTCTCTTTGCTTATAAAAGGAGGGGAGTGGGAGGTGAAATAGATCCATCAACATAAGCATTCTTGCACACAAGTATTCAAGCTTCTAGTTAGCCAGCTAGTCTTCTTCCATCAATCAAACAACAATAACAAAGACCCAAATCTCTACCCAAATTTATCTTGAGGAAAAGTATTGTTACTCTTCTAAAATTTCTCTAGCCATCCACTATCAGCCATTTAGCAAGCAATAGGTATATTCATATTTTAGTCTTGTTATTATAATTTATAACTTTCCTACCCTAATCAAACCCTTATAGACCTTACTTTCCTATTCTTGGATCCTTAACCAAACACCTACATTATCACTAGACTAGTCTATAACTCTTTTGTGAGCATTTCTAGAAATCCATTGGCAACTATCGATGGTTAGCACAACCACTGATGGTCACCTGCAACTGTCAATAGTTATCCAACCACCAATGGTTAGCTTAACATCACCCTAGCCACTAAAAACCACTATGGTAAGAAATAACAAGTTATTTCTAACCCCTTACCCCCAACCAAACCTAACCTTCTATATCCCTTCCTGTTCATAGACCCCTACCTGATTTTACCAACATGACCCAATCTATTTTAGCACTACTATTGACCCACTTTTATTATATTTAATCATTTTATTTATAAAACATTCATCTACTTCTTGTATTTCATTTCAATTGTTTTTTTATTATTTGATGCAATAACTTTATTCTTATCTCTTTCAACTTAATTGTTATCAAAGAGTAGATTGATAGCCTCCTAACAAGCTCATGCTTCTTAAATCTAGCTCACACTAGGAAATCCACCTAATTATCTTTCTAGTAAACCCATTTTTATTGTTTTTTTAATCTAAAGGCAATCCTTCCATTGCAAAAGGATCTCTCTACATTAATTTGAATCATGCATGCATAATACCCAGGTATTTCTACCACACCCTTTTTACTAGTTTCTTATCTTCTTCCAAAATTAAGAAATGATTAGAATTTAAGAGAAATTTTGAACACCTCCTCTCATACTTGAGGCAAATAGAACTTTGACCAAGCAATACATTTTTATTTTTTAGCTTGTTCATTCAAACCTGCATAATAAAAAGGTGTAAAATGTAGACATTAGAAAATTGTACTATATGTCAAAATGCCTTAAGATACTTTAGGGTCCATCTAAACCTTATTATCTTACTAGCCAACTTATCGAACCTTGAGTCTAGTTAAATACTTAGCTAACTAAAATCATTAACATATTTACCTAACCCTTTAACCCAACCCTTTTAACTTACCTTGACCTATTCTCCTATAAACACTCGATCATCGATGGTTAGCCTAATCATCAATGGTCGAATCCTCACCCTTCTAACACATCACCAATTATGTGTGAGATAACAAAGCATAATTTAATGTTTTCACCTTAAGTAGTGCTAATAAACTCCTAAGCATTTAAATCAGCATGCCAACCTACTAGGCAACCGTCTATACTCCATCTCTCTTTGCTTATAAAAGGAGGGGAGTAGGATGTGAAATGGATCCATCACCATAAGAATTCTTAAACATAGGTATTCAAGCTTCCAACTAGCCAACCAGTCTTCTTCCTACAATCAATAAAAAATAATAAAGACTTTAACCTCTACCCAAATTAATTTTGAGGTAAAGTACTGTTACTCTATCAAAATTTCTCTATCCATCCATTATCAGCCATTTAGTAAGTAACATGTATATTCATATTTCAATCTTGTTAATCTGATTTTTGACCTTCCTACCCTAGCCAAACCCTTCACCTTACTTTCCCATTCCCATATCCTTAAGCAAACACCTACCTGATCAATGAACTAGTCTGTAACTCTTTTTGCGAATTTATAGAAATATATAGGTAACCATCGATGGTTAGCAAAACTACCAATGGTCACCCCCAACCATCAAAGATTACCTAACCATCTATGGTTAGCTTAACCACTAATGGTCACCATGACTACTAATGATCACTATGGTAAGAAATAATAGAAAATTATTTATAACCCCTTACCCCCAAACAAACTTAACTTTCTATGTCCCTACCTATTCATAGACCCCTACCTAATTTTACCAACCTAACATGATCTATTTTAGCACTAGTATTGACCCACTTTTATTATATTTAGTCATTTTATTTATCACACATTCATCTACTTATTTTATTTCATTTTATTTTTTTTCTATTATTTGATGCAATCACTTTCTTTTTATCTCTTTCAACTTAATTGTTATCAAAGAGTGGATTGACAACCTCCTAGCAAGCTCACACTTCTTAGATCTAGCTCACACTAGGTAGTCCACCTAACTATCTTTCTAGTAGCCCATTTGTTAGTGTTTTTTAATCTAAATGTAATATTTCCAAGAGAAAGAAGAGCTCTCTACATTTTTTTGGATCACAAATGCATAACAACCATGTATTTCTACCACACCCTTATTACTAGTTTCTTATCTTCTTCCAAAATTAAGAAATTAGCATAAATTAAGATAAATATTTTTGCACACCTAGAGGGACCTTATCATCATCTATGTGCTCCTTTTCTTCCTTTATTTTATGCTCATACAAAAAATCTAAAATTTCTTTTGGGTTTAAAATAAACCTTGCATACATTGATTGCTTACTTGTTTTAGTTCATCAAGTAACTTAAAATTAAATTAATTAATCATAGTTTCACGTTTGTTATCACACACTTTACAAAAATACATAATCAATCAACACATCAAAAAAAACTTGAGACAAGGCCTAACCGAGATTTCATTAGCTAGCATTAAAACCTTACCCTTTCTCGACAATCCCACTTGGAGGTCATTACCAAGGGGAGAACCAACTTAGCTCTCTGGTTGAGAATAAATTCTAAAATTTGGTATATCTTGGCTAAGAACTTGACACCTTTATCACTACAGTGTGTGAAGCGAAGGGATATGATCCAATATCAAGCCACGTACTGACATTCAATATAGATTTTTCTTAAAAGCCTTTAATACCTAAAACTAGCCTTAAATTTCCTCTTTAGTACTTGATTTATAAACAAAATTTCCTCTTCACACTATATAAAGCATAAGCCAAAAGTGATCTAAAAAGGATCCTAAGTTGTTAAACACACTTTAGTATATGTTTGGTTTCCTTGATATCTTTTCCTTTTGCTTTCTTTATGTTTGAGTTGTGAGTTTCATCATTTCTTTTCCATTCCTCACATGGTCTTTACTAAATATCAATTGAGGAATCAAACTCACTAAAGAGCACCTTCCTCTTCCTCCTCTATGGATTATACTTCAGATGTTGAGGGATCTCCTCATCATTCTCCTCCTCCTACCATGCCTCAGATAGTGGTTGAGGGTGATCAAACTTTTGCCACCTTCCTTGATAATAACCCCATGGCCCTCCAACATTAACTTAACACCTTATATTACCTCACCCATATTTCTTCAGTTCCTCCTATGGATCCACCATATGGTATGCCTCCCCATCTTATGGTTGGTGTTACCTCTACCCAACATTTGATCACCCAAGCATCTTCTTCTACCCATAACACATCTTCTACCACCACTCAAACCCAATCCAACATTCTAACCACTAGCCAAACCCCTCCTACACCAACCAACACATCCAACATAGGGGATTCCTCACCTCTCATTACCCATACCTCATCCACCATGGGGTTATCTTCTACCCTAATATCTACCATTCTACTTATCACTACTAACTAACGCATTTCCACTCTACTTCAAAGTTTGGTTCTTTCCATACCTAACAGCCTTCCACCTATTATGATAAGGGTTACCACTCAAACCCAACCAACTACCAACCCATCCATACCTCTAAATCAACCCACATCAATCCCTCAACAAATACCCATGACATCCTACCAATATGTTCCTAACCCATAAGAATACATACCACCTTCTACCTAACCTTTTATGCCCATTAACCCTTATGTGGCATCATCCCAACCTTTAATGACCAAATACTAATATGTGGTATCTACTCAACCTTCCAACACTTATCCATAGATCATTGGCACCTAACCTCAACAAAAATTACCACGTAATTATGGAACTTCTTAACCTCAAATAGATTTGGTCAAAATGTTAATGGATAAAATGACCACCCTAGAGTCATCTATTTTAGGGGCTCATGACCTATTATCTTATGATGAAATATGTAACAAACCTATCCACCCATCAATTACTCTCCAACATTATCCTTCTCAATGGTAACTACCTAAATTTTACAAATTTCAAGGCAAGGAGGACCCCCAACAACACTTAAAAGTATTTTTTCATTCTTTTTACTTGATTGCATATGATGATGCTCTTCTCCTTCATACTTTCCCCATGTCTTTATCCAGACCAACCTTATATTGTTGTAGCTCTCTCACCAAGCACTCCATCTTCTCCTTTTCCCAACTTTCCCAAATATGTTTAGATCATTCTCAGTACATATATTTAAAAATATTTATATTATTGACCTTTACTCCATTATGCAATTTGATGACAAATCAATTATTGATTTCATAGCTAAATGGAGAGGTCTTATCAACCAACTCTCTTTCTCTTTTCCCCAACCCAAATTGATCAAACCCTTCTCTTGGGGTTGTTCCAAATATATTTCCCCAAATTTTTAAGTTCAAACTCTTAGGAATTTTTATGAGGCGTTCACCATGGCATGTAATTTAGAAATCCAAGCCATTGATGAGTGGAAATTGAAACTTAGGATCAAAAATTTTACATTTAAATATAATGACCCTTCCTCCAAAAAAACCACAAATCAATCCAAACATATCAACACCAAACTAAATGCATCCACAAAATTATTTTTCCTTAAAACCACTCCACCACCAACTATCAACCAACCCAATCAAACCAATTCTTCCAACTCTTCTAACCAACCAAACTGAAATCAAAACCTAGTTGCTCCAAAATAATATACTCTAATAGAGGAGTCTTATGCTTCATTTTTGGACAAATTACTCAAATAAAATATCATACAAATTCTATCTATCAAACCTCCCCAATAATTTGATGCTTCTCACCATATTCCTAGTTGGTATAATGATAATGACTTATGTGCCTTTGGTTGCATCATTGGACATGATGTTAGTAGGTAAAACACATTTAAAACCATTGTCCAAAATATGATTGATAAGGGAAAACTTATATTTGATAATCCTAATGCACCCCCAAATAAGTCCCTTGACATCTTTCATAAACCTTTTCCCAATCATGCCCCTTCTACCAACTATGATAATAATAAACCAGAATCATCTCATGTTCATGAGGTCCATATGGTTAATGTCATTATTAGTGAACCTATCATTGAGGAAACCATTAAATCAACTACCTATTATTCCATTTCACTCATTAAAGTGATGGACTCACCTTATATTCCTATGGACACCCAAATAGAGGAAACAACCACCCCACTCTCTTCACTTGTGAGACCATGGACTTACCCACTTCTCTTTTGATATAAATATCAAAGGAGGAAACCATTTCTTCAACTACCTCTTCTTCCACTCCACTTATTTAAATGATGTAATTTCATACCACTCCTTTGGATACCCAAACAAAGGAATCAACCATATTTATTACTTCACTAGAGAACACCACACCTTCCTCCCCTATCCTAGAACCACCCATTTTCTCTTTGAGAACCATCCCAAAAGAAGAGATCACCTTACCTACACCTCCAATGGGGGAATCATCCTCCCAAATATTATAACCTTCCACCAAGAACAAAGGTGAGGAAACCATTCCCTCACCTCAAACTATGGGCTTAACCTTTGAAACCACTGACCAAGGAATCAAACCCATTTACAAGCCTTTTTCTAGATTAGTATAGAGTCTAGAATTCACCTCTCAACCCAACCTAGATAGAGCCACCTTTTGGCATCATCTTGGACTCCCTTACCAAAATAAACCTAAACCTTCAACCTTACTTGCATCCACCATTAAACCTATCATCACCTCAATACCTTCATCAAGCACTTCACCTTCCAAAACCATAGGGGAACCATCTAACCCACCTCTACCTAAATTTGTCAAATCACCCTATGCCTCTTTAACCAAACCCATCAAGAATCTTTGAATACTTCCTACACCTACTCTTGCTCACCCATCTTTGAATTTGGACTTAACCCTATATAATCCACCAAAGAAAACCCAAACCAAACTAATTAATAAGGTGGAACCACCCAAACTCCCACCTTCAACCAAAGATATACTACCTCCTTCACACTTACCTTCCATCTGCTACGCCCCTAACCTATCACATGTATGAGGATAGTATTAGCCAACTTGAGGCTTACTTATCCCTCTTTGACATTATATTACATTTATCTATGCTTTCTTTAGATTAGTAGGTTGGCCTATGGAGTAACCATGGCCTAGTTAGACTATATATAGGAGGTAGTGGGTAATCATTTATCATCATATTGTGAATTCTGCTCTTATTGAAGCTTGTGGAGGTTGCCCCCTCAAAGTGGCTTATTTATTATCATATATTTGGATATATTTCAGTCATATTTGGATATAATTCTGCTGTTATACTTAATTCTTGAAGTAATTTCATTACAAGTGGTATTAGAGCTGCGATTTGGGCAATCTTGTGGGTGAAACACTAAATTTTTAAATTTTTTGATATACAAAAAAGGTTGCTAATTCCTATAAAATGTTTTTACTATAGCTGTGAAATAAGAAAATTAATCTTCCATTAAAATTTCAGCTCATTTGGATCTGTTTTTCAAAAGTTATCGCTATTTTAAGGTTTTTCATAAAATAGCTCTATAGTGCGCAATTCAAAGAATTTTTCTAAGTTTTTTACATTTTTCGAAAGATTATAAAAATTTTGATACGGTTTTTTCTTTGTATATTTTGATTTGAGGCTGAAATAATTCCAAAATTGCTTGGTCAAAGTTGGGTCAAAAGTGTCAATAAGGGTCGACATTGTAAAACCCTTTTATGGCAGGTCCACAAACTCAGGGCCGAGGAAAGGGTGCTGAAACTCCAGGTAAAACTCCTAACAAGGATGAGATGGAGTCATAAGGGGGATTTAATAGACCCTTTATACCAGGGTTTTCTGACATAGATCACAAAGTGAGCCAGCTTGACTATAATATGCAAGGCATTCAAAGTGAGGTGCAAGACATACAATCTAATATGCAATCCATACAAGATAGTTTGGGAGATATCATGAAGGCTTTGAACATTAATCAGTCAAATCATCAAGATAACTCTATTTCACAAACCCACCAGGGTGGTTCTCCTAACCAGTCTACTTCAAATCCAACTCCATGGCCACAGAGGAACCTATTACCAAAGGTGGATATGCACAAATTTGATGGAAAAGATCCACTCAATTGGCTCAACCAAATGGAGAGTTTTTTTGACCTACATCAGATTCCAAGTGGACATAAGGTTACCATGGCATCCTTGTATCTTGAACTTGATCAATTCATTTGGTATAGATGGTTGTGTGCTCAAAAGAAAAAGATGACTATCAATGTCACCTGGTCAGTTTTTACAGAGGAGTTACAATTACACTATGGCAATAGTGTGACAGATAATTACTTCAGCCAACTAGCAAAATTGTGATAAAATAGCTCCGTCAAGGATTATATTCATCATTTTCAAAACCTATCCTTACGTGTGGAGACAATTTTTGATGCAAACTTGAATGACTTATTTTTGGGTGGACTCAAGGACCACATTCAACATGAGGTACACATGTTTAATCCACTTAATATTTATGAATCTATTAACCTAGCACGTAGAGCTAAGGAAAAATTCATAGCCAATAAGAAGCAGCCATTCACTCACTTCAAAGATCATAGCATATCGTCACCAACATTTCCTCCACCTATTAGATTGACCCCTCAGTAAATTAAAGAGAAGCGTGCAAAAGGATTATGTTTTGGTTGTGATAGCAAGTGGAGTAAAGGACATAAATGTGCTGAGAAGAAGTTATTATACATTGAGGGACCAAATGAATATGAAGTAGATGATGCCTCCAATGATGATGAGGAAGATATAGAGGAGGTACTTGAAGATTCCCAACTTACAATCTCTTGTCATGCACTTGCAGGTATTAGCACTCCACAAACTCTTAAGGTGGTGGGTTTCCTCAAGAAATAGAAGGTGACAGTGTTGATTGATTCAAGGAGCACACATAACTTTATAAACCATAAGTTGGCCACTCAATTGAACTATTTCATCTACCCAGCACCAGAATTTTAGGTCATGATTGCAGATGGTGGCACAATTAAGTGTTCAGGCAAATGCCATAGTATTAAGCTTACTATGGGTGGGTATAATCTCAACTCTCCTATGTTTGCTATTCCCATGGGTAACATAGACATTGTTTTGGGAGTCCAATGGCTCACAACCTTTAGGTACCATTGAGATGAACTTCCAAGAACTATTCATGCACTTTCATTCTGAAGGTAAGAAAATTGAACTACATGGATTACATGCAAAATATCCATAATTGGTTAGTTCACATCAGATGACCAAGATGCTAAAAAAGGGGGCAGAGGGAATTATTGCATGATTATGCTCCATAAAAGTTCAACCCACACAGGTATCTACATATCCTGATATTCAAATAATTCTTGAAGACCACTCATCTATTTTTGGGGGCATACCAAAAGGACTACCACCAAAAAGAGAACATGATCATGCCATTCAACTAATTCTAGGTAGTCAACCACCAAATATCAAACCATATAACTATCCATATGCACAAAAGAGTGAAATTGAAAATATGGTCCATGAGATGCTGGAGGCAGGGATCATCAAGCATAGCCAAAGTGCATATTCATCACCAATGGTCATGGTGAGGAAGAAGGATGACACATGGAGGATGTGCCCAGATTATAGGAAACTCAACAAGTACACCATCAAAGATAAGTTTCCTATTCCATTAATTAATGATTTACTTGATGAGTTGCATGATGCTAATTATTTCACAAAATTGGATCTTCGCTCGGGGTACCATCAAATTAGAATCAAGGATGACGATGTTCATAAAACTGCTTTTAGAACACACGACGGCCATTATGAGTTTTTGGTAATGCCCTTTGGTCTTACAAATGCACCATCTAATTTTTAGAGCTTGATGAACACTATTTTTAGGCCTTTGTTAAGGAAGTTTGTGCTAGTTTTCTTTGATGACATATTGATTTATAGTCAGACATGGGAAGCACATCTGCAACATGTGAAACAGGTGTTGATAGTTTTGGAGAAGCACCAACTTTATGCTAAGCCATCTAAATGTGTTTTTGGAGTACAGGAGGTATAGTACCTTGGTCACATTTTTTCCCATGAAGGGTTCAAAGTTGATCCCCAAAAGATCAAATCAATAATGGAATGGCCCATGCCAAAAACTCTCAAGAACCTTCGAGGGTTTCTTGGACTAACAGGTTACTATAGAAGATTTGTGAAAGGTTATGGCAGCATAACAGCTCCACTCACTGCATTGCTAAAGAAGGATGATTTCCATTGGAATGATGATTCCACCAAAGCATTTGAGAAACTAAAAGTAGCTATGTGCACCACTCCAGTTTTGGCTACTCTAGACTTCTCACAAACATTCACTGTTGAATGTGATGCTTCTAGGTCTAGATTGGGGGCAGTACTAATGTAGGAAGGAAGACCCATTGCATTTGAAAGTCGTCAATTCAAAGGTAAGAATCTACAAAAACCTATCTATGAGAAAGAAATGATGGCTATTCTTCATGCAGTTAAACAATGGAGGCCTTATCTGATGGGTAGACACTTTAAGGTGAAAACGGATCATGATAGTCTCAAATACTTTTTGGAGCAAAGATTATCATTTGAGGAACAAAAAAAATGGGTAACTAAAATGTTGGGTTGTGATTTTGAAATCATCTACAAGAAGGGTAAAGATAATGTAGTAGCAGATGCACTATCTAGATGGGATGCATCCAAAGAAGCATTACTTTGTGCAATGTCCATATTGCAAGCAGATTGGGTGGATGAAGCTAGGTTAGAATGGAAGCAAGACAAGGATACATAGGTTCTGATTCAGAATCTCCAGCAAGGTAATTTATCCTCTGACAAATTTGAATGGAAAGGTAATGTCCTATGGTATAAGGGTAGGTTATACTTGTGCAAAAATTTAGAGCTTAAGCATAAGATTCTTATAGAGTTGCATGCATCTCCACTTGGGGGACACTCAGGGTTCTTGAAAACTTATCATAGAATTAAGAAATAATTATTTTGGGAAAGGACTCAAACACCAAACTAAATGCATCCACAAAATCATTTATCCTTAAACCCACTCCACCACCAACTATCAACCAACCCAATCAAACCAATTCTTCCAACTCTTCTAACCAACCAAACTGAAATCAAAACCTAGTTGCTCCAAAATAATATACTCCAATAGGGGAGTTTTATGCTTCATTTTTGGACAAATTATTCAAATAAAATATCATACAAATTCTATCTATCAAACCTCCCCAATAATTTGATGCTTCTCACCATATTCCTAGTTGGTATAATGATAATGACTTATGTGCCTTTGATTGCATCATTGGACATGATGTTAGTAGGTAAAACACATTTAAAACCATTGTCCAAAATATGATTCATAAGGGAAAACTTATATTTGATAATCCTAATGCACCCCCAAATAAGTCCCTTGACATCTTTGATGAACCTTTTCCCAATCATGCCCCTTCTACCAATTATGATAATAATAAACCAGAATCATCTCATGTTCATGAGTCCATATGGTTAATGTCATTATTAGTGAACCTATCATTGAAGAGACCATTAAATCAACTACCTATTATTCTATTTCACTCATTGAAGTGATGGACTCACCTTATATTCCTATGGACATCCAAATAGAGGAAACAACCACCCCACTCTCTTCACTTGTGAGACCATGGACTTACCCACTTCTCTTTTGATATAAATATCAAAGGAGGAAACCATTTCTTCAACTACCTCTTCTTCCACTCCACTTATTTAAATGGTGGAATTTCATACCACTCCTTTGGATACCCAAACAAAGGAATCAACCATATTTATTACTTCACTAGAGAACACCACACCTTTCTCCCCTATCCTAGAGCCACCCATTTTCTCTTTGAGAACCATCCCAAAAGAAGAGATCACCTTACCTACACCTCCAATGGGGGAATCATCCTCCCAAATATTAGAACCTTCCACCAAGAACAAAGGTGAGGAAACCATTCCCTCACCTCAAACTATGGGCTTGACCTTTGAAACCACTGACCAAGGAATCAAACCCATTTACAAGCCTTTTTCTAGATTAGTATAGAGTCTAGAATTCACCTCTCAACCCAACCTAGATAGAGCCACCTTTTGGCATCATCTTGGACTCCCTTACCAAAATAAACCTAAACCTTTAACCTTACTTGCATCCGCCATTAAACCTATCATCACCTCAATACCTTCATCAAACACTTCACCTTCCAAAACCATAGGGGAACCATCTAACCCACCTCTACCTAAATTTTTCAAATCACCCTACACCTCTTTAACCAAACCCATCAAGAATCTTTGAATACTTCCTACACCTACTCTTGCTCACCCATCTTTGAATTTGGACTTAACCCTATATAATCCACCAAAGAAAACCCAAACCAAACTAATTAATAAGGTCGAACCACCCAAACTCCCACCTTCAACCAAAGATATACTACCTCCTTCACACTTACCTTCCATCTTAGGACCCCATCCTTATACCATACCAACCACCTATTCCTCATCTATTAAACCCTCTCCTTCTGATTTACCTATACCTACCTTCACCAAATCTTCAAAATAACCATCATTCTTATCTAACCTATCCACCTTTACCTTCCCAACTATATCCAAACCTTCATCATCCAAAACATCTACCTCTAAATCTTTCACCTCAAAACGAACCATAAACAAGCAATACCAACCAAAACCATACCACCACCTACAACTTTTGTAATAAATCCTACTTCCAAGAAGGTTCCCGCCCCTAAAACCAAAAATGTATCACCTCTAACACCTTTGCATGAATATTATTCAACCATTTTAAAAAGGTTGTTGAAAACATCTTCTTTAATTCTACCACCTATCAGACCCTTTGATCCCTCCAAACCCAAACCATCTTGGTTCAATGATAGTTTAATATGTTCATACCATTAGACACCTGAACATGAAATTAAGAATTGTAAAGCTCTCTAAACTCTTGTCCATAACTTATGGGATGAGGATGATATATTATCAGATGAACCTTCCTTGAGCCCATTACCAACACAACCACCAACTCAACCCATCAAACATTTACCTACTCTACCACATTCATTAGAAATTGAGGAGGAACTAAAGTAATAATCTAGCCCAACACATCCCTTAATCCACACTATCCATATGGTTACTTGATCTAGGGCCCAATAAAAGGACAAGGGAAAAATAAATATTTCCATACCATGGACCTATCCTTCCACTCCTAAACCTTTCAACTGAACCCAAGCACCTTCACCCTCTCCTTCACCATCACTAAAACCCAAAATATCTATTTTGCGTTCCCCTATCTCCAACCCTTTTGAATCCATCTAATGAGTAGTGTTAAAATAGCTTCACTAGACATTGGTGAAGATGAGCCTTTATGAACTGATCAACACCTCACCCCACCATCACCAAGCATTGATAGAGGCCTTGAAATCAATATATGTTTAACCAAAAGATCCTAAACCTCTTGCATTCTTTTTTAGATCCCTTCAACTTTCTACCTTTATCACCTTCTAGTATTCAAAAATACCTTCTGTCCAATCTAAAGATCCTAATCCTCCCCTCTTCATCATGCATGAATCAATCAAACCCAAATAAAAAAGGTGATGATTGATGGAGGATATAATATCAACATTATCTCCTCTCATGATTATGACCAAATCCAACTACCTAAAAATATCATGTTAAAAACTATAGTGATCCTCCATTCCTTTAATGATATTATAGCCATTACCTTTGGATATTTGTCCTCCACATCCACTTTGGACCTCACACAATTCTAGAACTCTTTTATGTTTTATAAGGCAAGTTATAATATAAAATCTTACTTAGATTCCCTTGGATCCACACCATGATTTGTGTCCCCATTACCTTACATCAGTGCATCAAATTTGAACATGAAGGTCAAGTTATTACCATAAAAGTTGACCCTAGTCCTTTTACATATTATAATATGACATATCAACCCAATGAAATTATTCTTATTCCCTCATCCACCTCACCACCAACTAGTAAAACCACCTCAAACATAACTAATAACACCTTCACCCCTATCATTAATGAAGCTTTAACTATATCATCTATCTCTTCTTCATAGATCCTCATAGAGGACCCTTCGTAACCCATGTTCCAACATCCCTCTCTAGGGAAATATCGCCTTTTAACCTTGGATTTTTTCCCTACTTCTCAAGATTATGGGAAACTCATTCATGATCCTATTTTTGAAAAAAACATCAAAACCATCATCCCTTTAAGGCTCCCTAGCCATAAATCCTAATTCATCTATAAGGGACTTGATCAATTGCTTTTCGCCTCCACCACTACCTATTCTATCCAACCATTTACCTCTGAATTCTCCTACTTGGATAAACCCACATTTTACAAGATATACCTTCATAGGTGTGCCTAGAAGGGATTTGGCCTTGGCCTTTATGAACATGGACCTCACAAGTTACCCATCATCAAAACCCATAAACCTCATGAGCTATTTGGCTTTGTGTTTTTACTACTAGAAGAACCCACCAACTCCCCAAAACCCATTTCCACCATTGAGGAAGACATCCCCTCCTCACCAACCCAATCTCCTTTCAAGTCTAAGTATTTTGACATCATTCCTCCTAAATTTATTTTTTAGTCAATATTGTTATTTTGGGCCCCTCACCTATTAAAAGGGTATCCAAAATAAAATTATTCCTCTCATATATCTTGAAATGGTAGAAAATGATTCTCCTACCATTAAAACCATCCAACATCAAGATGATGATTCCATTCTCACCTAAATTGGTATGAGGATTATTATATCCAAAAATACTTCCTCTTGAGAACCAAACCATGTTGAATGAATCCACTATCGATGACAACTTGGGTACTCAGGATAAACCTCACATTGTCAAGATTAGTCAATCCTTAGATCCTACAGAACAATAAAAGTACCCTTATTTATTTTGTGATCAAAACATAGAATTTGTTTAGTCCTATCAGGATATGCCTATAATTGACCCTTCTATTTCCCTCTATAACATTGTCACCCATCTTGATGCTAAGCTTGTTTGGTAAAAGCTTTGTAGGATGTACCTTTGTATCATCCTCCTAGTTAAAGAAGAGCTTTAGAATCTTTTGTCTATCAACTTAATCCAACCTAATGATTATACAAAATGGGATTCTAACATTTTTCCCATCACCAAACCCATAGGGGTACTTCACCTTTGCATTGACTTTCATGACCTCAACCTTGCTTGCCTAAAGGATGACTTCCCTTTTCCTAGCATCAACCAACTTGTTGATCTTATAGCTGGCCACAAGATGTTATCTCTCATGGATGGTTTTTTGGGATATAATGAAATCTTTATTGCCCCCAAGGATCAGCATAAAACTTCTTTCATCACCCCATGGGGAACCTTCTATAACAGGGTCATGTTATTTAGTCTAAAGAATATTGGAGCAACCTATCAATGTGTGATGACCTACATCTTCCATGATCTCATCAATAAAATTATAGAGGACTATGTGGATGATCTCTTTGGGAAATCCAAATATTTCAAGGACCACCTAACCATTCTCACAATTATTTTTGAGTGCCTTATCCATTTCAATGTCAGACTCAATCCTAAGAAATGTATTTTTGGGGTCCTATCTAGAAAGCTCCTTGGATTTATCATCTCTCTTCATGGAATATAAGTGGAACCTACCAAATTTAGAGTAATATTGGATATGTCACCTACTACCCACCTTAATAAAATTTATATCCTTTAGGGGAAGCTCCAATCCATTCATAACTTCATCTCTTAATTATTATATAGATGTCAACCCTTTCACCATCTTTTCAAGAAAGATACCTCTTTTATATAGACTAAGTAATATCAAAAGGCCTTTGATTCACTCAAATAATACCTTCTTTCTCCACCTATTCTTACCCCTCCTAAAGAGGACCAACCCTTATACCTTTATATCTCCTCCACTAATCATTCCTTAGGGGCAATGCTCACTCACCATGATGAATAAAATAAAGAGAAAGTTGTCTACTACATTAGTTGAATCCTTATAGAATATGAGACTCAGTAAACCCATTCTAAGAAACATTACCTCACTTTAGTCTTTCTGGATTCCAAACTTCATCATTACCTTCTTAATCACAAAATCTATGTCATCACTAACACTAATCCACTCAAGTACATGTACTCTAAACCATACCAAAACAAGTGTATGTCTAAGTGGCTCATGATTATAGCTAATTTAACCTTGATTTACTCTATAAAAATTTAATTAAATGGTAAGTTATCACTGACCAATTGGCTAAATCCCCTCTACTAGACAACCAACCACTTCCTCTTGCATTCCTAAATGAGTCCATCACAACTTTTTCTCAAGAGGACCCCACCTACCAAATGACCATGTTATTTAATGGATCTAAATTTTAAATATTGTGTGTTCTATATTTATTATCATTCCCCTTGATGGTGAATGATCCGAACAACATATCAAGTGACAATTTGGGTGACGGCTCTATCCCAATTGGTGGCAAAACTTTTGGGAGCCATAAATTTTACACCATAGCTCTATTTGACTTCTGATTTGAACCATTGGAAATAAAATAATGAGGGGAACATAGTGAGATGGCATGAGCTTTGTTTGATGGGTTTTTACTCCCAAAAACCAAATAGAAGTGCCCTAAATTTCAATTTTAGTAGTGCAGTCTAAAAATAGTAAGTTTCTAAAAATAGTAATTCTTCAAATTTTGTATTGTTGTGAATCATTGAAGTTGAACCACTTAATCTCCCTATAGATTGGTGACCTTCCACATCCTCCTAAAACCTTAAAAATGTGTGTAAATTAATATGTAACCCAAAAATGAAATTAGACATCTCTTCTCAAAGATAGGCATATGTTTGGGTCTAAAAATTTGATCAATAACACATCTCTTCTTAGAGATAGCATTATTATAATTATATTGTTCTCAATTTTTTTTATTATCTTTCAACCAAATCTTTTGAGTTCTAGATCATTGAACCTCTTTCCCTTTCCTTAAAACTTGATTTTGAGTCTACCAACAATGTGGCTAAGTATGAATCCCTAGTAATAGTTCTTTAAATCAGTCTAGCCTTAGAAATTAAGACCATCAATATATTTGGTGATTATCAACTTTTGTTCAACCAAGTTAAAATATCCTACCAATGTAAGAATGATGTCTTCCAAAGTATAAACAATTTGTAGATGCACTCTTAACATCATTCGATCATTATCCAATCTAGTCTATTCCATGATTTACCAACAAGTTTACAGAAACCATGTCTTCTCTTGCTTCTCAAATCCCATCTCAACCTAATGAGTCTAAACTCTTTATTACCATCCACTACTTTATCAAACCATCATATATCCATTTCAACCTTCCTACCATTTTCAGTATAGAGCAATCTCCATCAGATATTTGGTATGACAAAACTTTCAACTACCTCAACCTCGGTATCATTCCTTCTAATCTCTCTATAAATGCTTGAAGAGAATTTTTAAAGAGTACCTCTTGTTATACCATACTAGGGGGAATCATTTACAAACATGGTTTCGACAGCCTCCCTATCTATTTTTACATAGTCATGAAGCTTCCCATGCTATTAAGGAAACACATGATGGAATCTATGGGGGGAAATTTAGTCATTTAGCTATTGTTAAACATATATTTTTCCTTTGATAATATTCACCCAGCATCAACCAAGATTATTTTGATTATATAAAAAAGTGTGTCAAATGTCAACAACATGTCAACTTACATCATGTACCTACCCATGGCCTTCAAGTATCTAAATACTATTGGCTCTTATGGGGACTCGATCTCATTAGGGAAATAAATCCTCATTCCTCATAATAACATAAATCCATAATCACCTCTACTAAGTTTTTCACCAAGTGGGTGGAATATATTCCTCTTATCTTGATTGAAGCTGACAAGATTGTCAGCTTCATCAATCATCATATCATCTTTTGATTAAGTGTTCCCCATAAGATCATCACTAATAATGGAAAATAATTTAAAAAAAGGAATTCCAAGGTATTTGTGTTGACTTTGACATCAAGTTAAGATTTTCCTCACCTTACCATCCATGATAAAATGTACAGGGAGAAGCCTCTAAGTAAACCCTCAATAAAATGTTAACCAAAGTAGTTAGTGATTCTGGTTGAGATTAACACTTTCACATCCTTTTCACTTTATGGGTCTATTTAAGTACCATTCAAACCTATATGGGTGATACCCATTTCTCTTTAATATTTAAAGGAGAGGTAGTCTTACCTCTCAAAATCTAGATTCCATCTCTTCGCATATCCTTACAAGACATCATTTTAGAGAGCAACTTTTATCAAGAACATCTAGCATGACTTGAAATCCTTGATTAACATCACCTCATAGTGCTTAACCATATTAGTTTCTAGCAATAAAAAATAAAACACGCCTATAAAAAATACCTAAAAGAATGAGAATTCCATATTGGAGACCTCGTCCTTAAGGAAAACCAACACATGATCAATATGGAGAAAAGCAAAAGAGGCAAGTTTGATTTTAATTATCTTAGACCCTACATCATAACCCATAAGTATGGATTAGGAGTTTATCATTTGTCCTCTCTTAAAGTAAAATTAGAACCTGAGCCTCTCAATGCTTCACATCTACATCCTTTATTTTGTTAAAGAAGGATCAAACTCACTTTTTTGTCTAACTTAAGCTCATCTTTTGATTTACGATATTTTCACCTTCACTTACATATCTCTATTCCCTTTGAGGACAACTGATTACAACATAGAACCATGTGATTAACCATCACATTCATAACCTAATCCTAAATATGGGTACCATAGCTCTATCCATGGTATGGTTCTCATGGATACTTTTCATCTCTAATCAGATAAAATCCCATGGTCATTTGTCTATCAAAACCCCTCCTTTCACCTACCATTAAAAATTCTTGTGCTAAAGTTTTGACCGCATAAAGGTAAACCTATAAGCCTAATTAGACTTGTCCATGTCTAAAACTAGCACATCAAAATAATTTAGGATACCAAAATATCACTTGGGCCAGATATCTCTAATATTATAGACTAATCTCTTGAAGGACAACTACCCAAAAACTGAATTGCTTAAAATATAGACTGCTCCCTTGAATGATAGCTACCAAATAAAAAAATCCAAAACTTAGACCACTCCCTTGAAGGATGGCTAAGTCAAGTTTTTCAATGCAATCATTTAAAATTTCCCATAACTATCAATTTCAAAACCTATCAAAACAAAATCAATAAAAAGACCCAATATCAAAATTAGAACTAGCTATCTCAAAAAAGTTGTAAACAACTTTCATATCTAGCATTAGTATACTTATTGCATTGATCAATCTACACTTGGCATTAAGACATGGACTTATCTAATTTGGTTCTTAGGTCAACTATAAAAAGGGAAAACTAACCCGCATAAGGTTACCTTACCTATCACCCATTCAACCATTTACCCATCACCTATCTCCCCTTTATACCATCTATAAATTGAGGGATTATGAGCTTACTTGACACAATGTGATCAAGACACCTTTTTATGAAACAAATCATGCTAATACGAAACATTCAAAGGGATTATGTTCATTAGGTCAATCCAACTTCAATTTTTGTTATGTCTTTACCAACAAAAAAACATCATGCCTTTTTTCTAATCCTCTCATCATTGGTTCATGTAGACATATGTCTCATGATTATTTATCTTTTTTACACATTTAGTTTTTTTTATCTAACCTACTTTATGTGCGTTCAGTATATTCATAACCATAATTGAATAATATATCCATGATCATAAACAATAAACATCATGAACCATATACATGAAACACATCCTATCTATAATCAAAACATCATGAACCACACCATAAACATCATCTATATATCTATAGTATCATCCTATCCATTTACCATATACATCATCTATCTATCTATGGTATCATCCTATACATTTACCATAAACACCACAATACTTTATCATATAAACCATATCAATAACCATAATCGAATCATCTATAAGAATAAATTTCATATCCATCAATACAACAAAACTTAATCCATAATCATCACATGCCTAAGCTAAGGATTCCACATCTCATAAGTATAAGCATACAACATATCAACCAAAAACCATGATCATAACCATAAGTATAATCCATAAACATCACAACATCATAAAACATCATCAAATACATCATGCCATCTAAATAAATAATACATGTAACAATGTGTGTGTGTGTGTGTGTGTGTGTGTGTGTGTGTGTGTGTGTGTGTGTGTGTGTGTGTGTATTGTAGACACCTAAATCAGGCCACCAATAACCTCCAATCAAGTTTTTGGCCCATTTCCACTTTAAAATGCATAATTTGGCATAAAACACTAAAATATTCTAAATGATGTGAAACTGAGATATTCAAGTGTTGATTTTGGCCAGGGTATCTCTAAATGGGGAAATGCAATTTATGATCCAACTAACTTTGATCACTTTATTTTGGGTCAAAATGCCAATTTTGCACATGGGTTCTCTGGATTGCTCTTTCCTATCAAAATGTCTTACACAATACATGTGCCATTGTTATTTTCTATTGGTAACATCCTAAATGGGATAATGGATCCAATGCATCTGACATTGCCTTCTAATTCCAATCTAGTCAAATTTTTGACCAATAACAAGGCATTCTGATCAATTTGAGTAATTTGTACACAAAGTGCTTAAACATGCTTAAGAGCTAATTAATCCAAATCATGGCCTAACTAAGAATTCCATGAAAACTTGTTGAAAAATTATTTTTTGAAATGAATATGGAATATTTGCATCATCAGGTGACCTCATTTCTTGAGAAGACATACCTAAGCCATAAATACGACAAATATTAGGATTCATGCCCTCCATGCCTATTAATTGTCATTTCTTCCAATGTCATGATGAGGATAATTATAAACTTAATTCCAAAAATTGAATTAATCCTCAACCACACATCTCAATCTTAGGATGGATGGTTTAGGTTGATTCTAGACATTCTCAAAAATCTATAAATAGAGAGGCCATGAACATCATTTCTAAGACATGAGTATGCAAAGTTGTAATGTAAAATTGACTATAAATCTTCAATTAACTAGTGTTGCCATGCCAAATTGATTCCAATCCAAGCTAAGACAATTCAAGCCACAATCTAAAGGTGCCAAGGAGAGATGGAGGTAACCAAGCTTCCAGTGCCAAGGACTTCATGAGCACAAAACTAAGCAAGCCACTACTACAAAGGCATTTAGAGCATCCAAAGAAGGTGAAGGAATTCTTGTATTTTATTCCTTAATTTTTAGTTGTGTTTCTCATTTGTTTTTATTAACTAAGCTCTCCCTAGTGTTTAGGCCTAGAGATGTTATGCTAGTTAGTGTGTTTCTTTCATTTTGTTTTCATTTTGGAACTAACACCATACTAACCATCCTCTCTTGAGTCAAATTCCTAGATCCACATATGGCACACCTGGTGGGACTAAATGCATCTCACACCTAAAGAATATCATTTTAAAACTTTAAAATATTCATTTTGACCCTTAACAATCTTAAAAATTAATTTTCTAACTTTATTTTGCCATTTTTTGTTTGCCACAGTTTTACATAGTAACCAACGTTAGCTAGTAAGACTAACATTAGTTGTATAGCTTAACCGATATCAGTTATAAAAATTGACATCAGTTATATACCTATCATCAATCACATTGGTATAATCGATGTCAGTTAGATAACCAACATCAGTTAGAAAATGTAACCGTCATCGATTATATAAACTGACGTTAGTCACTATGTTTTTCTTAAAACATAGACCCAAGAACTCTTTTGATAAAGTTTATTATTTCAAACCAAAAAGAGCTTTAAAGCTAAAGGATATGCTGACATTTTTGCTATAGGACCAAGCTTGACATTTTCTAAAAACATGTTTTAAATCACCTTTTTCATGTTTAAAAATCAATTAGGAACTTTGTTTTGGTTTTTAATGAAAAATTTAGATGCTTAGATGAATGTTTTCAACAAATTTCATGATATTAAGACCAAGGGGTCAAATGAACACCACCTCACTTTCCCTTTATGCTTAAAAATGAACTCACCTTTTCAAATCTTTCTATATTTACTTGATTGTTTAGATTAATATTTTGTTTGAAAAAAAAGAGGAATGTTATGTGTATGCTCTTCTATTTTTCCCCTTTAGGGAACCCTTGGAATCAAAAGTGACATTCCTATTTCAATTATCCTAGTCTAAGGCTTAGAAATAAATTCATCTAAAGCACTCCCCAAAAACTCATCAAAGTTTGGATGACCTTGAAAAGGACCCAAAAGTCTTTCTACTTTCATGATTTCTTTATTTTTATGCAAACTTGGCTTGTGAGGGGGAATTCATCACCTCCAATGAACTCTTTAGGGAAGCTTTGACCTATGGTTTCACCTCTCATCATTGACTTCATTTGACTCTTAATTGGAGTTTCACATAGGATGTAGTGGTACTTTGGACATCACACTACACTAAGAAAACAATAGGATGTAGTGGTTGCAAAAAGGACTAGACCTTTTTACAACAAGCCAAGTGATACAAACCCAAAGTCCATGCTTTTAGTTTGCATTGTTTAGCATGAAAGTCATTGTCCAATTGATTCCCCTAGAAACATTTGAAATCTTGCTAGTTTAGTCAACCCCATTTTGCTATACCCTTGCTAGGATTTGGATGGTTATAGTTAGAGTATTTTGGTCATTTTTGCTTGGTATGTTTTTGAGACTAAAACTTGTTTGTTTGTTCATAAGCCATGTCAAAATCAATTTTTATATGTGTCACTCTTTTGTCTAAAGAGGCATTATGTTATCCATTTTACACCACACTTATGCCTTGAATTTTTTTCTAAACTTATTTGTGTGTGTGTCATTTGAGTTGAGGAGGGTAATGTTATGCTACCCAAATCATGTCAAAACATTTTGAACCTTTTTGAGTCTTTGAAACATAACATATATCACATCATTCAAGCATGCTTATACTATTAGGATGCTCAATTTATTTTAAGACTAGTTTACCTTGTATCAAAAATCATTTTTTAAACCATGTCATGTATACCATTTAGATCTTTATCTTGTGTTGTCATACTATCCAATCTTATCTAGCTTGTTTGGTAAAATCCTAGTTTTCAAACAATGAGTTTTCAATTAACCTTGTCAAGCTTTAATTCAAACATTGATTGATTTCTATCTAAGCCTTAATTCATGGGGCTGATATATAGATCTTTCTCTTTTGGGTTGCATAACTTTAGTTAATTGATTACCCAAATTTAAAAACTATTGATGGTTTGTTTGTTTAATGCCCATCCTCATCATTATTTGTGTCTTTATTTGGAAAACACAATCTTTATTCAAAGAGCTTTTTGTCGTATGCCTTATGCCAACTGATCATGTTTATGTTTGATTCTGTGTGTCAAGTTTATGTCAAAGTTGTTTCCAGACTTGGTAGATTAAATCAAATCACATCAGCCTTTATTTCATGTTTATCTTTTGATGTCATTTGGCCCCAAAAGTCTTAGCATATGCCTATTTATTTGAGCTTAGATTTTGACTCTACATTTGAAAAAAAGACCTAGTAACTCAAAATCTCCCTTTTCTAGTTTAGACCATGTTAGACCAAGCTATTAGTGTAGGTTTTTATTTTTCTCTATTTATTAATTAGGGAAATTGTATTTCTTTTGCATACATGGAGTTTTTCTACATTTTTGGGATAGGCTAGCTTATGTGGAGGTGTGTGTCATAGATGTGTCATAGGTGTCATAAGAATGTCATAAGTAACTCCCTTGATGGGAGTTACTTCTCTATTCTTAGCACCTTGTCACCACCTTTTATGGAGGAGTTACTAACTATTCTTGGTATGCCTTATTCACCTTTTATGGAGGAGTTACTTTCATACTCTCCTATTTTTAGTCCTCACTTTGGCCATTCCATGTTAAAATCATATTTTGGTTTTCTCCATTTTGTCTTGTGTAATTTATCTTCTTGTGTTATTTTCAAATTACTTTAGCATCTATGTGGTGTGCACTTGCCTCAACTCATGTGATCACGTCTCCATTGCACTCACATCATCTCGATTCTAGCAACAACTCTGATATAGTATCAGAGCTAACCTGGTAATCTTGTGTGTGATTATGCTTTTAGCTTATTTTGAAATCAAGAGGAGTGGAGTTCTCTTTATTTTTTATTCTAGATTTGGTATAAAATTAAAAAAAAATCTATCAATATCATTTCTGGTATCTTTGGCCTTTGGGTGTCTTGATTAATCTGTTGTGGCTTCAGTAAGGTGGAGGAATTCTTTTTGTCATTTTGCTAAAAAAAATTGTATTCTATGTGTTGTTCTTGGATGCCACCTTCTGGTAGAAAGAGTTGAAACTACCCAAATCAGGCACTGCCCACTCTCATCTTTAGTTTGCACCCTCCAATAGTAGGTGCCTTCTATTCTACCATACCATAGGTAGTTCAAGCAAAGCATAGCAGTAGATTCCTTCTAGCTAGGTGCCTTAGGCCATATGGCACAAGTCTACTATTTTTTTTTGTTTTTTGCAAAAAATTCAGATCTGCACCCTCTTTTTGGGATGCCACCTATTACATTTGTTGTTTGCTGATCATAAATTAGCTTCTACACCTCATTTTTGGTAAAGTCTTCTGCCATGCCTCAGTCTCTAACAAGGCACCTCAGACAGGCCATACAGACTAGTAGGTCAGCATTACATTTTGTCTTTTCTGTAAATCTAGACTGTTTGCTTTTGCACGCCCCTTCCTTACTTGGCATCCTATTTGGCACCCCTTGGACATGTGGCTCCATTATTCTATCTATGATTCATTTGTTTTTAGTTAAAATTGACTTGATAAAACAAAAATCAGTCAATTTGACTGAATATTAAGGATTTTAGACAATTTTGTATTTTTGGGGGTTTGAATTAAAACTTGTATCTTCGACCTACGAAGAGGAAGGGTGAGGCCCGAGTTGGTGGGAGGCCAATTCCCCCTCACAAAAACTTCCTTTGGATTCCTAATTTTATGTTGAATCTAACAAGTGGTTAGAAGACCATTTTTTCTCCCATAATAGGCATTGTTTTAATGTTTTAGTGCTTTTTTTTGCAAAAACACTAGTTTACGAGAAAATTGTACCTTTAATATCTTGCACATGGTAGCTCAGTTTTGGGTGAGAATTTTTACAAAAGTGTTTGTAATTTAATTTTCCACATTTTAGACTTGTTAATTATTGAAAACACACTAGTTTATAAAGTGCCAAAATTTGGGTCTCCTGGGAAGCATTTTCAGTTGAGTCCGACGTCCTATTTGCTTTAGTCTTGCATTGACTGATCTAAGATGCATTTTCGGTTGAGTCTGGCGTCTTTTGAGTGTGAACTTGCATATTTTGGGGGGGGGGTGTGATTATTTTTCACAACTTGCTTTCATTCTCCTTTCTGCATAAATTCAAAAACTTGCAATCAACACAACTTCACCTAAATTTAGCTAAAAAAAGATTCTTTTCAACTTAAACCCCTAACACCCTTCAACTATCATGAATGGAAAGTTAAAATTTCAATCATTCTTAGAAGCAAAGGGTTGTATAGGATCACCATGGGAACTGAAGTAGAACCCAACACAAATGCTAAAAAGGTCAAGTGGTACAACTGTAGTGATGAAGCCTATGGATTACTAAGCTTGTCTATGTCTCCCAAACTTCTCTTCCATCTAGAATCCTCCCAAACTCTCAATGACATATGGGACACCTTAGAAAATTTATTTGGGAAGCTTGATGAGATGAGAGGTCATGAGCTCAAAAATGAACTCATAGGTCTAAGTCCTAGTAACTTTGACACCCTACATGACTTCTTCACTAAGTTTAAGGCCCTTAGATTGCAATTGAAAGAATGCAGGATAGAGAAGAAAGATGATCAGCTCATACTTTCTATTCTCACAAAGTTAGGTCCAAGCTATTTAGTCTTTGTCTCCACTTTCCATGCCACAAAAAGTGCCCTTGGCACTACATGGAAAATGCCTTCTTTGGATTCATTCATTGCCAACTTGACTAGGGAACAAGATAAGATAATTCAAATGGGCACAATGAAGTCTACTCAACCCCAAGCTTTGATAGCTGAAAATGGTAAGGATAAGACTTCAACAAAGGATAAGAAGAAAAAGAAAAAGGACTAGGAGAAGAAGAAAGAAAACACCAATCCTACCAAAAACAACACTGAGACTTCATCTTCCAATGCTAAACCTAAGAAGGAGAAGGTTAAGTGTGCCTATTGTAAAAAGATAGAACATGATGAACACAAATGCATGAAGAAACAAATAGATCACCTAACTCATCTTCTAGAAAAGAACAACATAGGTGTTCCTGAGTCCATCAAGCAGAATTCATCTACCCAAGATTATATTAAGGCAAAACGCAAGGGTAAGGAGAAAGAAAAGGGCAAGACTCTTGTAGCTACAATATCTTCTACATCTTCATGGGTCATAGACTCAGGTGCTTCTCACCATATGGGCTCTTCACTAGTTGAGTTTTCATCTTTAGAGCCTTGTAGCATAACTTCAATTAGTTTGGGTGATAACACTTTAGTTTCTATTGCAGGGAGAGGGTCAGTTGAAATGGAAGGAGGAACATTCAATAATGTTCTAAGTGTTCCTTCTCTTTCAACCAATCTCCTATCAGTGTACCAAATCACTCACATTGATCAGGGCATGAGAGTTGAGTTTTCACCAGATTTAGTGGCTATCATGGAGTTGCATAGTCATACTACAGTGGCAGTGGGTAGGGCAGATCACCAAGCTAGGTTATATACCTTCTCACATTTTTCATTAGATTCTTCTCCAACAACATTGTTGACTCATTCAGATGGAGTTAGCGAATTGTGGCATGAGTAGTTTGGCCACCTTAACTACCGCTACCCTGAGCAACTTTGCAAAAATGACATGGTCATTAGCTTGCCTCGTGTCTAATTCTCAAAAGAACTTTGTGAGGGGTGCTCCCTTGGGAAGCATCCCAAAGTAAAATTTAACAAAGGCAAAACTTGGAGGGCTTCACAACCTTTGGAGTTAGTCCACAGTGATGTATTGGGACCCTTTCCCAAACCATCTTTCACAAGGGCCAAGTACATCCTCACCTTCATTGATGATTTCTCTAGGTACACTTGGATATATTTTATCAAACAAAAGTCTAAAGTGTTTGAAAATTTTATAGACTTGAAGGCTCTTATTGAGAAATAGAGTGATAAATTCATCAAGGTTCTTCGAACTGATAATGGAGGGGAGTATGTCAGCATCAGGTTTGAGTAATTTTGCACCACATAGGGGATTGATTTATAGCACACAATCACTTACAGTCCTTCATAGAATGGGGTTGTATAATACAAGAATAGGTTCTTGAAAGAGATGGGTAGCTGTATGATTCACTCCAAATCCTTAGCACCATAGTAGTGGGATGAAGCCATTAATTATGCTTGCTACATTCAAAATAGGGTTCCTCATAAAGCTTTAAAAGGGATAATACCCTTTGAAGCTTGGAATAAAAGGAAACTTGATGTTGAGCACCTTAGAGTTTTTATATCCCCAGCCATGGCCCGCATTTTGAAGAAGAAATGCAAAGCTATGGAATGTCAGTCCAAGCCTTGCATCTTTGTAGGATATCCAGATGGTATTAAGGGATATCACCTTCTAGATCTAGTCAATAATGAGTTGTTCATCGAGAGAAGTGTCCATTTTTAGGAGAGTCCTAGAGACTCAACACTTGACACTTCTTCGCCCTCATCAGATCTATTTCTTCATGATGATTCCTCATCAGATTCAGATCAGCCACAGCAGGTTCTTGAACCAGAGACATCTTGTTCTTCTTTGAGTTTAGACAGTGAGGATAGTGATGCAATGTCATCTACCTCTAGTTATTCAGAGGATGAGGAGTTAGCACCTGACTCGCCCACTTTTAGGCCACTTTGGACCAGATAGACACTTGAGAGTGCTAGCACTTAGGCAGGAGATCCCGTAAATGACAAACATACTAGGGGATTTTTAGAGAGATCCACATGCCTTCTTTGCTTTAGTTTTAGATCCATAGACTTTTCAAGAGGCATCAGGGGTACTTGAGTGGGATAGTGCTATGGAGGAACAATATTCTTCCTTAATCAAAAATCACACTTGGGATTTGACTTCGCTTCCTAAGGGAAGAAAGATGGTTCGATGTAGGTGGATATATTAGACCAAATTTGTAGTATATGGGTCAGTTAATAAGTACAATGCGCAATTGGTCACCAAGGGTTTCTCACAAGTGGTAGGCATTGACTACTTAGAGACCTTTGCACCCATTGCAAATATGACTTCTATCTGACTCACCTTGGCTATTGCTGCAACACATGGTTGGGATGTGCATCAGATGGATGTGAAGAGTGCCTTTCTTCATGGAGACTTAGAGGAAGAGATCTACATGGAGTAGCTACCAAAATTTGTTCAAGATTCTTCCTTAGTATGCAGACTTAAGAAATCTATCTATGGCCTCAAACAGGCCCCTTAGGCATGGTATGCCAAGACGGATTCCTTCCTTCTCACATTGGGTTTCACTAGGTGCCATTCTGATCCCAATGTTTACTTCTTGTAGCAGGATGATTCGCTCTTGATTTTGGTTCTATATGTTGATGACCTTTTGATCACCAGGAGTTCTTCATCAGCTATTGTAGTGGTGAAGGCATCTCTTCAAGATAGATTTGACATGACAGACTTGAGTTTGTTTCACTACTTCCTTGACATCGAGATCTCACAATTAGATTTAGGGATTTCTCTTGCATAGCCTAAGTATGCTCTTGACTTATTGGCTCAGTTTCACATGGCTAATTGCAAGCCATCTCTGACTCCCTTTTTATTAGGAGTCAAGCTTGAGGCTAATTTTTCTTCACCATTGGTTGATGCCACTCGGTATCAACAACTTGTTGGTAGTCTCATCTACTTGACTCACATGAGGCCTAACATATCATATATAGTGGGACTTATTTCCAGATTCATACAAGAACCTCATGAGCTACATTGGAAAGCAGCTAAGAGGATCTTGCATTACATACAGGGTTCATAGAGATATGGGATTCATTACAGATTTGGCACAGAGGTTGACTTGGTTGGATATATAGATTTAGATTGGGCTAGCAATTCACAGACTCGCAAGTCCACTTTTGGCTGTAGTTTCTCTCTAGGTTCTGATCCTATCAGTTGGTCTAGAAAGAAGCAAAATGTTATTGTTATATCATCCATAAAGGTAGAATATAGGGGAGATATTAATGTAGCTACTGAGGCTATTTGGCTTTAAGGGATTCTTTCTAAGTTTGACATTCCTATCAAGTAGCCCACCATCATTTATTGTGACAACCAGAGTACCATTCAGATTTATAGGAATCCAATTCAGCACTAACGTACCAAGTACATAGAGACTCACATGCATTTTATTTGAGAGCTTATTCATAGTTAGGTCATTGACTTGATATTTTGCTAGTCTTCAGAGCAGGTTGTAGACATCTTCACCAAACCTTTCATCGAGAGCAAGTTCATTCATCTACGAGCTCTTCTTGGGGTGCAGTCTACATCTACAGTAGCATCATCTTTAGGGGGGCCTTCTAGCCTCTTCTTTTCTTTTATGTCTCTCTTTTGGGTGGGGGGAGTTTTTTCTTATGGGTTTTCTCCTTTTCTCTATCTTATGGGAGATTGCATTTGTACATGGGTACCTCATCAGGCCTAGTTTTCGGGATCCATTTTATATTTTCACACTGCCCACCTAAGCTGCACTTATGGAGGGGTATTAGTGTAGGTTATTATTTTTTCCTAATTATTAATAAGAGAAATTGTATTTCTTTTGCATACATGGAGTTTTCCTACATTTATGGGATAGGCTAGCTTATGTGGAGGTGTGTGTCATAGATGTGTCATAGGTGTCATAAGAATGCCATAATTAACTCCCTTGATGGAAGTTACTTCTCTATTCTTAGCACCTTGTCACCACCTTTTATGGAGGAGTTACTGACTATTCTTGTTGTGCCTTGTCCACCTTTTGTGGAGGAGTTACTTTCGTACTCTCCTATTTGTAGTCCTCACTTTGGCCATTCCATGTTAAAATTAGATTTTATTTTTCTCCATTTTGTCTTGTACAATTCATCATTGTTTGTGTCTTTATTTTGGAAACATAATCTTTATTTAAAGAGATTTTTATCTTATGCCTTATGCCAACTGATCATGTTTATGTTTGATTATGTGTGTCAAGTCTATGTCAAAGTTGTTTCCAAACTTGGTAGATTAAATCAAATCACATCAGCCTTTATTTCAAGTTTAGCTTTTGATGTCATTTTTCCCCAAAAGTCTTAGCATATGCTTATTTATTTGAGCTTAGATTTTGACTCTGCATTTGAAAAAAAACTAGTAACTCAAATTTTCCCTTTCCTAGTTTAGACCTTGTTTGGAACACTTTGACCTAGACCTTTGACATGTTGGTTTTTATTCAGATGCTTAAAATTTTGTGTATGACATTTGACATTAGACATTTGATGTTAGATTGATTTATTCCAAGTCTTAACACAAATTATTTTGTAGATACAACTCAACTTTTAGACCATATTAGAGATACAACTCCACCCCTTTGACCAAGTTAGACCAAGATTGAACCATTTATCCTTTAGACAAGGTTTTTTAGAGTTTGTGGAACTCTAATCCTTTTTATTTTTGAGATTTTATCATTTATGTAAATATGTCTAGCTACACTTATGGTGGAGTCACTTAGAATCTAACTTATGATAAAATGGCCATAGAAAATGACTTTTATGGCTTTATTCAAGACCCCAATGATGCTAATATGGTTTGTGAGATAGATTTCTATCTGCATCGTATTAATCATTCATAAGAATAAAGTCATGAAACAACTTCCAATCCAAATCAAGACCTTGATTGGTATGAAAAGGCTTGTGGGGAGGACTTTGAAGATCAACCTATAGATAATGTTTTTTAGGATACATATCCATACCCTCTTTACAATAATCAATACATGGAACACAGTCAAAAACTAGCTTATGAGCTAACTCATGACTAGGATAATATGGTTTATGATGAATACTTGGATGATTTTGCTTATGTGATTAATTAGGCTCCACCACATCATACCATTTCTATTCCAGGATCATAATGTTGCACCATTCCCATACCAAGACCTCATACTTTGGTTTGTGAGAGCAATCAAGTTCCACAATGCCAAACCATTTATATACCAAGACCTCATCCTTTAGCTTGTGTGAGCAATCAAGCTCCACAATGCCTCTTCATCATTCCAAGACCTATTCCTTTGGCTTGTTAAGGAAATAAAGCTCCACAACACCCCTTCATCATTCCAAGACCTAGTAATTTGGCTTATGCAGGAAATCAAGCTCCATAATGCCCAACCATTTCTATACCAAGACATCATCCTTTGGTTTGTGCAAGAAATCAATTTCCATAATGCCCCTTCTTCATTCCAAGACCTAGTCCTTTGTCTTGTGAGAGAAATCAAGCCCCACAATGCCTTATCATTACCATCTCATGACTTTTTCCTTTGGCTCATGTGAGCAATCATGCTCCCCAAGGCCATACCATTATCAAACTACAAGTCATTCCTCATCCAGTACCAATCCCATCCAAACCTTAATCCATCCAATCATTTGAAGACTAAGCTATGTTCAAAACTAGTATTTTCTAACTCATTAGAAACCAAGTCCAAAATTACCAACCAATCCAAGATGTTTTTATTGAACTAACCACTTATGATAAGTCATCCTATGATGAATCACCTATTGATCCTATACCAATTATCAAGGAGTCTCACTTTGATGAGCCAGTATTTGCTAAGTCACTACTTAATGATTATAACTACCTTTGGTCATATCATTACCTCAACCATGTGCCTATTTTTTAAGAGCCTCCTATTAATAATCTAGTCTCTAAGGAGTTGTCTCTTGACTTATTTCCTATCCTATGGGAGTCTCACTTTGACAAACTAGTTTTTGTGTAGCCCATTATGCCATCACAAGCTATTACTTATCCAAAACCAAATATTCAATAAGACATCATTGTAAAAAAGTACCCATTAGATGAAGAATCAGAGTTAAATTTAGGTTTTACTCTTAGACTAACATCAAATTTAGCATCAAAATTAGAATCAACATCAGTCTCAACATCAGATTCAAATTCCTTTGAGTTAGAATCAGATTCATAAGAATAATATGTTTGTGGATGTTATAAAATTGGTTACACATGCCTTGTAGATCAATTTGAATACATTTGTGATCCTTCTATAGTTTTTGAGGATAAGTACTTTAGCTTCAACACAATTTATCCTAGTATCTTCTGTGAGGATTATGCAGCCTCTCCCCATTCCATTACCATTCCATAGGCTATTACCATCAACCAAAATAGCCATATCATTAACACTCCATCTCCCATACATGTTGATTAGGATTGATAAAATCTCACTTTATTGAACTGCATCCATGGTGACATATCAGTTGAATAAGAGCAAGGACACCAAGACCACATTAATTCAAAAGAAGAAAAATATCCTTATGAAACCTTTTTAGAGGCATTAGGGGATAATCAAAGATAAAAATTAGAATCTTTTAGTGACACTTTTTCAAAAGCACTAGAATATATTCAAAGTCAAAGGTTCACATTCCCTCGTGAAACCTTCTCAAAGGTGCTACGAGATAATCAAGATAATTTCATTGGTGAAAACCTTTTTGAGGTACCAATAGCTGAGCACAAAAGTTCTTCACTAATTGATGAAGACAAAATGAAAGACCAAATCAAAATAACTTCCAATATATAGCCTAATTAGATGGTAGCTACTCTTAAGATCAAACAATAGAAAAATTTGGTGGTCCTATTGAGAGAAAAAGTCTTCAACTCCACCATAACTAAAATTATGTCAAATCTAACATCAATAACATTACATGTGACTGAGAGTCCTAATCTTCATTTGTTTCCCCACCATTATACATTCCATTATCATCAACCATTCCATTTCACAATCAAACCTAACATCCATTACTTGTCCTTATTTACCATTGATGGTTGCACTTTCCTTTATAGAGGCTACAAAGATACATTGTCTTGATGCTTGAAAGAATCAAAATCAATGACCAATAAAGATCACAAAAGCATTCTTGACAACTAAATCTACATCTAATTCTTGATAGAGCAACTATTTAGATGAGGTGTGGGCTAGCAATTAACATGATCGAGTATTCTATTTGTATCATTTGTTGTTTAGGATGTGCATCTCCCCATCAATAAGAACAATAGAATCATATTCCATTTTACCATACCTAGGCTAACAATATGTACCATATTATTTCAAATTTCCATGTCATTGCCATTATTACATATCCTTTTACCATTTCATGTATCTTGTCATTCACCCCATCACTTGGGGGCAAACCCTCTTACCATTTTATACCATCCTATCATTCCATTCCTATCTAAACCAAAGCTTATTTTTAGTCATCCTACCCAATCCCATTTTGATCTTAGTTCATTTAGTTCTCCCCACACATTTAGTGAGAGGATTCTAATCAAGTTTCAACAATAAATCCAATACATATTTCAATGACAGTTTATGAAAGTAGTGTGACATTTGATCTGACAAGATATCTTTTATCCTATCAAGTTTGTTTATGTGAGCTTGAATATAACCACCTATGGTCAAATCAGTGTTTCACCAATCTTGATACTAATTATAACCACCTAATTAGTATCATTGACCTATGTCATTGTATCCTAGTTATAATCACCTATGGGCAAACTAGGGGCAACACTTTTTTATCATGCATTGCCACATCACTTTGTCATCACTATTTTCACTTGACTGGCCATTTGTTGGATTTGAGAACTTTTTGGGACCTAGTTATTTTTTCCTTACCTTTTGTGTAGACAAAATTACTATAACTTGAGGTCATTTCAAGACTATTTGGGTCATGCTCAATTCATGTTGAGGTCACCTCAATCCCCCTTTCCATATGCTTTCACCATTTTGTGAGAAACCTAAGCCAAATTCTCTTGTCATTTTATGAGCAGGTATCTTGTCATTCTCTAATGGGTTAAGATACCCTTAAAATTCAAAAAAAATTCAAATAATTAAAAAATCCAAAAATATTTATCCTATCTAAGCCTAGTTAGTTAGCCTTGATCCACCTTACTAGGTCATTGTCATTGTTAGGATGCTTTCTTTTGTTTTTATTTTTAAGATTTCTATTTATTTGTTTATTTTAGGTTGTTTGTTTGTTTTTTATTTTTATTTTGTTTGCTTGCATGTTTTTTTCTTTCAACATTATTGCCTCAACTTAGTTTATATGTGTTTATTAGGTGATTGCTTAAGCACATTATTCTTGAGTCCATCCATATTCATCCATTTACATTATCATCATGGTTTTTATCATTGGTGTATTATTTTTATTTGGATATCGGATATCAAGAGTCATTTTTATGCATTTTTTGGCCAAGTCTTCATGGTATTCTATCATGATGCCTACCATCACATGCTACATCAAAAATTAGCTTCAAAAATGTCTATAATCAATGGAGCCATAGAAGTTTCTCCTTGGTATCTTGGTAAATCCTTCCATCCCACCCTTGATCAAATCAACCCATTGACCATTCTAGTTATATCATTATTAATTAGGACAAGCATATCCTCATTAGTAGGTATAATTGAATCATTCACATTGATTAATCTTATTCTTCTATCCATATCTTTCATCACTTTTTACTTGTTCATCTTTAATATATATTCTAGGTTATATCCTTAAGTTATGCTTGCTAATCATCCCTAACTAGGGAACAATCATCTTTAGCCAATTTAGGTCCTCTTAATGATTATAACCACATATGAGAAAATCATTATTTTGACTTTCAACCTTGATTATAACCACCTTTGAGAAAATTAGTATCCTTTTTACATAAATACATGAAAGCATTTTATCATTAGATTAATCTCAACCATGGGTTAATTCCACCTTTCTTCTTATTTCTTTTCGAGGGACTATCCATCAACAAATGTGATAGCCACTCCCTCAAGGGGGCATCTTCTTAGGATTTCCAAACACCATTTAGAGCTTTTTTATTAAACCATCATATTATTTTTGGCATACAGGACATATCTCATTATTTGAGAAGGCATTACTTTACCTTTGGTTTGCAACATCTGCTCAAATAGGGGCAAACTATAGATACCTAAATCTGGTAACCAATAACCTCTAATTAGGGTTTTGGCCAATTTCCACTTTAAAATGCATAATTTGGCCTAAAAACACTAAACATGCTAAATGATGTGAAACTGACATATTCAAATGCTGATTTTGGCCAAGGTATCCCTAAATGGGGTAATGCAATTTATGAACCAGCTAACTTTGATTAGTTCATTTCAAGTCAAAATGCCAATTTTGCACCTGGGTGCTCTAGATTGATCTTTCTTATCAAAATGTCTTGCACAAGATGTATGCCTTCATTATTTTCTATTGGTAACATCATAAATGGCATAATGGCTCCAACACATCTGACATTTCCTTCCAATTCTAATCTAGTCAAATTTTGGACTAATATCAAGGCATTATAATCAATTTGAGTGATTTGTGCACAAAGTACTTTAACATGCTTAAGAGATAATTAACCCAAATTAAGGCCTAATTAATAATTCCATGGAAACTTGTTGAAAAATTATTTTTGAAAATGAATATGGAATATCTACATCATCAGGTGACCTCATTTCTTGGGAAGACATCTCTAGGCCATAAATGCCACAAATATCAAGATTCATGCCCTCCATGCCTCTTAATTTCCCATTTTTCAAATATCATGATGAGGATAATTATAAACTTAATTCCAAAAATTTAATTAATCCTCAACCACACATCTCAATCTCAAGATGGATGGTTGAGGTTGATTCTAGACATTCTCAAAAATATATAAAAAGAGAGGCCATAAACATCATTTCTAAGACATGATTATGCAAAGTTATAGTGCATAATTGATTATAAATCTTCAAGCAACTAGAGTTACCATGCCAAATTGACTCCAAGCCAAGTTAATCCAAACTAAGCCACAAACCAAAGGTGCAAAGGAGAGATGGAGGTAGCCAAGCTTCTGTTTCCAAAGACTTCATGAGCACAAAATTGAGCAAGCCACTACTACAAAGGCATTTGGAAAATACAAGGAAGGTGAAGGAATTCTTGTGTTTTATTTCTTACTTTTTAGTTTTGTTTATCATTTATTTTTGTTAACTAAGCTATCCCTAGTGTCTAGGCCTAGAGATGTTATGTTAGTGTGTTTCTTACATTTTGTTTTCATTTTGGAACTAACACCATACTAACCATCCTCTCTTGAGTCAAATTCCTAGATCACATATATATCTCAAAACATGTACATCTCACTACATCGATACACAAGCTAGCATTAAAATCATGTACATCTATATCTATATATCAAATCATATCATATCATGCCCCCAGGGCACCACATGTACTACCACTAACCCCTCCTACACCTACACTACCACTACCATCAGGTGTTGATCCTCCTAAGATGCCTACTTATCCACTACCAACCTATCCTCTTGGCACTTCTGATGCATCCCACTAACTTAGAGTCACCATTGCTTCCCCACCTACTAAACTAGCTATGTATTCACCCCATCAAGGCTTTAATGGATACTATGCCATCACTGTGGCTTCGTAGTACCTCAACTCCTCTATTGTGGCTAAGTATTATTTCATCAAGATAGTACCTAGTGGTCCTACTAGTGTTATTGTTTCTCTTAACCTCTATCTTAGGGTATCCTTCTCTTGAGTCACCAAACCAAGGGAGGTTTTCACCTGATATTTCTCAACTATCATAGTGGTAACTTAACCCCATAAAATGACAATCTAACCCTATAATATGGCCACCTATCCCTATAACCTTATGATATGTGCCTGTACAGATACTAATACTACCCTTACCTATCTATCTTGACTACCACCCTATACATATACACCTATTAGATCCACATCCATGGCCTATTGGCCCCCATCATCTCATCCAAAATCAACTATTTCATATCAAACTTGGTACTATACTGCATATCCATCCACAAAACTAGCATCATTTATCCCTGCTCTCATAGGTAGTTCCTCATGGTCTAACACCACCTCTGTTGGCTATGGATTAGGTAAAAAAACTCCACATCCTCCCTCATATATATATATATATATATAGTAGTTAGAATCCCCTATATAAGGCTAAACTATCTCTAAACTCTATCAAATGGAATGAGCTCAGTCTCACCCTCTCTCCCCCCATAGATCTACCTCTAGCTCTACAAATATAACATGTGATAGCTATAGAGGGCCCACCTAGGCCATCCCACATATGGCCTCCAAAACACATCACCCATAACCAATCCCCCTAATGCATCTCTAAACCAGCTAATGTCTTTAGAACCTCCACCAACCCCTATCAAATCATAATCTCCCCTCCATCACAAGAAACCCACTCTGTAATCCATCTAGGTGTAGTCATCCCATGGTATCCCCAAAGATCTCAAAACCTAAATGTGCTCATATTCCCAACAATGGATCACAAACCCCACACTAATATTATACCTCTTATGATCTAAAATGCCCAAAGCTCCCTATAAATCTGAACTAACAAAACTAGTTCCCACTTGAACACCATCATACCAAGCAATATTTCCACTAACACTACTAAAAATAGATATAAAAATTTTCCACTACTCAAATCAGATAACATGAAATAGGACACTACAACCATCATCATAGTCATCAAGCACCTATCATTTAGATCCCTATGGTATAATGGCCCATAACCAAAACCACCTGAATACCACCTAGCATGGGCTCAATCCTCACCATATAGTAGCTCCATCTACTCATCCCTCTCCTCACTCTCAATATGATAAATTATCTCTCCCCAAATGGGTAGTTGTGTGATCTTGTGAACATCCTCTAATAGGATGGTCATCTCTCCTATAGGCAATAGGAAGGTGTTCATGGTTAAATCCCATATCTTGATGAGATCCATGATCATCATTGTATCTCATAGAAACCATTGATACTATCACATAGATCCTAGACTAACTTTCTCCATATGTGTCTAATCATCACCAATCATATCTCCATAGATCTCCATAAAGATTTTTGAAACTTGATTCCTCATCTAGATCTAACCTCATGCTTGCAAAATAAAACAAGTTAGCATGCACACTTAGTTTTCCATTTCCATTACTTAGTTTACCTACATCAACCTAGAACTCACCTACATTAACCTCTTCCAACCTTTTACCTCTACAACACTCACCTACCAAAATTTTAAACATCTACCCTAACCTATCAAACCAACCCCTAACACTTACATAACAAACATGTACCTTTACCTTCAAACATTTTAACAGCTTCTATAATCTATGAAATCAACACTTCACTATAGAAACTCATTTAAAACACATTACTTATACTTAAAAAATTGACTTGCCCTAATTTATACTTAGCATTTTAAACTACCCTACCACTATTTAAAATATTTTAATATAACTTTCTATTTAAACATAACCTTCCCAAAACACTTGATTCTTAATAGTCCTTACAACCATCAATGATTACATGAAATTCTTCCTTCGATGGTAAATTTTTGATGGTCACCCTAGCAATTGAAAGTCAAGTCTAACTACCAACGGTCATTGTGTGTGATCACTGATGGCAAAACCCTTGACCTAACTTCCTCAAAACACAACCAAACATCAAAATTTTAACAAATAAACTACTTCAATCTATCTTATAACCTATCCCAAACCCAAATCCTCTATCAAATTAAAAATTCATTTTCTATATTTTCTAATTTCTCCTAAAACATACGTCTAGGTGAAACCCTACCACAATAAAAAACAAACTACCCAAATTAACTTCAATCATAATAAAATCAACTAAATTAGTAATTTCAAAATACCCCCTACCTCATTCTCGATCATTGTCAAGGATGGATCTCATGTCCAAATTCTCAACCACATACTCATCTTCCCTAAATCTTGGCCTAAGTTGGATCACCTTAACACATGCCTCACACCAATCAACAGTAGACCCATCAATATTTTACCACCTCAACAATCACTCAGTCAAACCTCTCAACTAAATATCAAAGTGCTAAATCAGTGGAATGTGAAAAAAGCTCAAATTCAAATACATTAAAAGTGAAAATGAAATTTCATTTTCACTTTATATCTAGATATTTTTAGGGTTTCCCCCTAATCATTGATGGTCAGGGTAACCATCAATGTTTGACCTTAGAAATTCTGGCCATCGATGGTCAAGGTTTCACATTTTGAACCTATACCTAAGTGCTAATTTTTGGAGATCACCTAATCTCACCCAAACCAAAACTTGAACTTTTGGAGATTACCCTTGTAAAACCAACCATTATACCATGTCCACCTCAACATTGGCCATTATTTTGACCTGAATACTTGCATATTATGTGACGACCCTACTTTGGTCATTTTGACCACACTGACCAACCTTACCATGTTTAACATTTAAATTTTCACCACCTCATGTACAACCTGACCATTTGTGTTTTTCAATGGAGAACTTCCTATAGTGGATACCTACAAAAATACTAACCCTATCTAGAAGAGTTGATAGAAATGACCTAATTAGTTATGATCAATGTTGTGGATCGGTTACCCCATCACTAGTCCTAGAATTGACCTTATTTTTATCAACATTAGTAAATTTTGTCTTTATGAAATATTGACTATCACCATTAGTTGAATTATGTGTGAATTTTTGTGTCTCAAAATCCTAACCATCCTTTTTATCACCAACCTCTTAACTCACCATATATCTCTTATCAAACCCTGACCCAATTTTAGCTTCACCTCATCAACTCCTGGTTTGAGGGGGAACTCCTCTTCCCATACTCAAGGCAATTAGACCTTTGACCAAGAAATATATTTTTATTTTATATCTTGTTGATTCAAAGTTACATAATAAAAAGGGGGAAAATATAGACACTAGAAACCCATACTAGATGTTAAAATGCCTTGGGATACTTTAGGGTCCACCTAACCCTTATCAGCCTACTGACTAATTTATCAAACCTTGAGTCTAGTTAAGTACTTAGGTAACTAAACTCATTAAATTAATATCCTAACCCTTTAACCTAACCTTTTTAACTTAACTTTACCTATTCTCCTCTAGACACTTGACCACTGATGCTCAGCCTAACTATTGATGGTTAGCCTTAGCGTTGACAGTCAGGTCCTCACCCTTCTAACATATCACCATCTGTGTATGAGATAATGAGGAATATTTAATATGTTCACCTTATGTAGTGATAATCGACTCATAAACATCAAGATAAACACAATAACCTACTAGGGAGCCTTCTATCTTCCATCTTTCTTTACCTATAAAAGGAGGGGAGTAGGAGGTGAAATGGATCCATCAACATAAGTATTATTACACACAGATATCCAAGCTTCTAGATACTAGCCAATTTTATTATAGAAATAAAGTAAATAGAATAGAGACTTGAACCTCTACCCAAATTAATCTTGAGGTAAAGTATTGTTACTTTGATGAAATTGCTCCATTTATACACTATTATCCATTTATCAAGTAATAAATACATTCATATTTCAATCTTGTTATTTTGATTTTTTACTTTCCTACCCTAACCAAACCCTTTTACACCTTAATTTACCATTCATGGGTCCTTAACTAAACACCTACCTGATCATTAAACCTATTTATAACTCTGTTTTAAACATTTTTATAAATCCGCAGGCAACCACTGATGGTTAGCACAATTATCGATGGTCACCCCCAACCACAACAGTCAGCTTAACCACCAATGGCCACCCTGACCATCGATGGTCACTATGGTAAGAAATAATAAAAATTTATTTCTAAACCCTTACCCTCAACCAAACCTAACTTTTTATATCCTTACCTATTCATAGACACCCACCTGATTTTACCAACTTGACTTGATCTATTTTAGCACTAGTGTTGACACACTTTTTCTATATTTAGTCATTTTTTTAATCATGAATTCATCTACTTCTTTTGTTTCATTTCAATTTTTTTCTATTATTTGATGCAAGAACTTTAGTTTTATCCCTTTCAACTCAATTATTATCAAAGAGTGGATTGACAACGTCCTAGCAAGCTCACACTTCTTGGATCTAGATCATGCTAGGTAGTCCACCTCACTATCTTTCTAATAACCCTTTTTATTAGTGATTTTATTATCTACAAGTAATCCTTACAAGATAAAAAGGATATATTTACATTCATCTGGATCACATGCATATAATAACTAGGTATTTCTACCACACCCTTATTTCTAGTTTTTTATCTTCCTTTAAAATTAATAAATGACCAAAAATTAAGAGAAATAGAGATATTTCTTGGGATGATAGTGTTTAAGTGGGTACCAATTTTTTTCATCCAAATATACACGGAGCTTTGGCCATTTTGAGATCATAAGAGGTATGGTATGAGTGTGGGGTTTGTGCTTCATTATTGGGCATATGAGTATATCAGGATTTTGAGACCATTAGGACTACCTTAGGAGGGTTATGCCTAGATGATTTTAGAGTGGGTTTCATATGATGGAGGGGAGATTATGAATTTATAGGAGATGTAGGAGGGGTAAGAGATATCAAATAGTTTAGGGATGCATTGGATGGATTAGTTGTGGCTGATGTGGTTTAGAGGCCATATATAAGCTTTCCTAAGTGGGCCCTCTATGTCTATCATATATTGTCATTGCAAAGATAGAGATAGATCTATGGGAGGAGAGAGGGTGAGACTGAGCTCATCCCTTTTGATAGAGTCCATAGTAATTTTGGCTTAGTTTAGGGGATTCTAAGTCTATTCTTGAGATATAAGAGGGAGGATGTTGATTTTTTTTACCCAAGCCATAACCAGAGGAGGTAGTCCTAGATTGTGAGGAGTTACCTATTAGAGTAGGGGTTGATGATGCCAGTGTTATTAGTTTATATGTCCTTTATGTAATAGCTGATTTTAGGTGGGATGATGGGGGTTGATAGGCCATGGATGTGGATCTTATTGGTGGGGGTTCATAAGTATAGGTATAGGGTAGACAAGTAGGAGCAACACTAGTTACTACTTAGGCATAAATTACAAGGTTATAGGGATAGGTGGCTACATTACAAGGCTATATTATGATTTTATAGGGTCATATTTCCACCCCTACATGTGAGAGAGATTATCTCAAGACCTCCCTAGGTGTGGTGACCCAAGAGAGGGATACCTTAAGATAAAGGGTAGGAGTAGTGGTAGTATCAATAAAACCACTAGGTATCATCCCTAAAACATGATACTTGACCACAATGGAGGAGTTGAGGTATTATGAGGCCATAGTTATAGTGCAATGTCTTGAGTAGCCCTAATGGGGTGAGTATAGAGATAGTTTAGTAGGTGGGGAAACTATGGTGACTCCAGGTCAGTGGGCCATGTAAGTGAGTGGATAGGTAGGCATCTTAGGAGGAATATCACTAGATGGTAGTGGTATTACAAGTGAAGGAAGGGCCAGTGGGAATGGTTTCTCAGGGGCATGATATGATATGATATGATGTATAAGTATATATTTACATGATTTTGGTACCGGCCTGCATGATGATGTCATGAAATATATGTGCTTTTGAGAAAAAGATTATACATTATTACAGTGATCTAGGAATTTGACTCAAGAGGGTATGGTTAATATGGTGTTAGTTCTAACATGGAAACAAAGTGAAATAAACACAATAATGTCACAACATCTCTAGGCCTAGACACTATGGAGAGCTTACTTAACAAAAGCAAATGACAAACACAAATAAAAAGTAAGGAATGAAAACACAATAATTCCTTCACCTTCTTTGGATGCTCCAAATGTATTTGTAGTGGTGGCTTACTCAGCTTGTGCTCATGAAGTCTTTGACAATGGAAGTTTGGATACCTCCATCTCTCCTTACCACCTTTGGATTGGGGCTTGTATTGGCTTGGAATTAATTTGGCATGGTAACACTAGTTGAAATGACTCCTTAAAGATATTTGTGTATTATAACTTTGCACCAAAATAGCTTAGAAATGATGTTGTAAGGCCTCCTATTTATAGATTTTTGGATTTGATCAGAATCAACCTCAACCATCCATCTCAAGATTGAGATGTGTGGTTGAGGATTAATTTAATTTTTGGAATTAATTTTGTAAATATCCTCATCATGACCTTGGAATAAGGAGAAATTAAGAGGCATGGAGGGCATGAATCCTGATATTTGTGGCATTTATGGCTTATTGATGTATTCCCAAGAAATGAGGTCACTTGATGATGTAGATATTCCATATTAATTTCCAAAAATAAATATTCAACAAGTTTCCAGGGAATTATTGATTAGTCCTTGATTTGGGTTAATTATCTATTAAGCATGATTAAGCACTTTATGCATAAATTACTTAGATTTATTAAAATGCCTTGTTATTGGTCTAAAATTTGACTATATTAGAATTGGAAGTCTGTGTCAGATGTATTGGAAATGTATTCCCATTTAGGATGTTACCAACAACAAATAATAGAGGCATATATCTTGTGCAAGAGATTTGATAGAAAAGAGCAATCTAGAGCACCCAAGTGCAAAATTGGCATTTTGACTTGGAATGATCTAATCAAAGTTAGCTAGCCCATAAATTGTATTACCCTATTTAGGGATACCCTAGCCAAAATTAGCACTTTAATATGTTAATTTCACATCATTTAGCATATTTTAGCATTTTTAGGCCAAATTTCATATTTTAGGTAGAAGTTAGCCAAAATCCTGATTAGAGGTTATCGGTGGCTAGTTTTAGGTATCTACAGTTTGGCACTAGAAGGAGGGGTTTGAAATGGTAACAACTACTATATTTGTCATGAAATTTTTGGTTATTGTGCTTATGGAATTGGTTGGAGAGGTTTTTATGTAGGATTAAGCTAAAAATATGGTGCAAATGAGTCTACATAGTTTGGATATGATGAGATTTAGTTACTCCATTTCCCATAACATTATTATTATGGTTGAATTACTTTAGTCTTTCATGGTTATTGGCCTATTCCAGTTGTGATGCTTGTGCTTGAACATGATGTTGCTCATTTCCCTAATTGGTACCTTTATTTTGATTAGTTTAATTGAGTTTGATGACTCCTTTGTTGATGAGTACCCTCATGATCAATAAACCTTTATGAATGATCTCATTGAACATATACACACATTACATTTCTAGATGATAGGTTATCTCACTATGCAAATTTTTAGTGAACATAATGGCTAATTGTTTATCTGGTAAATTATGGGTGAAATGGCTTGCAAGGGATCTCCATCACTGTCAATAACTTAAAAAACTCCCCCCAACTATTTTCTTTGCTTGTGTCAAGTCCATTAATGAAATCTCATGCTTTAGACTATAGGAAAAGTGCTACACAAATTTATCATAAAGATCATCAAAATATGCTACTAAATTTTTGGGTAATTTTAAAAACCATTCCAAGGATTTCCCCACCAAGATCCTTAGAAATAATAGCAAAAAGTATATGTCACTATATGCCATTGGTTGACATGTGACAAAGAATTCAGTCAAATGAGCCTTAGGGTCACCTTTTCCTTTATATTTATCAAATTTTAGTGGTTTGTATCCTTGAGGAAATGTTATTTTTAAATACTCCATGTTGAATGGATAGGAACATATTTCATCCAATTTGAACTTTTTAGTTTGTTTACCAACCTGAATGGCAATAATTGCATCCTTCATCTGTTGTAATCCATGGGATAGGAATTTGGATGGAATATTAGTTTGAGGGAGAATTTGGGTTTGGATAGATGGTTGGGAGGTCATAAGTGGAACACTTTGACCAAGGTATGATGGAGCTACCTATTGGGGTACATTATCTTGGTTGGTAAATGGACTAGGAATATGCATATGTGGATTAGGATGTACTTGAAATTGCACATTTAGCTATGTGATGTTCTAGTTTGGGTTGGTGATAAAGGTTTAACCTAGGGGATTTTGTGGTTGGGATGGAGGGATATAATTATATTGTGCCTAATATTGTTGAAAAGGGACATGCTTCCAACTAATAAAACCCTGTTGTTGAGTGGGAAGTTGTGGGCCAAGGCCCCATCTCTAGATTTGTGGCACATTTTGAACCAATGGTTGTCTAGTAGGTACTTGGACCTCTTTGTATAAATCTATGTGAGGAAGTGAAAGTAGGTTGTAGATTCAACATCTGTCATTGACCAATATTTCCATGTTGTTGACTAGTCATTACTTGGTTTTGAATTGGCATATTAGTTTGTGACTATAGAGGTATGTTCATCATTACCTGGTGAGGTAGAACATTTGTTTCCCCTAATTAAGGTAGAAATGTATTCATCCTTTGTTACATTGATACACTAGACTATGTATGCTATTGTGGGATACTACTCACTACCTATTAAGGGGGAGTAGGATTCATCATATTGTATCATTGAGGTATGACATTGGTTGTTGTTTAATTACCTAACTCCATATGTTGTACACTTCAAGAAGTATTTGGTTGAGGTTGGGGTGTATAAACTCATATTCCTTAGTATGATGATCAACTCATGGGATTAATTGTAGGCACATGTTGTTGGCTAGTTGTTTATCCATTAGTACCACTTTGATCCAAGTTAGATTTTATTTACACATTATCTACTACATTTGGTTCATTATTTTGTGTAGAGGCTAAAGACACTTCTTCAATAATAGGCATATACATCAAGTTATCTATCAAAGTGGTTTGTATGAATAAGTCAAAACTTAGATTCTCTTATCTAGTTAATTCTATCAACACTCCTATTGAAGGTACTAGGTTAATGAGAGGCTTACTTACCATGTTCATTTGATTAAAATCATGTGCTAAATTTAGGTAGGTTTGATATGTTATTTGAATTTGGTTAAAGTGATTTTCCATGATGTTTTTTCCTTGATCAAATTTATTAGAATCTTGGTACATTGTTTGGACTAGAGCCACAAGATTGCTATAAGAAGCCTATTGATCATAAATGATATTGTGGGGCACTCTTACTAGACTTAGTAAATTTTCATGGGGGAAGTTTGATGGAAGTTTAGCCCCTACCTTGATGGCTTTAACAAATGTCACTCAAATAAAAATGGATCATACGTGGAAGCCATATTAGTAGAATATGATTGTTGAGGTACTAACTCATAAACCATGGGTATTTTAGATAAGTATTAAATGGTTTGCTCTTGGTCCTATTCTAAATAAGGTGGTGTGTTAACCAGATAGTTCACCAATGGATCTTGGATTTGTGCCCTTGATTGAGTATTATATGAGGGATAATAATCCATCTCATAAGAAACACTATCTACATAGGGGTCTTGTACCATTTCTTCCTATGCAACTATATTACTAATCCCTAGATTATACATGAGTCCACTATGAGTGTAGGAATACATGTTCAGATCCATAGTCAATGTTTTTGTCATAAAAGGTCAAAGAGTTCTATAAACTCTAAAAAGGACAATGTCTAAAATAGATGATGTTCTAGCTTGGTCTAGATTTATCAAAAGGATCAACATATTTATGCAAAGGTTTGTGAGGAAAAAAATAGCATAAATTATCTAACATTTTACTATTCACACAAAGGTAAGCAAGTAAATGGTTCAAAAATCAAAATGCCAAACTTTAAGGTCAAAGTGTTTCAAATCAGTATAATCTAGGAAATTTAAAAGTTGCTAGGTCTTTTAACCAAATGCGGTGTCAAAATCTAGGCTCAAACAAGGCATATGATAAGCCTCTTGGCCAAATGACATCAAAATCTAGACTTTGAAAATAGATGAAAGTTTTAATTTAACAGATTTGAAACACTTCTAACAAACACTAGGTATTTGATTCTTGGTCATGAACTTGATCAACTAGGTACAAGGTATGAAACAGAAGGAACTTTAGCTCTAGTTTATTTTCTCATAAATAATGGTATAAAACATGGTTCTTTTTTACAAACAAGCTAGACAAAGGTGAATAGTATAATTGTGCTTTAGACAAAGGATCACAAAACTACACTCAAATTAGTTTGATTTTATAGGAAAAAATTTGGAATTCTATGTAAGAGGGTCCATGAAATATTATTTGAAATTTTTTGGGTATTGTAACGGTGTTATACTACCCAAAAGGTGTGACAAAATAGTTTGTTTCAAAAACATTCTAAGGCAAAGATAATTTCTCACAATTTTGACAGCATAACACTACCATTTTTGACTCAAAATGTTGTAGTGTATAGACTCAAAGTGCAAGTGTTTAGTAAAAAATGGCTTAAATCTATCATGTGATGATAATGATTATGAGTCACAAATGGCATTCAACCCAAATTGGAAATTAAACCTAAGTTCCCTCAAGTTTAGTGCAAATGGTGAATCCACTTAACATATCAACCCTGTGAACTTGTAAAGGTGTAATTATAAATTAGATTATAAGTGGACTTTAAAAACTTTGGTAAAGGTCTAAACTCAATTGGGTAGCATAACTATGCCAAAGTGGATGATATGACTCTCAATATTTTGATAAACTTTTGAACAAGGTAAATTGATGATCTCACATGGGAAACATAATGCCTCTTTATTCAAAGGAAAATTTGGACTATGTGTTTGGTTTTTGATTATTTGTTTACACCAAGTTTTGACTCTAAACAAGACTTTAGTCTAGGATAAGACCAAATAACTAACCATTCTTAGATCCTAAACTGGCAAGGTTACTTGGTATTATTGGAATCCATCAATATATGTGATTTGAGAGGATTTCAAGTGTTCATCCAAAAGTAAATGTGTATTATATAGTAGGGTTTTTACACACCCCATCTCTCAAATGATAGTACTATGACATGAACCTTGAGGCACACCTTGTACCAACAATACTTCCATGACAAGTGGGGATTTATCTAAAATCTAAAAAGTTTTCGAATGATCTAGGGGAATCAATTTCAAAATTATTTTCATTCCAAATAATTGAAAATAAAAGCATGGATTTTGGGCCCATATCACTTGGATTATTGCAAAAAGGTCTAGTCCTTTTTGAAACCACTACATCTTACTATTTGCTTAGTGTAGTGTGATGTCCAAAGTGCCACTACATCCTGTGTGTAACTCTAAAAGAGTCAAATGAAGTCAATGTTAGGAGATAAAACCCTAGGTTAAAACTTCCCTAAAGAACTTACGGGAGGTGATGAAGATCTCCTCACAAGCCAATATACACAAAAATAAATAAATCATGAAATTAGAAAGAGTTTGGGGTTGTTTTCAAGATCACCCAAACTTTGATGAGTTTTTGGGTAGTGCTTTAGATGACTTTCTTTCTAATACTTGGACTAGGCTATTTACAATAGGAATGGTTATTTTGATTCCAAGGGTTCCCTATAGGGGACAAATGGAAGAGCATACATGCAACATTCCTCTTTTTGCCAAACAAAATCTATGTAAATAACTATTGCAAACAAAAATTGACAAGTGTATTCAATTTTAAACCAAAAATGAAAGATTTGGTGGTGTTCATTTGACCCCTTGGTCTTAGTTGCAAACTTTGAAAATATTCATCAAAAATACTTAAATTCTTTGTTAAACACCCAAAACAAGGTTCTTAATTGAGTTTTTAGCATGCAAAGGTGATTTAAACATGTTTTAAGCAAATATCAAGCTTGGTCCTATGATAAAATTGTTAGCATGTCCTTTAGCTTTGAAGCTCTTTTTAGCTTGAAATAATGAACGTTGAAAAAGTAGCTCTCAGGTCTGTGTTTTTAGAAAAACACAGTGACCAACATCAGTTATTACCACCAACATCAATTAATTTGGATAACCAAAATATAATTGTATTGGTTTTGCTAACCAACATTAGTTAAGTAGGTAACCGATGTTGGTATCACTTACCGATGTCGATTACTGCATAAAACTGTGGCAAACAAAAATGACAAAATAGAGTTAAAAAATCAATTTATAAGAGCTTGAAGGGCTCAAATAAATATTTTAGATTTACAAAAGGATCTCCTTCAGGTGTGAGATGCATCTAGTCCCACTAGGCATGACATTATGTGATCTAGGAATTTGACTCAAGAGAGGATGGTTAGTATGGTGTTAGTTCTAAAATGAAAATAAAGTGAAATAAATACACTAATAACATAACATCTATAGGCCTAGACACTAGGGAGAGATTAGTTAACAAAATCAAATGACAAACACAAATGAAAATCAAGGAATGAAAACACAATAATTTTTTCACCTTCCTTATATGTTCCAAATGCCTTTATAGTGGTGGCTTACTAAGCTTATGCTCATGAATTCCTTGGCAATGGAAGCTTGGCTACCTCCATCTCTCCTTGCCACCTTCAGCTTGGGGCTTGGCTTGGCTTGGAATCAATTTGTCATGTTAACACTAGTTGAAATGACTCCTTGAATATGTTTATTAATTATAAATTTGTGCCAAAATAGCTTAGAAATGATGTTGTGAGGCCTCCTATTTATAGATTTTTGGATTTGATCAGAATCAACCTCAACCATCCATCTAAAGATTGAGATGTGTGGTTGAGAATTAATTCAAATTTTTGGAATTAAGTTTTTAATTATCCTCATCATTACATTGGAATAAGGGGTAATTAAGATGCATGAAGGGTATCATGGAAGGCATTGATGAGATATGGAGGGCATGAATCTTGATATTTATGGCCTAGGGATGTCTTCCCAAGAAATGAGGTCCCTTGATGGTGAAAATATTATATATTATTTTCCAAAAATAAGTATTCAACATGTTTCCATGGAATTCTTGATTAGGCCTTTATTTGGGTTAATTATCTCTTATGAATGATTAAGCACTTTGTGCACAAATTACTTAGATTGATCAGAATGCCTTGTTATTAGTCCAAAATTTGACTGGATTAGAATTAGAAGTCCATGTCAAATGTGTTGGAATAATATTCCCATTTAGGATGTTACCAACAAAAAATAATAGAGGCATACATATTGTGCAATATATTTGATAGAAAAGAGCAATCTAGAGCACCTAGGTGCAAAATTGGCATTTTGACTCAGAATGATCTGATCAAAGTTAGTTGGCCCATAAATTGCATTGCCCCATTTAGGGATACCTTGGCCAAAATATGCACTTAAATATGTAATTTTCACATCATTTAGCATGTTTTATCATTTTTAGGCCAAATTTCATATTTTAGGTGGAAATTAGCCAAAAGCATGATTGGAGGTTATCGGTAGCCAGTTTTAGGTGTCTACAATTTCATGTATTATTTATTTTGATGAATTATGTATGTGATGTTTATGATATATAGATTTGATTTATATTTTTTGGTTGATGATTTTGATGTTTTATGATTTATGCTTATGAGATGTGGACTCATTAGCTTAAGCATGTGATGATTTATGGATGTTGTTATGATGATTTATGGTTATTGATGTTGTTTATGATATGATGTTATATGATGTGATTTATTTTGTTTATTATAGATGTGATGTATTATTTTATCACATAAATGAAGTTAGATAACTAACTAAACATGAGAAAAGAGAAGAGAATCATGGGACGTATGTCTACATGAATCAATGATAAGTAGGTAAGGAAAAAGCATGATGTTTTTTTATTGGTGAGGACAAAACAAAAATTGAATTTAAATTGGCTTAAGGAACATAAGCATTTCAAATGCTTTAAATTAGTATGCCTTGGTTGATAAAAAGGTGTCTTGATCACATTGTGCCAAGTAAGATCCTAATCCCTTAATTTATAGATGGTATAAGGGGGAGATAGGTGCTAGGTGAAGGGTAAATGGTTGATAGTTAAGGTAACCTTATGTGGTTTAGTTTGCCCATTCTATAGGTGACCTAAGAACCATATTAGATAAGTACATGTCTTCATGCAAGGTGTAGATTGATCGATGTGGGAAGTCTACTAATGAAAACCAATTGCAACTTTCTTGGGATATCTTGTTTTGATTTTGATATAGGGTTTTTTGTTATTACTATGGTTTTCATAGGTTTGTGAATTTGATCGATGTGGGAAACTTTAAATTATTTCTTTGACCCATTTAACTTAACCATCCTTCAAGGTAGTAGTATAAGTTTGGGTTTGTTTATTTGATAGTTGTCCTTGAAGGGAATAATCTATCTTTTAAGAAATTTAGTGTTGGGCATCCATCGTTCAAGGGAGTAGTCTACATGCTAGAGATATATGACCCAAGTGATATTTTGGTATCCAAAATTATTTTGATGTTAGGTTTAGATATAGACAAGTCTATATAGGCTTATAGGTTTACCTTTATGAGGGTAAAACTTTATCACAAAAGGTTAATGGTAGGTGAAAGGGGTGATTTTGAGAGACAATGATCATGAGATTTTATTTGATTAGAAATGAAAAGTATCCATAAAAACCATTCTATGGGTAGATCTTTGGTACCCATATTTATGATTAGGCTATAATTGTGATGGTTAATCACATGGTTCTATGTTATAATTGGTTGTCCTCAAAGGGATAGGGATATGTAAGTAAAGGTAAAAATCTCATAAATCAAGGGATGAGCTTAAGTTAGACAAAAAGGTGAGTTTGATAATTATTTAACAAAAGAAAGGATGCATATGTGAAGCATTGAGAGGCTCAAACTCTGGTTTTCCTTTGAGAAAGGAAAAAAGGTAATCTCTAATCCATACTTATGGGTTATGATGTAGGGTCCAAGCTAATTGAAAGAAAACTTGCCTCTTTTGTTTTTGGTTTCATGTTGATTTTTATTTAGGATGATGTCTATGATATTGAATTCCATTTATTTTAGGTGTTTGTTATAAGAGTGCTTGATTCACTCTTGGTAGACATGAAGGTGGTTAAGCATGGCTAGGTAATACTCATCAAGTAGCTCAAGTTGTTATGGATGTTCTTGACAATAGTCACTCTCAAAAATGATGTCTTACAATGATATGTGCAGAGAGGGAATCTAGAATTTGAGAGGCAAGACTTCCTCTTCTCTAAAGAATAGAGAGAAAGGGGTAACACTCATAGAGGTTCGAATGCTAGTGAGATAGGCCCATAAAGTGAAAAGGATGTGCAAGTGTCAATCCTAACCTAAAGCACTAACTAATTTGGTTAACATTTTGTTAAAGGTTTTATTATAAGATTCTACCTATCTATTTAATTATGGACAGTAAGGTGAGAAAAATCTTAACTTGATGTCAAATGAATCACAAAGACCTTAGAATTGTTTATTTTTGAAATATTTTCCATTATCAGTGATGATCTTATGGGGAACATAGAAAAGATAAATTATATGATGATTGATGAGGTCAACTATCTTGTCAGCTTTGGTTGATATGAGAGGAATAGGTTCCACCCACTTGGTGAAATACTTGGTGGTGATGATGATGGATTGGTGTCACTATGAAGAATGAAGATTGATTTCCCCAATGATATCAAGTACCCATTGTGATAAGGGATAATATTCTTTGGATACTTCAAGGCCATGGGTAGGTGCATGATGTAAATTAGCATGATGTTGACATTTAACACACTTCTTTATATAATCACAATAGTCTTGGTTGAGGGTGGGCTAATAGTATCCAAGGTGAAGAATAAGTTTAGTGATAGCTAAACCACTAAAGTATCCCCCACATATTTCATCATGGATTTCTTTGATAGCATGGGAAGATTCATGACTATGTGTACAATGGATAAAGAGGTTGTAAAAACCATGCTTGTAAAGGATTCCCTAGAGTATGGTATAATAAGAGGTACTCTGAATAAAATCTCTTTGAGAATTCTTAGAGAGGTTGGGAGGAATGATGCCAAGGTTGAGGTAGTTGAATTTTGTATCATACCATATGTCTGATTGAGATACTTCCACATTATAAAAGGTAGGAAGGTCAGAATAGATATAAGATGGTGTGATAAAGTGGTGGATAGTAACAAAGATTTTAGATTTGATAGGTGTGAATAGTATTGGGTGAATATTTTGTCAGCCAGCTAACTGGTGACCAAAATAATTCCTATCACCACAGCATAGGGAGATCAGTCAGCCAGGTGTGCAGCCTTACTACATCACAAGGGGACAAATCTCTCCTCTCATCAAGGGTAGGTTCCCTATAGATATGCAGGAGATACAGGAGGCTATATATATATATGTATATATATATATATATATATGTATATATATATATATGCATAAAATAAGACACAGGAGGTAGGACAAACCATCCATCTCTCTTCTTTCAGAGATGATGCTGACAAATAGAGGAGAAATACTGGGTGATGGGAAAGGTGATTCTCTTCTTTCAGAAGTAACTTTCAGCCAAGAGCCAGATTCCTTCCTAAATAGTAGAAATCTTGGTGAGGCAATAGAAGACACTTCTATTCTTTCAGAAGTGCATGTTCTTACAAATAGCAGGACTCTTTCTGGTAACAAGTAACTGGTAACAGGGGTGCTGAGTGACCAGTAACCCGAGAGAGAAAGACAAGAAGAACAATGGGGGCACAAAGTCATCCGAAGGCTCTTTACACAGGAAAGGAAAATGCAAACACACTGAAGGTACTTATGGGGGCACAAAGTCTCTCCACAGTGGGCCTTCAGGACACCTTCCTGCTCACCTCCACTAGTTCTACTTACCAAATTAAATGAATAAGGACACCTCTAGATGACACAAGTTAGAATAGCACAAAGTCTGGAAAAACCTGCTTTCTCATTCAAATAACAAGGAAAATGAAATTACAACCTAAGCTCAAAGTCTCAATAATGCCTTTCAAAATGGGCAGAGTTTCACTTCTTGGTAAGGGGAAGATCTCCTCTGTAACAAATGAGAGATTACAATATATAGTGCTCCCAAAAAGACTTGGGCACTTGTTTTCCATATAATAGCCCATGATGTGCATTCAATGCCTTAAATGCATTTTCAAGTTTGTCAAAGGACTGCATTGAAAATTAGGCAGCTATCTTAACTATGGCATGCCATTTCATCCCATATGTCTTCTCCCAAGTCTGGATCATCTAGTCTGTCCCCTCTGATGTCTGTGCAACCATCCATTCATCTTTGTTTCATGGAAGAAAATAGGCCATGTCCCTAGTTTGGTGCACTCAGAAGTCTACTCAATCCACACTAGAAATAACTCTTTCAAAGATATTTCTGATCCTTTGGTCTCTCTCCTCTCTTCACTGCTAAAGTGCTTCTTTGCTCTTTATAGCCCTTCTTGCCTATGTCTTTAGGGGGTCCTTTCTGTGTTTTTGACAAGTGGCAAGTTTCGTTGTTATGTAACTCATTAGAAACTCATGGAAAATGGAGTCCAAGACACATTTTTCCTGAGCAACTCAAAAGGGGAACATGGATACAAACACTTGTCACATTCGCTGCACTTTGTCTTTTTTCATTAGGCACTTTTTTGTAGGCTTTTCTCTTCAGTTGGGCTTCTCCAGCTTTTGTCTCTTCTTGCTGCAATTTGAGCTATCAGGCTATCTTTTCAACCAGTCACTTGGTTCTTCCTTTGAGTTTTGCACTTTATTTGAATTTCAACAGATATTCCCTTACCTTAAATTTGACGTCTACGAGGATGGCATTGGTTGACTGTTACTTGAACCATGTTGAACTTTGAACCTGTTAAACCATTTGTGTGCCACTTTTCCTTTGACTGAAGCCGCTTTTGAGCTTTTGAACCAATGCTGAACCATTGAACTTTGAACTCTTTCAGTTCAAAGTTCAATCAGTTCATTGGCTTACTCTGTGTCTCACTCAAACATTGCTTCCTTTATCTTTCTAAGCTTTTGTTGAACCTTTGAACCTTGAACCTGTTGAACCATTTGGTTCAACGGTTCAATGGTTCATCCGTTGAAGCCCCTTGAACCTTTTGATTGAACCAACTTTGGTTCAATGGTTCAATGTTTCCATTCTTCATTATTTGGCTAAGCCTTTTGAACCCATTTCTTTCCTACAGAGTCTGTAGAAACCAACCTTGAGAGTTCGTAGATTTGAGCCTATCTGTAGAGTTCGTAGATTTAAGCCTACAGAGTCGTAGATTTTTGGAAAACTTGAAAAGTGAACCTAAATGCTCAGAATAATTTTTTAAAAGGGGAAGAGAGGATTTTGGTATGTAGGACCAAAATAGTTCAAATGTTGTCCCAAAAATGAGTGATATTTTTGGGGGACAATAGCTGGCTCTAGTTGGGGAACTTCTTTCTATTGCAAAAAGTGATTGAAGGGAGTAGAATCCAGAATCTCTAGTGCCTTGAAGCGTACCATTGGGCTACATAGTCATGCTACCCAAAAAGAAAGGTGACAAAAATGAAGATGAACTGAACAAAACAAAGCAAGAGACTATACAAATATACATATATATAGGGGGGCTCATCTGACACTTCAAGAGTTGAAGTGCTTCAGATGTTGCCCATTATAAGGTAGAGATAAGAGAGTGCCTTCTTGATATTTCAATAGGAAACTATTTTTACCATTGTGCTGATGAATAGTAAAAGGGCCCCTCCATAGGGAATCAAACTTTCCATGCATCCCCTTTGGTTCTCTTCTCTTGTCCCACAGCAGGACTTGATCTCCAATCTAGAAATCATGATTCTTTACTTTCTGATCAAAGAGATTCTTCACTAGACTTTGATGGGTGGCAATCCTATCCACCACTACAATTCTCTACTCATTCAACTTAGCAAGGTATATGATCCTCTTCTCAAGTGAGCTCTCATACATTTAATCTTCAATTGCCTTAGCCAATTTCAATGCTGGCAATTCCAAGGTGATTGGTATCTCAGCATTGACACCATACAGAAGTTGGAAGGGAGACATACCAATTGCTCTTTTTGGTTTAATCCTGTCTGCCCACAGAGCATCAACCAATGCCTTATGCCAAGTTCTTTGGTTGTCATCCACCATCTTCTTGATGATAGTTACCAAATTTTTATTGCTTGACTCACCCTATCCATTCCCTTGTGGAAAGTAATCAAAGGAGTGGGAGAGTGTAATTCCATAGCAGAAGTAGAATTGAGTAATCTCCTGAGAAGTGAAACAGGCTATGTTATCAGTGATAATTTTGACTGGGACCCCAAACCTAGACATGCTGTTCTCTTTGATGAAATTGCATACTACTTCAGAAGTAGCATGTTTAGTTAGAACCGCTTCCACCCATTTAGTGAAGTAGTCTATTGATGTAAGGACATAATCATGTCCAGCACTTGACAATGGGTTTACAACATGAATAAAGTCAATTCCTTATTACTGGAAAGGCTCTTTAATGACCACTAGTTTGAGAGGTAGATTAGCTAGCTTGGGCCTTCCAACAAATTGCTGGCATAGTTCACATCCCCTGACCCACTTGTATGTATCTTGAAAGAGAGTTGACCAATAATACCTGGCTCATAGGATCTTGTGGGCAGTCACAGGGGCAAAAAAATGTCCTCCATAGGCTGAATTGTGAAAGCACTTTAGAAGGCAGCTTTGTTGCTCCTTATCCACATAGTGAAGGAACATTCCATCAAGGCTTCTCTTGAATAGGCAGTTGTCCCAGAGGACAAAATTATCCACTTTCAGCTTGATGTTCTCCTTTCTTTATAAGATAGGTTCACAGGACATTCACCATAAGTGAGGAAATGAGCAATACCTGAGTACCACTCATTTGTGGTGGAGACAAAGAGGAATGTTGGTGTGTCATCCTCATTCTCTTTTGGTTCTTCATGCTCTGTTCCTCTTGGCTTGTTATCAACAATTAGTTGGCATAGCCCTTTTCCCCAAACCAGCTTTGTTGGCTTCATGATCAGATCTAACTCCTAGATCTTTGTAACCTAATTGCCTCTTTTCATCCCAAACTCCTACTGAGTTAGTATAGATTTCACTGTGGTGTCGGGGACCAAGGCAATAATTTGAGAATTGAGTATGTAGAAATGAAAATGCTTCACGGCCTTCACCACTACGTAAGCATGCTTCTCCATATTTGAGTATTTCAGCTCATGAGCTTTGAGAGGGCAGCTCATGAAGGAAATGGGAGATTCCATGCCTTCTTTATTTTGTTGAACCAAGATTGCTGAAAGTGTATGTTCTGAAGCATAGCTGTAAATGGTGAATTCTTTGCTATAGTCTGGACAAACTAGAATTGGGGCATGGGCAATGGCAGCCTTTATATCTTCAAAAGCCAAATTGCCTTCTTCGGTCCAGCTAAACATGGCCTTTCCTTTCATCATGTTTACAATGTGCCTGGTCTTCTCAACAAATTCAAGGATGAGTCTCTGTAATAAATTCACCTTTCTGAAAAAAGAGTGAACAACAGTCTTGCTTATGGGTAAGGAAAGTTCTTGAATAGACTTGACTCTATCTAAGTCAATCTTTATGCCTCCTTTGGACATGATGTGTCTGAGAATTTTCCCATCTATTACTCTAAAAATTGACTTCTTGGGGTTTAAGGAAATGCCATTTTGGTGGCAGCATTCCAACACTTGCTGCAAATGGTTCACATGATCTGGGCGATGCTTAGAGAAGACAATCAATTCATCAAGATAAACTATGATGAACTTACCCATCTCATCCTTGAAGGAAAGGTCCATTGCTCTTTAGAAGGTGGTGCCAGCATTTATTAAATCAAAAGGCATCCTTTTATATGCAAATGTGCCCCAAGGTGTGGTGAAAGTAGTCTTATGTTGGTCTACTTCACCAACTTTGACTTGATTATATCTTGAGAAGCCATCAAGCATTGATAACATCTCCAACCCTATCACTATCTGCAACACTTGATCCATGATTGGCAAAGGATAATTATCATTCAAGGATGCCTGATTCAAATTCCTAAAATCCACACAAAGATGAATTTCACCATTTTTCTTTCTTATAGGCACTATATTGGCAATCCATGTGGAATGATGGATTGGGAAGATTATCCTGGCATTTAGCATTTTTTGTATCTCAAATAAAATAGTACCTGAGATTTTTGGATTATAATGTCTGGTCTTTTGCCTGTAAGGTGTTGAATCAGCCTTGAGAGGAATGTTGTGTCAGATTTCTCTAGGCCGGAGTGATTTCAGATCAGAGTATGAATACACTAGGACATCCATGTATTCATTGAGTAAAGAGGTGAACTTGGAATGCTCTATAGGAGTACAACATATCCCAATGTTCACCATCTTGGGGTCTTTCTTGGTTCCCAGATTTATTTGATCAAATTCTTGAGATGAGCTTGAATCTATTGGCTACTGTCTGATAAATCTATCATGCTTATCAAATAGATTTTCAAGGGAAACCAAGCCTTTAGGGATATTATTCCCTTTTAGTTTCAAGAACTCCTCACCTGTGTTTGCATTTGATTCAGGAGCTATTTCATACTTTTGAGATTCATTGCCTTCAAAATGCAGATGTTGAAAGTTATCTCTTTGCTCTAGGAAGGCAATGATGTGGCTGTCATTGTTAAATACCTGCCAATGATTGGCATTGTTAGGTACACTTGGCCAAAAGACCAGCTCAATCGTGTACTTTTCTCTTTTGAAATCTAGGTGGAGGACTAAGAGAGTAGCTAAAATAGCCAATGCATTAACCTGGTCATTGAACTCTCTAGGAACTATAGAGATGCTAAAAGCATCAAAGTCTTCAAGCTGGTCCCAGAATAGATTGTGGTAATGGTGCAATCTTTTATTTTTGGTTTGATACAAGTTCCTCACCTGACAAACCACTAGTTCAGCATCTCCTTTAGCATGAAGGAGGTTGATGTCTTTATCCTGAGCAGCTCTCAATCCAAGTAGCAGAGACTCATATTCAGTTGTTTTATTTGTGTTGCTAAATTGCAATTTATAAGATGAGGGAAAAATATCTCCTTGAGGAGATATTAACACCACCCTAGCTCCTAAACTAGTGGAAGAGTAGCTTCGATCAAATTCAAGAATCCATACCTCATTTGATCCTAATTTCCTTTCGAATTCTTATTCATCTAGTGGTGGAGAAACTTCCACACTTGCTTGGTGCTTAGCCAATTTCTCTACTGTTCCAGCTGATTGCATTTCCAGGCTATCATCAGTAGGAGCTTCATCAGATGTATCATGAGCTCCATTCATGTACAAAAAGTAGTTACCCATGTCTGAAGATTCAAATAAAATTTGGGCTTCAAGTGCTGAGGTCTGGGTAACAACATATTTCACTTCCTTCTCAGGGAGTAGTCTCTTCATAACACCCTTGACTAGAATCCTCACCTCAGATAAATCCATGCTTAATTCACCACTGCTATCTCTACAGAAATTCTACCCAAGAAGGATGCCATATGATGCTGGGACGTCTGCTACCAAGACAGTCATCTTGATTCTTTTGTCAGGAAATGTAGCAAATGTAAATTGGGCATCTTTAATTTGTCCTAGCAAAGGCACTTGCTTGTTCTCCATGGAGAAGCATCTACCAAAAGTTTTGGTCAATGTGAGATCAAGGGATTCAGCCACTTTGGCAGGCATGACATTGTCTAAAGATCTAGAGTCAATGATGTAATTATTTAGCTGATGTCCATTTATCAACAATGAGACATAAAAATGTTTAGTCTTGCCAGGAGCAATAGGGGGAGTGGTGATAAGGTTGTTCCTGGTGGGTGCATTCCTGGTAGCATCATGCATCATTTTGGGAATTGCTTGCTCAATAGGGATGTCCTTGTTTTTAACACAATGAACCAGTCTGTCTAATTACTCAAGATGGGACTGTAGAAATTCAAATTCTGACATTTGAATTTTGGTTCTCTTTATATGGTCAATGATATCAAATGTCTGGAATGAGCTAGGAACAGAAGATGGGAGTTCATCCTTATGATTTTTTAAAGGGGGAGGACTAAACTATGAAATTAAAGTGGAAGGCGTATGGGCATTTGGGGTATTTACCTCTTTTTAAATCACCAAGTCCTTTGGTTGGAAAGGAAGAGTAGATCCCCGCTTAGCAATTGAGACTGTTGGTTGAGGTCACTCCCCTACTTTCTCCTTATCAGCTTGTTGAGCTAATTGATTTTTAGACTAGGTGAATACAACATATGACCCTTCGACTGCATTACCTTCACACCTGGGTTCATCTTGATAATTCAGGAAATCAATATGGGAGTCACCAGCTAATTCTTCTTCTTCCTCAGTGAACAGATTAGCATCATCTTCAGAATTTAACTTGGGCTGGGATGAGAAATCCACTTCAACTTCTAGATATCCAACTGCTAAGTTGTTTGGAGGCACTTCAAGGGTGAGGTTCCTCTATGGAGGGGGAAGGTGATTTTGCTATCCCTATTTCTTGGCAGTATTTCCTTGGTATGCCTGATTCTGAAATGTCCTCTTGGGCATATCTCTGTATGCGGGGGAAGATGACATTCCTTGCACCATTTGCTTTTTAAGAGCCAGCATTTCATTTGCTAGCTTTTATACCATCAGGTCGGTGGTGACTCCAGGTGAATACTCAAAATATGAAGAGGATTTACCTTTATTATGGTCTTTCCTTATCTTTCTAGCCAAGATAAGGTTGTCCTCCACTTCAGTGGCTAGGTCTTGAGCTTTAGTCAGGTCTATTTGGCCAGCACACCTCAATAAGAAACTCACTTCAGGAAGTTGTGAGTTGATGAAGAAGCATTTGAGGTTTTGAGGTGTTGGTTGGGCAATTGCAAGAATCCTATTCCTTAGCTTGTCAAACCTGGAAATGAAGTCCCTCATAGGCTCTTGGGGCTCCTTCTTCATCTGAGTGAGCTGGGCTAGCAAGGCATGTGCATTCTCTATAGGCTTAAACCTTGCTTCAAATTTGGCTTTGAGCATGTCCCAGTCAGTCACTGACCCAACTTGCAGGTTGTAGAACTAGTTAGCAGTAGCACCTTGTAGTGTTTCCACAAACAGCCTGACTACTATATCTTCATACTCTACTCCAATCACGCCACAAGATATGCTGAAGGCCACGAGGTGTTCATCAGGGTGAACTTTCCCATCACTAAGGAATTTGGGGAAGTTCTTCCTCGAGCTATGTGGAAGCTCATGTAGAGGTGGAGTAAGGTTGAGTGGACCAAATGAGTTACCCCAGGGGCCCCAAGCTACCATGATTGGATTATGGAAAGTGGGGGTAACAAATTTGGGTGGAGTATTTATAGGTAGGGCTCTATTAACAGTAGGAAAATAAGCTCTGCCTTGTGTTGGTGACCCGATAAGGTCAGGAGGAAGACTCCTAGATCATTGGAAGAAAGGTGGTGGAAGAAACAGATCAAAATTGCTCTACTATGCCAACTCAAATACAAGGTCAAAAACACCCTTAGATCTCTGGCTTCTTGTGTAGCATGGAGTTGCCAAATTTAAAACAAAAGAAAGGAAAAGGACTGGTCCTACTTTAGCCTAGAGCTTGAGGCTTCAAACTGCTTGTCCTTCCCAGTGGATCTGGTTTGCAGACCAAATAATGTAATAGATATGGAGGATGGAGGATGGAGGGAGATAGTAAGGCTATAATGATAGTGGGTAAGTCCGAGATGGGAGTTTCCAGACTCTATAATGGATAAGGGTAGGGATTGCTTGTTCATATCCCTAGTAGAGTCACCAAAAACTGTTGGGTGAATATTTTGTCAGCCAACTAACTAGTGACCAAAATAGTTCCTATCACCATAGTATAGGGAGATCAGTCAGCCAGGTGTGCAACTTTACTACATCACAAGGGGACAAATCTCTCCTCTCATGAAGGGGAGGTTCCTTATAGATATGCAGGAGATACAGGAGGCTATATATATATATATATATATATATATATATATATATATATATATGTAGAAAATAAGACACATGGGGTAGGACAAACCATCCATATCTCTTCTTTTAGAGATGATGCTGACAAACAGAGGAGAAATACTGGGTGATGGGAAAGGTGCTTTTCTTCTTTTAAAATCAACTTTTAGCCAAGAGCCAGATTCCTTTCTAAATAGTAAAAATCCTGGTGAGGCAATAGAAGGCACTTCTCTTCTTTCAGAAGTGCATGTTATTGCAAATAGTAGGACTCTTTCTGGTAGCAAGTAACTGGTAATAGGGGTGTTGAGTGACCAAAAATTTGAGAGAGAAAGACACGAAGAATAATGGGGGCATAAAGTCATCCCAAGGCTCTTTACACAAGAAAGAAAAATGCAAACACAGTGAAGGTACTTATGGGGGCACAAAGTCTCTCCATAGTGGGCCTTCAGGACACCTTCCTACTCACCTCCACTAGTTCTAATTACTAAATTAAATGAATAAGGACACCTCCAGATGACACAAGTTAGAACAGCACAAAGTTTGGAAAAACTTGCTTTCTCATTCAAATAACAAAGAAAATGAAATTACAACCTGAGCTCAAAGTCTCAGTAATGCCTTTCAAAATGGGTAGAGTTTTGCTTCTTGGTAAGGGGCAAATCTCCTCTATAACAAATGAGATATTACAATATATAACACACCCAGAAAGACTTGGGTGCTTATTTTCCATATAATGGCCCATGTTGTACATCCAATGCCTTGAATGCATTTTTAGGTTTATCAAAGGACTACATAGAAAATAGGGCATCTATCTTAACTATGGCATGCCATTTCATCCCATATGTCTTCTCCCAAGTCTGGATCATCTGGTCTATCCCCTCAGATGTCTGTGTAGCCATCCATTCATCTTTACTTCATGGAAGAAAATAGGCCGTGTCCTTGGTTTGGTACACTCAGAAGTCTACTCGATCCATTGTTTCACCTACTAGAAATAACTCTTTCAAAGATATTTTTGATCCTTTAGTCTCATTCCTCTCTTCACTACTTAAGCACTTCTTTGATCTTTATAACCCTTCTTGCCTATGTCTTTGGGGGGGTCATTTCTATGTCTTTGACAAGTGGCAAGTTCCACTATTATGTAACTCATTAGAAACTCAGAAAAAATGGAGTCCACGACATGTTATGCCTGAGTAACTCAAAAGGGGAACACGGATGCAAACACTTGTCACATTCATTACACTTTGTCTTTTTTCATTGGGTGCTTTTCTGCAAGCTGTTCTTGTCAGTCGAGCTTCTCCAGCTTTTGTCTCTTCTTGTTGCAATTTGAGCTATCAGGCTATCTTTTTAGCCAATCGCTTGGTTCTTCCTTTGAGTTCTGTGCTTTATTTGAATTTCAACGGATATTCCCTTACCTTAAATTTGACATCTACAGGGACGTCATTCATTGACTGTTGCTTGAACCATGTTGATCTTTGAACCCATTAAACCATTTGTGTGCCACTTTTGAGATTTTGAACCAATGCTAAACCATTGAACTTTGAACTCTTTTAGTTCAAAGTTCAATCGGTTCATTGGATTACTCTGTGTCTCGCTCAAACATTGCTTCCTTTATTTTTCTAAGCTTTTTTTGAACCTTTAAACCTTGAACCCGTTGAACCATTTGGTTTAATAGTTTAATGGTTCATCCATTGAAGCCCCTTAAACCTTTTGATTGAACCAACTTTGGTTCAACAGTTCAACGGTTCATTCTTTGTTATTTGGCTAAGCCTTTTGAACCCATTTCTTTCATAGACCCTCAAACCCTCAGACGAGACCAAATCCATTCTATAGACCAGAAACTAGTCCTGTAACCCATCTCTGGCCAAATGCCCTGACCGACCTCGTCCACTTCCCCTACCGACGTCGGCAGTCTAACCGTCGTCGGTGACCACCCTGATCGACGCCGGCAATATCACCGACGTCGGCGACTATGTTTAGTAGATTGCAGCTTATCAGGTACGCATTTGTTTTTAGTCTTTTCTTTTCACATCTTTCATTATTTCTCTTTTCTACCTCTGTCATACTTTGTCTTAAACAGTGGATTGTCATCCTCCAGGAAGCCTTAGTGCTTCTAGGACCAAGCTTTTGCTTGGCAATCCACCCTCTTATCAACTAACATTCTTCATGTTTTTAGTGTCTATCTCTTTCAAGTGTCATTCCTCCATAGCAAAAGAGGAGTTCTCACAACGTCTGGATTTTGGTGCGCAGACTATATCCAGGTACATACAAGCCTTGACCATTCCTTTTAGTTTCTCATTTTCTCTCCTTTGAATGTGAAAGCGAAATTGCATAGAAACATTCTGGCACGCCCGGTGGGACCCCTTTAGGGCCTTCCTTGGGTTCCTTTCCTTCTTTGTTCATTTAGGTGCATTAGGTTTCTCCCTCTTCACCTCTTTCTTTTTTTCTAAAAGACATCATAAGCAGAAATAAAAAGAACTTTTTCTTTCTTTTCTTGCATTTCTAGACTAGTCAAAAAATCATTTTCTTCAACCCTTTCTCAAACTTGTTCTCATTCCAACTTAACATTTCGATTTGGGGCTTTAAAATATACTGCATTCCATTTCTTGCTTTCTTGCATTTCTTAGTCCACACTTAGTAATTAGTAAACCGCATATTGAATAAATCATAGATCACTTGATGTTACACAACCAGACCACGTGCACTAAATTAAACATCAAACCCACTTGAGACAAAGCCCAACTGGGATTTCATCACCCATTGGATACCTTACCCATCCCAGTGATCCTACTTGGATTTCACCACCAAGGGGAAAGCCCACTCTGTTCTCTGGCAGAGTCTAAACTATAGGGAAAGTATATTTTGGCTAAGCGAAACCATCTAACCACTAGAATCGTGAAGTGAGGGGAGCTTGCTCCTTAGCACCAAGCCATGTACGGAACCTAACACAGACTTTTGAGCGCCTAAACATACCTGAAACCATCTTTAGATTACTTATTCTAGGACCCTTCTAACAACCAACCTCCTCAAACATCACATTAAGGCATAAGCCACACGATCTTAATAAAATTATTTCTAGGGATTTAACGCTAGGATCTGCCTGTTCTCATCTTATTTGTTGTTTTTATCTATTTTTTTTGAGCTGGTAAGGATGTCTTTTGCATTTCCAAAAACTTTTTTTTTGAGATTTTGGAAAACACAGTAACCGACATCTGTCCTGTAACCGATGTCGGCAACTTTTCTATATCGGCATCGGTCATCTAACCGACATCGGTAGTCTTCTTCACCGACAGCAATTTTTATACTGACGTCGGTCACTGTCCTTTTTTTTCAAAAATAGCAAGCTTAAAATCCAACTTTCTTGCTGTCTAAACATCCATTTTGGTTTTCTGAGACTGAAAAAACATAGTTTTCTGAAACCTGATCCTTTCTTGCCTTGAATGGTTTTGACACACAGTCAAACCAAGGCCCTTCTTGACCATGCTAGTCAACAGCTGCTTCCACCTTCACCATCTATAACCAGTCTTATAATGGAGTTCCACTTAGAGACTGAAAGAACTCCTACTCGCCCAACCCCGCCTCAGACTCCTATTGTCCCAAAAGGGGACCAAGATTTTGCACGATTCTTGGACCTTAATGTCAAAGCCTTACAGCACTATCTCACGCATAGCCAAATGTAAGACTCCCTAGGCAACCCGATCTATGGGATGCCAACTTCCTTAGTCGAGACAAGAATCACATCAACAACACCTACAATTCAGCCACTAGACAATCAAGTCAACACCTCCACCAATAACCCAACTGTATCTTACCTTCAAAATGTAACCTCTCCATCTAAACCTACCTTCATGGGGGTTTCGATACTCCCTCAACCTCAAATCACTCAACCAAACTCCACACCTTTCCAAAACCTACTAGTCTCTATCCCCCCTACTCTTGCACCTATCAACACAAGAGTAACTGTTTACCCGTCAACAAGCGTGGCTACTCCTCAACCATCCTTGACGGCCCCTATCCAACTTGTGCCTACCAACCCCATAACACAAGTGCCCTTGGCTCCAACTTTTGCTCCAATAACCAGCTACCCATATGTTGCGTCTACGCAACCAACCACGTCATACGCCCCTCCCAATAACTTTCAAGCACCTTATAATTTAGGGGGCACTCCACCCACCAATCTGTCAGTAGATATCATCAAAATGCTAATGGATAAGATGTCTAGCTTAGAGACCTCTATTTTCAGCTCACGCAATACTCTCTCATATAAGCAAATTTGCAATGAGCCCATTCATCCTTCCATTCTGATTAGACCATACCCCAACCAGTGGGAGCTTCCCAAATTTTCTCCCTTTCAAAGCAAGGAAGACCCACAGCAACACTTACGGGCATTCAAACATGCCTGTTACCTTATTTCCCATGACGATGCATTGCTCTTGCGCATGTTTCCTATGTCTCTTTCTGGCACTGTGCTTGACTGGTATAGCTCTATTGCCAGCCATTCCCTCTTCACATTTACACAGCTGGCCCAACTCTTTCTTGATCACTTCTCCATTAACATCACCAAGAAGGTCTCGATCACAGACCTCTACACTATCTACCAATTTGAGGACGAATCAATAGCTGACTTCATTTCTCACTGGAGAGGCCTCATCAATCAACTCTCCTTTTCTTACCTCAACTTGAACTTATTGAACTATTCTCTCGAGCCTGTGCCAAACATATTTCTTCCACCTTACGGGTTCAAACCTTCCACACCTTCAACGAAGCCTTCACGATGGCCCGTAAACTTGAATTACGTGCCATCGAGGAGAATAAAGTCAAGTTGCAGAGCAAGAATCCCAACTCTAAGACCAATGACCCTTCTTCTAAACCTTCATCATCCAATCCTAAGTCTAAAGCTTCAGCTAACACTGTAGTCGTTAGACCTTCATCCTCTTCAACCAATCAACTTGAGCCATCCACATCTCAGAGCACCACCCGTCAATTGCAGCAGAGATACGTACAATGACAATATACTCCTCTTGGAGAATCTTATGCATCTATACTGGAAAAACTTGTTAAACAGGGGATTCTCAACCTCCCCCAGATTCGACCACCACCACAATTTGATCCCTCATGCACCATCCCTGCGTGGTATAGGGAAAATGACTTCTAAAATTACCACCGTGTCAAAGGTCATGACACGGGAAAATGTAAAGCCTTTAAAAACATAATCCAAGACATACTTGAAAAGGGTGAGCTCATTCTAGATAATCCCAATGCACCTCCTAACCAGGGCATCGACATCTTCAAGCAACCATTCCCCAATCATCCACCGACTCAAAATAATGTCCAGACCTTAATTGACAACACTCATGAACACGACATTCGAACAGTCAATACGGTCTCGCCCTTCATTCCCAACCAACCTCAAGAGGTTAGTCCATCTACCAGTCCATCACATGCAGATGAACCTCTTTCTCTGGTTAGTTCTTCGTCAACCTCTCTCATCTTGGAGGATGCCTCAACCTTACCAGCACCACCGGTCTTACCATCCTCCTTTCTTCTGCCTATGGAAGACCTGACCATACCTACTCCTCGACCACAAGTGGAGGGTACCATAATCCCTGCCCTTTACCCACTTGAGGAGTCACATTCTCCAGTTCCTTCTCCACCAAGAGAAGAACTTGACTCTCCATCTCCTTCGATCAACGACAATCCAGTTATAACTCCCCCACACCTTGGGTCCAAAACTACTACCACACCTAACACATCTTCTCAAGAATCCAAACCTCATTTAACATTCTCTCAACCATTTTCCCGACTAGTGGAGAAAATCAAACTTCTCCCTTCAAGGAAAGTGGAACACCAGGGATTGTGGGAGCGTCTTAAAGTTCTTCAACATTCCCGTGCCCTTTCGTCTCATGCTGCCAATCCTCCCAAGGTAGAATCTCCCAAGACTCCTAACAAAGACCAAACTCCTACTTCTAAACATGCATTTACCCTATCTAAACCGATCAAGTCACTCGGTATTCGCCCTGTCTCTACCCTCACTCACCCGCAAGTGAAGGTGGACTTAGACCAGACCTCGACCAAAAGTAGTCTTCCAACCGAGTCAAAGAAGACTACCAGACCACAGAAGCGAACCCCTCCTCCACCGTCAACTTTGCCCTCCATTTTAGGTCCTCATCATTCTACCATAATCGGTGTGCTTCCTACTCCGACCCTTAACCAAAACAAATTATCTCCATTACTTCCTTTGCCAACCACAAGTCAACCCCCTCTCAAAAATTTGGCACCTCTCACAAAGAAAGTGTCATCTTCACCTGTCACCGCACCACCAACCCAAAAGGTGGTACAAAAACCTTCTTCAACATCCCCCAAGCAAAAGTCACCAGCACGTCATGCATCAACAAGCGCAGACCCCTTAGTAGGTTCATATGCTTTGATATTACGCCAACTTTTGCAGACTTCTAGCATTACCCTTCCTTCTATCAAACCATTCCAACCCCTCGGGTCAAAACCTTCTTAGTTCAATGATATGAAGATTTGTTTATACCATCGTACGCCAGGACATGATACCGAGACTTGTTGTGCCCTCAAGGTAGTCATTTGCCACTATATAGAGAAAGACACTCTTCTCTTTGAGGACACTCTTGATCGACCCTCGACACCTTCCCATCCAACCTCTTCAACCATATCAACATCTCACCAACAGGCCATAACCCCTTCTTCACCTACTATCTTTGAAATCAATGCTATTCATATAACCACTAGGTCACAAAAAGACAAGGCAAAAGAAAAAGCTGCTATTCTTTGGACCTATCCTTTTGTCTAGGCACCTCAACCACCAAAACCCAAGATTTCCATCTTAGGTGCGTCTCAACCCCCTTCTTCAGAGGCAATCAAAGACTCTATGATAAAACAACTTCACCAAACGCCTATGAAGATGACCCTATATGACCTTATCTAAAGCTCCCCCCAGCATCTCCAAGCTCTAATCAAAGCCCTACAGGCAGCGGAAGTCCAACCTGAAGACCCTCAACCACTAGCTACCCTAGTCCATTCTTTGTCCCCCATCGCCTCTATCACTTTCAGTGATTATGAAATTCCTACCTCTACCTTGGAAGATCAGGACATTGCCCTTTTCATCACAGCCTACGTTGATCGAACCCATATTAAACGAGTTATGATTGGTGGGGGTGCCAACATTAATATCATTTCCACCCATGCCTTTGATCAATTGGCTCTTCCCAAGAATTGTGTATCAAAAACTGACGCAATCCTTAGATCCTTTAATGACACCACCGCTAACACTATTGGCACTGTTGTCCTCCATATCTGCGTTGGTCCACGCACAATCCCAGAGCTCTTCTACATCATTGAGGGAGAATTTCAATATAACATGCTATTAGGGCGACCCTGGATCCGTGCCATGGCTTGCATCCCTTCAACACTTCACCGTTGTGTCAAATTTGAACACGACAAACAAGTCCATGTCATTCTTGCTGACCCATCCCCTTTTAAGACTTGTAACAAAATCTATCGCCCAAACGACGTTCTTATCCCTCTCAAGGTATCAACCCAAACATTGTCTCCATTCGCAGAAGCATCAACTAGTACACAAACAGTGGTTGCCACCACATCATCTTCTCAATTAACAACCAAGGACCCCATGGACGATATCTTCCAAAGACTTTCACTGGGGGAATATCGCCTACTTACTCTAGATATGTTCCAGACTCCTCAAGAGTATGGACAACTTCATCAAAACCCAAGCTATGACTATCAGATTGAAATGGTCATTCCTTATGGTCCTCCTAGCCTTTGAACCAATCTCGTCTATGGGGGGCTAGATCAAGCTCCTACTGAATCAAATCCTTCCTCCTCACCTCAAATATTCACATCTTATTTCTCCTTTCTTGGCAAAGCCACCTTTGCACATACCTACCTTTATAGGTGTGCATGGAAGGGTTTTGGCTTTGGACGCTACGAACAAGGCTCCCATCGACCTATCGAACCACCCAATGATGATAATGCCAAGAAACAGTATGGACTGGGTTTCTAAGAACCCACTGAGGCTTCCACAAACCTTTGCCCCAAACCAACCATCGACCAATCTCTTCCAGACTCGCCTATTCTTCCATCCTCACCTATGGAGTCGATGGTTTCCATCCCTCCTAGTTTTTTTTTTTTTTTTGCATAAACACCATCCGCTTGGAACCCCTAACCTATCAGCTCAATGGGGTTCCCAAGTCTCTCCCTCTCGTTTATCCTAGCATGATAGACGATGAATCGGCAACCATCAACATAGTCCACTGCATAGACGACGATGCCATTCTTACCTATATGGGTACTGATGATTCTTTCATTCAGCGCTCTCTCCCCTCTGAAACATAGGTTATGTTAAATGAATCAACCATTGAAATTAATCTTTCATCTTCTGATGTTCCTCATGTCTTAAAGATTGGTCAATCTTTAGACACCCAGGAACAGATCGACTATACCACATTTCTCTCAGACAATCGCAAAGCCTTTGCCTGGACCTACGCTGACATGCCTAGCATCGACCCTAACATTGCCACTCATAACATTGTCACAAACCCAGAGGCTAAGCCTGTTAGGCAAAAGCTTCACAAAATGCATCCTCGTGTTGCACTTCTTGTCAAAGAAGAGCTTCAGTGCCTTCTTTCTGTCTCCTTTATCCAACCCATCAATTATCTGTAGTAGGTCTCTAACATCGTTCCTATCACCAAGGTGACTGGGGGGATCTGGATCTGCATAGACTATCATGACCTTAACCTAGCTTGTCCCAAAGATGACTTTCTTCTTCCAAACATTGACCAACTTGTTGATCTTATGGCTGGCCATGAGATGTTATCACTCATGGATGGATTTTTAGGATATAACCAAATCCTGATTGCACCGAAAGATCAGCACAAAACCACCTTCATTACACCATGGAGAACTTTTTGCTATCGAGTCATGCCTTTTGGTCTAAAAAACACAGGTGCCACATATAAGCGTGCCATGACTTACATCTTTCACGATCTCCTCCATAAAATCATGGAGGACTATGTCGATGACCTGCTTGGCAAGTCTAAGCTTCGTCACGACCATTTGACTATCCTCAAAATCATCTTCTCTCACTTTCTTCAGTACCAGGTCCGTCTTAACCCCAAGAAATGTGTCTTTAGGGTCTTCTCAGGAAAGCTCCTGGGATTCATTGTCTTTTTTTGTGGCATCGAGATAGATCCTGCCAAAATCCATGCTATCCTCAAAATGCCACCTCCAACTAATCTCAAGCAACTTTGTAGTCTACAAGGAAAGCTCCAATCCATCCACCGCTTTATTTTGCAGCTTTCTGACTGTTGCCAAGCCTTTCATCACCTCCTCAAGAAGGACGTCTCCTTTAAATGGGATAAATATTGCCAAGAGGCTTTTAAAGCCCTCAAACACTATTTGGTTTCTCCACCAGTCCTTATTCCACCAAAAGATGACCAACCCTTCTACCTCTACATCTCAGCAAGCAATCATTCATTAGGTGCCATGATTGCGCATCGAGACGAGCAACACTATGAGCAAGCAGTTTACTACATAAGCTAAACACTTGTTGACTATGAAACTCGATATACTCAGACCGAGAAACTCTATTTGGCATTAGTCTTTGCCACTACCAAGCTCCGTCACTATCTTCTCAATCACAAAACCTTTGTCGTCACCCACACTGATCCCCTTAAATACATGCATTCTAAACCATATCAAAACCAGCGTATGGCTCATTGGCTCATGCTTCTTAGTAAATTTGACTTAGAATTTGTCTAGCAAAAATCTATAAAAGGGCAAACAATCACTGACCAACTAGCGGATGCCCCTCTTCCCGATAATCAACCTTCTCAGTGCGAGTTTCTCGATGAATCTATCGCCACTCTCTCGATTGATGACACATTTTACCAAATGACGATGTTTTTTGACGGCTCTAAATGTCAACTCGGTGGGGGTGCGGGTGTCATCCTCATTCCCCATGAAGGTGAACCCATGCCCCTGTCTTTTAAACTCGACTTTGAATGTACCAATAATATGGCTGAATACGAAGCCTTAATTTTGGGACTTCAAACTGCCCTTTCTTTAAACATCAAGACCATCAACATCTTCGGTGACTCACAACTTTTCGTCAATCAAATCAATGGTTCATATCTTTGTAAAAATGAAATTTTACAAAGGTACAAGCACCATGTTGACACTCTTCTAGCATCTTTTGACCATCACTTATTGCAGACTATTCCTCGATCGATGAATAAGTTTGCTGACACCATGGCTTCCCTCACCTCGCATATTCCTTCTTCATCATCATCCTCATCAAGAATTTATGTCATGGTACATCGTGTGCCATTGCCTTCATACATTTCCACTGACATCAATCTCATCCACACCATAGACTCTAGTTCACAAGATGTATGGTATAAACAACTTGAGGACTACTTGGCTCATTCTCTCATTCCTCCCAACCTCTCTAGCAATGCATGGCGGGATTTCATCAAGTGCACCGCTCGCTATACCATGCTAGGGGGCCTTCTCTATAAAAGAGGTTTTGATGGCCTTCTTCTTCACTGTTTAAACTCCACTGAAACTTCTCATGCTGTTAAACAAGCCCATGACGGGATTTGTGGTGGACACTTCAGTGGTAACTCGGTTGCCAAGCGCATCCTTCGCCTGGGTTATTATTGGCCCACTCTTCATCAAGACTGTAGCGATTATGTTCAGCATTGCATCAAGTGTCAGCAGCATGCTAACTTGTTTCATCTCCCCAGTCACGCCTTACAAGTCACTCAAGATTTTTGGCCTTTTTCAAAATGGGGCTTAGATCTCATTGGTGAGATTAACCCTCATTCGTCTCTTCATCATCAGTCCATCATCACTGCCACCGAGTATTTCACTAAATGGGTGGAAGCTATTCCTCTTGTCTCCATAAAATCTGACAAGATTGTTGACTTCATCAACACCCACATCATCTGTCATTTCAGTGTACCTCACAAAATCATCACCAACAATGGCAAGTCCTTTAAAAACAAGACCGTCCAAAAACTCTGTGACTCATTTGGCATCAAACTCAGCTTTTCTTTGCCTTACTACCCAAAAGCAAATGGGCAGGCTGAGGCTTCTAACAAAATTTTAACTAAAATTCTCATGAAGGTGGTCAACGACACTGGAAGGGATTGGCACGTTCAAATACCCTTCACTTTGTGGGCCTACCGCACTAGCATTCAAACATCTACGGGTGCTACCCCTTTTTCTCTAGTGTATGAAACAGAGGCTGTCTTACCTCTCAAAGTACAGATCCCGTCTCTTCACATTTCACTTCATGACATTCTTTCTAATGATGACTTTTGTCAAGATCAATTAGCTCAACTTGAGTTACTCGACGAGCGTCGTCTCACTGCCCTCAATCATCTCCATGTCTATCAAAATCGCATCAAGCGCGCCTATAATAAAACTCTGAGAGAATGAGATTTCAATATCGGAGACCTCGTCCTCAAAGAGAACCAACATGTGACCAATATGGAATGGAGTAAATGAGGCAAATTTGCTCCTAATTGGCTCGGACCTTATATCATCACGCACAAGTATGGATCAGGGACTTATCATCTGTCTTCTCTTGAAGGCCGACCAGAACCTGAGCCTCTTAATGCTTTGCATCTACGACCATTCTACTGTTAGTCGAGTCCTCATCCACTTGACATTTAACTTGAGCTCATCCCTTGAGCAATTCTTGTCCTTTTAATCCTCAATCCATTCCACCCTTTTTCCCTTAACAAAATCCTCTACAACCCTTTTATGATGTACGGATGTTTCATCCCAATAAAAGGGAGCCCTTGACCTTCTATAAGTCTTGTCCATGACTCAATATTCTATCAAAACTAAATCAAGATGTCAAAATATCCAAGGTCACAAAACCAAATCAAAAATCAGACTGCTCCCTCGAAGGACAGCTGTAATATCATTGATGTAGCTAATAAACTGATCCCTCGAAGGACAACTATTCAAAAGCCCTTAAATCTATAAACCAAAGTATAGACCACTCCCTTGAAGGATGGCTATAACTAAATCTTGCTACAAACAACACTTTCTTAGAAGCTTCTCGCATCAATTAGCTTCACGAATGACCACCAAACAAGTGACATCTTTATGTGGACTTCCTGCATTGATCAGTCCGCTCTAAAAAAAAAAAAAAAAAATGGGTCATGGACTTGACTTGTAGTTATCTCAAGGTCTCCTATAAAAAGGGGCAAAGTTATTCATACTCTAAAAATGGGTTACCCTTTTCCTCCTATCATATCACCTACTCAAGAGACTTCAAGCTCACTTTAATGTCAAAAGTGATTCGATTACCGCTCTAACATAACTATGGTCAATGATGCAATGCATAAATGGGGCTCTTAGTTCTAACAACCCCTGTCCATGTTGTCATTTTGGTCCTTGTAAATAAAAGGGTGCTTATGCCTTTAACTTTCTACCTACACTTTGGTCACGTTTAACCACATCATTTGTCAAAATGACTCAATCTGACTCTTTTCAAACCACTCACATAACCTACTTATTCTGGTTTCTATAGACATCAATACACATGGAAACTATCAACCACACAATTTATGTCAAGCATAAACAATTACTTGCTGAAACATAAATCGACTTGCAATTAATGTTTAGCAAACATCCATCACAAATATGGATAGTTGCTAGGGATGAAAAACCCTGACCAATGTTACAACTTACAGCATTTGGAAAAGGCTGTAGCATCATCTCCTCCTTGTCATTTCCAGCATGTACACTCAGACATATGGGAAATGCTATATCCTTATCATGACCAAAATCAACCACTTCGATCTTTTTTCCTCCCTTCTTGGGAGAACTACATTAGCCTGAGGCCCTAACGACAGGGACTATGTAGGCAGCACTCAATTGACATGGGGTCTTCTGGGGTTAGCTCGGCCATTCTCTTCATCACTTTCTTCCATCTCCTTCTCTCGTCACTTGCACATTATTATCATCACATCACAACCAATCACATATTTTCATAATCTTTAGCATAATCATTTTCATCATTTACATCATAATCATTAATCACAAACACATTATTATCATCACATAATTAAGCATTCACATCACATAATCTACAAGTCATAACATAAATATCAGTATCACATAATCCTTACGCATCATCATCTAATCTAAAAGTCATGACCATTCTCATTATTAGCATTATCACAATGCACCATTATATTAATCATCATCATTATAATCATTGACCATAACATTATCATCATCACATTTAATCATCATAACATTATAATCATAAACATAATATCAAAACATGCATCATCATCATAATCAAAAATTCCCAATACATTAAACATTAAACAACATCCATAACACATCAATGATCCAAAACCATCATCATATATATATCAAAATCTTTTATACAATGACACAATCTGTCTCTGTCTCTCTCTCTCTCAACAAAATATAATACATCTCGCATCAACAGCTCGCAGGCCAGTATATACATCAAAAAATAAATCTCAAAGTCTGCCCTCAAGGCTATGGCTATGGTGGTGGTGGCGGTGGCTGGGAAGATGTTGTATCCTCTCCCCCCTCTAATCTGTGCCATTTGCGAGACCCAAAAGCCATCACTCGAGACATAGACTGTTGTCAGCTCTGATCTACCCTCATCTCTGAGTATCGCTATATCTGAGGAAAACCCCTGATGGCCCTCTCATAATACGCGATCTCATCTAGCGCATCACTGTATCTAACTAGAGATATAGTCTATGGTGGACCCATCTGCCCTACTGCTGTGCCCTGTAATGACCCCTGTCGCTGTGGCTAACCTAGCTGCATCGATGCTGACTGTCCTGGCCCCTATGAAAATGCCAGCTGCTATGAGGGCTGCTACATCGAACCTTGACCTCTCAAAACCTGTCCTACTGCTGCCTGTGCCTGGGTTACTATGAGCTATCCCTATAGCAGTGTGACCTGATCTGTCAACACTGTCACTCAACTCATCATCTCTGTCAGCTACCCTATAACCCCTGCCAGTTGTCCCTATAAAACTGTGACCTGGGCATGTGCCGCATCCCTCTCCTACCGCGCAGTGTCCCTCTCCTTGCAGGTTGTATCCCGCTCCATGGTAATGGCCTATAGATCTGGCTGTGGCCCTACCTACAAACCTATGTACTGACCTGCCCACCATGCCGTGTAGGCCTCTGTACAACCTAGGTCAGCCACCCCAGGTCCTACCGACAACTCCTCAAAATCTAGGCCCTCTGTCTCCTCTGGTAGTGGGAGCGGTGCCTCAATGTCATCTCATCTATACAATGGGAACGCGGGAGGTACGTCTTGTAGCAGACCATACTGGTGCCGCACTCTCTCTACTGGCACTCTCTCAAGCTCACCAGCTCACCTACCCCTGACCCATCTCAGGTTCTAAACTCCAACCAGCTACTCTCCCTGGTCTCTGAACGCTGGATAAACCAAGTATGGCCTCCAGATAATGTCTGCAGGAATCAGGGCCTCTAGTACCCCTCTATAGTGGTCAATGTCTCTGACCACTCCATCTACCTAAGTCTGCACCATCACCTCACGCTATTGCCTGAATCCAACCCTGAAGCTGGCCAAAATCACCATTGGGAGGCCAAGAGGATGGGTAACCACTATATGCTCATAGGCCCAGCAATGTAACAGGTGGCCCACGCACAAACTATATCATCGCCGCTGACTGATACCCCACAACTCTCTATACACCTGGGCCAAAAACACTGGTGCCTAAGTGAACACTGTCTGCTACTCTATCATCTCAAGCAAAACTCTGATCATAGTGACCAAAAACCTGTCACCCTCTACATCCGGCAATGCGTACACTGTGATGCCTATCATCATCAGCACTGCTAGCCGATGTGCATCCTCATTTGCAGTGTACAAAGGCTCATACGCAAAGCTTGCTGAATGGTAGCTCATCTTCATGACATGCTCTCCAAATAGCATAACCATATGAATGTCGTGCACCTCTCTCAAGCATGCATAAAGGTCTACTCCGTGTACTGGCAGTCATAAAATTTGGTACACATCCTCGACTGTGACCATCATCTCTCCCATGAGCAGGTGAAAGGTGTTGGTGGAATGATCCCACTGCTTGATCAGTGCCACCATCAAACTTGCATCCCACACCACTCTATAGTAGCATCGCAACCCATCGAGTCCAACTGCGCTCATCTACGCCCACTCATCAACTATCACCCCTCTGTGCATCTATGTCAACAATGTCAAGAGGTGATCCTGCAACATCAAGGTCAGTCTCGCTTGCATCCACCCAAGTCAATCTCATGTTAAAAACTTTCCCTATTTCACTATCTATGTCTGACCCAACACCCGAGAAGCCCTTGGCGTAACTTGGACCCCTCAACTTAAACATTTTTTTCATTCCTCTTTTGATCAGGCAGCCAATCGACATCAGTTAGCGTGTCAGCGACGGCACTCACCTAACCAACGTCGATCACTTAGTGACCAACGTCAACATGTTAACGATCGATGTCGATCGCTGGTCGGCTGACACCGGCGAACCCGCTGATGTTGGTGACTGGTTCGGCCCTAGGGCCGAACGGGGCGAGCCCTAAAAATTAGGGCTTCCCTTTTGACCACCCTTTATCACCCCAAAACCTTCCTAAATCACCCTAGGCTGACCTACCTACCCTTCCCACCCTCCTAGCTACCCCTCCCCTCAATTTCTGCCTAACAACAACAAAAATTTCAAAAACTAAATCCAAAACAAAAATAGTCCAAATAGGGTTCAGGACCCTCCTACCTCATCCCAGTGTCATCGGTGTGGTGGCACAATGGGTGCCACTGGTGGTGGACCTCCCGCGGGTCCTCTACTCCCCTCTACCATGTCCGCTGTGTCTCTCTGCCCTCACACTTCACCTGGCCCACAAATGCCTCTGCAGCCTCCAATCACTCTCTAACTCACTCCCTCTCTCCACCAATGCCTATCTACCACCTCACCGCTTCTCCAGTCAACTCTGGGTCACTTTCAATCAATTGAATCCAGAGCACCTTTTTTCTCTCAATCAAATAATCACAATGACTTTTGGTGGGCTGCCAATCCAGTTTTGTTAGATTTGGCAGGCCGCCGACGTCGGCATATGCATGCCCTAATTCATCGACGTCGGCTGATATCTACCGATGTCAACCACTTTTCTCTATCGACGTTGGTTTTTGTCACCGACGTCGGCGTCCTTCCAACCTCCTTTTTTTCTGATTGCCCCAAAATCATGTCCCCAATCAGTCAGTCCTTCAGACCACGTCATTTTGGCCCCCTAGGGCACACTTAAGATCACTTTTGCATCCATCCATCGACCACTAGACCTTGGAGATCATGACCATCTCCTCTAACTGTGACTACTTCCAAAGCATTTTTGCCTTGGTTGTTTTTGCATGTATGCTACCTCATGATTGGTTAGCACAATTATGCACACACTTTTGACCTTCATAAGTATAAGATCGCAAGCCAGTTGATATGCACTACTTATGACATTTTCATGTTTTCGAGAGCACTTCCTAAGCCTGGGATACCTGGAACACGATGACCATTGGAGCTTCAACTTAGATTGAATAACCCAATTAGCAAATGACTAAATGTTGGGGCCTAGTTATTTCAATTTTGGCACTCCTTGACCCTTGACCTGTGATAATTTGACCTGACCATCCTCGTGAAGTGGTATACACGTAATCACAACTTTGGCAGCATTCTCATTCTATCTTCACCCTTTTCATCCACTCTTTATCAAATCAGCACCTGATTCTAGGTTCCCTTTTCTCAACTCCTACTTTGAGGGGGGATACCTCATCCATAATCAGGGTAACCAACCCTCACCTATTTTTATCTTGTAATTCACTTGAACAACCAACAAGACAAAATCAACCTTATCCCATACCTGGGGCAATCGACTCCTATTTTTGTCTTGCAGTTCATTTAGAGCAACCAACAAGACAAAAAGGGGCAAATGTAGACACCTAAATAGTGTCTAACCCTTGGTCACCTTCCCCCTTGGTCCATTCCTAACCCATTCCTAAAACATGCAATTACTAATTTAAAATAATAAACTTATTTTGAATTAACCCCCCTACTTGGACACATCACCCATGACACCTCACCTAGGACACCTCGCCTTAGACTAATTCCCATCCTATGACTCACCCAAGACCTATTCCTACTTCTCTCTAATCGCCTAACCAACTCTCGTGCGTATTTAGCCCAACCTTTGACATTCTCTAATGGATAGTTCACTTGGCAGATGAAAAACGGGCTTGGTGGCTCTTTTTGCCTGTTAAATGTCGGCTGATGCCAGTGAAATCGCCGACGTCGATTATACTTAACCAAATTTTCTGACCCTTTGATGACCCCAATCACAAATCAGCTAATCTCTGAAGCTAATCAAGACTCTCAAACTTTCTTCTGGCAAAACAAAGTTCTTGTGCTTTTGCTTTTCAATGTTTTGGGCTTCTTAGTGTTCTTGCAGGGATCAGCATTCTTGGCAGCACTTTCTAGGCACTAAGGTCTTGCATTAGACATTCTGCACAGGGACTGCATGATATCTCCATCACCAGCAACAACTAAAACACGGCTTCTGCACCTTTGCCAATTCATATCACAGCTAAGTATTGGTACTTTTTTTATTCTAATATCATTTCAAATATATTAGTATTCTATCTTATGTCTATTCCAAGCATCTTTGACCCAACCTTCCCTGTTCTTCTTGGAGAGGCTGAAAAGCCTTCTCTCACCCCTTATTCCTTTTTCTTTGCCTTTGACACTCCCTTAGTCTCTTTTTAGGCAACATCCTCTGTCCAATCAACCCAACATAAGTTATCAGAGACATATAGACCATCTTAAAACCCATCTAATCAACCTGACTAAATTGCTTTACGAAAAGGCCGAAAGGTCTTTTTCCTATTTCTCACTCCTTTTCTTGACAAGATTCTCAGTCCCTTAGATCCTAAATAGTCCCTCTAAATCCCTCATAGACCCTCAGACCCTCAGACGAGACCAAATCCATTCTACAGACCAGAAACTAGTCCTGTAACCCATCCCTAGCCAATTGCCCTGACTGACCTCGTCCACTTCCCCTATCGACGTCGGCAGTCTAACAATCGTCAGCAACCACCCTGACCAACGCCGGCAATATCACTGACGTCAGCGACTGTGTTTAGCAAATTGCAGCTTATCAGGTACGCATTTGTTTTTAGTCTTTTCTTTTCACATCTTTCATTATTTCTCTTTTCTGCCTCTATCATACTCTGTCTTAAACAGTGGATTGTCATCCTCCAAGAAGCCTTAGCGCTTCTAGGACCAATCTTTTGCTTGGCAATCCACCCTCTTATCAACTAACATTCTTCGTGTTTTTAGTGTCTATCTCTTTCAGGTGTCATTCCTCCACAGCAAAAGAGGAGTTCTCACAATGTCTAGATTTCGGTGCGCAGACTATATCCAGGTACATACAAGCCTTGACCATTCCTTTTAGTTTCTCATTTTCTCTCCTTTGAATGTGAAAGTGAAATTGCATAGAAATAAGGGGAAGAGAGGATTTTGGTCTGTAGGACCAAAATAGTTCAAATGTTGTCCCAAAAATGAGTGATATTTTTGGGGGACAATAAATAGGATTTGGGAATCAAGGGAAACCATTGTATCCATGAACTTATTGGTAGATCATGGAAAAAACTAGATAAGTTAATGATCAAATGATGCTAAGAGTACATCTACTAGTTTTTTATACTTTTGTAGGACATCGTTATTACATTGATAGGATCCATTGACCTAGTTGTTCACAAGTTGGGAATCACCAAAGATAGTAATGGTCTTAATTCCCAAGGCTCAATCATTTTGGATACCTATTACTAGGGCTTCATACTCAGCCACATTGTTGGTGCACTCAAAATCAATTTTAAGGAAAAGGGAAGAGGTTCATCATCCAAGGGAATAAGAATAAATCTAGCACCACCACCACATTTTTATTTGGAGACATCAAAGAACATGACCATTTATTAAGTGGGGTCCTCTTGGGAAAGAGTCATAATGGAATCATATGGAAATATAAGAGGAAGTGGTTGGTTGTCTGGTAAAGGATCTTCAGTGAATTGGTTGGCAATGACTTACCCTTTAATCGACTTTTATTGGAGAAACTCAAGGTCAAACTTAGCTATAAGCATGGGCCACTTAGCCATACATTAGTTTTGGTATGGTTTAGAGTGCATGTACTTGAGTGGGTTAGTGTTAGTGATGATGAAATATTTGTGATTGAGAAGGTAACGATGAACTTTGGAAGCCACAAAGACCAGGGTGAGGCAAAGTTTTTTAGAATGGGTGTACTGAGTCTCATACTCTATAAGTGTTCACTTATGTAAAAGACAAATTATTCTTTGTTTTGTTCATCATGATGAGTGAGAATTACCCCTAAGGAATGGTTAGTGGTGGAAATCTAAAGGTAAAAGAGTTGGTCCTCTTTAGGATGGGTAAGAATGGGTGGATGAAGGAGGTACTCTTTGAGTGAATCAAAGGCTAGTTAATAGTCCTTAGTCCACTTAAAAGAGGTATCTTTCTTGAGAAGATGGTAAAAGGGTTGACATCTATCTGATAATTGGGAGAAAAAGTGATGGATGGATTAGAGCTTCCTCTTTAGGCTATAGAGTTGTTTGAGGTGGATTAAAAGTGGCATCTCCAAGATTGATCTAACTTAGGTAGGGTCTACTTTTATTCTTTGAAGAGAGATGTTAAATACAAGAATCTTTCCAGATAGAACCCAAAAATACATTTCTTAGGGTTAAATCAGACATAAAAATAGATTATGTGATTGAATATGATGGTGAAAATGGATAGGTGATCCTTGCAATATTTAGATTTCCCAATGAGATCATATACATAGTCCTCTATGATTTTATAGATGAGATCACGGAAGATGTAGGTCATCACACATTGGTAGGTTGCTTTAGTGTTCTTTAGACCAAATAAAATGAACTTATAGTAAAATGTTCCCCAAGGGGTGATTAAAGAAGTCTTATGTTGATCCTTAGAGGAAATCAAGATTTTATTATATCTTGAGAAACCATCCATGAGAGATAACATCTTGTGACCAGCTTTAAGATCAATAAGTTGGTTAATGCTAGGCAAAGGGAAGTCATCATTTTGGTAAGAAAGGTTGAGGTCATGAAATTTAATATAGAGGTGAAGTCCCCTTATGGGATTGGTAATGAGAACAATGTTATAATCCCATTGGGGATAGTCAATGGGTTGGATGAAGTTAACAGACAAGAGACACTAAAGCTCTTCTTTGACTAAAAGGGTGATATGAGGGTATATCATATGAAGCTTTTTATAAACAAGATTAACATCAGGATAGGTCACAATGTTTTGGAGGGCTATAAAAGGGTCAATTATAAGCATATCCTAATAAGACTAAGAAAATACTATGCTTCAGTCATGAAGGAAAGAAGGGTAATCTTATTGCTCTATCGAATCTAAGGGTTGACCAATCTTGACAATGTGAGGGTTATCCCAAGTACCCAAGTTGATATCGATAGTGGATTATCTTAACATGGTTTGGTACTTAGGAGGAATATATTTGTGGATATAAGAATCCCCCACATTTAGGTAGATGAGAATAAAATCATCCCCCTAATGTTGGATGGTGTTGATGGTAGGGAAATCATTTTCTACCATTTTGAGATGAATGAGAGGAAGGGTTTTAGTTCGACCATCATTTTGATAATTCATAAGGCCCAAACTAATATTATTAATCAAAAAATGTTAGGAGGAATGATTTTCAAATCCTTAGACTTTGAAGGAGACTAGGTTGGTGAGGATGGGATGTTTTCCTCAATGGTGGTGATGGGTTTTGGTGAATCGATGGACTCTTTGATGTATATGAACCCAAAGCCAAATATATCACAAGGTTTTTGGGTTTTAATGGAAGGTAACATGTGATGTTCATGCTCATAACAACTAAGGCCAAATCTATTCTAGGCACACTTATAAAGGTATAATTTGTTAAATTCTGATTTATTAAGATAGGAGAAGTTAGAGGTAAATGGTCAAATGGTAGAGGTAGTGGTGAAAGAAAGAAGTGGATGATAGAGTCTCCCATTTATTAAGTTGGTTTGATAGTTATGAGTCTTGAAAGGGATGATGGTTATAATGTTGGGGTCATAACTAGGATCATGGTAAAGTTTCCCATACTTTTGAGGAGTAGGGAAATCATCCAAGGCTTAAAGATAATACTCCCCCAATGAGAGATGTTGGAATGTGAGTTCCAAGGGGTCCTCTATAGGGATATGAAAAGAAGGGATAGATGAGCTAGTTGAAGCTTCATTAATGGTAGGGGTGTAGTTATTGTTGGTTGGTGGTAAGGTTGATGAGGGAGGAAGAATAATATCATTGGGTTGATATGTCATGTTGCATGATGTAAAAGGATTAGGGATAGCTCTTATGGTAATAAATTGACCTTCATGTTCAAACTTGACACATCAGTGTAAGGTAGATGGGACACAACTCATGGTGTAGATCCAAGGGCATCCAATTAAGACATTGTATTATAAATTACCTTCTATAACATAAAAGAGTTTTGGAATTATGTGAAGTCCCAAGCAAATGTAGAGGATGACTATCCCCAATTTAGTGGCCATAGTATAATTAAATGAGTGAAGGACTACTACAATTTCTAACATGATATTCTTAAGAAGTTGAATTTGGTCATAAACATGAGAGGAGATAATTTTAATACTATATCCTCCATTAGTCATCACCTTTTTGATGTGGGTTAATATATGCAGTGACAAAGAGGAGAGGATCAAGATCTTTAGAATGAATAGATGGTATTTATAAATCCTAGAAGGTGATGAAGGTATAAAGTTGAAGGGATCCAATTATTTCTGTTAATTTCCACTCATTTCGTAATTTTGAAGCAAGTAATGAAACTAGTAATAGGGTGTGTAGAAGAATACTTGGTGAAGTGCATGCATGAATCTAGATGATGATGTGAACTCTTTTTTGTCTAAGGAATAACCTATAGATAAAAAAGACACTAAAAAAGGGGAGTTGTTAGCAAAAAATGAGTGGGTTGCCTAGCGTGAGCTAGATCTAGGAAGCATATCGATTACTAAGAGGCCATCAATCTACTATTATAATAATTAAGTTAGAAATGATAAAGTAAAGATCTACTTGCATAAGATAAATAAAATTAGATATAAAGAAAGTAGAATGCTAGTTATAGGAAAATGACTAAAAGTAACAAATCCAGTCAATACCTTTGATAAAATGGTTGGGGTATAGTCCAAAAAATTAGAAAAGGTATTGTAATCAAATAGAAATAGAGAAAATTGGATTTGAATGGGGTTACAAGACTGAAAATAAATTGCTAAATTTTTATGCCATAGTGACCATTGGTGGTTAGGTGAACCATCGATAGTTTAGACTAACCATCGGTAGTTAGGTAACTACCGATGGTTAAACTGACCATCGATGGTTGTGTTAACCGTCAGTGATTACTTGTGTAAATATATAAATGTTTAGAAAAGAAGGTATAGATTGGGTATTTGGGCACAAAGGTCTATTACAGGTTTGAGGGGTTGAAAATAAGGTACTAGTAGGTTCTATAAGGTAGGGAGGTTAGAAATAAGATAAATGAAAATAAGCAAAAGATACCTAAAAATTGATGGTGGAAGGTTGAAGTAATTTCACTAGATTGACAATATTTTAGCTTTCAAAAGTGATTTTGATAACACTTCGAGCCTTTGGTGATATTACTTGCTTACTGAAAGGATGTTGGATACCTGTATATAAGAGAGATTAGATGCAATATTCTAGATCATCAATCCATTTCACTTCCTCCTCTTCTCCTTTTATAAGATGAAGTTGTTAATTAGGATGGAGGAAGTTACTAATTTGATAAGAGGATAAATTTACCAATTCATGAAATTTTAAAGCTATTTTTAAAATCAAGTTGTCATTTAGGGAGATACTTATCTTGCACAAAGTTGTCAATGCTTTAAAACTTTAAATTAGGCTTAGAGACCTGACCATTGATAGTCCTACTAACTATCGAAAGTCGAGAGGCTAGAAGAAAATGGGTTAAAGTAAGTTAAAATGAGTGAATTAAATGGCTTAGTTGAATGTGCTAAGTTATGGGTTTGATAGGGTCAAGTTAGTAAATGATTCTAATTGGCTAGGTGGTCCACTAGATGTGAGATCAAATGAGGGTCAAAAGGTAGTTTGACATCGAAAGCTATCATGTGTAGTTTTTGAGTGTCTACACCAATGAAGGATACAAGAGATTACAGATCTTATGGTTGAACATGTATTGATTACAAGGCCTCTATCAATGATTGACAGTGATAGGGTGAGGTGTTGACTAGTTCATAAAGGCTCATCTTCAACGATGTTTAATGAAGTTGTTTAACACTACTTGTTGGATGGATTCTAAAATGTTAGAGGGAGAGGTACCCAAAATGGATATTTTGGGTTTTGGTGAAGGTGAAGGTAAAGGTGAGGGTGCTTATGTTCAGTTGGAGGGTTGTGGGGTGGAAGGGTATACCCATGGTATGGATAATTTATCCTTTCCCTTATCTTTTTATTAGGCCCTTGATTAGGTAACCATATGGATATTGTGGATTAAGGGAGGTCTTAGGCTATATAGTTGCTTTAGTTCCTCCTCACTTTCAAATGAGAGTGGAGGAGTAGATAAATGTTGGATGGGTTGAGTTAGTAGTTAGGTTGGTAATAGGATCAAAGGAGATTTATCTAATATTAGATCATCTTCATCCCATAAGTTATAGACAAGTGTTTAGAGAGCTTTGAATTTCTCTGTGTCATGTCTAGGAGTCCTATGGTATAAATAGATCAAATTATCATTGAACCATGATGGTTTAGGATGTGAAGGATCAAAAGGTTTGATAGGTGATAGGCTTAAGGAAGAGGTTTTTAATAACCTTTGTAGAATGGTCAAATAAGATTAGAGCAAAGGTGTTAGAAGTGATATGTTTTTGGTTTTAGGAGTGGGAGCTTTCTTAAAAGTAAGCTTCACTATAAAATTTATATGTGGTGGAAGGGTTTTGATAGGTGGTTTTGGTTGGGATTGTTTGGTTATGGTTGGTTTTAAGGTGGATTATTTAGAGGTGGATGGTGAGGTTGTGGTGATAGGTGGTAAGGTAGAGTTAGATGGGTTAGTTAAGAATGATGGGGAGTTTGATGATTTAGTGGAGGTAGGTGTAGATAGAGCAAAAGGAGAAGGTTTACTAGATGATGAATAGGTAATTGTGGGAGGGTTCACATTATTAGTAGAAGGATGATCCCATGGGATGGTAGAAGGATGGGGTCCTAAGATAAATGGTAAGTGTGAAGAGGGTGGTATGTCTCTAGTTTGAGGTGGGAGTTTAGGTGGTTCCACCTACTTAGTTAGTTTGGTTGGGGTTTTCTTTGGTGGACTAGATGGGTTTAAGTCTAAATTCAAATATGGGTGAGCAAGGCTAGGTGTAAGAAGTATTCCTATATTCTTTATGGTTTTGGTTAGAGAATCATAAGGTGATTCAATAATTTTAAATGGAGGTGGGTTGGATGTTTATCTTGTGGTTTTGGATGAAGAAGTGTTTAAGGATGGGGTTGAGGTAATAATAGGTTTGATGGTGGATAAAAGTGAGGTTGAGGGTTTAGGTCTATTTTGGTAATGGAACCTAAGACAATGCCATAATATTTCTCTATTTAGGTTGGGTTCAGAAGTGAACTCTAGATTTTGGACCAATCTAGAAAAAGGTTTGTAAATGGGCTTAATTCCTTGGTCATTGGTTTCAAATGTTAAGCCCATGGGTTGAGGTGTGGGAATGGTTTATTCACCTATGTTCTTGATGTAAGGTTCCAATATTAGGGAGGATGTTTCATCCATGGAAGGTTTAGGTAAGGTGATCTCTTCTTTTGGGATGGTTTTCAAAGATAGAATGGGTGGTTCTAGGATAGGGGAAGAAGGTGTAATGGCCTCAAGTGAAAGAACATAGATGGTTGCTTCCTTTGTTTGGATGTCCAAAGGAATGTTAGGTAATTCTAAAACTTCAGTAAGTGGAGTGGGGGAAGAGGTGGTTGAATCAATGGTTACCTCCTTTGGTATTTCTATCAAAGGATATGTGGATAAGTTCATGGTCTCATCAAGTAAAAAAAGAGGTGTGGTTGTTTCCTCTATTTGGGTGTCCAAAGGAGTAGAAAGTGAGTCCACAAATTTAATGAGTGGAATGGAAGGAGAGGTATTTTAGGTAATGGTATCATCAATAATAGGTTCACTAATAATGACATTAACTATATAGACCTCACAAGCATGAGATGATTCCATTTTATTATCATCATAGTTGGTAGAAAGAGCATAGTTGGGAAAAGGTTTATAAAATATGTCAAAGGACTAATTTGGGGATGCATTTGGATTATCAAATACAAGTTATCCCTTATTAATAATGTTTTATACAATGGTTTTAAATGTGTTTCACCTACCAACATCATGTCCAATGATATGGTGGAAAGCACATCAATTGTTCTCATTGTACAAACTAGGTGTAGGGATAGAAACATCAAATTATTAGGGAGGTTTTATGGGGGAAAGTTGTATGATGTTATCTTTGAGTATTTTATCCAAAGATGAAGCATAAAACTCCCATATCAAAGTATGTTATTTTGATGTTGCTTATCTTTCATTTTAGTTTTGTTGGTTAGAATAATTAGAGGAATTGGTTGGGTTGGGTTGGTTGATAGTTGGAGGGGGAATAGTTTTAAGGACAACTAGGTTCATGAAAGCCTTGGGTTTGGTTTTGGGATGGTTATATGGATTGGTTGTTTTGGTTAAGGGAGGGTCATTAGATTTAAAGTTATAATTTTTTCCTAAGTTTCAATTTTCCCTCATCAATGGCTCTGATTTCCAATTTATGTGCCATGGTGAAAGCCTCATCAAAATTCCTAAAATTTTAAACTTGAAGAGTAGGGGAAATATGTTTTGCACAAACTTAAAAGAAAAGTTCAATCAAATTGGGTTTGGGTATGGAGAAATAAAGTTGGTTGATAAGAGCTCTCCATCTAGATACAAAATCGGTAATTGATTCATCATCAAATTGCCTAATAGAGTAGATGTCGATAATAGAGACCTTTTTAGATATATTAACTGAGAAGTGATCTAAAAGTACTTTAGAAAGTTGGGAAAATAAAAATATGGAGTGATTGGTGAGATTATTTACCAATATAGGGCTGGTACTGATAAAAACATGGGAAAGGTATGAAGAATAAGAGCATCATCATATGCAATCAAATAGCAAGAATGAAAAATGCTATCAAGTGTTGTTTGGGGTCCTCCTTGCTTTGGAACTTGGAAAACATGGGTATTTCCAATTGAGGAGGATAAGATAAGATAAGGATGGATGGATGGATGGATAGGTTTATTTTAGATTTAATTATAAGATAAAATCTTATGATCCCCCAAAATAGATGACTCCAAGTTGGCCATTTTATCCATTAACATTTTGACCAAATCTACTTCATGTTGGGAAGCTCCAAAATTATGTGGTAAGTTTGGTTGAGGTTGGGTATTAACAATATATGGATAAGTGGTATAACGTTAAGAAGATACCACATATTGGTATGTGGTCATTGAAGGTTGGGATGGTGCCACATAAGGGTTGATTGATACAAAAGGTTTGGTAGAAAGTGCTATGTATCCTTATGGATTAGGAACATATTGGTAGGATGTCATGGGTATTTGTTGAGGGATTTATACGTGTTGATTTAGAGGTATGGATGTCTTGGTATATGGTTGGGGTTGAATGGTAACTCTTGTACTAATAGGTAGAAGCGTAGGAGGTATGGAAAGTACCCAATTTTGAAGAAGGGTGGAAATTTGTGTATTGGTGATGATAAAGGGAATATTGAGAATAGGGGTAGAAGATACCCCCATGGTGGATGAAGTATGGATAACACGAGGTGAGGTTACTTTTATTTTGGAGGTGTTGGTTGGTGTAGGGGGTGTTTGGCTATTGGTTGGAATGTTGGATTGGGTTTGGGAGGTGGTAGAAGATGGGTTATGGGTGGAATATGTTTGGGTGATCATAATTTAGGTAGAGATAGCACCAACCATAAGATGGGGAAGCATACCATAAGGTGTATCCATAAGAGGAACCAAAGTAATAGGGGTGTGGTGAGATAAGGTGTTGAGGTAATATTGGAGGGTTAAGGGGTTGTTATCAAAGAAGTTAGATAAATCCACATCACCCTTGACAACTATTCGAGGTATGGTAGGAGGTAGAGAAAGATGAGGAGAACTCTCAACATCTGAAGTATAATCCATGGAAGAAGAGGAAGAGAAAGATGGTGGTTCTTGGTTGGTTTGGTTCCTCAATTGTTGTCTAGTAAAGACCATGTGAGGAATAGAAAAGAAATGATGAAAATCTCACAACTCAAACATAAAACAAGCAAAAGGAAAAGAATCTCAAAGCAATCAAAACATACACTAAAGTGTGTCTAAAACTTAGGATTCTTTTTAGATCAATTTTGGCTTATGCCTTAGAAAGTGTGAAGAAGAAATTTGTTTTGTAGATCAGGTACTAAAGAGGAAATATAAGGTTGGTTTTAGGTATTAAAGGCTCTCAAAAAGAGTCTGTATTGAACATCAATACATGGCTTGATTTTGGGGCCTACCCCCTCACTTCACACACCACAGTAATAAGGGTGTTGAGTGCTTAGCCAAGATATACTAAATTTCAAACTTTATACTAAACGAAAGAGATGAGTTGGCTCTCTCCTTGGTAATGACCTCTATGTAGGATTGTTGTGAGAGGGTAAGGTTACTACTAGGTGATGAAATCCTAGTTGGACCTTGTCTTAAGTTTGTTGTTATGTGTTGATTGATTATGTGGTTTGGTAAAGTGTGTGATAACAAGAGTTAAATTATGAATAATTAATTTGATTTTAAGTTAACTAGATGAACTAAAACAAGAAAGCAATCAATGTATGCAAGGTTTATTTGAAGCCCAAAAGAAATTTTAGATTTCAATATATGAGCATAGAATAAAGGAAGAAAGGGGAACCTAGAATGATGTTAGGGTCTCACTAGGTATGATAAAATGTTTCTCTTAATTTCTCTTAATTTATTAATTTTAGAAGAATATAAGAAACTATTAATAAGGGTGTGGTAGAAAAATTTGGTTATTATGTGTGCATGATCCAGACAAGTGTGGAGATCTCCTTTTTGTCTTGGAAGGATTGCCTATAGATAAAAAGCACTAAAAAAGGGGTTGTTAGAAAGATAGTTAGGTGGACTACCTAACATGAGCTCGATCCAAGAAACGTGAGCTTGTTAGGAGGTTGTCAATCCACTCTTTGATAAAAATTAAGTTGAAAGAGATAAAAGTAAGATACTTGCATCAAATAATAAAAATTAATTAAAATGAAATACAAGAAGTAGTATGAATACTTGATAGAGAAAATGACTAAATATAGTAAAATTGGGTCAATACTAGTGCCAAAATAGATCAGATCAAGTTCATAAAACTAGGCATGGGTCTATGAATAGACAAGGACATAAAAAGTTAGATTTGGATGGGGGTAAGGGGTTGTAAATTAATTGCTATTATTTTTTACCATAATGACCATCGATGGTTAGGCTGAACAATAGTGGTCAGGCTGACCATCAGTAGTTAGGCTGACCATTGACAGTTGGGTTGACCATCAGTAGTTAGATAACTATCAATGGCTGGAGGTGACCATTGGTAGTTATGATAACCATTGAATATTTCTTATGGAATTTTGGAGGTATTCATAAAGAGTTATAAACTAAATTAGTGATTGAATAAGGGTTTATTCCAAGTTCTAGTCAAAAATGGGAAGTTGGAAGATAGGTGTAGAAAAGGTCTAATGGGGAGAGAGGTCAGAAACAAAAATAATACAATAGAAGTACAAAATATACCTATTACTTGATAAATGGTTGATGGTTGGAAAATTTTTGGTAGAGTAATAGTAATTTGCCTTGAGAGTGATTTTAGCAAAGGTTTGGATCTCTATTACTATTACTAAATTACTAGAAGAAGACTAACTAGCTGGCTAAAATCTTGAATACCTATGTGAAAGAATGTTTGTGATCCCCCATTTCACCTCCTACTCCCCTTATTTTATAAGCAAAGAGAGATGGATGATAGAAGGTTTCTTATTAGGTTGGCTTACTTATTTCGATGCTTGGGAGTTCATTAGTAATGGGAAAGGTGGATATATTTAACTATGTCATGTTATCTTGCATAGTTAGTATTTGTGTAAGAATGAGGAGGACCTGATCATTGATGGTTAGCCTAATAATCAATGGTCAAGATGACTATTGATGGTCAAGTGTATGAAGGAAAAGAGGTCAATGTGGGTTAAAAAGGGTTAGGTGATGGTTAAGTTAATTAAGTTAGTGAGTTTAGTTAACTAAGTAGTTAACTAGACTCAAGGTCTGATGGGTTGATCAGTGGGTCAAGAAGGGTTAGGTGGTCCCTAAGGTATCCCAAGGTATTTTGACATCTTGTATAGTTTTATAGTGTCTATAAATTGATCAACCTAAATGTTTAATTAAGAATACAATTTTTAATGTGATTGGAAGTTGGCTAAAAGTAAGGTACTGTATAGCAATCTAAAGATGGTTTCAAGTAGTTTGAACTGAAAAAGACTATAATGGTAATGATGTAGGCATAGTATTAGGGACTACCCCCTCACTTCATAGACTGTATCAATAAAGGTGTCAAGTGCTTAGCCAAAATATACCATTAACCATGTTTTATACTTGACCATAGCATCAAGTCAACTTCCCCCTTGGTGATGAAATATAAGTAGGTCACCTTTGGGTAGAGGAAATGTTAAAGTGCTTGTTTATGTTTTTTTAATGATTTGGTCATGTGTGCATAAAATAGAAATAGTGAAACTAAGTGATTAATTAAAAATTCCCTAATTAAACTATATGAGTTATTCTAAGCATGCAAACAATAGAAAAATAAATGTGTGAGCTAATTTGTAGTAGATATGAGGTTAATTCCAACTTGAAACAAGGTATAGTGTTGACACTATATGTGAAAAATATAGAATAGGGTTGATGGAGTTAAACTTATACTATGGTATCAAGGTCTGAAAATGAACTAGGTCAGTAGGGTTGACCCAGTTATTTTAGATAACACACAAAACATAGAATTGGGTTGGTAGGGTCAATCTAGTTGACTATGCAAGGGCAATTTTAAATACTACAAACTATGAAAAGAAAGATAAAAAAGAAATAAATAGAGATGTAGAAAGGAACCTTGGTGGATCAGAGATGAAATGAATAAATATTTTTGATGAAGAACCTTGGAGTATATTAGTAAAACCTACAAACTAGGTCGACAGGATCGATCAAGCTATATAAAACCATGTTATAAAGTGCAAAAAACATATAGGTTCAATTGGGTCAACCTAGTAGGCTAAACTAGATGTTTGAAAGGCTAGAAAATTATATTGAGTTGATTGGGTTGATCCACCTGCCTATTCCTAGAAACCTATGCACAAAAGTTAAAAAGCTAGGTCGATAGAGTCAATCTAGTATGATAAAAATATGATACAAATAATGACTAAAAGAATGAAAATAAGTGAAATAAATCCTATAAGAGTTAGTTTTATGTCGGGTTCACTATAATGTATGCAATTATAAATGCATTATGTCTATAAATCAATCATGTCTTGGAGAAGATAGAACATACCTACACTTCCTATTGGGGATACACTTATTAAGTAGGAGTATGGCCAATATGGGGATCCATTAAACCTGATTAGGGGATCACTTGTCACAACATATCATGCTAAGAAGGGTTCTAAATCCTAAAATCTAACATAATAACACAATAAACCTAATGTATTTCTATGTTTTAAAGCATTCACCTATTTTAATAACAAAAAATCAAATAAAATCTAGTGCACACCAAAGCTTGTGGTGCAAAGTGGGGGTTAAAAATAATATAACAAACATGTATAGGTAAACTTAATTAATTAATTATGAGAAATATCCTAATAAATGAAATATGAAAGTTAGTATTATTTGAGCAAGCACTTATGCTATTTCTATCTATTAAAAGAGAGGAGAACAAAGTTAGAATATACTTACCTGAATGTGAATATGTCGAGACTCAATCTCTCCCTTGGCCAATGGAGCTTCAAAAGAGGTTTTTGTGGTTTTTAATGATAAATAAGAAAGGCCAAAGCATACAAGACTTATTCACAAGACTAGACTATCCAAATAAGAAACCTAAGCTAAATCTCCTCAAGTAGAATGGTGGAAGAGAAGATTATGAAGAAGCGTGAGTGAATAATAACTCTTGATTACACATATGAAATAATGATGAAATGATATTGTATTTATAAGTGGGTCTTTCCCTAAATCCTTCTAGAAATGTTGGCTATATAAGGTTGACCCAGTCAACCCAGTGTGTTTTTGGGGACAATTCACTAGGTCTGAGCTAGGTTGGTTAAAAGGCTAAAAAGCTAAGAAAGTGAAAAAAACCCATAAATTGTATTGGGTTGACCCAATTGACCAAGTAAAACTAATTGACCAAAAGGGGTCTAAGATAAGAAAAGGGGGATGAAAAAAGGAAAATACTAGAGTAATATTCAAGGGAGGAGTAATAGCTTAGGGAATGGTTTTGGGAGTTGGATAGATTGGTAATAATGTGGCAAAAAAGGACAACAATCCTACAAAGCACCAAAGGTATATCTACCCCTTTCTTGGTGCACTCCTTAAGGCATGCACTCAAATATATTGAGTCTCGACAAGTTCTTACAACATGTAAAGCATCAATAATTGATAAAAGCTTGAAAATATTATGTGTATATAGTCAAACACTACACTTGGTGGAGAGAGCCACATCCAATAGTATGGGTACTAGGACAGATGGGATTACCTCATCTAATGATATCGATATTAATTCCTGATAAATGGGTTTGGAATGTGAATGATATATGGGGGAGGAGGTGACTAGGGCCATTAGTGATGAGGCCAATTCTTAGATCATGTTATGAGCAATCATAGATTGGGTGAGCATGATAATGTGCAGAGCAGGAGGAGAGGAGTGCAGAGGTAGTGGCACCAAAGATACCACCACCAAATCCACAATGATATGAGTTATGTCCATCAAGGACATGGAATTAATGGAGGTATAATTAGGAGAGAGTGGATACTATCACCATCTCAGATGACTTATCAGGTGAGCCAAAGGAGAGATGGATGATAAAGAGGCCACTAAGTTGTAGGCTAAGGTAGACATGAGTCATGATATCCATATTTGTACTGAGGAGGTAAATGACAGAGGAGTTGTTAGGAGGTTACATAGATGGAGAGACTATGTTATGAGGTTAAGTGGATGGTGAGACCATAGTGGTCGAGACACAAACATGTAATAAAGATGATTAAATTGTTGCTTAAGTTTTTCTTTTGAAATAGAGACTAGAGATAGATAAATATTATGAGATATAAACGTTATCTAATATCTATCTAGGTGTGTTTTTGTAGGCATATCTAAGGATAAGGAGGAGATATGGGGGTCTCTTGTGAGGGATCACTCCATGACATCCTAGATGAGACTCTATAACTATATGACACAACTACATTAGAGGAACCCAGTGTACCATCTACCCTCACTCAAGTGATCTAGTTCAAATTAGTGGGGGATGTAGTGAGGTAGATATAAGAATATAAAGAGAGGATGTATCAACCAAAAAATATGGGTGTAAGTGAGATACATATATAGTAGGCCCTAATAGAGGAGAAATTTTCACATCTAGCTACAATGATGTAGATGATGTAGGCACATATAGAGACCTTGACCAAGTTGGCATAGGCATAGGCACAGGTAGCACACCTACAGGGATAAGTAGATGGATTGATATCTTGGACAACCTCTTTACAACATACTATTCAGAAGATTTAGACCAAGGCCTTGGTAGGCAACATGTCTAGGCCATTCGATATATAGGATGGATTCCATCCATAGAGTTAGAACATTATATATGGTTTTACTTGTATAAAAACTCATGATATCCTTTTTTTATCATCTTGTTTTACCATCCCTTGATTCTTTATACTTAATCATTTTCTTGTTATTACACATTTCCCAACTTGAAATAGTGTGTAGTACTTTTTTGATTGATTATATTTTACCATGTCCTTTTAGCCTATTTATTTTTACCCATTCATGTGTTAGAAATAAATATATACAAATCATCCACAACCACAACCATAATATATATATATATATATATATATATATATATATATATATATATATATATATATATATATATATATATATATATATATATATATATATATATATATATATATATATATATATATATATATATATTATGTTTGTGGTTGTGGATGATTTGTATTTATTTATTTCTAACACATGTATTTAGCTATTGTTGTATATGCTATAGGAAATATATGAGATGTGGTTTATTTTCTAGCATTATGTAGAACACATGAATTAGTAAAAAGTAATAGACTAAAAGGACATGGTAAAATATAATCAATTGAAAAAGTAATACACACTATTTCAAGTTGGGAAATGTGTAATAACAAGAAAATGATTAAGTACAAATAACAAAGGGATGGTAAAAAAAGGAATTTTTTTAAAAACCAAAGTGAAAGATTTTTACACCAAATTAAAACAAGTAAAATCATACTAAATCACATTTGAGAAGTATGAAAAAAATGTAATAAAATGGAAGGTATGTAAAATGGAGAAAATAGTATAAAAATAAATTAATTCAATCAATAAATTATACTAAATCACGTTGGGAAGTATAAAATAAAATACAAAATTGGAAAAAGATTAGTCTTAAATTTATCGCACTAATTCAAGCTAAAAAGTATGAAAATTTCAAAAAATGGTTATATTCCTTACATGCACTTACAAAATAAGAAAATAAGAGAAAAAGAGAAATTAAGTAAGCATAAAAACATACCAAATAAAGGTGGTAAGCATGTCAATGATGTGTAACTTCATAATCAATCACATCTTATCTCATATTTGACACATGTAATTCTATTTGTGACTTGTATTATTGGAAAATTTTGTGAGGAATGTCATGTCTTATCTGTAGTCTTACACTATGACTCACAAAAGGAACACCATTGGGGTGTAATAAAAAAGAAAAATTAGGTAATAAATGATGTGGGTAATAGGAAGGAAAAAATTGGTAATTTGTGAGGAACATTGGGTCCTACCCACAATCTTACAAAGCAACTCAAAAATGAGATACCAAGGGGAGTGATCAGTAGACAAAATAATATTTCTCAAGAGAAAATATGAGGGATATAGGGAATGAAAAATAGAGTGTAAAAATAATAACATAGGCATCTTATGAGAATATCTTAGGAGATAAGAGGTATACTAAGGACATGAGAAGTCACTAAGTGACTAGTGACCATCAATGTCCAAATGAAACCTATTCTCTATAGACACAAATATTTGTAGGCAAATAAGTGTGCTAATAAGATCAACTCATGAAGGTAGATCAATAAAATAAAAGTTAAAATGGACCTACTTTTCCACAATATGTTCCCCATTCTTCAGGGTCCCTTACAGAGCTGCTGGTCTACTATGAAGATTGGGTACTTGTATGAGAAAGTCAGTAGCACTAAAAGTTTTTTTTATTCTCATTTTCTAATCTACTAGTATACCGTACCCCAAAGGACCTCAACTCTATCATGAGGCCAACCTTGGATTTTTAGCTTCAAATAGAAAAAGGAGATGTGATTTGAATCACATATTTTAGTGTGATTTGACTTTTAATAATATTTTTGCCTTTTATACATCATTGACTTTTGTAAAATGATTTAGCTTTTAAATTTTTATGGATTTTTAAGATTCCTCCTCCATAAAGATTTTGAATGACCAATCATGAAATATGTAATGATATATATGAATGAGCTTTAGGATAAGGATAAAGTAACCTAAGTAACCAAAAACAAAGACTGGCTATGACACTTAGGCTTAATAATGAATTAGCATCTGATCTCAAGTCTCAACCATGTATATACTTATTGTGTGAAAAAGGAAGAAGGGAAAAAGGAGATCTAAACGTGGATTTCTGAAAGGAAAGTGTATTGAGATGCGTTGTTTACTAATTGATCACATGGTAATAGAAGACAAGGGCCAAAAGGAACAAGGTTGATATAACCAAGTCATAATGAAAAATAACTATGAAAAATAGAGATAAGAAAGAAAAAATCATAAAGACACAAAATGAGAGTTTTGAGAAAAACTCAATAAATAAAGAGAAAATAATGATAAAGAAATATAATCATATGCAAGTATAATTGATACTATAAGTAATATATAGTACAAAAGGTAAAACAATATATAATAAAAATATGAATTTGACACAACATTAAATGATATAATAGATAGATAAAAATATAATTGGATCACATGTCCAATCAAAATGTAAATTTAAAGGAACCATGCATGTGCTCATAAGTACTAATAAATCTACCCACACACATTATCCAAGACATCAGATAAATCTCTATGAAGATAGATATGAACTACTGCTAATATCTCATCAATCTTCAATGAAAACTATGAAAATACTTCTAATATCCTCAACTAAAAAAGTGGGAATACTTTATGGATCATGCCGAGGAAGGAAATTAGGTAAGGTATGCTCAGGAGAATACATGGGAATGGGCTCTATAAGAGATACTAGAATCACTAATGGAAAAGGATCCATAAGTGAGGGACTCATGAGTGGAAAGGGATCCATAGGTGAGGGAAGGTCCACAAGGGAAGGAATCATGGGTGGAGGCATAAAAGGTGATGAAGGGACCATAGGAGGGGAAGAAACCACTATAGGTGGAGCCATGGGATAAGGAGAAGATAATAAGGAGAAGTCTTCTTACTGGGATGACCTATGGGAGGAACAGAAGAAGGTCTAGAAATAGATATAAGGTGATACTTAACATGTTTTTGAAGGATATGGCAGTGATTGGTATGATGGGTGCCATATTTGTGCCACAGATAATACACCTCAGCATACTTATGTATATATTTAGGGGAGGCATGGTTTTTTCTAAGGAAAGAGAGGAAAGACACAAAGTATTAATATACTATCACAACTTATGACAATGGGTATAAGAATGATTATTTATCTTATAGAAGAAATAATTATGCTTGTGAGTGAATTTAGGAGAAACACTCATAAAAGGCGGTGTAACAAGAGTGGAAGAAACTAAAGAAGACTTATCAGCCTATTTGGTGGGAATTGAAGCCATCTAAGTTAAGGGAAGCAAACCATCACCAAGGTAAGGTGGTGATGGGGGAGAAATGAAACTAAGATCAATAAAAGGAGAAATGGGATGAGAAGCATGGGTAGGCTTATCAAGATCAAGAGTGGGAATAGGATCAACTATAGTAGGAGCAAGAATAGGCTCAACAATAGTAGGAGTAGGAATGGGTTCTGATAAGGGCTCTACTAAAGGAGGAACAAGATCAATACAATTTATAAGGAGGGTCACACTAATATTAAGAGTAAACAAACTAAGATGATTATGGTACCTGGAAAAATAATAAGGCTTGATCATAACATGATATATGAGCATACTCTTATAAGGATCCTTAAAAACTAGAGGTGTTGGTACCATCTCTACCCTATGATAAATATGAAAAATACTAAAATTAATAATTGCAAATGAAGGAAGACAGGAAGATACATGAAAATACTCAAGTAAAGAAGCATGATAATGGAAAATCTCGACATCATGTGCTTATACAAGACCACATAAAAATGGATCATCTAAGGAATAACCATCATCGTAATCTATGGTGTGAAGATCAATGACACAAGTAGGAATGACCTTGTCATCTAAGGAAGTGTGGTCAATAAAATGTTGAGTCTAGGTCAAGACTATGGGAATATCATCATAAGAAGGTTTATGATAATGAGGCTACAAAGAAGCAAGAAGCTACGACACGAGGTTAGGTGAGAGATCAAAAGTTTTAATATTTAGGTTAATCTCATCGAGATCATTATCATCAAAATTTAAGAGGTTAGGGGGAATGTTCCCAATGAGTTTGGGATGTCCATTATAATATTGATTTGAATTAATAAGAAAATTAAGATGCTGAGACTCATAGAATATAACACTAGGAAAAGTTTCAAAAGTAAAAATCTTGAAGATACCATGGTCTTGGAATTATTTGAAATTCTAATGGTTAGTGTCACCCTGAATCCTATAAATGGCTCCATTATGAGGGAATTTAATGCATTAGCAGGTGGAAGAAGCAACAGATCTTATACAGTAAGTCTATGGCCTATCAAGTAAGATGTTATAAAAATTTGGAAAGTTAAAGATCATCACCTTCACATGAACGGTGATAGGTGGGATAGTCATGGGAAGCCACACATAACCTAGAGGAGTCATTTACCTTCTCTTATATCTTTGGTAGGTGTTGTGTATAGAATTAAGATTGCATTATGAATATCTAATGGTCTTAATGAAGTTGAGAGAGGTAATGTAGGTGATATAACCCTTGTGAATCAATGCATACTTAACTTGGATATTACCTATTTGAACACTAGTGAATAAGGGAGGATTATGCACACAAAATAAAATCTTGTTAGGAATCATAGAACCTATAAGAAATTTTAAAGAGAGAAAAGTATCAATTGTTTTATCAACATTGATAGACATATCTTCACATTATTCTAATATACTATCATCGGATCTAGATAAGGTTGTTTCTCATCCTACTAGGGGAGGATGAGGGACATTCATCTCAAATAATAGTTGCATAAGATTGTTTCTATGACATGGAAAATTCCTTATAAGCTCAAGGAAAAAAATTAGGGATGGGAACTTAGTGAGTTTCATGATGGGATCCCACTCATCATAACCCATAATAAGGTTATTAGATATAGGGGCATAATGATTAAGGAGGTGCTCAAAATGATGAGTCGAAGTGATTTGATTTTTATATTGATAAAAGGAAGGTTTGGAACAAGGTTGTAAATCATGTTATGATGATGAAATAGTTGTTTCAAGTTGATTTTGAGAATTGGTATAAGAAGTGTTAGTATAAATTTGATTACCATTAGTGCTATAAGATGATGGAAGAGTAGAAGAAATATCATAGGAAGTGTTATCCAAGGGAAAATCATAAATTGGATGATCAAAAGTAATAAGTCCATCTTGTCCTAACTAATTAAAATGAGTTTGAGAAGAATCTTAGATAACATGATATTTTCTAGATGAAAGAGGAGTGTAGATAGGTTGGGAATATATAAAATCAACCACCCTTCAGATATTAGTCATGTTAACCACATTCTCTTCGAAAGTGGGTTAAAAAATACTTTCTACATTGTTGGTGGAAGGGGTGATTTTATCTTGATTGTCTTAAATAGGTTGATGGTTAGGAAGAGGGTCTTTATAGATATCCAAATGAGCATTGGCTTGGTTCAAGGCTTGAGTTTTATCATGTGATTTATAGTCCTTGAAAACAATTTCATAAGCTTTTTGACACTTTTGAATGATAAAATCATTAGCAAAATTAGGACCACGAATAAATTTCATAGCTAAATTACAAAGTTGTCCACATTTCTCATAAGAATGACCCTAACTAGCATGAAACAAAAAAAAAATTGTTAGGATAATACAAATATTTTACTGGATGGGTAGGGTCAAGTTCTTGTGGAAGAGGCCTAGGTAGATTCTTAAGAAATTTAGCTGAGGATAGACATTTATGAACATTAATTTTGTTTGGTTAAGATAAGTGAGGATTGGTATATTATTGAGAAGGGGGAGTTGGTTCTAATAAAGGGGTAGGAATGATATCTTGAACATTGTGAATAGTTTCATAAGAATATGTAACACCACCATTGGTAACATTGCAATTTTTTTCTTAAGAGATGATGACCTGTAGTAGGTTAGGGTAGCTTAGATTGACACATAAGGAAATTTTGTCATTTATCTTGGTTAATAGCCTCCTCCAATACATGTGGAAGGACAATGTGGATCTAATATTGAAGTTTAGGAAAGAGGGCATTATTAAAGAGATGGAAAATATTATCATCAACCATGTTATGTTCACATTTTTTTGACAAAGTTTTCCACCTTTTAACAAAGGCTTGAGAAGTTTCATTTTCAAGTTTGTAATTTATGAAGTGGGCCAAAGTGTTTTTGGGAAGATCACTTTTTTAGAATTATTAAACTAAATCATTCACTAAATCCTCCAAACTAGTAATGAAATGAGGTCTAAGTTGGTTGTACCAATCTAAGGCATCACCTATGAGAGTTTTGGCTAAGAGTTTGGTGGCGAAAAAGGTGTTTAATTTGACCCAATTCTTGTAAGGATTTATAAATGTTATAAGATGAAAGGTGGGATATGTTGATCCATTATAAGAAATTGTAGGTGTGATATCTCTTATATCAATATTAGTAATTTGATTAGTGAGAGGTTCATTTTAGAGATGATTAGTGGTTTTGTTGACCAAAGGAGGTTGAGGAATGAGATTACCTTGAGAATATCAAAGAGAAGGAGGGGGAAGATTGTAGTTATGTGTGCCCCAAGCCATTTGGTTGAGGATTAGATTGAAGATGAAGAAGGTGGTTTTTCATTCTCATCATTTGATTTGTGTTATGATCCTAAAAGGTATTCATTTGATTGAGTATTTGTAACAATAGTTTGTGTCTGATTAGCATTATTAGAAGATTTATATGTGGTATTAGTGGCTTCGGTACCACTATTGGTGTTGACAGGAGCTTGAGAGGAATTATGAGAATGTGAGGCACTAGTGGATAAATTTTCTTGGGTATCAAAACATGGACTACTGAATGGTTAAGAAGAAGAGGCACTAGTAGAATGATTACCTTTGGTAGAAAATTATGCACTAGTAGATGGATTAAGGATAGTGGATCTTATGAGAGGCCCACTAAATGTATAACTTACCATGTCAGTGGATATACTAGGCATGGAGGTAGAATAACTTAGATAAGAAAAGGTCATGGTATGAAAGGGGTCATAATCAAAGGTAGAGGCTAAGAATAAAAAAAAGTGGTACCCCAAAATCTAGTTGAGAATGTAGGAGTAGGTGAGTGAGACTCTTTGGATTGACCATTAATCATAATATTCTAAATGGTAAAAGTATCTTTTCCTCAATGTTGAGTATATTCAAAGATAAAGAAGAGAATTTTGGGGGTATAATCTAATTAGGGTTGGTATTCTAATGATAATAGAGGATTATGTTGTGAATAAGTATTATTAAGGGTCCCATAGTTCATTGTGCGAGTGGAAATATGGACATTACTAGAATCCAAGAGAGGATCCCTACTCTGTCTATGGGAGACCCTATGAGGGTTGGTAAAATTTATCATTTATGTTGACTTCAACTCAATATTGTCATCAATAAAAAATTACATGATGAAGGGAAAGAAAGATAGATGAGAAACCAAGGAAATAGGAAATGACAAAAATAGTACAGGGTCAACTGGGTCAATCTAACATAGAAACAGGGTTTGTAAATAGTATAGGGTCAACTAGATTGATCTAATATAGTAAACAAAGGCTAGAATAAGAGGAAATGGGGTATATAAAGAGTAAAAGGTTGATTGGGTTGATCTAGTATAACGAATAGATGCTAGAAAAAGGTATAGGGTCAACTGGGTCAATCCAGTATAGTAGATAGGAAAAATTAAGAAACTTATAATAGATTGTGAATTAAAACAAGATATTTTTTGCAAGTAATTTGAAAAGTAATAATTTAAGGGAAATAAATAATAAATTAGATCAATGTTGGCCAATTGAATTGAAACACAACATAATGTAATTTTTTGCAATACAAAATACAATTAAACAAAGAGCAATCAATCAACTTGGAAAGTAAATAGCTAACTAATTGGTTAGCCTAAGTACTTATAAGATTATTAGAATATTATTTTAAATTTGATGGGATGTTGGGTGTAAGTAAGGAACTAGAAGGCAATCTAAGGATTATTTTAGGTAGTTTGGGTTGAAAGGGGTCTATAGTGGTAATAATAAAGGCTTGGTATTGGGGCCTAGCCCCTCACTTCACACACTGAAACAATAAGAGTGTCAGGTGCTTAGATAGAATATACCATTAACCACATTTTATACTTGACCAAAACATCAAGTTGACCTCCCCCTTGGTGATGAAATCCAAGTAGGTTGGCCTTGGATAGTCAAATGTTAAAATGCTTGTTTATATTTTTATGATTTGGTCATGTGCGTATAAAATAAAAAATAGTGAAACTAAATGATTTATTGAAAAACAACCTAATTAAACTATGTGATCTATTCTAAGCATGCAATCAATAATAAAAGAAAGTGTGAGATAATTACTAACATATAAGGTTAATTCCAACTTTGAAACATGGTACAATGTTGATATAATCAATAGTGTATGCATATAATACAAAATAGGGTTGATCTTATACTGCAAAAACAAGGTCTAAAAATTAATAGGGTTGATAGATTCGACCTAGTTATCTAGACAACACATAAAACATCGAATTGGGTTGACAAGGTTGATCTAGTTGACCATGTAGGGGTAGTTTTAAAGACTGTAAATTGTAAAAAGAAAGACTATAAAGAAAGAGATAGATAGATAGAAAGGAACTTTGGTAGATCATATATGTAGACAATGAAGATTATTGTTCAATAACTTTGATATATTCTTGTAAATTATATTAATTGGGTCAATTGGTTGATTAAGCTTTGAAAAAACTTGCTATTGAGTGCTTATAATGTACATGGTCAATTGGGTTTACCTAGTATGGTGAAAATCATGCCTAAAATGTATCAAGTTGACTTAGTATTTTGGACTAGATGTTTTAAAAGTTGTAAACCTATATTGGGTCATCTGAGTCAATATAGTAGCCTATACCTGAAACCTTGTACCTATAAATTATAGTTGGGTCAATGTAGTTGACCTAGTATGAGAAATATATGATAAAAATAATGATGAACAAAAATGAAATAAATTGAACAAATCCTGCAAGGGTTAGTTCATGTTGGGTTCACTAGAATGTAGGTAACTATAAATGCATCATATCTATAAATCAATCATGGCTCGAAGAAGATAAAACATACCTACACTTCTGATTGGGAATACATTTGTTAAGCAGGAGCATGACCAATATGAGGATATGTTAGACCTGATTAGGGGATCACTTGTCATTATACACCATGCCAAGAAGGGTTCAAAATCCTATAGTCTAATATAATCAGGTAACAACCCTAAAAGAATCCTAGGTTTAATGTTTATTCTATTCTAATAAAGAAGAAAGTAAATATAATCTAGTGCTCACCAAATCTTGTGGCACAAAGTTAGGGTTAGAAATAAAACAAAATAAACTCAACATGTATAGAATACATATACTCATGTTAATATATATGAAATCCTAATGCATGGGAGAGAAGCAAAACTACATTATCTATCTACTCTTACAAAGGATAAATAAAGTTAATAATACTTACCTTGAATATGAACCCATTGAGCCTCAATATCTCCCTTGGCTAAGGTGATTCACAAGAGATTGTTGTGGTATGTAAGGATAACAAAGACAAATCAACTCTAGGATGCATAACCTATTTATGCATCCAAAAGAATTCTCCACAAGACAAGATCCATAGCTCCAAAGAAAGTATGGATCCTTAAGCTTTATTCCTCAAGTAGAATGGTCAATAATAAGATGTTCATTCTCACTTATTCTTCTTTGCTTATCTATTCTCAAATGGTTGGAAATGAACTTATATATAGGTAGATCTGGCCCTAAATCCTTCTAAATATGTTGGCTATATAGGGTCAACTCAATTAAAACTGTATGTTTTCAGGAGATAAATCATTAGGTCCCAAGCTAGGTTGCCAAATGTCTAACAAAATTCTAAGTGAAAATATCCCTAAATAATACAAGGTTGACCTAGTTGACCTAGTACAGTCAACTAGTGAAAGGGGGTCAAGGAAAGAAAAAAGAAGATAAAACATGATAATTGTTTAGAATGGGTAAAATTGAGAATAATAATCTTAGGGTAAATGGTTTCAAGAGACAAGTGTGTATATTTCAAGTGGTAAAAGGGACAAAAATCTTAGGAAGAACTAATGATCTACCCACCCCTTTCCTAGCATACCCCTTAAGGCATGCACTTAGAGAGATTAAGATCAATGGGTTCCTACAAGATACAAAGTGTTAGTAATTAATAAAAGTTAAAAATATTATGTGTATATAGTTTCCTCTAGAAGGAGTGGTTTCATGCTTGTTGCATCATTATTATTAGAGGTTCTTTTAAGCCAAATTTGGCCTCCATATCAAATTTTATAGGTATGGGTTTAATGTTGATCAATGTTCTATTTGAATAGTGATTTAATGACATAAGGACAAAACAAACTTCAAGAGAATATCAGGTCACTTTCAAAGCTTTTGAAATACTTTAAGCAAGCTTAGAGTGTAAATTTAACAATCTTAAGGGATTAGACCATCATGGCACATCATGTAGGAATGAGCAAAGCAAGCTGGCTGTGCATTTAATAATTACACTTAATAGATTGAATGGAGCTAAATATTGCATGTACATGATGTTTTCATGTAAAAAAATTCCCTTACAAATTTGGAATCTTGATAAATTTTGTATCTCAAGATACAAGCCTTCAAATTTGAACAAGCATAATGAGACGCACACATAGACATCAAGTTTAAGCTATGGAAAATAGCCATTTGAATTCAAATGTTCCTAAGGGTAAAATCAAGATTGATAAATGCCAATATCCTAAGTGCCTAAATAAATATCTAATGATGTGCATTAACTAATAGGCTAGTGGGCCCAAATTGATCAATGGAGTGCATTTAATCATACCAAAGTAGATCAATGGTAAGCAAAAAGTTAGTGAGTCAGTGAATCTTAAAATATAATGAGAAGCTAATATGTATCGAGATCATGAAAGATCATATCAAATCTAATGGCACATGACAATTAAAAAATTTGGTGGGCCCAAAAAAATTAATAAAGCATGATCCATTGTACAAAGTAAGATCAATGATGATCAAGACATCAACTATTCAGAGGATGCTAAGGATAAATGCAAAGGTACCAAGTGGCATGACTATGTGAACTCTAGATCAAATAAATATTATGCATTCACCGAGTAAATTAGATAAATGGTATGAGTGAAGTCAAAAAGTCAAAGATATAATATTAAATGTGAGGCCACCAAATAACACAAGCATGGAAGTAGATAGACTGATAACATGATCCTGAGAAGGGATATGTTACTAAAAAATGACATGATCGAGGGACCTGGATCAATATCAGTGGTTGATATTAAAGTTGAAGACATAAGACTTTGAGTAGAGGTTAAATATGGATAAGGTTAAACCAAGAATTTTATTCTAAGGGATACATCACCATTAAAGTTCAGAGGTAGAATAGGTAATTTTAGTTACCTAAGGTAGACCAAGCATGTCTCTATCAATTCTAAGATATGAGGATTTTGTCCTCATGATCATATCAAATAGAAAGTGGTGTATAGTCCCAAGGAGACCTAGTGGTTGGATAAAGAGAGTGGAGCATTCAATTCTTTTACATAGCATTTAAATTTTTCTCCTTCTTGATAAGATCATGACTCAACATCCTCTGATTAATTATAATCCATCGAGAGTAGTTGGACCTCATTCAATGTTTTTTGCTTGCACAACTCCCTCTCTTTCCTCCTTTTTTATATATATGTCTCATCTTCTTTCACATTGGATCTCTCTCTAAAAAGGTTTAAGAAAGAACTCTCTATTATTTCTTAGATAAAAAGACTCTTGTGCCTTTGGCTTGCCCAAGCTATGCCATAATTTGTACTATAACACCTATTCGATGTAATAAAAGACTAAATTCCTCCATTTTACAACTAAATTAAAGTGTGTCTTATGAACTCATTTGATGTGGTTAAGTGAATGTATGTTTTCCTTGCCTCTGTCTAAATTTTATCACCTTTATGAAGTGTTTTAGTATATCTCATAGGTCATTCTAAGTGCAATATATAGTTTGTTTATTAGTTTGGAAGTGGACAACATCCCTCTCATTCTAGGTCGATAGCTAGTTAATGCCTTTTTATGAAATACTTATGTGAGGGCTGGTCAAAAATGAGCGAAGTGATCTTTTTTAGTCTTGAATGTGTCTTGTGCAAGTATAAATATTTAAATTACTGGTGCATCATCTCATTTTACATGATTTCATAGATTGTTAATCTCTCTCCCTTTTCCAAGCAAGAGTTAATTTAGGTTTAGTTTATGTGATAGATCCAGAAGGAATCTAGCCTTATCTAGAGGTCTGACCCAATCTTAGGTGGCCCACATCCTAGGGTCATTCCCATGTTATACTAGGTTTGAGTAAGAGGACCTAAACAATCCCCTTACTCAGCTAGGGTATAATTTAGGATACTAACAGTTCCTGATACAATATAACATGTTAAGGATAAGGATAACTAAGTCTTATTCAAGTGTGCAAGATAGTGCAAAGAATTCATATTTAACAAGGAAGATAGAAACATAGTACAGATTTATTTTAGTATTTTTGATAGAAATTAGGATTAACCATTATTTTAGTAATCATTCATAGAGCATATAGAATAACTTAGATAGGATTAAACCATAAATTAAACATGATTGTGCACACAAGGAAAAAAATAAGAAATACAATAGGTAACCATAACCAAAATATTCTATATTGTTCTCAACAAAAGTTCATCATATTCATATAAGCATACATATTTATATTCATTTATAGTCCCTAACTATTCACATTCTTCTCATACTTTGGTGCCAAAAGAGGGGGTTGTTCATCGTCTATCCTTTTACAAGTCATGGAGGATAGGACAAAATACATATAACCAACAACTAAATACATAATGCATAAATATTCAAGGAATGTCCTTCATATATTTACTTATCCACTTTCTTCTCCCAACACTAAACTGTGAAATTGTAGAATAGAGTTGTGAAATCATTTCAAAACTGTGAAATCACCTCTATAAGTTTTTTGAGTTTTGGCTTCTCTATGTTTTTCATTTACTTATAATTTATTAGTTTACACTTGACTATGTAACTATGAAATCATTATAGAGAGAAATATTTTTATGGTTATTAAAGATAATTTTGCACGTTACCTTTGCTTTCTTGAGCCAATCAAACTTCTAACAAGTTTTTGCAGGTTTTCTCAAGCCAGGAGAAACCATTTTGCATCCCAAAGAGAACTCCATCACATTTAAATTAGTGTTTTAAAAATCACTCACATTTTAAAATTGGTGTTTTAAAAACTCACCCATATTTTAAATTTGGTGATTAAAAATTTGTTTATTCTAGAATTTATTAATGCAAAGTTTGGTACTTCTTGCTTAGATAAAAAACTATTTGGGTCAAATTGTGAAAATGCTCTCCTTTTTCTTAAGGTGACTTAGAAATGTGAATATTCCTTATTCGATTATGATTCAAGAATAAACATCATGTATTCTCTCTCCGTGTTCTTAGGGACTTGTATGACTCTTAAATGACCAATTTCTTATTTTATTTTAGTTTGTCTTAGAAAGTAGGATTTCATCACCTCCTCACAAGATTTTTATGGGTGTGTTGACCTAGGGTTTCATCTCTCAACATCATGCCAAACCCACTTATCTAGTTGCATATATAAATTAAGTGCATCTTCCGATTGGAAAGTGGATAAGTAGTTAACTTGATGAGTTAAAATGATTCCCATAGCTTTCACAATCTAAATGTCATACTCTAATGAGAAATTTATGGACAAAGTGGTTGCAAAAAGGACAATACATTTTCATAACAAGCTATAAGGTATTGCATCCACTTAATAGATATTATTATTGTGTCCAGGGGTTCTTTATCACTTTTGGACCATTTAGAGAGATAATTCAAAAAAAAAGATTAATTGAGCCCACTTACCATGGATTATACTACCAATGTTAAGTTTCTTTTGTGCTCTAAGTTCCATGCCACATACAAGTTCTTGAGAGACAGAATGGGGCTAATCACTCTACCTTCATGAACTTTTATTTATTGGATTAATAATTAATTCCTCTCAATAAATGGTATATCAATGGAAATTTGGTTGATACTATGCAAAACTTGTGTCATTTATTAATATAGGAACACATGCTTGTGTGCTTCTTATATTGTATAATTTATTCCAAAACCATTTGTGCAAAAAACAAATCCAACGTCAAAACACTTGATATGTACACATTCAAATTATGAAGTGTTATTCTTCCCAAATTTGATAAAAACTTTTTATTTATACCAAAGACTTGAAGTGTCTTTTGTGACTTAATTTCTGAAAGACTTTGTTATGATGCCCATTTTAGTCTATACCAGTACTCATATCTAAAGACAATTGGTTTACACTTGAGTCTGGCTTACAACATGGGCTTGAGTTGTAAATTTTTTGTGTTTAGATTGTGTAACTTGGTTTGATTTTTAGTTTGATTTAAGATATTTGCCTACACCAAATTCTCTCTTTTCATCGGCCAAAATTGAGTTCCATTTTTTAGACCAAGACCATGTTTAACCTTATTATAAGTTTTATATAGACTGAGTGTCCCTTTTGTTTCAATCCAAAATCCTTAGATGTAAGGGTATTTTCATTTTCATGCCTAGACCAAGTTTATTTTCCTAGACCAATTCATTTTTAATAGACCAATCTCATGTGCCTAGACTAAGTCCTATTTTAGTTTCGTTATTAGATCTGGACCTAATTTGTTTTCTAGTTTAGTTTAGACCATTTTCCAAGGCCGATTTCAATTTTTATTTTCAACATTCAAGTTCATCTAGACCTAGTTTTTTATATACATTTGATAAAACCAAGACCAAGTCCATGTTTTTCCTTTTAGACCATTTGTGCAAAAGGCCAAAAGTGTTTCTTGTATTGGACCAATTCCTGATCTCTAGTTTTCAAGACCAAGACATTTTTACACCATGTTATAAAAAGTTTGAAATGTTAGACCAATAATTTATTGAGACCAAGACCACTAAATTAACCATGCCTCAGTATACAAGTAGTATAGATATGTATAGCCATTCTTACAAAAATGTCATCACAAGTGACCCTTTTGGTTATGATCCTTATTGTGATAATGTAATATATGAGACATATCCATATCCCATATATACATATTATAACACAAGTTGGGGACAAAACCAACTTACACAACACCTTACCAACATACCACCTTATCTAGGACAAGAACAAGATACACCTATGTAATACCTTGCCAGTATGCTACCTAGTATGAAAATGATTCAACAACAACTATATTTTGTGACTATATTTTCTAGCACTAGTTATAATCCCTACCTATTTGATATCCATATTTTAGAGGATAGATCTGAGATTATTGTTAGATCAGTAGAGTTAGGTGCTAAATTTATGTCAAATTTTCCAAAGGAAAGCCTACCATGTCTAGTTAGAGCACCTAGTTATGCACCTTTCATCTAATCATGTGATCAAGTCTCCACAAGTCAAACTCAGGCCCATGTACCAATGCCTAACCTATAAATTATTACATTTTAAAATTAAAATTTCAAATTGATGACCAATTAGTGAAAGTGCAACAAGCATATCAAAATTGCCTTAATCTAGTGAGAAAATTCAATGCTATTACTATTTTGAATACCCTGCTAATAGAGTTAGCTCCTTCAAGTGCATTACAAAAGAGTTTCATAAGATATTCTAATGTGAGAACAAATCCATTATTCAAACCTCATTATTCACCAACATTTTCAATGTTCCTATCAATGAGGAAGATTCAGTGGCTTCTTTAGGACATCCCTTTTAAATCATGGTGAACAACACACAAGTATTACCTAATCCACACTAAGTTAAGTCTAGTGTACAAAGGATCACCCCTCCAAATATCTCACAAAATATCCCTCCTTTAATTACATTAACTAGATAAAAATAATAGAAATTAGGTACATCCAAGTCACATCTACAACACATGAATATTCCTCCAAGACCATCTGCTTCCTCAAATATAGAACAATGGGTAAATAATCAATCACAGACCCATACCCCACCTCAATAGGTACAAACCAATACCCCACTTTAATATATGTAGACAAAAGTTACACCTCAATAGGTGTAGACCAATGTACCACCACAAGTGGTAAACATTCCATCTCAAATGTTGTCTAATCAACATCATATATTTAATAACTAACAATAAGGGCCTAACATAAAAGTTCCCATATAATAATAGGTTCCTAACTGTACCAAATACCTAATAGGTATCATGTTTTTAGTAAAAAAAGTTCCCAACACATAATAAATACTTATTAGGAAATAGTTACCTCATACTAACACATAGCTTATGCATAACACATGCCTACCATGTAATAATTTTCATAGTAATTTCAATAGTAAGATCTTAGCCAACAATAAGTGCCTTTTATATAATAGAGTTATAATAGCTAGAAACAAGTTCCCTTCCAAGAACATCATGTGAACTCTTTCCCCCAAAACCAAATACCTCCATCTAGATCAAAGTTCCCTCCAAGTCAAAGTCATATTGTTAATCCTAATCTTAATGCTTACCAACAAAAAGTGCCATACCATCAATATAACCCTAACCCATAGATGTCTATTCTTAGTAGGGAAACTAACCAAATGAATATTCCTCAGTTCTATTCCTCCATTGTACCCAGGTCAAGATAATTCACCTTAGACCACCCAAACTCAACCACAACCATAACCATCTATACCTTTTACATTTATATCCCAAGAATTGTAACAAGTGAAGGATGAAATTTTAGCTCTTTAGACAGGAAATCAAGGAAAGAAATATAAATTAGATGTGATATGTTCATATCTATTTAACATGTATTACATACATATACCATTCCCTCTAGGTTTTGAGACATCAAAGTTTAAAAAATACAAAGGAAAGGGTGACCTAAAGGAATATCTAAAGGAGTTTTATGTTACTTTCTAGCTAGTGGCCTTCAATGATATCTATTTGCTTCTCATTTTTCCATACACTCTATCTAGGTAAACCTTGGAGTGAATTCTCAAGCTCCCAAATAATTCAATACCTAATTTTTATGAACCATAAAAGAATTTTGTGTAACACTTATCCTATAATCTTCAGCATGAAACTAACTTGTTTGATTTAGGCTTAGTGAAAGAGAGTTTCTCAAGCTATTTGTAGTGATGTAGGGAACATGCTAATCATTTCACACATAATTGACCAAATAATTTTTTTTGGCTATCTTCACATGAAATTTTCAAAGTGATATATCCTATCACCTTGATTTACAATATGTCCACACATTTGATAATATTATAGATAAAGGCCTATAAATTGAGAAACCCCTTATCAATAAATGGGTAATCAAATTATATACACCCAATCAGAACCAGAGTCAAAACGTAAATCAAAGCTAAAATTTGAGACCAAACTAGAATCAAATGTAGGCTCATATGTCAGCCCAGGCTAATAATTTTGAGAAGCCCAAAGCCTATAACCACAATAAGAATGTTACTGGTAATGGAGTAACCAAGTCACTCCATGTATAAATGATGCAAACACTATATTTTCAACTGACTCCACCCATTCAATAAGTACTACCACCTCCTTTAAAAACACCTCCTCTAAGATGAAGAAAACTAACAAGTTCTACCCTGGGCTGAGGGTGAGCTTGTTTGATGTATACATTATAGCCATTATGGACATATGAAAAGTATTGATATGACTTGTGATAAGAAGATTATTATGTCACAAGTCAAATGGTAAGGTAATGCTATATGTGATAGCCTTATTCTAATATATATTGGATCGAGGATCAATTTATAATTTTAGATTTGTCATTTGGGTTTATCACATGTATGATATGTATGGGATTTTATCCATAAGGGCGAAGCTAATGGGACTAGTGATTTTTATTTACACATTGATATATGATAGGTTATCCATGTATCTATCAATTGGGTTGTCCCATGTTGTCGATGATAGGTCGCCTTGGGTCTTATGATGGAGATAGGACCATGTAGTCTAGGTCATGTCCCATATACCATCCTTATAGACTATCACATGAGGTAAGATCATGTGTCATCCCTACACTCACATCAATGCCATATGGCATAGTTGGTCTACCTTTAATATAAGCTTGAAATGTATCTAGATCATAAGCCACTACACTTAATGGGTAGAAATACATCTAGTGGTGTGTATACAAGGATAGCTAAGACTCCCTCATTTGGTGGATCCTCTAGTAGTGATTTATTATTAGGCATGAAATGCTAAAGAGATGAGAGGGAGAGGAGACAGAGGGCTATCTATGGAAATATCAATGATCAAGGCTTAACATGCTAGACCATTAGCTAGTTGATCATTGCAGTAGGAGGTAACAAAGTTAGTAGGGAGAGATGTAATGGATGTGTATGCAAGAACATAATAAGCTCCATATCAAAGGCAAAATCAACCATCATGTCTTCATCAGAGATGGAGGTACCATAGGTACAAGGAGACGTAGGTGTTAGTTATTACATAGATGGATATTATAACCACTCTAAGATATTTTTGGTCCATAGAGGCACACTTAAGGAGAGTATTATGATGGGCTTGAGTGATGATTCCTAGATTTTCACTAGTTTAGAGGTAACTGTTAGAGAAGATGATAGATAGGTGATAAAATGGGTATATCATGATTGAAAACACCAAAATTGGTGATAAATGTTGTAAATTTTAATTTAATTTATTCTTTTATATAGGACACTAGTTGTATTATGATTATGATAGATGATTTGTTGTGTGTGTGTATGTGTATGTATGTATATGATTTGATGTCTATCTAATATTAATTTTTTAGATACTATAATAGAGGAGATCAGATGAGGAGCCCTATTTATGGCTATGGCCCATGACATTTTGGACAAGGTGTTAGTACCATATGACCCTACTACTTTGGATGAACTTGAGGTTGCATCTATCCCAACCCAGATAAGATGGTTTAGATTGGTAGGAGAGGATGTGAGAAACTAAAAGCATGTAGTGATGGTATATATCCACTAATAGAGGTTAGATTAGGAGAGGTATAGACTCATAAGGACCTAGTATAGGAGAGATTTGTGCACATTATTGTCCCCAAAAGCTATCACTCTTTTTTGGGACAATGTATGAACTATTTTGGCCCTGTAAGACCAAAATTGCCTCTTCCCTTTTCAAAAATTGTTATGAGCCTTCAAATTCTCCATTCTTCAAGATTTTTAGTGAATCTATGGACTCTACAAGCTTGAATCTATGGACTCTGTAGGCTTGAAACTATGAACTCCGTAGGCTCATTTCTATGGATTTCACAGTAAGAAATCTATGGACTCCCCCAGATTTATGAACTTGAATCTACAGACTCTACAGGTTAGTTTCTATGGACTTTGTAGGAAAGAAATAGGTTCAGTGGCTTTAGCAGGTAAATTATCTCAAAGAAATAATCTCTCAACACTTAGGGGATTTCAAGGTTGGTTCAACAACTTGGTTCAATCAAAAATTTCCATTGGCAAGCTTCTAAGCAAGGATTGAACCATTGAACCATTGACCCATTGAACCTTGAACCATTTTGGTTCAACGGGTTCAATGAGTTCAAAGGTTCAACATATCAGCAAGAGTTAATTACATTTGTCAAGGTTAAAAGTTTAATCGCTTTAAGGTTCAACAGCTCCAAAACACTTATCAATGAGAAGAAGGCTTGAACCATTTAACCATTGAACCATTGAACCACTTTGGTTCAAAGGTTCATCAGGTTCAGTGGTTCAATAGGTTTAACGACCAAATGGTTCAATGCATTTGGTTCAAAAAGATCAAAAGGACTTAGCCAAATAAAAATAATGAACTAATTGAACCATTGAACCTTGAACCAAAAGGTTTAATGAGTTCATAGGTTTAAAGGTTCAACCAGTGCGACGAAGATAAAAGAGCTTAGAAAGAACAAGGAAGTGATGGATAAAGGATGAACCAATGCACCGATTGAACCTTGAACCAAAAGATTTCAAAGTTCAATGGTTCATGGGTTCAAAGGTTCAAAGGCAGCCTCAGTTAAGGAAAGAAGCAACAAATAGGTGGTTCAACAGATGGTTCAACCAAAGAGCGAGAAAGCAATTGAACCGAGAAGCGATGGAATAAAAGAGAAAAAATGAACCAATGAACCAATGTACTTTCAGCGGGTTCAAAGGTTTAAGGTTCAACATGGTTCAAGCGGCTAGCAACCATTGATAGCCTTGCAGACATCAAATTTAAAGTAAGTTAATATCTATTGAAATTCAAATAAAGCATAGAATTTAAAGGAAGAACCAAGTGACTGACCGAAAAGATAGCCTGAGAGCTCAAATCGTAGTAGGAAGAGACAAGAGGAAAATATCTATGTAGAAGTTATTCTGGTAGCTAGAACAGTCTACAAAGTAGATTTTCAAGATTTCAAACATTGAAGGTGTGGCCTGTTGGTCTCCTTTGAAGTAAAGACAAAATGGACAACTATGTAGACATCAAAGGGGACATACTAGATGATCCAGACTCAGGAGAAGACATATGGGATGAAATTACATGCCATAGAGAAGACATCCACCCTATTTTTAATGCAGTCCTTTGACAAACCTAGAAATACATTTAAGGCATTGAATGGACAACATGGGCCGTTCTATGGAACAAAGCACCAAGTCTTTCTTGGCTACTATATATTGTAATCCCTATTATTTTTTTAAGGAGATCTTCCCATTGCCAAAAGTAAAACTCTACCCAAATTGAAAGGCATTATTGAGACTTTGAGCTCAAATTGTTTATCATATTTCTTTGTTTGAATTAGAAAGCAAGTTACTTTTAAACTTTGTGCTGTTATAGCTTGTATCATTCTAGGAGATTGTTCTTATGTCTATTTCCTAAATGTATTCTTGTTTATGCAATTTAACAAGTAGAGTTAGTGCAAGTGATAAGGAAGGTGTCCTAAAGCCAGCTACTTTTAGACTTTGTGTTGTCATAGTTGTCTTCAATGTGTGTTTATTTTCTATTTCTATGTAAAGGACCTTGGGATGACTTTGTGCCCCCATTGTTCTTTGTATCTCACTCTTGGGCAATCAAGGTGGAGACTTTGTGCTACATCTTATATTGTTGGTTACTCTATACTCTGTTACCAGTTACTTATCCTACTTGAAAGAACTCATGTTGTCCCCTACAAGAACACTTCTAAAAGAAGAGAAGTGCCTTCAGTGATTTCACCAGGATTTTCTCCTTTGTTCATGAACATCATCTCTAAAAGTAGAGAGATGGATGGTGTATCCTACCCCTAAGTATTATTTTCTTCTTATATATATAGTATATAGCCCCTTCATACTTATAGGGAACCTCCCCTTGATGAGAGGAGAGATTTGTCCCCTTTGGATGTGGTAAACCTACAACTTTTGATGACCAATCTCCCTTGTTGTGGATGATCAGACCTATTTTGCTCATCAGTACGCTGGTGACAAAATATTCACCCAATAGTTTTTTGGCGACTCCACTGGGGACACAGTAATTTTGTGCAATTTGAAGCCTCAAGATTTAGATTGAAACATCACCTATGTCTTACCCATTATCATTATAGCCTTATCCATTTATCCCACTGTGGAAGAACGAGTTGCTCTAGTGCTTTTCCATTGTTAATTTTTCCTCCCAGCTTTGCATAATAGTTTTTGGTGACTCTACTGGGGACACAGTAATTTTGTGCAATTTAAAACCTCAAGCTTCAGATTGAAACATCACCTGTGTCTTACCCATTATCCATTTATATCCTTATCCATTTCCATTATATAATCTGGTTTGCAAACTAGATCCACTGGGGATGAACGTGCAGTCTGAAGCCTCAAGTTTCAAATTGAAGCAGTCCCTACCCTTATCCATTATAGACTCTGGTGACTCCATTTTATGTCTTACCCATTATCATTATAGCTTTACCATATTCCTCCATCTCCATTATATTATCTGGTCTACAAAACCAGAGCCACTGGGATAGAATGTTCAGTTTGAAGCCTCAAGCTTCAAGCTGAAGCATGGCCAATTCTTTCCCATTTTTGTTCTACAATCTGGCAACTCCATGCTATACAAGAAGCTAGAGAGCCCAAGGTAGAACTACTTTTTCTACTATTAGTAGAGCTTTGCCTATCCACATGCCACCTAGATTTTTTATCCCTCTTTTTCATAATCCCATCATGGCAGTTCAAGGCCCCTGGGGTAACTCATTTGGCTCACTAAATCTTACTCGAACCCTGCATGAACTTCCACATAGCTTAAGAAAGAAATTCCCCAAATTATTTGGTGATGGGAGAGTTCACCCTGATGAACATATTGCAACTTTCAGCATATCCTGTGGTGTGATAGGCATGGAATTTGAGGACCTGGCAGTCAGGATTTTTGTGAAAACACTACAAGGTGCTATTGCAGATTGGTTCTACCATCTACAAGCTAAGTCAGTGACTGACTGGGACACACTCAAAGCTAAATTTGAAGCCAAGTTCAAGCCTATGGAAGATGCACATGCTTTTTTGGCCAATCTCACACAGATGAAGAAGGAGCCTCATAAACCTATGAGGGATTTCATTTCCAAGTTTGACAAGCTCAAGAACAAAATTCCTACAATTGCTTAGCCAACACCTGAAAACCTCAAATGCTTCTTCATCAACTCACAGGTGCCTAAAGTGAGTTTTTTGCTAAGACATCCTGGCCACATGCACCTTGAGGCTACTCAAGACTTGGCTACTAAAGTGAAATATGACCTTATCTTGGTAGCAAAGATAAGGAGAGATCCAAACAAAGGTAAATCCTCTTCATCTTCTAAGTATCCATCTATAGGCACCATGGATCAAATGGTGCAAAAGCTGTCAAATGAATTACTAGCCTTGAAAATTCAAATGGCACAAGGTATGTCTTCTACTCCTTCATACAGAGATGTACCAAGGAGTACATTCCCCAATTAGTCATATCAAGGCAATGTTACTAGAAATTAAGGGCAGCCAAATCATATTTCTCCCCCACAGAGGAACCTCACCCTTGAAGCACCCCCAACCAACTCAGCAAATAGATATCTAGAAATAGAACATGATTTATCTTTCCAACTTGAGTTTGAGTAAGAAAATGATGTTAATCTCTTCACTGAGGAAGAAGAATTAGCTAGTGACTCCAACATTGGTTTCCTAAATTATCAGTATGAACCCAAAAGTGAAGGTAAAGTAGATGAGAGATCATATGCTATGTTCACCTGATCCAAAAATTAGTCAGCCCAACAAGATGATAAAGAGAAGATAGAGAAGTGACCTCAACTAGCAATTTTAATTTCTAAGCATGGAACCACTCTACCTTTCTAGCCAAAGGACCCGGTGGTTGCTAAAAAAGTAAGTACCCCAATCATTTTTGCACCTTCAACTTCAAATTCACGGGCTAGTCCTCCCCCTCCTAAAAACTAAAAGTATGAACTCCCATCCTCTCTTTCTAGTCCATTTCAGTCATTTGACATAATTTATCATGGTAAGAAATCCAAAATTCAAATGACTAAATTTGAATTCTTGCAAGCCAATCCTAAGCAGTTGGACATTGGTGGAGAACTAAGTATGGACCTGTTTGAGGCAAGGATCCCTATCAAGGGCATGATGAAGAGATTACTCTCTAAAAAGGAGGCAAAATATGTGGTCACCCAAATGTCAACCCTTGCATCTCAAATTCTGTTTAAGTCTTTGGGCAAGGGTAATTATTTCTTGACTACAGAGGATGTTCATGTTTCTATAGATGAAAGTCTTATAGCTGGCAATCTAGGAATTGATTAAAACAAGACATCAAAAGAATTGGTAGGGTGAAGTACAAATGAAGAAGGATCTTCCATCTCTAATGAAGAGAAATCTGATAGAAGATCAACTTCTAATGATGCTTGGATCCTGGAATCTAATGGCAGCAATTCTTCTACCAATGCTAGAGTTGGGGCTGTGTTGATATCTCCTCAAAGAGATATTTTTCCTTCATACAAGTTACAGCTTAGCAACACCAATAACACAATTAAATGTGAATCTCTGTTTGCTCAAATTGAAGGCTACTCATGATTGGGATGTTAAACTCCTTCACACCAAAGGAGATGATGAACCAGTGGTTTGTTAGGTGTCTAAGGGGGACAATCAAAGCATGTGCTAAACAGAACCAGTAGAACAACATGCTATGGTGGTGGACCATACTGTTGTACTCCAAAGTCAACAAAAGGAACTCTTCACCAAGAGAGCAAGGAGTTACAGTTTTTAGATTGAAGACCATGCCTTGCCATGGGGCAAGAAGAGAGAACTAAGAGGAATGCACAGAAAGTGTGATTCTTGGTGGAGAGTTCCATTTGCCCATCACTGATTCTGGGGACAAAATGGTTTCTTGCTAGTTTATTAGGATGGAATTCCATTTTAATTATCTCATAATGGGTAGCATCTAAATCACTTCAATTCTTGAAGTATCAGATAAGTTCACCTGTACATATGTACATTTGTATAGTCTTTAGTTCTATTTTGTGTTTTTCTTTTTTATTTTTTGGAGCCCCTTTTTTGGTAACATGACTCCATAGACCAATGGCATACTTCAAAGGCACTGGAGATTCTAGTTTCTACTCCTCTTAGCTATTTCAAGTTTTCAACTAAAGGAAGTTCCCCAACTGGAGCCAGTTATTGTCCCTAAAAGCTGTCACTTCTTTTTGGGACAACGTATGAACTATTTTGGCCCTGTAAGACCAAAATTGTCTCTTCCCTTTTCAAAAACTGTTATGAGCCTTCAAATTCTCCATTATACAAGCTTTTTAGTGAATCTACAAACTCTAAAATCTTGAATCTATAGACTCTATAGGCTTGAAACTAAGGACTCCACAGGCTCATTTCTATGGACTTCACAATAAGAAATCTATGGACTCCCCCAGATCTATGAACTTGAATCTACAGACTCTATAGGTTAGTTTCTATGGAATCTACAGGAAAGAAATAGGTTTAGCAACTTTAGTTGGTAAATTCTCTCAAAAAAATAAGCTCTCAACACTTAGGTGATTTCAAAGTTGGTTCAACGACTTGGTTTAATAAAAAATTTCCATCGGCAAGCTTCTAAGGAAGGATTGAACCATTGAACTGTTGAATCTTGAACCATTTTGGTTCAACAGGTTCAATGGATTCAAAGGTTCAACATCATCAACAAGAGTTAAGCGCATTTGTCAAGGTTCAAAGCTTAACCACTTCAAGTTTCAACGGCTCCAAAACACTTATCAAAGAGAAGAAGGCTTGAACCATTGAACTGTTGAGCCATTGAACCACTTTGGTTCAAAGGTTTAATGACCAAATGGTTCAATGCATTTGGTTCAAATAGATCAAAATGACTTAAACAAATAAAAAGAATGAACTAATTGAACCATTGAACCTTGAACCAAAAGGTTTAACGAGTTCATAGGTTCAAAGGTTCAACTTGTGCGATGAAGATCAAAGAGCTTAGAAAGAACAAGGAAGTGATGGACAAAGGATAAACCGATGAACTGATTGAACCTTGAAGAGTTCAAAGTTTAATGGTTCATGGGTTTAAAGTTTCAAAGGCAGACTCAGTCAAGGAAAGAAGAAGCAAATAGGTAGTTCAATAGATGGTTCAACCAAGGAGTGAGAAAGCGATTGAACCAGGAAGCAATGGAACAAAAGAGATAGAATGAACCAATGAACTAATGTACTTTCAGTGGGTTTAAAGGTTTAAGGTTCACCATGGTTCAAGTGGATAGTGACCATTGATAGCCCCATGGACGTCAAATTTAAAGTAAGTGAATATCTGTTGAAATTCAAATAAAGCACTGAACTTAAAAAAAGAACCAAGAGACTGACCGAAAAGATAGCTTGAGATCTCAAATTGCAGCAGGAAGAGACAAAGAGGAAAATATCTACGTAGAAGTTATTCTGGTAGCTAGAACAGTCTGCAAAGTAGATTTTTGAGCTTGCAAACATTAAAGGCGTGGCCTATTGGTCTCCTTTGGAGTAAAGACAAAATGGATAGTTGTGCAGATGTCAGAGGGGATAGTCCAGATGATCTAGACTTAAGAGAAGACATATGGGATGAAATGACATGCCATAAAGAAGATAGCCACCCTATTTTCAATGCAGTCCTTTGACAAACTTGGAAATGCATTTAAGGCATTAAATGCACAGCATGGGCCATTCTATGGAAGAAAGCACCAAGTCTTTCTTGGCTACTATATATTGTAATCTCTATTATTATTTTAAGGAGATCTTCTCGTTACCATAAGCAAAACTCTGCCCAAATTGAAAGGCATCACTGAGACTTTGAGCTCAGATTATTTATCATATTTCTTTGTTTGAATCAGAAAGCAAGTTACTTTCAGACTGTGTGTTGTTATAGCTTGTATCATTCTAAGAGATTATTCTTATGTCTATTTCCTAAATGTATTCTTGTTTATGCAATTTAACAAGTAGAGTTAGTGGAAGTGATAAGGAAGGTGTCCTGAAGCCAGCTACTTTCAGACTTTGTGCTATCATAGTTGTCTTTAGTGTGTGTTTATTTTATGTTTCTGTGTAAAGGACCTTGGGATGACTTTGTGCCCCCATTGTTCTTCGTATCTCACTCTTGGTAAGTCAAGGTGGAGACTTTGTGCTACATCTTAGATTGTTGGTTACTCTATACTCTGTTACTAGTTACTTATCCTACCTGAAAGAACTCTTGTTGTCCCTTGCAAGAACACTTTTGAAAGAAGATAAGTGCCTTCAGTGTTTTCACCAAGATTTTCTCCTTTGTTCATGAACATCATCTATGAAATAAGAGAGATGGATGGTGTATCCTACCCCTGAGTGTTGTCTTCTGCTTATATATATATATATATATATATATATATATATATATATATAGCCCCTTCATACTTATAGGGAACCTCCCCTTGATGAGAGGAGAGATTTTTCCCCTGTGGATGTGGTAAACCTACAACTTTGGATGACCAATCTCCCTTGCTATGGATGATTAGACCTATTTTTCTCATCAGTACACTGGTGACAAAATATTCACCCAACACACATGGTGACCATCATCTAGTTAGGATAAGTACAGGCCCAAGTTGGAAATAAATAGGGATAGGTTACTAGTTTGAGATATTAGACAACCTTTTTATAGTATAATATTTATAGGGGATAGTTGTAGGCATTGATGGGTAGCATGACTAGGCCACATGATAGACATGATGGAGCACATCCTTAGATATAGATCTATTGTATTGTGTACTTTGATTTAGATTCTATTATATATGATATATCAAAAATGTGATCTATGTTTTCTTTTCTAGCATTATGTGATACAAATACATGATTAAAAATAAAAATACAAAAGTGATTTGGAAAAGTATAATTAATCAAAATAAATGTAATACACACTATATCATGATGGTAAATGTGTGATAAAAAAATATGTATAAATATAATAAACCAAAGATGGTAAAAAGGGGAAATGTTTTTAAATCATGTAAAATATTTGAACCAAAATAAAACAAATAAAAATCACACTATATCGCATTGGGAAGTATGAAAAAATTGTAATCAAATGGAAGGCATATGAAAAACCAATGATATAAAAATAAAATAATTAATTCAATCAACCATACTAAATCACATTGGTAAGTATAAAAATAATAACAAAAACGTAAAAATGGGATTAAATTAATCACACTAATTCAAGCTGGGAAGTATGAAAAACTTAATAAAATGGTTGTAAGCATACATTCAATCAAAAAATACAAAGATAAAAGTGAAATATTAATGAAGTAAGCATAAACCATACTAAATCAAGCTAGGAAGTATGTCAATGATGTGCATCTCATAATCGAACACTACTTATCTCAAATTTCATGCATGTAATTTTATTGTGACTTGGTTATAGTAGGAACTAAGTATTAGAATATTTTGTGAGGGCCTAGTCCTATCCATGGTATTACACTAAAACTCAAAAATAACACCAATGAGGTGGAAACAAATATGGGAATGTTTTTAAAAGGATATTTTTAATGTAGTAATTTGTGAGAGTGGCATAAACCTATCCATGGTCTTACACTACAATTCACAAAGGGAAACCCTAAGGGGAATGATCAGTTAATAAAATAAATATTTCTCAAGGGGAAATATTAGGAATGTTGTAATGAAAGAGGGAATGTAAAAACATGACATAGGCATCCATGAGAAGAACTTAGAAAACATGAGGCAAACTAGGTACATAAGAGAGACACTAAGAGTCTAGTGACCATCAAAATACAAAAGTTACCTACTCAAAAAGAGATAAAATATATATAATAAAAAATGTGAGATAATAAGATCAACTCATGTTGGTTATATGAATAAGAGATTTAAAATGGACCTACCTTCCCACCATATATTTCCCATTCCTCAGTACCTCTTACAGAGCCATCGATCTACTATGAAGATTGGTTACTGGTGACCAAATTTGGTCTACATACCAAAAAAATTCTTAGTCTAAGAGTTAAATGGAAGGAGAAATATTTTGAGGTTAGGATGGTCTAGTAATTCAGTGTGAGAAGATTTTTGGATAGAATAAGTGGACCCAATGAGATCATGCAAAATGCAAATCTTTTGAAACACTTTGAGTTCACTTAAAGTGTAAGTTATCAATTTATAAGGAATAAGTCTAAAGTGTTTCATAGAACCTATGGGATGTCAAGAGTGCCTAGAGTAAGTATGGAACTGCATAGTATTCATTTGGTTCTTCATTATGTTCATCTTGACATTTTGGGTCAAGCAGTAGAAATTTTGACTAAGCACTTTGATGATGTCATAATTGACACATGTGGATGAGTTAGGGATAATTATTCATATGGGTCTAATCAAATTAGTCCCAAGAAAATAAGTGCTAAATTTTAGTTCATCCATCAAGCACATCAAAGGATATGAAGACCCAAAGTTTTCCTCTTAGGCAAAATCTGCTAAGTTTCCACACTTAGCCATTTTCAAACAAGCTCGAATAGAGCCAAGTGACCATATTAATGATTCCATAGCTCACACATGTGGTAGTATTAGGAAAATGTGATCACATGGGTTTGTCCATCTTGGTCCCTAATATTGTTTTCTAAGTTTCAAATCATGTACCAAAGTGTGGTAGAAGATGTGCTTGTTTAAAGTTGTCTCCTTAGTCAGATTTTGCTAAGTTTCCCATACTTAGCTATATAAACTAGATCATCATCAGGACATCATGCAGTGAAAAGACTAGTAAACTTGAGCATTTCATATATTTTTAGAAGGATCTTAGGACCAATAGATCAAATGGGTTCATTATTTTCAATCTCAAGAACATCTCTAACAAATTTGGCCCCTCCATGATTCCTGCATTTGAAGATATAAATTATCAAAGTTGATCAAATAATAAATGACAGTTGCATGAGTCAAATTAAGGCCACTAAAGGAATCCATATGTTCTTAAGTTTGATGTTCTATGGGACATCAAATACGTCTATGTAGATGTCAAATGATGTTCACATGAACATTAAATTTAAGTATCATAAATTAGACATTAGAGTTTGAAATAGGTCCAAGATCAATGGTCCAAATTACATCATATGCTTTGATCTGATGGAGCAAAGTAGCCTAACAGTGTCATTGGGGCCGTAGAAGATCAATGGAGTGAATTTAATCTTAAATCAATATCGATGGAAAGAGATAAGTCAAAAAGGGTCAGAGGATCTTGATGATTGTAGACACCTAGAACCTACACATAATAGTTTTTTTTGTCACACTACCTTTAGAACTTTATCTAGACCCCTTTTTAACTTAATGTTACCAAACCCCCTAGTAATGCATCATTTAATTCACCTCTTTTTCACTAGTTTTCCTCTAGTCCTACAACCACAAATGGTTAGGGTAACTATCAATGGCTGGCCTAATCATCGATGGTTGGGTTCTCCACCTTGATTTAACAAACTTTAAAGCATTTCCATCTCTTTGTGCAAGATTAGCAACTCCCAAAAATGGAAAATTATCTTTAAAAGATTTTAAAGCTGAAAAATACGAAGCTTTATCCTCTATCAAATTGGTAACTTCCTTTATTTCATTTAGTAACTTTTACTTATAAAATGAGTTAAAGAGGAAGAGAAAGGGGGAGAGCAATCAGTCATTAGACATTTAAGCTTTCTTATAGATATTCAAATTTTATACTAGTGAGCAAGCATCATCATTAGAGACCTGAAACTCTATTAAAATCACTCTAAAAGGCCTAAAGCAGCATTACTCAATCCACAAAACTCTAATATTCCTCCATTTAGTTACAGGTATTTTGTGCTTGCATTCTTTGATTTATCTATTTTCTAATCCCCTTTTCCTTATTAGATCCACCAATACCCCACTTTACACTTCCCAACCCTATTCCAACCTCTGTTTGACCAAAGTCCCATTCTTTACTTTCTAAGCTATTCACCCCCAAATTTTCATATGCAACTATCGACAGTTACCTAAACATCAATGGTCATCTGCAACCATTGACAGTTTACCTTAACCACTGATGGTTCTCCTAACCATTAGTAGTTATCTATGGCATCATTTTATAGCAATCCTTTTTCACCCTTTTGCCTCAAATCAAGTTCTAGTTTGTGTGTTTCCCTTTGATCATAATACCCTTTTTGATTTTTTGAACTTGACCCTAACCACCCTAGTGTCAAAATTTTATTAGTTTCTTTAATAATCAAGTTATCTTTTACTTTCTAACATGCCTTTACTTTCTTATTATTAAATGTACATTTCTTATTTTTATTATTTCAAACTTGATTATCATAAAAGTGGATTGACAATCTACTAGCAATAATTATGCTTCTTGGATCTATCTCACACTAGGTAATCCACTCAACCAACCATCTAACAACACCCTTTCAAGTGTCTGTGTTATTTGTAGGTTATTCCTTCCTAGCCAAAGATGAGTTCCCACATCTTATTTCTTTTATTTACTTTCAAAATTAATAAATGAAGAAAATAAATTGAAACATTTTTGCATGCTTGGTGGGACCCAGTTCCTTTTTTCTTCCTTTATTGTTTGCTCATCGAATGAAATATAAAAATTTATTTTTGGGCATAAAATAAACCTTCTATGTTTATTGATTTCTTGTTGATCTTAGTTCATCTAGTAACTTAGGAGGCAAAGTAATTTATCATAACTTTCACATTTTTTATCACACACTAAACCAAACCACAAAATAATTAACACATCAAAACATACATGAGACAAGGCCCAACTAGGATTTCATCACCTAGAAGCAACCTTACCCCTTCCTAGTTATCCTACTTGGATTTCACCACCAAGGGGAGAACCAACTTAGCTATCTGGTTGAGTATAAACTCTAAACTCAATATATTTTGGATAAGCACCTGACACTTTTATCTCTATGGGACTGTGAAGTGAGGGGGTAGGCCCCAATATCAAGTCACCTACTAAAGTTCAACAAATATTTTCTCTCTTTTGTGTGCCTAAATAACTTGAAACTAGCCATAGATTGCTACTTTAGTACTTGCTTTACAATCCAAACTCCCTCTTCACACTCTCTAAGGCATAAGCCAAAAGTGATTTAAAAGGAATCCTAGGATAAATGTAATTTTAGTGTATGCATTGATTGTTCTGAGTTATTTTGGTTGCTCTTTATTTGAGGTGTGAGTTTCATCATAATATCCCCCAATTTCTCATATGGTCTTTACTATAAAACAACTGAGAAATCAAACCAACCAATTACCACCATCCTCTTCTTCCTCCATGGAGTACAATTATAATGATGAGGGGTCACCTTATTTTTCCCCCCTCCTACCCAAATTCTACTTATATCTAAAGGTGATGCTGACTTCACCACCTTCCTTGACAATAATCAGGTATCTCTTCAACACTACCTTAACACCATGCCTCATCGTACCTCCATTGTTTTGGTTCCCCCTACCGACCTTTCTTATGGAATGCCATCCCATATTATGGTGAGTACTACCTCAACCAAACCTTTGCTAACCCAAGATTCATCTTCTTCCAACATTTAATCCACCACCACTACCCAAACCCAATATAAGATCCCAACCTCCAACCAAACACCTCTTACCACAATCCATACTTCACATGTAGGTTTGACTCTACCTCTAGTTACCTATACTCCACTTAACATGGGAGTATCTTCTACTCCTACTTCTACCCTTCCTTCGATGGAAACCAATCCCTTAACCATGACCACATTTCAAAATATAGTGCTTTTTATACCATAAACACTTCCACCTATTAGAACTAGAGTCACCACCTAACCTCAACCTACCTAACCTCCACCTGCCTCCTCAACCATACCTTTTAGCCAACCTACATACATTCCCCAACAAATACCTATGATAACCTATTAATATGGGTACATACCACCTTCCACTTAACCATCTATGCTAATTAGCTCTTATGTAGCACCATCTCAACCACTTATCACCACTTACTAATATGTGGCCTCTTCAGTACCTTCTACCACCTATCCTTATATAGCTTCCACCAAATCCCAATAGAATATACCCCTCCATTATGTATCTTCCCAACCTCAACTAGATTTGATCAATATCTTAATGGAAAAAATGACTAAATTGGAATCATCTATTTTTGGATGTCATACACTCTTATCCTATGACCAAATTTGTAATGAACCTATTCATCCATTCATTTACATTCACTTTTATCCTCCCCAATGGGAATTGCCTAAATTTTCTAAATTCCAAGGGAAGGAGGATCCCCAACAACATTTGAGAGCATTATATCATTATTATTACTTGATCACATATGATGATGCTCTCCCCCTCTAAACTTTCCCAATGTCTTTATCAGGACCTTCCCTCAATTGGTATAGCATCCTCCTTATGCATTCCATCTTCTCCTTCTGTCAAATATCCCAAATCTTTTTAGAACATTTTTCGGTAAACATAGCTAAAAAGGTTTCCATAATTGACCTTTATTCTATTAAACAATTTGATAACAAATCAATTGTTGATTTTGTGGCTAGATGGAGAGGCCTCAGCAATTAACTATATTTCACCTTACCCTAACCTAAATTAATCAAAATTTTCTCTAGGGGTTGTGATAATCATATTGCACCTACTCTTCAAGTTCAAACCTTCTGAACATTTGATGAGGCATTAAAATGGCACAAAAACTCAAAAACCATGCCATTGATGAATGGAAACTAAAATTACAGAATAAGAATTCTAATTTCAAATGCAATGACCCTCCCTCTACTAAAACCACTAGCCATTCCAATACTAAGTCAAAAACATATGCAAATTTTGTGGTTCTAAAAACTTCCCCATCTTCAACTATTAACTAATCACATCAAAGCAATTCTTTCAAACCTCCTTATCAATAAAATCAAACCCAAAATCGAGCAGCTCCAAGATAATATTCTCCCATTGGGGAGTCATATGCATCTATTTTGGATAAAATACTCAAGGTGAACCTTATCAAACTTATACCAATTAAACCACCCCAATAATTTGATTCTTCTCACCCTATACTTGGGTGGTATAACAAAAATGACCATTATGCCTTTAACTGGACTGTTAGACATGACATTGATAGATGTAATACCTTTAAAATTCTTATCCAATATCTAATTAGTAGTGGGGAGCTCACATTTAATAACCCCAATGCACCCCCTATTCAATCTCTTGACATTTTCCATAAGCCTTTCCCAAATCATGCTCCTTCCACCCAACATCATGATAGTAAACCCAAATCTTCTAACTCCCATGAGGTACATACAATCAATGTTATAAGTAATATACTCATCATTTAAGAGATTATTACCATTATTACCCAAATAGAGGAATCTAACCTACCATTTATTCCTTTAGAGACCCAAATGGAGGAATCATCTATCTCTCCTTTTGTACTTGATGTGACCATGGCTTTATCTACCCCTTATTTGGTATAAACACCCAGGGAGGTAAACATTGCTTCAACCACTTCCTCCACCCCTCCAACCCAAGAATCACCTACTTATTTGAACATCCAAGCTAGGGAAGAAACCATACCCATTCCTTCCCTTGAGAATACCACACCTACCTCTCCTATCATAGAACTATCTTTGGAAATCATTCCCCAAAAAGAGGTCACCTCATCTCTCTAATCACCACCTTTGGAACATTCCACCAAAGATACCAATACTAAAACCTCTCCTTCACCCAAGGGCTTAAGCTTTGAAATCATTCCTTTCTCTAGGTTGGTCTAAAGTTTATAGTTCACATCCCAACCTAACTTTGATAGAGCCACCTTTTGTCATCAACTTGGTCTTCCTTATCAAAACAAATTTGACTTTTCAACTTCACTTGAGTCCATACTTAATCCCATTAATACTACCCCACCAACTAACTCTTCTAAAGTAATAAATGAACCATCCTAAATATGTATAAAAAATTACCAAGTTACCTCATGCTTCTTTCATCAAACCGATTAAGAATCTAGGGATCCTTCCCAAACCTAGTCACACTCACCCTCCTTTGAGATTAGACTTAACTCCATCAAACCCAATGAATCCTAATCCAATTAAGTCCCTTAGAAGGAAGACCTACCCAAACCTCCACCACAAAATAGACCTATACCACCTCTTTCCAACCTCCCTTCCATTTTAGGACCCCATCCTTCTACCATCCCTGTTACCTATTCTTATTATAAAAAACCATCTCCTTTTTTTATACCTATAACCACTAAACCCTCTATGATACATCATTCCTATCCAACTTATCCCCATATTCCTTCTCACCTATAACCAAACCTTCTGCATCCAAGTATTCAAACACCAAGCCAATCATATCCAAATAAAGCCAGTCAAAACCCCCAATAAAAATCATTCCCTCAACCTCTACTTCCATAAAGAATCCTACACCCAGTACATCTCCCACTCCTAAAAACAAAAACAAAAACCTACAACCTTCAACACCTTTACTTGAGTCCTAAACAACTATTTTTCAAAGGTTGTTGCAAACATCCTCCATTAACTTGTCTCTAATTAAACCTTTTGACCCCATCCAAACTAAACCACCCTAGTTCAATGATAATTTGATTTGTCTTTACCATAAGACTCCTAGATATGATACAGAGAATATAAAATCTCTCCAAACACTTGTCCATAATCTATTAAAAGAAGATGATCTATTGAAGGATTCCCTTTTACCCTCATAACCAATCTTACCATCAACCCAACCTACCCAACCTCTACCCATTATACCACTCATACCTAAGAGTAAAAAGGAGGAACTAAAGTAAATATCAAGTCCCCTTATCCATACCATTCAGATGGTTACTCATTCATGGGCCTAATAGAATAATAATGTAACCATACCTTGGACTTACCCTTTAGCCTCTAAACCTACCAACCAAACCCAAGTATCTCCATCTACACCCTCACAAACATAAAAACCAAAAATCTCCATTTTGGGAGATCCACCACTCCGTATATCCAACCATTCACCTCCAAATTTTATTACCTAAGCAACCTAGCCTTCGCCAAAACCTACCTTTATCGGTGTACTTGGAAGGGGTTTGGTCTAGGCCTCTATGAACAAGGACCTCATGATTTGCCTATTATAAAAACCTAAAAAACTTGTGAGTTATTTATACTAGGGTTCAAACCACTAAAAGATCCCATGTCACCAAAACCTATCACTACCACTATCGAAGAAATTCCATCCTCACCAACCCCATCTTCCTAAGATAAAGAGTCTAACATCATCCCCTATAAATTTTCTTATTAATACCATTAGCTTAGGTCCCCTTAACATATTAAAAAGAGGGACAAACCAAAACCATTCCTCTCATCCATCCAAAAATGATTGAACATGACTCACCCACTATTAACACCATTCACCATCAAGATGATAATGTCATTCTCACCTATCTCAGTGTAGTGGATTCTTCTATCCATAAATATCTCCCTCTCGAGAACAAACCATGCTAAATGAATCAACCATTGATATTAATTTAGGTGCTCAAGAAGATCCTTGTATCATCAAAATAGGCTAATTTTTAACCCCAAAATAGAGACGTGACTACCCTTCTTTCCTTCATGATCATAGTATAGCATTTTCTTGGTCTTATCAGTATATGCCTAAAATTGATCCTTTTATTTCTCTCTATTACATCATCACTCATCTTGAATTTAAGCTAATTTGGCAAAAACTTTTTCATATGCATCCTCACATAGCTCTTCTTGTCAAAGAAGAACTTCAATGCTTCTTATCTGTTAACTTTATCTAGCCCATATATTATCCACAATGGGTTTCTAACATTGTCCCCATTACCAAACTTACAAGGGGTCTTTACCTTTGTATTGAGTTTTGTGACCTTAATCTTGCTTTACCTAAAGATGACTTTCCCCTACCTAACATCTATCAACTTTTTGATCTCATGGCTGGCCATGAAATTCTATCTCTCATGGATGGTTTCTTGAGATACAATCAAATCTTAATTACCTATAAAGATCATCATTAAAAAAAATGTATCACCCCATGGGAACTTTCTAATATCGGGTTATACCCTTTGGATTTAATAACATAGGGGAAACCTATCAATGTGCCATGACTTATATCTTTCGTAACCTCATTCATAAAATTTTCAAGGATTATGTGGATGATCTCTTAAGGAAATATTAATATGATGAATATTAGCATGTTGTTGACATTTGATACATTTCTTTAGGGATTGATTTCCCTGATAAGGTCAAGACCCCATTATGAAAAGGTTCAATAATCTTGAGATAATTTTAGACCATGGGAAGGTGTATGATGAATATTAGAAAGTTGTTGACATTTGATACATTTCTTGACATAGTCACAACAATCTTGATTAAGTGTGGGCCAATAATAACCTAGGCAAAGGATACGTTTGGAAAAAACTAGGCCACTAAAGTTCCCCCCATATATTTCATCATGAACTTCCTTGATGGCATGAGAAACTTCATTTATGGAGACATGATCCGAGCAAATATCTTAGGAGATAATTCAGGTGACCGTTTTAACCCAATTGGTGGCAAAACTTTTGAGAGCCATAACTTTTGCATCGTAGCTCCATTTGACTCCCCGTTTGAATTTTTGGAAAGCTAAGAATGATAGAAACATCATGATATGGCACTAATATTTTATTAATGGGTTTTTACCCTTGAAAAATAAATGGAACTGTCCCAAATTTAAATTTTAGTTGTGTAGTCTAGAAATAGTAAGTTTCTAAAAATAGTAATTCCTCAAATTCTGTATTATTGTAAATCATATAAGTCAAACCACTTGATCTCCCTCAATATTAGTGACCTTCCACATACTCATACTACCTTCAAAATATGTATAAATTAATATGTATCTTGAAATGGAAATTAGACATCTCTTCTCAAAGATAGGCATATGTTTGGGTTTGCAAATTTGATCAATAAAAGATATCTTCTTAGAGATAGCATTATTATAATTATGTTGTTATTGTTTCTTGAATTATATTTAAACCAAATATTTTGAGTTTTGGATCAAGAAAATAGAGAATAATTCCATTAAAACCCTATTTATAAAGGATTCCTCCTAGAATAGTGTAATGAGAGGTACCCTAGATAAAGGTTCTAAGGGAATTCTTTGAAAGATCAGGGGGGAGAATGACAAAGTTAAGATAATTGAACGTTTTATCATACCAAATGTCAAAAATTTATGTATCTACTACACAAATGGTAGGGAGATCAGGGATAAGGTAAGAGGGTGTTATAAAGTGATGGATGGTGATAATAGTTTGGACTTGGTAGGTTGAGATGGAATTTCAGATGTGAGAGATGACATAGTGTCTATAAATTTATTGGTGGATCGAGGAACCGATTTGATGGTGTAATGATTGAATAATTAGAAGAGGACATCTACAAGTTATTTGTACTTTAAAAGGACGTTATTTTTGCTTTGATAAGATCTATTGACCTAGTTTATGACCAACTAGGAGTCCCTAAAGACACTAATTATTTTGACCCTTAAAGCCAAGCTAGTTTAGAGACCTATGCCTAAGGATTAATATTCAACTAAATTATTGGTGAATTAAAATTCAAGATTAAAGGAAAGGGGAAGAGGTTCTCCATTAATGGGATGAGGATTAATCTATCACCCCCACCATTTTGGCATTTAGAGCCATCAAAAAACATGGTCATTTGGTTGGTGGGTTCTTCTAGAGAAAGAGTTGTAATAAACTCATATGGAAAGGTAAGAGTAAGAGGTTGGTTATCATGTAGAGGGGCTTCAACTAATTATTTAGCAATGACCTATCCTTTAATGAATTTTTGTGGGAAAAACTCAAGATCAAACTCAGCTAGAAGCATAAGCCACTTAGCCATACATTGGTTTTGATATGGCTTAGAGTGCATGTACTTGAGAGGGTCACTATTGGTGATGACATAATTTTTGTGATTAAGAAGATAATGATGGAGATTGGAGGCTATGAAAACCAAGGCAAGACAAAGTTTTTCAATGTGGGTACACTTAGTTTCATACTCAACTAGGGTGTGGTTGATGTAGTAAACAACCTATTCTTTATGTCGTTCATCATGATGAGAAAGCATGACCCCCAAGTAATGATCAGTGGTGGATAAATATAGATAAAAAGGATTATCCTCTTTAGGAAGAATTAGGATGGGTGGAGAAAGAAGATAATCCTTTGATTACATTGAAGTCCTGTTGGCATTCATTGGTCCATTTAAAGGAGATGTCTCTCCTTAGGAGGTGGTGGAAGGGTTAGCATTTATTTTATAATTTTGAGATAAAGCATTATATTGACTAAAGTTTGCCTTCTAAGATACAAATTTGGGTAAGGTTGGTAGGAGGTGTGATCTCCAAAATGGCTCTGACTTTGGCAGGGTCTACTTCAATTCTACAAAGAAAGATGATGAAGCCAAGGAGTTTGCCTAATAAAACTCTAAATATACACTTCTTGGGATTGAGTTGGACATTGTAATGGATTAATCATTCAAATATGATGGAAAGAATAGTGAGAAAATCCCTATTATGTTTGAATTTCCTAAGGATATGATCTACATAATCATCTATGATCTTATGGATGAGGTCTTGAAAGATATAGGTCATGGCCCATTAATAGGTTTCCCTTGCATTCTTTAGTCTAAAGGGCATAACATGATAACAAAAATTTCACCATGGGGTGATAAAATAAGTTTTATGTTGATCTTTAGGGGAAATGAAGATCTGATTTTATCCCAAAAAACTATCTATGAGAGATAGCATTTTATAATCAACTATGAGATCAACAAGTTGGTCAATGTTAGGTAGGGGAAAGTCATCTTTAGGGAAAGCAAGATTAAGGTCATGAAAGTTAATGATAAGGTGAAGGCCCCCTATAGGTTTGGTAATGGGGTTGATGTTAAAAACCCATTGTGGGTAGTCAATGGGGTAGATAAAGTTAATAGATAGGAAGCATTGAAGTTCTTTAATGAGAAGAGCTATGTAGGGTTGCATACGATGAAGTTTTTACTTAACTAGCTTAAGTTTAGGATGAGTGTGATGTTATGGAGAGAAATATAAGGATCAATTCTAGGCATATCTTGATAGAACCAAGCAAATTCTATGCCATAGTCATGAAAGAAATAAGGGTAGTCACATCACTCTTTAGGGGTTAAAGATTGGCCTATTTTGACAATGTGAGGGTCCTCCTATGTACCCAAATTAATATCAATGGTTGATTCATTTAGCATGGTTTTATTCTTAGGGGGATATATTTATGGATATAAGACTTCCCCACACCAAGGTAGGTGATAATGGAATTATCATCTTGATGTCAAATAGTGTTGATGGTGGGAGAATCACATTCGATCATTTATAAATGGATGAGAGGAAGGTTTTTAGTTTGGTCATCCTTATGATAATTTAATGGGACTAAAATAATGGTATTTATAAAAATTTTATATTTGATGATTTTAGACTCTTCATATTGGGAAGATGGGGTTGGTGAGAATGGAATTTCTTCGGTAGTGGTAGCGATGGGTTTTGGTGATGTGGGTTCTTTTGGTGGTTTGAACCCTAATCCAAAGAACTCACAAGGTTTTTGTGTTTTGATAATAGGTAACTCATGAGGTCCATGTTCATATAGGTTAAGACCAAACCCATATGAAGTGTACTAGTAGAGGTAGGTTTTGGTAAAGGCTAGGTTGCTTAGATAAAAAAATTTAGAGGTGATGGTTGGATATAGGGAATGGTGGTAGGAACAAGAAGTGGTCAACCAAGTCCCCCATAGACAAAATTTGGTCATTTTTTGGGGAGATTGAAGAGGATAATGGTGCCAATATTGGGATCATAGGATGGGTCATTTTGAATATTCCATTACTCATGTAGAGTAGGGAAGGCATCTAACACATAAAGTTGATATGCCCCCAGTGAAAGATGTTGAAAAGTGGATTACAAGGGGTCCTCAACTAGAATCTAAGAGGAGAGGATGGTTGAAATAGTTGATTCATCATTTTTATGGGTATAGGTGTTGATGGTTTGGGTTGACGAGGTCATTTGGATAGAAGTGGATTACGAAGAAGATGAAGGGGGAATATGAACATCATTAAGCTAGTATGTCATATTACAAAAGGAAAAGGGACTTAGATCTAATTTGATTGTAAAAATTTGTCCCTCATTCATAAATTTGACACATCAGTGTAATGTGGAAGGAACACAACTCATAGCTCAAATTAGAGGACATCCAAGTAACACATTATATTTAAACTTGACCTCTATGACATAAAATAGTTTAGGAATGGTATGAGGTCCCAAGTAGATATCAAGGACAACCATCCCCAAGGTAGTGGATAAGGTATCATTGAAGGAGTAGAGCACTACCATACTTTTTTACATGATGTTTTTAGATGGTTGAAGTTGGTCATACACATGGGAGGAGATTATATAGATGTTATCCCTTCCATCAATTTTGACCCTTTTGATGTGGGTTTGATTGATGTATGATGTGATGAAGAGAGGAGGATCAAGGTATTTAGTATGAAAAGAAAAAAAAATAAATCTTGAAATTTAATGAGAGTGGAATGTTATAGAGCTCCAACAAAGGATGCAAGAGGTTGTGGATCATCTGTTTGAGTCTCTATAAAATGTAGAGCTTCTATTAATGTTGGGAAATGTTGAGATGAGGTGTTGATTAGATCATAAAGACTCATTTTCATTGGTGTTTGGTGAATATTTTTTTTATCATAATTCATTTTATGAATGGAGTAGGGTTGAAAGGTGGGCCCCCCAAAATGAATACTTTGGGTTTTGATGGTTTTGAGGGTGAACATGGAGATGTTTGAGTTTGGTTGGTAGGTTGAGAGGATAAAGGGTAAGTCCATGGGATATTCAATTTGGCTCTCCCTTTATCTATATATTGGGAATGAGAATTGGTAACCATATAAATGGTGTGGACAAGAGATCCTAATGTTAGCTTCAGTTGATCTGTTCTACTTTTTGGTAGGAGTGGTATAGTGGGTAAAGGTTGGGTAGGTTGGGTTGATGGTAAGATTGGTAGTAGGGGTAAGGAGGGCTCCCCCAATAAATAAAATTCCTCCAAAATATTATGAAAAAGTGTTTAGAGAGATTTTCAATTCTCTGTATCATGTCCAAGAGTCCTATGGTAAAGATAAATCAACTTATCATTGAACCATGATGGTTTAGGATGAGAAGGGTCAAAATGTTTGATTGGAGGTAAACTAATGGAGGAAGTTTACAACAACCTTTGGAAAATAGTTATGTAGGACTCCAACAAAGGTTTTGAAGGTTACAAGTTTTTATTTATAGGATTGGGGGATTTATAAAGCATAATCTTCTTCATGGATGTTGCGGCTGGGAGAATGATCTTGGTTGGGAGTTTTGACTGAGTTTGTTTGGATATGATTATCTTGGGGGTTGATTGTTTAGATACAAAAGGTTTGGTTATAGGTGGGAAGGTAGATGAGGATAGGTTGGCTAGGGATGATGAATAATTTTAAGGTTTGGTGATCATTGCGATCTAGGAATTCGACTCCAGAGAAGATGCTTAGTATCATGTTATTTTAAAATGAAAACAAAATGAAAGAATCACACTAACTAGCATATCATATCTAGGCTTAGACACTAGGGAGATATTAGTTAACAAACATGAATAAAATACACAACTAAAATGTAAAATAAACCCTCTTTTATCTTCCTTAGATGCTCTAAAGTTCTTTTGTAGTGGCTTGCTTAGTTTGTGTTCATGAAGTCTTCATCAAAGGAGGCTTGGTTATCTCCTCTTCTCCTTGGCACCTTATGGCTTTGGCTTGGCTTGGATTGGAATCAATTTAAATAACACTAATTTCAATAGCTTTTGGAATCATTTGTGCATTATAACTTTGCATTAAAATGTCTTAGAAATGATGTTCATGGCCTCTTTATTTGTAGATTTTTGAGAATATCTAAAATCAACCTAAACCATCCATCCTGAGATTGAGATGTGTGGTTGAGGATTAATCCAATTTTGAAATCAAAACTGATAAATAAGATCATAAATATTTTAGATAGAGGAACAATTAATAGGCATGGAGGGCTTTGATGAGGCATGGGAGACATGAATCTTGATATTTATGGCATTTATGGCCTAGGGATGTTTTCCTTAGAAATGAAGTCACCTGATGATTCAGATATTTAATATTCATTTCCAAAACAAATTATTCAACAAGTTTCAATGGAATTCTTAATGAGGCCTTGATTTGGGTTAATTAACTCTTAATCATGTTTAATCACTTTATGCACAAATTACTCAAATTGATCAAAATGCCTTGTTATTTGTCCAAAATTCACCTAAATTGGAATTGGAATTCAATGTTAGATGCATTAGAACCATTATCCCATTTAGGATGTTATCAACAAAAAATAGAAAAGGCATGCATCTTGTGTAAGAGATTTGATAGGAAAGAGCAATCTAGAGCACCTAAGTGCAAAATTAGTATTTTGACTCAAAATGATCTGATCAAAGTTAGTTGGCCCATAAATCACATTACCCCATTTAATGATATTTTATCCAAAATCAGCACTTGAGTATGTCAGTTTCACATCATTTAGCATATTTTAGTGTTTTTAGGCTAGATTGTGCATTTTAGGTGGAAATTGGTCAAAAGCCTAGTTGAAGTCATTGTTGGCCAAAATTAGGTGTCTATAGTTTGCCCTTGTTTAGGAAGGATTTGAAAGCTATATACACAGTAACGTCTTCTCATATAATGAGAGATGGTCTGTATGCAAAAAATAAGGTGATAGTTGAAGAATGAAGCTCTAAATGGTGTTGGGAATCCTATGATGATACCCCCTTGAAGGAGTGGCTATCACATTTATTGATGGATGGTCCCTTAAAAAGAAACAAGAAGAAATGCAAAATTAACATGTGGTTGAGATTAAACCAAACAAGAAAATTCTTGCATACATTGATGTAAAAAGGATACTGGTTTATCCAAAGGTAGTTATAATCAAGAATAAAATTCAAAATAATGATTTTCCCATAGGCATTTATAACCATTAAGAGTACCTAGATTGGCTAAAGATGATTTTCCCTAGTTAGGGTTGATTAGCAAGCATAACTCAAGGATATAACCTAGAATATAGATTAGAGATGAGTGGGTGCAAAGTGATGAAATAGATGGATAGAGGAATAAGATTGAACATTAGAAATGATTCAATTGTCCCTACCAATGAGGAGATACTCATCCTGATTAGAAATGATATAACTAGGATGGTCAAATAAGTTATATTGATCAAGGTGGGTGGAAGGATTTACCAAGGTGCCAAGGAGAAACTTCGATGGCTCCATTGATTGTAGGTATTCATGAAGCTGATTTTTGATAAAGCATGTGATGATAGGCATCATGACATAACACCATGAAGACTTTGATAAAATATTGATAAGGACTGACTCTCAATATCCAATAAACACTCATAAATAATGCACCAATGATAAAAACCATGATGACAATGTTAATGGATGAATATGGATGGACTCAAGAATAATGCACTCAAGGAATCACCCAATGAACACATATAGACTGAGTCAAAGCAATAGTGCTAAAATCAAACAAATAGGTAAGTGAACAAACAAACAAACAACCTAAAATAAATAAATAAACAAAAAGCCTAAAAATAAAATCAAAAGAAAGCATCCTAACAATGACAATGCCCTAGTAAGGTAGATTGAGGATAACTGACTAGGATTCAATAAGACAAATGATTTTGGATTTTTGAAATGTTAGTAATTTTTTAGCATTTTGAGGTATCTTAACTTGTTAGAGAATGATAAGATACTTTCTCACAAAATGGCGAGAGCATTTGACTTAGGTTACTCACAAAATGGTGAGAGTGTATGGAAAGGGGGATTGAGGTGACCTCAACATGAATTGAGTATGACCCACAAAGTCCTAAAATGACTTCAATTCATAGTAATTCCATCCACACAAAATGAAAGGAAAATCTAACTAGGTCTCAACAAGTTTTAAAATATGGCAAATGGCCAGTCAAATGAAAATAGTAATGGTAAGGTGATGCGATAATGCATGATAAATAAGTGTTGCCCTTAGTTTGCCCATAGGTGGTTATAAATAGGATACAATGACATAGGTCAATGATACTAATTTACCCATAGGTGGTTATAATTAATATCAAAACTAGTGAGACATTGATTTACCTATAGGCAGTTATAATCAGGATTACATAAAAAATCTTAATAGGATGAAAGATATCTTGCCAGATTAGTTGTCATAATACTATCATAGACTGTAATTATAAACACAAATTTGATTGATTATTTAAAATTGATTAGAACCCTCCAAAAAAGGTGTGGGAAGAACCAAAGTAACCAAGATCAAAATAGGATTGGGTAGGATGAGTAAAAATAGGCTTTGGTATAGATAGGAATGGAATGATAGGATAGTATGGTCTTGCTTAGGATAATGATGGTTTGATAGATGTGATAAAATGGTAAGAGGGTTTCCCCCAAGTGATGGCATAAATGGTTGGGTATGAGATAATGGAAAATAGGCATATATAATGATGGCAATGGTATGACAATGTGAAATGATATGATACATGTTTATGGCCTGGGTATGGTAAAATGGCATATGATTTTATTTTTTCTATTGAGAAGGAGATGCACGTCCTGATCAACAAATGATACAAATAGAATACTTGATCATTTTAATTTCTAGCCCACACCTCATCTGAATAGTTTCTCTATCAAGAAATGGATGTTAATTTTGTTGTCAACAAGGATTTTGTGATCTTCATTGGCCATTGATTTTGATTCCTTCAAATGTTGAGACAAGGTATCTTTATATCCTTTATAAAGGAAAGTATGGCCATGGATGGTAAACAAGGATAAATAATGGATGGTAGGTTTGATTGTGAAATAGAATGGTAGATGATTATATAATGTGGAATGGTAGGGAAACAAATGAAGATTAGGACTTTCAGTCACACGTAATGTTGTTGATGCCAGATTCAACATAACTTTGGTTGTGGTGGGGCTAAAGACTTTTTCTCTTGATGAGACCACTAGAATTTTCTATTGTTTGATCTTGAGAGTAGCTACCATCTAATTAGGCTATATATTGGAAGTTATTTTGATTTGATCTTTGATTTTGTCTTCATCAAGTAGTGAAGAAATTTTGTGCTCAACTATTAATGTCATAAAAAGGTTTTTACCAATGAAGTTGTCTTGATTTTCCTATATCACCTTCAAGAAAATTTCACTAAAGAATGTTGAATTTTTACTTTGATTGTCTTATAGCGCTTCTAAAAAAGTTTCACTATAAGATGATGATTTCTAAATTTGATCATCCCCTAACACCTTAAAAAATATTTCACTAAGAGAGTGTTCTTATAATACATAAATGTGGTATTAAACTCATTAATATTCTTCAATTGCTATGTTCTCATGGATGAATTCCAACAAAGTGTTATTTTATCTATCCTAGTCAACACTTGTGGGAGATGGAATTTCAATGATATGGCTCTTTTGGTTGATGGTAATGGCTTGTGGAATGGTAATGGAATGGGAAGAGGCTATAAAATCCTTGTAGAAGATACTAAGATAAATTGTGTCAAAGATGAAGTACTCATCCTCAAAAACTATAAAAGGATCACAAATGTATTCAAATTAATCTGTAAGGCATGTGTAACCAATGTTGTAACAACCATGAACATATTCTTCTTCTGAATCTAGTTCTAACTTAAGGGATGTTGAGACATGTTAATTCTTATTTTGATGGTAAATCTGATGTTGGTTCAAAAATAGAACCTAACTCTAACTTTGATTCTTCATCTGATGGGTACTCTGTTACAATGTTGTCTTGTTGAATATTTGGTTTTGGACAAGTAATGGCCTATGATGGCATAATGGGCTCCACAAAAATTGGTTTGTCAGAGTGGGACTCTGTTAGGATGGGAAAAAGGTCAAGAGACAACTCCTCAGAGACTAGCTTGTCAATAGAAGGCTTTTGAAAAATAGGCACATGGTCAAGGTAATGATTTTTCCAAAGGTAGTTATAATCATCAAGAAGTGACTCAACAAAGACTATCCATTCAATGTGAGACTCCTTGATAACTAGGATATTATCAATAAGTGATTCATCATAAGTTGACTTATCATAACTGGTTAGTTCAATAGAAACATCTCAGATTGGTTGGTTATTTTGGCTTTGGTTTCTAATGAGTTGGAAAATACCAGTTTTAAATATAGCTTGGTCTCTAAATGATTGGATCGATTGAGGTTTGGATGGGATTGGTATTAAATGATGAATGACTTGTGGTTAGATAATGGTAGGGCCTTGGGGAGCATGATTGATTGCATAAGCCAAAGGATGAAGTCCTAAATTGGTAATGATAGGGCATTCTTGGGTTTGATTACCTACATAAGTCAAAGGACTAGGTCCTAGAATGACGAAGGGGCATTATGGAGCTTGATTGCTTACACAAGCCAAAGGATGATATCCTAGTATAAAAATGGTTTGGCATTATAGACCCTGATTGCTCACACAAGCCAAAAGATGAGTTTTTGATATGGGAATATTGATACATTATGTTCTTAGAATATAAATGGTATGATGTGGTGGAGCCTGATTACTTATACAAGCCAAAACATCTAATTCTTCCTCATAAACTATATCATCCTAGTCATGAGTTGGCTTATAAGTTGGTTCTTAACTATGTTCTATGTCCTGATTATCACAAAGTGGGTATGGATCCATATCCCAAACAAAATTATCTATAGTTAGGTCTTCAAAGTCCTCCTCATAAGCCTCTTCATGCCAATCAAGGTCTTGATTTGGATTTTGTGGATTTTGACTATGTTCCCTATATGGATTATTATAGGGAGAATAATAAAATTCCTTAGAAAATCTTTCTCTATAGGAGTTCCTAGTGGGATTTTGAGTGACCATTCTATCATAAGTTGAGTTTTACATGACTCCACCATAAGTGTAGCTAGACATATCAGAATAAATGATGAAATATCTAAAATAAAAATTCTTAGAAACTCTAAAAATCTATGTCCAAAAGGTAAATGTTTCAAACTTGGTTCAACTCGATTGAAGGGGGAGCTATATATCCAATATGGTCTGAAAGTGGAGCTGTATCTCTAAAATGATTTATGCTAAGACTTGGCATAAAAAAATATAACATCAAATGTCTAATATCAAATGTCATATGCATAAAAGGTCAAGCATCTGAATAAAAACTAGTATGTCAAAGGTCTAGGTCAAAGTGTTCCAAACAAGGTCTAAACTAGGAAAGAAAAAAGATGAGTTACTAGGTCTTTTGTCCAAATGTGGAGTCAAAATATAGGATCAAAAAAATAGGCATATGCTAGGACTTTTGTCCAAATAGCATAAAAATCTAGACTTTAAATAAAGTCTCGTGTGATTTGATTTAATCTAACAAGTTTGGAAACATCTTTGGCATAGACCTAGCACACAGAATCAAACATAAACATGATCAGTTGGCATAAGGCATAAGATAAAAGGCTCTTTGAAAAAAGACTATGTTTTTCCAAATAAAGGCATGAATAATGATGAGGATAGGCATTGAAAAAATAAACCATCAATAGTTTTCAAATTTGGGTAATCAATTAACCGAAGTTATACAACACAAAAGAGAAAGATCTATGTATTAAGCCCATGAATTGAAGCTTAAACAAAAATAAATCAAGGTTTGGATCCAAACTTGGCAAGGTTAATTGAAAACTAGTATTTGATCAAATAAGCTAGACAAGGTTGGATAGCATGAGAGCATAAGATAAAGGTCCAAATAGTATACATGACATGGTTTCAAACAAATAGTTTTTGATACAATGTAAAACAAGTCTTAAAACAAATTGAGTAGCCTAATAGTGTAAGCATGCTCGAATGATGTGATTAATGTTATGTTTTAAAGAATCAAAGGTAAAATAGTTTGATATGATTTCGGTAGCGTAACACTACCCTCTACAACTCACATGACAAACACATAAACAAGTTTAGCAAAAATTTCAAGGCACAAGTGTGGTGTAAAATGGCTAGCATAACACCTCTTTAGATAAAATATTGGCGTATAAACAAAGTGGTTTGGACATGGTTTATACAAAAATAAATAAGTTTTAGTCTCAAAAACACTAAGTAAAATAAATGACCAAAATACACTATGTATAATCATCTAAATCCTAACAAGGGTATGTCAATGTGGGGTTGACTAATGATCAAGTTTTAAACATCTCTAGGGGAATCAATTACACAATTACTTTCACATCAAATGATATTAAAAAAAGCACAAAAATTGGGTAACCATGGTATTGGCTAGTTGTAAAAAAGTCTAGTCCTTTTTACAATAACTACATCTTGTTGTTCACTCAGTGTAGTATGATGTCCAAATGCAGATACGTCCCATGTGTAACTCTAAAGGAGTAAGTGAAGTCAATTATGGGAGGTGAAACTCTAGATTAAAGCTTTCCTAAAGAACTCACAAGAGGTAATGACTCCCCCCTTTCAAGACAAGTTTACATGAAAATAAAAGACCAAGAGAAAGACTTTAGGATCTTTTTTAAGGTCACCCAAATTTTGATGAGTTTTTAGGGAGTGCATTAGATGACATTATTTCTAATCCTTGGACTAGGATTTTTACAATAGAAATGGCACTTTTGATTCTAAGGGTTGCCTAAAGTGGACAAATAGAAGAGCATACATGTGGCATCCCTCTTTTTACCAAAAAAAATCTAAATTAAACAACTAAGTGAATACAAAAATCTTGGAAAGGTGAGCTCATTTTTAATCCTAAATTCTAAAAATGAGGTGGTGTTCATTTGACCCCTTGGTCTTAGTTTTAAATTTGAAAACTAATGCTAAAAACACTTATTTAAGCACTAAAATAATGTTCCTAATTTTTTTAAGCATGTAAAAGGTGATCTAAACATGTTTTTAGCAAATGTCAAGCTTGGTCTTGTAACAAAAACATTAGCATGTCCTTTAGCCTTGAAGCGATTTTGGGTTTGAAACAATGAACTTTAAAAAAAGAGCTCTTGGGTTTGTGTTTTAAGAAAAACACATTAACCGACTTTAGTTCTATAACTAATGATGGTTACACTTACTAACTAATGATAGTTATCTAACCAATGATGGTTATCTAATTGAAATTGGTTATACCAATAATGACTAATGATGGATATGACAATTGATGATGATTTTACTTACCTATGTTGGTTACTATGTAAACCCATGACAAAGAAAAATAGAAAAACAAAGTTAGAAAATAAAATTGCAAGAGTTTTAATGATCTAAATAAATATTTTAAAGTTTAATAATAATATTTTCCATGTGTAGGATGTGGCTGGTCCCATTGGGTGTACCATTATGTGATCTAGTAATTTGACTCAAGAGAGGATGGTTAGTATCGTGTTAGTTTCAAAATGAAAATAAAATGAAAGAAACACACTAACTAGCATAACATCTCTAGGCTTAGACACTAGGGAGATATTAGTTAACAAACATGAATAAAATACATAACTAAAATTCAAAATAAACCATCTTTTACCTTCCTTATATCTTCTAAAGTTCTTGTTGTAGTGGCTTGCTCACTTTGTGCTCATGAAGTCCTCATCAAAGGAGGCTTGGCTATCTCCTCTTCTCCTTGTCACCTTGTGGCTTTGGCTTAGATTGTCTTGGAATCAATTTGGCATGGTAACACTAATTAAAATAGTTTTTGGAATCATTTATCCATTATAAATTTGCATTAAAATGTCTTAGAAATGATGTTCATGGCCTCTCTAGTTATAGATTTTTGAGAATGTCTAGAATCAAATTGAACCATCCATCCTGAAATTGAGATGTGTGGTTGAGGATTAATCCAATTTTTAATTAAAATTGATAAATAAGCTCATCAATATTTTTGATAGAGGAAAAATTAAGAGGCATGGAGGGTTTTGATAAGGCTTGGGAGGCATGATATTGATATTCATTGCATTTATGGCTTAGGAATGTTTTTCCAATAAATGAGGTCACCTAATGATGTAGATATTCAATATTCATTTCCAAAACAAATTATTCAATAATTTTCCATAGAATTATTAATTAGGCCTTGATTTGGGTTAATTATCTCTTAATCATGTTTAAGTACTTTGTGCATAAATTACTAAAATTGATCAAAATGTCGTTATTAGTCCAAAATTCGACTGGATTGAAATTTTAAGTCATTGCCAGATGCATTGGAAATGTTATCCCATTTAGGATGTTATAGATATCAAATAAAAAAAGCACACATCTTATGTAAGATATTTGATAGGAAAGAGCAATCTAGAGCACCTAGGTGCAAAATTAGTATTTTAACTCAGAATGATCTACTCAAAGTTAGCTGACCCATAAATTACATTGCCCCATTTACTGATATTTTAACCAAAATCAGCACTTGAATATGTTAGTTTCACATCATTTATCATGTTTTCATGTTTTTAGGCCAAATTTTGCATTTTAGGTGGAAATTGGTCAAAATCTTGGTTGAAAGTCATTGGTGGCCAGAATTAGGTGTCTATAATTTGTCTTTATTTGGGAAGATGTTTCAAGCTATAAGCATAATAGAGTCTTCTTAAATAATGATAGATAACCTATATGCCAAAAATAAGGTGATAGTTGAAGAAAAAAACTCCAAATGGTGTTGGGAAGCCTATGATGATGCCCCCTTAAGGGAGTGGTGGTCACATTTATTGATGGATGATCCTTTCAAAAGAAACAAGAAGAAATGTAGAATTAAACCGTGGTTGAGATTAATCTAAACAAGAAAAAGATTGCATGCATTGATACTAATTTTCCCAAAGGTGGTTATAATCAAGAATAAAATTCAAAATAATTATTTTCTCATATGTGGTTATAATCATTAAGAGGACCTAGATTGGATAAAGATGAGTATGCCCTAGTTAGGGCTGATTAGCAAGCATAACTCAAGGATATAACCTAGAATATAGATTAAATATGAGCGAATGCAAAGTGATGAAATATATGGATAGAGGAATAAGATTGATCATTATAAATGTTTTAGTTGTACCTGTCAATGAGGAGATGCTCATCCTGATTAGTAGTGATACAACTAGAATGGTCAAATGAGTTATATTGATCAAGGTGGGTGGGAGGATTTACTAAGGTGCCAAGGAGAAACTTCAACGGCTCCATTGATTTTAAATCTTCATGAAGCTGATTTTTAATGTAGCATGTGATGGTAGGCATCATAATAGAATACTATGAAGATTTGGCCAAAATATGCATAAAGACTAACTCCTGATATCTAATAAACACTCAAAAATAATGCACCAATGATAAAAACTATGATGATAATTCTAATACATGAATATGGATGGACTCAAGAATAATGCACTCAAGGAATCACACAATGAACACATATAGACTAAGTCAAGGCAACATTACTGAAAGCAAATAAATTGGTAAGTGAACAAATAAACAAACAAATTGAAATAAACAAACAAATAGAAAGCCTGAAAATAAAAATGAAAGAAAGCATCCTAACAATGATAATGCCCTAGTAAGGTAGATCAAGGATAATTGACTAAGCTTAGATAGGACAAATGTTTTTGGATTTTTGAAATGTTATAAATTTTTTTGGAGTTTTGAGGTATCTTAACTCATTAGAGAATGACAAGATACTTGCTCACAAAATGGTGAGATCATTTGACTTAGGTTTCTCACAAAATGGTGAGAGTGTATGGAAAGGGGGACTGAAGTGACCTCAACATGAATTGAGAATGACTCACATAGTCATAAAATAACTTCAAGTCATAGTAATTCTATCCAGACAAAAGGCAAGAAAAAACCAACTAGGTCTAAACAAGTTCTCAATTCTAGAAAATGGCCAATCAAATAAAAATAAAAATGGCAAGGTGATGTGGCAATGCATGATAAACAAGTGTTGCCCCTAGTTTGCCTATAGGTGGCTATAACTAAGATATAATGATATAGGTCAATGATACTAATTTACCCATAGGTGGTTATAGTTAGTAGTAAGATTGGTGAGACGCTAATTTGCCCATAGGTGGTTATAATTAGGATCACATAAAAAAGCTTGATAGGATGAAAGATATCTTTCCAGATCAACTATCACACTACTTTCATAGACTATCATTATAACTATGAATTTGATTGATTGTTGAAACTTGATCAAAATCCCCCCACAAAAGGTATGGGAAGAACCAAAGTAACCAAAATCAAAAAAGGATTGGGTAGGATGAGTAAAAATAGGCTTTGGTATAGATAGGAATGGAATGATAGGATAGTATGGTCTTGCTTAGGATAATGATGGTTTGATAGATTTGATAAAATGGTAAGAGGGTTGCCCCTAAGTGATGGGGTAAATGGCTAAGTATGTGACTATGATCTAGGTATTTTACTCAAGAAAGGATGGTTAGTATGGTGTTAGTTTCAAAATGAAAACAAAATGAAAGAAACACACAAACTAGCATAACATCTCTTGGCCTAGACACTAGGGAGAGCTTATTTAACAAACATGAATAAAACACACAATTAAAATACAAAAGAAACCCTCTTTTACCTTCTTTATATGCTCCAAAATGCTTGTTTTAGTGTTTTTATTGGTTTGTGCTCATGAAGTCTTCATCAAAGGAGGCTTGGCTATTTCATCTTCTCCTTGGTACCTTTGGCTTATTGTTTGGCTTCACTTGGAATAAATTTGGCATGGTAACACTAATTGAAATGTATTTTGGAATCATTTTTGCATTATAAATTTTCATTATCAAGACTTTTAAGATATTTGAGCATAATAAATTTTCACCAAAATAGCTTAGAAATGATGTGGTAACGCCTCCTGTTTATAGATTTTTGGATTTGTTCAGAATCAACTTGAACCATCCATCTCAGGATTGAGATGTGTGGCTAAGGATTAATCTAATTTTAAAATTAAAATTGATAAATATGATAAACAATATTTGGGATAGAGGAGTAATTAAGAGGCATGGATGGCATCATGGAAGGCATTGATGAGGCATGGAGGGCATGAATCTTGATATTTGTGGCATTTATGGCCTAGGGATGTCTTCCCAAGAAATGAGGTCACCTGATGATGTAGATATTCAATATTCATTTCCAAAACTAAGTTTTCAACAAGTTTTTATGGAATTATTAATTAGGCCTTGATTTGGGTTAATTAGTTTTTAAGCATGATTAAGCACTTTATGCACAAATTACTCAATTTGATCAAAATGTCTTGTTATTGGTCTAAAATTTGATTAGATAAGAATTAGAAGGAAATGTCAGATACATTAGAAATTTATTCCTATTTAGGATGTTACTAACAATAAATAACAAAGGAACGCATCTTGTGTAAAATATTTGATAGGAAAGATCAATCTAGAGCACTTAGGTGCAAAATTGGTATTTTGACTCGAAATGATCTGATCAAAGTTAGCTAGCCCATAAATTGTATTTCCCCATATATATACCCTATTCAAAATTTGCACTTTAATATGTTAATTTCAACATATTTAGCTTGTTTTAGTTTTTTTAGGCCAAATTATGCATTTTACCTAGAAATTAGCCATAAGTCTGATTGGAGGTTATTGGTGGCCAAATTTAGGTATCTATAGTTTACCCCTATTTGCAAATAAATTTCAAGTTATAAGCAAAATAAAATCTTCTCAAAGAATTAAAAGGTCTTATATGTCTATAATTATAATGATGATAAACTAACTATATGATGCCCCCTTGAGGGAATGGTTTGCACAAGTAGGCTGACCAATAATCACTCGAAAAGAAAGAAGCAAAATGAGAGGACTAAAGAAAGGAAAGATGATGGGGTGAAAACATAATGATACTAAAAAAGTATTCAAAATAATTGAGAATACAAGTGGGATAGTGTACAATGGTTTGCCCAAAGGTGATTATAAGCATTGTACCTTAATAGTGGCAACGTGATATGATAACACAATAATTTGCCCAAAGTTGGTTATAATCATTGAGAAGATAGAACTTCTCCTGTTAGGATAGACAAACAAGATAATAACATGCCCCTATATAGGTAGAAAAACTAAAGTGGTGATAATAAAATGATTTTCCTAAAGGTGGTTATAATCATTAAGAAATGTAGGTGGGATGGTGTGCAATGATTTGCCCATAGGTGGTTATAATCATTGGACCCTGATTATAGCAAACATGATAAAATTGGATGAGGATGATGATAACTTAACATAGAGGGTAATGATGAATTGGAACAACCTATAAGTATGGAGATACTCATCCAAAATAAAAAATGTTGAAATTATTTTTTCGTTAATTACTCTTTTAGGGATATGATTGGCACTGAATTGAGATGTTAGTTCTGAAGAGATGTTGATGTTGCCATTGCTAAATAGACTTATTGAAGCTAAGTTTTCTTGTAGCACATGTTGCTAGGCATCATGGTATAACATCATGAGGACTTGGCCAAAATATGCATAAGAATTGACTCTTAAAATCTAATACTCAATAGCACACAATGCACCAATGATAGAAACCATGATGATAATGTAAACATATGAATATGGATGGACTTAAGAATAATGTGCTCAAGGAATCACCTTAAAAATGCATATAGACCAAGTCAAGGCAACAGTACTGAAAGTAAATAAATAGGTAAGAAAACAAACAAACAAACAAACAAACAAATAGAAAAACAAACAAACAAAAACCCTAAAAATAAAAGCAAAAGAAATCATCCTAACAATGACAATGCCCTAGTAAGGCGAATTGAGGATAAATAACTAGTCTTAGAAAATATAAATGTTTTTGGATTTTTGAAATGTTATGAATGTTTTTGGCATTTTGAGGTATCTTAACTCATTATAGAATGACAAGATACCTACTCACAAAACAACGAAAGCATTTGGCTTAGGTTACTCACAAAATAGTGAGAGCGTATAGAAAGGGGGATTAAGGTGACCTCAACATGAATTGAACATGACCCACATAATCCTAAAATGACCTCAAGTCATAGTAATTTCATCTACACAAAAGGTGGGGAAAAACCAACTCGGTCCCAAAAAGTTTTCAAAACCAACAAATGGCTAGTTAAATAAAAATAGTAATGGCAAGGTGATGTGGCAAGCATGATAAACAAGTTTTGCCCATAGTTTACCCATAGGTGGTTATAACTAGGATACAATGACATAGGTCAATGATACTAATTTTCTTATAGGTAGTTATAATTAGTATCAAGACTGGTAAAACACTGATTTACCCATATGTGGTTATAATCAAGCTCACATAAATAAACTTGATAAAATGAAAGATATCTTGCTAGATCAACTATCAAACTACTTTCACAAACTATCATTGAAACATGGATTGGATTGATTATTTAAAATTGATTGGAATCCTCTCACAAAAGTGTGGGAAGAACCAAATGAACTAAGATCATAATAAGATTAGATAGGATAACTAAAAATACGCTTTGGTTTAGATAGAAATGGAATGATATAATGGTATGGTCTTGCTCTAAGATAATGATGGACTGGTAAGATGGATAAAATGGTAGGAAGGTTTCCCCAAATTGATGGGGTAAATGGCATGGATCTACAATAATGGTAAATGGATATGTAACAATGATAATTTCATGGCAATGTGAAAATGTATGGTACATATTGTTGGCCTAGGTGTGGTTTTTTATTCTGTTATTTCTATTGATGGGGAGATGCACATCCTAATCAAAAAATGATACAAATGGAATACTCGATCATGTTAATTTCTAACCCACACCTCATGTAGATAGTTTCTCTATCAAGAATTTGATGCAAATCTAGTTGTCAAGAATGTTTTTATGATCTTTGTTGGTTGTTGATTATGATTCCTTCAAGTGTTGAGACAAGGTATCTTTGTAGCTTCTACAAATAAAAGTGTGACTATGGATGGTAAACAAGGAAAAATAATGGATGGTAAGTTTGGTTTTGAAATGGAATGATAGATGATAATGGAATGTAGAATGATTGGAAAATAAATGAATATTGGGATGTTTAGTGACACATAATGTTTCTAATGCTAGATTCGATATAGTTTTGGTTGTGGCAGGGCTAAAGACTTATTCTCTTGATAGGACCACAAGATTTTTTTTTGTTTGTTCTTGAGAGTAGCTACCATCTGATTGGGCTATAGATTGGAAGCTATTTTGATTTGGTCTTTGATTTTATCTTCATCAAGCAGTGAAGAAATTTTGTGCTCAGCTATTAGTTCTTCAAAGAGGTTTTCACCAATGAAGTTGTCTTGATTCTCCCATAGTACCTTAGAGAATTTTTCACTAAGGAATGTTGAATTTTGACTTTAATTATATTCTAGCACTTTTGAAATTCTGTTCTTCTTCAAATTCTATGTTTCCATAGATGCGGTCAACAAAGTGTGATTCTATCAGTCCCAATCAACACTTATAGGAGATAGAATGTCAATAATATGGCTATCTTGATTGATGGTTATAGCATATGGAATGGTAATATAATAGGTGTTGGCTACACAATCCTTATATAATATACTAGGATAACTTGTGTTGAAGCTAAAGTATTCATCCTCAAAAACTATATAAGGATATAAAATGTATTCAAATTGATCTATGAGGCATGCATAACCAATATTGTAATAGCCATGAACATATTCTTCTTCTAAACCTGAGTCTGACTCAAGGGACCCTAAATCCAATGTTGAGACTATTGTTGATTCTAATTCTAATGCTAAATTTTATATCAATTCAAGAATAGAACTTGACTCTAATTTTGATTCTTCATCTAATGGGTACTCTATATAATTATGTCTTGTTGAATGATTGGTATTGGATAAGTAACAACCTATAACAACATGATGGGTCCACTAAGACTATTTTATCAAAGTTATACTTCTCTAAGATGGAAAAAAGGTAATGAGATAACTCCTTAGAGACTGGCTTGTCAATAGGAGGCTCTCAAAAAATAATCACGTGGTTGAGGTAATGATTTTCCCAAAGGTGGATATAATCATTAAGAAGTGACTCAATAAAGACTGGTTCATCAGTGTGTGACTCCTTGATAATTGGTATACGATCAATAGGTGTGATTCATCATAGTTTGACTTATTATAAGTGGTTGGTTCAATAAAACCATCTTGGATTAGTTGGTTCTCTTGGCCTTGGTTTCTAATGAGTTAGAAAATACCAGTTTTGAACACATCTTGGTCTTTGAATGATTGGATCGATTGAGGTTTGGATGGAATTGGTACTTGATGTGGAATGACCTATGGTTGGATAATGGTAGGGCTTTAGGGAGCATGATTGCTTGTAAAATCCAAAAGATGAATTCTTGAGACGAAAATAATGGGATAGTGTGGAGCTTGATTGCCTGCAAAAGCCAAAGGACTAGGTCCTAAAATGATGAAGGGGCATTATGGAGTTTGATTGCTCACACAAACCAAAGGATGAGGTCCTACTATAGAAATGGTTGGGCATTGTGGAGCTTGGTTGATCACACAAACCAAAGGATGAGGTCTTAATATGGAAATGGTGTGACATTGTGGTCCTAGAATAGAAATGGTATGATATGGTGGATCCTAATTACTTGCATAAGCCAAAACATCTAATTTTTCCTCATAAACCATATCATCCCAGTTATGAGTTGACTCATAATATGGTTCTTAACTATGTTCAATGTACTAATTATTGTAAAGAGGGTATGGATCTATATCCCAAACAACATTATCTATAATTGGGTCTTCAAAGTTCTCCTCACAAGCCTCTTCATGCTAATCAAGGTCTTGATTTAGATTTTGACTATGTTCCCCATATGGAATATTGTAGGGAGAATAATAAAACTCCTTAAAAAATATTTCTCTATAAGAATTTCTAGTGGGATTTTGTGTAGCCATTCTATCATAAGTTGGATTGTACGTGACTCCACCATAAGTGTATCTAGTCATATCCATGTAAATGATGAAATATCCAAAATAAAAAGGCTTAGAGTTCTATAAACTCTAAAAAACTATCTAAAGGATAAATGGTTCAAGCTTGGTCTGACTTGGTTAAAATATGGAGCTGTATCTCCAAAGTGGTCTGAAAGTGGAGTTGAATCTCCAAAATGATTTGTGCTAAGACTTGGTGTGAAAAAGTCTAACATCAAATGTCTAATTTCAAATATCATACGCATAAAAGGTCAAGTGTCTAAATAAAAACTAACATGTCAAAGGTTTAGGTCAAAGTGTTCCAAACAAGTTCTAAACTAGGAAAGGGAAAAGTTGACTTGCTAGGTCTTTTATCCAAAAGTGGAGTCAAAAGCTAGGCTCAAAAAAATAGGCATATGCTAGGACTTTTGGCCAAATGGCATCAAAATTTAGACCTAAAACAAAGTCTAATGTGATTTGATTTAATCTAACAAGTTTGGAATCAACTTTAACATAAACATGACACATAGAATAAAACATAAACATGATCATTTGGCATAAGGCATAAGACAAAATACTCTTTGAAGCAAGATTGTGTTTTCCCAAATAAAGTCACAAATAATGATAAAGATAGGTACTGAACAAACAAACCATTAATAGTTTTTAAATTTGGGTAATCAATTAATCAAAGTTATGCAACCCAAAAGAGAAAGATATATGTATTAACCTCATGAATTAAGGCCTAAATAGAAATCAATCAATGTTTGAATCTAAACTTGACAAGGCTAATTGAAAAATCAATGTTGAAAACTAGGATTTGACCAAACAAGCTAGACAAGATTGGACAACATGATGACATAAAACAAAAGTCCAAATGGTATACATGATATGGTTTGAAACAAATAGTTTTTGATATAAGGTAAACTAGTCTTGAAACAATTTGAGCAGCCTAGCATTGTAAGCATGCTCAAATGATGTGATCAATGCTATGTTTCAAAAGACTCAAAGACATAATGGTTTGACATGATTTTGGCAGCATAACAATAACCTCCACAACTCAAATGACATACACAAACAAGTTTAGCAAAAATTTCAAGGAACAAGTGTGGTGTAAAATAACTAGCATAATGCCTTTTTAGACAAAAGAGTGATGTATAGACAAATTGGTTTTGACATGGCTTTATGAACAAACAAACAAGTTTTATTCTCAAAAATACCAAGTAAGATAAATGACCAAAATACACTAAGTATAATCATCCAAATCCTAGCAAGGGTATGACAATATGGGGTTGACCACAATGACTTTCACATCAAATAATGAAAAAGAAAAGCATGAAAATTGGGTGACCATGGCATTGGCTAGTTATAAAAAGGTCTAGTCCTTTTTACCATCTTTACATCCTATTATTCACTCAGTCTAGTGTGATATCCAAATGTAGATACGTCTCATGTGCAAATACAAAGGAGTAAGTGAAGTCAATGCCAAGATGTGAAACCCTAGGTCAAAGCTTCCCTAAATAACTCACAAGAGTTAATGGCATCCCCCTAGGAAGACAAGTTTACATAAAAACAAATAAAGCATAAAATAGAAAGACTTTAGGGTCATTTTCAAGGTCACCAAAACTTTTATGAGTTTTTGGGGAGTGATTTAGATGACTTTCTTTCTACACCTTGGAATAGGCTACTTATAATAGGAATGGCACTTTTTATTACAAGGGTTCCCTAAAGGGGATAAATGGAAGAGCATACACGTGGCATCCCTCTTTTTGCCAAATAAAATCTAACTCAAACAACTAAGTAAATACCAAAAAAATAGCTTGGAAAGGTGAGTTCATTTGAACCCTTGCTCTTAGTTGTAAACTTTGAAAACATTCACCATAAACATCTAATTTTTTTTTGTTAAACACCAAAACAAGGTTCTTAATTGATTTTTAAGCATGTAAAAGGTGATCTAAACATGTTTTTAATAAATTTTAAGCTTGGTATTGTAACAAAAATGTAGCATGTCCTTTAGCCTTGAATCTCTTTTAGGTTTGAAACAATGAACTTTTAAAAAAGAGCTCTCAGGTCTATGTTTTAAGAAAAACAAAGTGACCAACATTGGTTATATAACTGATGACAGTTACATTTGATAACTGATGATGGTTATCTAACCGACATCGATTATACCAATGTGACCAATGACATCTATCCAATCAATGTCAATTTTACTAATTGACATCGGTTATTGTGTAAACCCATGGTAAACAAAAATGGCAAAACAAAGTTAGAAAATCAATTTACAAGAGTTTTAATGATCCAAGTGAAAATTTTAAAGCCTCAAAATGATTTTATTCATGTGTGGATGCATCTTTTCCCACTGAGCATGCCATATGTGATCTAATAATTTGATTCAAGAGATGATGGTTAGTATGGTGTTAGTTTCAAAATGAAAACAAAATGAAAGAAACACACTAACTAGTATAACATCTCTAGGCCTAGACACTAGGGAGAGCTTAGTTAATAAAAATGAATAAAACACACAAATAAAATACAAAATAAATCCTCTTTTACCTTGGATGCTCCAAAATGCTTGTTGTAGTGGCTTTCTTAGTTTGTACGCATGAAGTCCTTGGCAATGGAAGCTTGGCTACCTCCATGTCTTCTTGGTACCTTTGGCTTGTGGCTTGGTTTGGAATCATTTTAGCATGGTAAAAATAGTTGCTTGAAGATTTTGGAACCATTTGTGCATTATAAATTTAGATCATCAAGACTTTGAATAAATTTGAGCATAATAACTTTACACCAAAATATCTTAGAAATGATGTGGTAAGGCCTCCTATTTATAGATTTTTGGATTTGATCAGAATCATCTTAAACCATCCATCTCAGGATTGAGATGTGTGGCTACGGATTAATCTAATTTTGTAATTAAAATTGATAAATAGGTTCATCAATATTTAGGATAGAGGAGAAATTAAGAGGCATGGAGGGCATCATAGAAGACATTGATGAGGCATGGAGGGAATGAATCTTGATATTTGTGGCATTTATGGCCTAGGGATGTCTTCTCAAGAAATGAGGTCACCTAATGATGTATATATTCAATACTCATTTCCAAAACAAAATTTTCAACAAGTTTCCATGGACTTATTAATTAGGCTTTGATTTGGGTTAATTAGTTCTTAAGCATGAGTAAGCACTTTGTGCACAAATTACTCAAATTGATCATAATGTCTTATTATTGGTCCAAATTTTGATTGGATTGGAATTAGAAGGCAATGTCAGATCCATTAGAACCATATTCCCATTTAGGATGTTACAACAAAAAATAACAAAGGCATGAATCTTGTGTAAAATATTTGATAGGAAATATCAATCCAGAGCACCTAGGTGCAAAATTGGCATTTTGACTTGAAATGATCTAATCAAAATTAGCTAGCCCATAAATTGCATTGCCTTATTTATGGATACTCTGGCCAAAATTCTCACTTGAATATGTCAATTTCAACTCATTTAGCAAGTTTTAGTGTTTTTAGACCAAATTGTGCATTTTAAGTGGAAATTGGCTAAAAGCCTAGTTGGAGGTTATTGGTGGCTAGATGTAGGTGTCTATAATGACAATGGCAAATAGGCATATATAATGATGGCAATGACATGACAATGAGAAATAATTTGATACATGTTTTTGGCCTCAATATGGTAAAATGGCATATGATTCTATTTTTCCTGTTGAGAAGGAGAGGCACATCCTAATCAACAAATGATACAAATAGAATACTTGATCATGTTAATTGCTAGCCCACACCTCATATGAATAGTTGCTCTATCAAGAAATGGATGTTAATTTGGTTGTTAAGAATGCTTTTGTGATCTTCATTGGTCATTTATTCTAATTCTATCAAACATCAAGACAAGGTATCTTTGTAGCCTCTATAAAGGAAAGTGTGGCCATGGATGGTAAATAAGGATAAATAATGGATGGTATGTTTGATTGTGAAATGGAATGGTAGATGATAATGGAATGTGGAATGGTAGGGAAACAAATGAAGATCAAGACTTTCAGTCATAGGTAATGTTGTTGATGTTATATTTAACATAACTTTGGTTGTGGTGGGGTTGAATGTTGTATCTCTCGATAAGGCCACCATATTTTTCTTTTGTTTGATCTTAAGAGTAGCTACCATCTGATTAGGCTATAGATTGGAAGATATTTTTATTTGATTTTTGATTTTGTCTTGATCAAGTAGTGAATAACATTTTTTCTCAGTTATTGGTGCCTCAAAGAGGTTTTTGCCAATGAAGTTGTCTTGATTGTCTCGTAGTGCCTTTGATAAAGTTTCACTAAAGAATGTTGACTTTTGAATTTGATTATATTCTACCACTTCCAAAAAAGTTTCACTAGAAGATGTTGAGTTCTAACTTTGATTGTCCCCTAATGCCTCTAAAAAGGTTTCACTAGGAGAGTGTTCTTCTACTACATATATGTGGTCTTGGCCTCCTTGATCTTATTTAACTGCTATGTTTCCATGAATACAGTTCAACAAAGTGTGATTCTATCTATCCCAATTGACACTTGTGGGAGATGGAATGTCAATGTTATGGCCATTTTAATTGATGTTAATGGCTTATGGAATGGTAATGGAATGGGTAGAGGATACACAATCCTCGTAGAAGATACTAGGATAACTTGTGTCGAAGTTGAAGTACTCATCTTCAAAAATTATAGAAGGATCACAAATGTATTCAAATTGATCTGTAAGGCATGAGTAACCAATGTTGTAACATCCATGAACATATTCTTCTTCTGAATCTAGTTCTAATTTAAGGGACTCTAAATTTGATATTGAGACTAATTTTGATTATGATTCTAATGGTAAATATGATGTTAGTTCAAGAATAAAACCTGACTCTAACTTTGATTCTTCATTTGATGGGTACTCTATTACAATGATGTCTTGTTGAATATTTGGTTTTGGATAAGTAATGGCTTGTGATGGCATAATGGGCTCCACAGAAATTGGTTTGTTAGAGTGGGATTCTATTTTGATGGGAAAAAGGTTAAGAGACAACTCCTTAGAGACTGACTTGTCAATAGAAGGCTCTTGAAAAATAGGTACATGCTTGAGGTAATGATTTTCCCAAAGGTGGTTATAATCATTAAGAAGTGACTCAACAAAGACTGGCTTGTCAGTGTGAGACTCCTTGATAACTAGGATAGGATCAATAGGTGATTCATCATAGGTTGACTTATCATAAGTGGTTGGTTCAATAAAAACATCTTGGATTGGTTGGTTATTTTGGCTTTGGTTTCTAATGAGTTGGAAAATACTAGTTTTGAACATAGCTTTATCTTAGAATGATTAGATTATTTGAGGTTTGATTGGGATTGGTATTGGACAAAGAATGACTTGTGATTGGATAATGGTAGGGCCTTGTGGAGCATTATTTCTTGCATGAGCCAAAGGATAAAGTCCTAAAATGGTAATGATAGGGCATTGTGGAAATTGATTGCCTATATAAGCCAAAGGACTAGGTCCTAAATTGATGAAGGGGTATTATGGATCTTTATTACTCACACAAGCCAAAGGATGAGGTCCTAGTATAGAAATGATTTGGCATTATGGAAATTGATTGCTCACACAAACTAAAGGATGAGGTCTTGGTATGGGAATTATGTGGCATTATGGTCATATAATAGAAATGGTATGATGTGATGGATCTTAATTACTTACACAAGCCAAAGCATCCAAGTCTTCCTCATAAACCATATCATCCCAGTCATGAGTTGGCTCATAATATAGTTCCTAACTGTGTTCTATGGCCTAATTATTGCAAAGAGGGTATGGATCCATATCCCAAACAACATTATTTGTAGTTGGGTCTTCAAAGTCCTCCTCACAAGCCTTTTAATATCAATCAAGGTCTCACTTTAGATTTTATGTATTTTGACTATGTTCTCCATATGGAGTATTGTAGGGAGAATAATAAAACTCCTTAGAAAATCCTTTTCTATAGGGGTTCCTAGTGAGATTTTATGTGGCCATTCTATCATAAGTTGAATTGTACGTGACTCCACCATAAATGTAGCTAGACATATCTGCATAAATGATAAAACATTTGAAATAAAATAGGCTTAGAGTTATACAAACTCTGAAAAACTATGTCCAAAAGACAAATGGTTCAAACTTGATTTAACTCAGTTGAAGGTGGAGTTGTATCTCCAATATGGTCTAAAAGTGAAGTTGTATCTCCAAAATGATTTGTGCTAAGACTTGGCATAAAATAATCTAATATCAAATATCTAATGTCAAATTTCATATGCACAAAAGGTCAAGTAGCTAAATAAAAATTGGCATGTCAAAGGTTTGGCTCAAAGTGTTCCAAACAAGGTCTAAACTAAGAAAGGGAAAAGCTAAGTTACTAGGTTTTTTGTCCAAACATGGAGTCAAAATCTAGGTGCAAACAAATAGGCATATGCTAGGACTTTTGGCCAAACAACATAAAAATCTAGACTTGAAACAAAGGCTGATGTGATTTGAATTAATCTAACAAGTTTGGAAACAACTTTGACATAGACCTGACACATGGAATCAAACATAAACATGATTAGTTGGCATAAGGCATAAGACAAAAGGCTCTTTGAAGAAAGACTTTGTTTTCTCAAATTAAGGCATGAAAAATGATGAGGATAGGCATTAAACAAATAAACCATCAATAGTTTTCAAATTTGGGTAATCGATTAACTAAAGTTATGCAACCTAATAGAGAAAGATCTATGTATAAGCCCCACCAATTGAAGCCTAAACAGAAATAAATCAAGGTTTGGATCCAAACTTGATAAGGTTAATTGAAAACTTAATGTTGAAAACTAGGATTTGATCAAATAAGCTAGATAAGGTTGGATAGCATGACAACACAAGACAAAGGTCCAAATAGTATACATGACATGGTTTGAAACAAATGGTTTTTAATACAAGGTGAAATAAGTCTTGAAACAAATTGATTAGCCTAATGGTGTAAGCATGCTCGACTGATGTGATCAATGTTATGTTTCAAAGACTCAAAGTCAAAATGGTTTGATATGATTTTGGGAGCATAACACTACCCTCTGCAACTCAAATCACACACACACAAATATGTTTAGAAAAAAAATTCTAGGCACAAGTGTGGTGTAAAATATCCAGCATAATGCCTCTTTAGACAAAAGAGTGACGTATAAACAAAGTGGTTTGGACATGGTTTATATATAAAAAAATAAGTTTTAGTCTCAAAAACACCAAGTAAGATAAATGACCAAAATACACTAAGTATAACCATCCATATGCAAACAAGGGTATGGCAATGTGGGGTTGACTAACTATCAAGTTTTGAACATCTCTAGGGGAATCAATTGCACAATGACTTTCACATCAAATGATGTAAAAGACAAGCACATAAATTGGGTGACCATGGCATTAGCTTGTTGTAAAAAATTCTAATCCTTTTTACAACCACTACATCCTGTTGTTCACTCAGTGTAGTGTGATGTCCAAATGTAGATATGGCCCATGTGCAACTCCAAAAGAGTAAGTGAACTCAATGTTAGGGGGTGAAACCCTGGGTCAAAGCTTCCCTAAATAGCTTAACATCTCTAGGAATAAACACTAGGGAGATCTTAGTTAAAAAAATATGAATAAAAGACAACTAAAATGAAAAATTAACCCTCTTTTACCTTTCTTGGATGCTCCAAAGTGCTTGTTGTAGTGGCTTGCTCAGTTTGTGCTCATGACATCTTCATCAAAGGAGGATTGGCTATATCCTCTTCTCCCTAGCACCTTGTGGCTTTGGCTTGGCTTGGATTTGAATCAATTTGGCATGATAACACTAATTTCAATATCTTTTGGAATCATTTGTCCATTATAACTTTGTATTAAAATGTCTTAGAAATGATGTTCATGGCCTCTCTATTTGTAGATTTTTTAAAATATCTAAAATCAAACTAAACCATCCATCTTGAGATTGAGATGTGTGGTTGAGGATTAATCTAATTTTTTTAATTAAAATTGATAAATATTTTATCAATATTTGGGATAGAGGAACAATTAAGAGGCATGGAGGGCTTTGATGAGGCATGGGAGGCATGAATTGTAATATTTATGGTATTTATGGCCTAGAGATATTTTCCAAGAAATGAGGTCACCTAATGATGCAAATATTCAATATTCATTTTCAAAACAAATTATTCAATAAGTTTCCATCGAATTTTTTATTAGGCCTTGATTTGGGTTGATTATCTCTTAAGCATGTTTAAGCACTTTGTGCACAAATTACTCAAATTGATCGAAATGCCTTGTTATTGGTCCAAAATTTGATTGAATTGGAATTGGAAGTCAATGTCAGATACATTGGAAACATTATCCCATTTAGGATGTTATCAATAACAAATAACAAAGGCATGCATCTTGTGTAAGAGATTTGATTGGAAAGAGAAATCTAGAGCACCTAGGTGCAAAATTGGTAATTTGTCTCAAAATGATATGATCAAAGTTAGCTGGCCCATAAATTACATTACCCTATTTAATGATATTTTATTTGAAATCAGCACTTGAATATGTTAGTTTCACATCATTTAGCATGTTTTAGTGTTTTTAGGCCAGATTTTGCATTTTAAGTGGAAATTGGTCAAAAGCCTAGTTGGAGGTCATTGGTGGCTAGAATTAGGTGTCTAAAATCATAAGTGGAGAAAGGGGAGATGGCTTCTTAGAGGAAGAATAGGTAATAGGGATAGTGGAAGGATGTGGTCCTTAAATAGAAGGTAAATGTGAAGGAGGTTGTATGGGCCTATTTTGTGGTTTAGATTTGGGTAGTCCTTCCTTCTTAAGAGACTTAATTTGATTTAGATTTGATGGGTTTGATGGGGTTAATTCCAATCTCAAAGGAGGGTGAGTATGACTCAATGTGGGAAGAATCCCCAAGTTATGGATTGGTTTGGTGATGGGAACATAAGGTGATTTGGAAATTTTAGATGGAGGTGGTTGAGATGGTTATTTTATAGTGTTAGGAGAGGTAATTGGTGGATGGGTAATAATGAGTTTAATTTTGGAATCCAATGAAGTTGAGGAGTCATATTTGAGTTGATAAAGAAGTCAAAGTTGATGCAAAAGGGTGGCTTGATCAAAGTTAGGATGGGATGTGAATTCTAAACTTTGGACCAACCTAGAGAAGGGTTTATAAATGGCGGTAATTCCTTGAGCACTGTTCACAAATATTAATCCCTTTGGTGGAGAAGAAAGATAGGTTTCAGTATCGATATCTATGGTGGAAGGATCCAAAGGTGATGATTCTATAGATGGGGTAACCTCCTTTTGGGGAATGGTTTCTAAAAGGGGCATAGATGGTTATATGATAGGAGAGATAGGTGTGGCACCCTCAAGGGAAAGAATGGGTATGGTTTCTTCCTTGGATTGGATGTTCAAATAATTAGGTGATTCTACTACTTGGATTGGAGGAGTGGAAAAATTAGTTGAAAAAATGGGTATCTCCTTGGTTGTTTCTATAAAAGGAGTAGATAAAGTCATGGTCACATCAAGAAGAAAGAGAGAAGCGGTTAATTCCTCTATTTGGGTGATTGAAGTAATAGTTTCTTTAATAATGGGCACATTAATTGTATGTGCCTCATGTGAGTTAGATGATTTAGGTTTATTGTCATGATGTTGGGTAGAAGGAGCATGATTTGGGAAAGGGTTACATAAAATGTCTAGAGATTTATTAGGAGGTTAATTGGGGTTATAAAATTCAAGCTCTCTACTATCAATTAGGTTTTGGACAAGACTTTTAAAGGTGCTAAATCTATCAATGTCATATCCAACAGTTTGATGAAAGGTGTGATCCAGGAATTTGACTCAAGAGAGGATGGTTAGTATGGTGTTAGTTCCAAAATGAAAACAAAATGAAACAAACACACTAATAGCATAACATCTCTAGGCCTAGACACTAGGGAGAGCTTAGTTAACAATCATGAATGAAACACACAACTAAAATACAAAAGAAAACTCTTTTACCTTCCTTGGATGCTCCAAAATACTTGTTGTGGTGGCTTGCTCGGATTGTGCTCATGAAGTCCTTAGAAATGGAAGATTGACAACTTCCATCTCTCCTTTGCGCCTTTAGCTTGTGACTTGACTTGGCTTGAAATCAATTTGGAATTATAAAACTAGTTTATTGAAGCTTTTTGGATCCAATCTTAAATTCTAACTTTGAACTAACTAAGCTTAGAAATGATGTTGTGAGGCCTCCTATTTATAGATGTTTAGATTTGATTAGAATCAACCTCAACCGTCCATCTCAAGATTGAGATGTTTGGTTGAAGATTAATTCAATTTTTGGAATTAAGTTTATAATTATCCTCGTCATGGCATTGGGAGAAGGATAAATTAAGAGGCATAGAAGGCATCATGGAAGGCATTGATGAGGCATGGAGGGTATGAATCCTGATATTTATGGCATGTATGGCCTAGGGATGTCTTCCCAAGAAATGAGGTCAATTGATGATGCAGATATTTAATATTCATTTCTAAAAAAAATTCTTCAACAAGTTTCCATGGAAATTTTTATTAGGCCTTGATTTGGATTAATTAGCTCTTAAGCATGATTAAACACTTTATGCATAAATTACTCAAAATGATCAGAATGCCTTGTTATTGGTCCTAAAGTTGATTGGATTTGAATTAGAACATAATGTTAGATGTGTTGGATCCATATTCTCATTTAGGATGTTTCCAACAAAAAATAATAAAGGCATGAGTCTTGTGCAAAATATTTGATAGGAAAGAGCAGTCCAAAGCATGCAAGTGCAAATTTGCCATTTTGACTCAAAATTAACTAATCAAAGTTAGTTGGCCATAAAATTGTATCACCCAATTTATGGATACCCTAGCCAAAATTGACACTTGAATATGCTATTTTTACATCATTTAACATGTTTTAGTGCTTTTAGGCTAAATTGTGTATTTTGGATGGAAATTGGCCAAAAGCATGATTGAAGGTTATTGGTGGCCAGTTTTAGGTGTCTACAGTTTGCCCCTATTTGGAAAGGCATTGCAAGCTATAAACACAATAACATATTCTCAAAGAATGAAAATTTCATGTATGCCTACAACTACAATGATGATTTACTAACTGTATGATGCCCCCTTGAGGTAATGGTTGGCACATGAAGATCGATAAACGGTCCCTCAAAAAGAAAGAAATGAAACAAGGGGACCAAAGAAAGGAAAGATGATGGGGTGAAAACATAATGATATTGAAAAAGTAGTAAAAATCATTGAGAATGCAAGTGGGACGGTGCACAATGGTTTGCCCAAAGGTGGTTATAAGCAATGTACCTCAATAGTGGAAACGTGGTATAATAACAAAATGATTTGCCCAAAGATGGTTATAATCATTGAGAAGATGGAGCTACCCTAGTTAGGATAGATATACAATATAATAACATGCCCCTATATAGATAGAAAAATTAAAGTGGTGACAACACAATGATTTGCCCTAAGGTAGTTATAATTATTGAGAAATGTAGGTGGGATAGTGTGCAATGATTTTCCCATAGGTGGTTATAATCATTGGACCCCAATTATGGTAAACATGATAAACTTGGCCGAGGATGATGATAATGTGATACAGAGGATAATTATGAATTGGAACAACTTACTAGTAAGGAGATGCTCGTCTGAACTAATAAAGATTAAAATTCTTTCATGATTGATTACTTTATTTGGGATATGATTGAGAGTGAATCGAGATGTTGGTGCTGAAGAGATACCACCATTGCTGAATAGACTTCTTGAAGCTGAGGTTTATTGTAGCATGTGATGTTAGGATTTATGATAGAACACCATAATTACTTGGCCAAAATATGTAAGAGGACTGACTCCCATAATCCAATACACAATAAAAAATAATGCACCAATGATGGAAACCATGATGACATTGTAAGCCTATGAATATGGATAGATTCAAGTATAAGTGTGGGCAAGGAATCACCCAATGAACACACATAAACTGAATCTAGGTAATAGTTATGAAATCAAACAAATAGGTCAACAAACAAACAAAATAGAATAAGTAGAAATAAATAAACAACACAATGCAATAAAAATCCTATGAACATTACCCCTAGAAAATAGGTGATAACTTAACAAATGAACTAAATGGGGGAATAAAAGAAAAGGAAGGGGGTGACTGAGCGATCTCCATATCTATGAGGTAAGTGGACACTACCTACATAGTTCCATGGATGCAACATATAATTAAAAAACTTGAGGCTAAATGTAGTTCTCCCAGGGAATGGGAAGAATGTGATAACTGATGAAAATAAATAGAATGGATGTGATAGAACAATAGAAATTATCTTGCAAAATGGAAAGTACATGAGAGAAAAAGGCCAAAAAGGATGGGGAAACTAAATGACAAGTGATTTTCTTGTAACTTAGCAAGGGTTCCCAGAATTTGTAAGGTAAAGAAGTGGTCAATGCTTTTGTTTTTTTCTAATGATTTTTTGAAATGTTTTTGGAAGTGTTTTGGAGTGTCGTAACTCAATCAAGAATGACGAGACACTAAATGGTTCAAGCTCATAAAATGGTGAGAGAATTCATACTTAGGTTTCTCTCAAAATGGTGAAAGCATGGCTTCAATTTCTCACAAAATGGTGATAACATGGCTTAGGTTGCTCACAAAATGACGAGAGCATTCAAACTTAAATTGCTCATAAAATGGTGAGAGCATTGAAAAAAGGGTAACTAAGCTGACCTCAATAATTATTGAGCACTACCTAAATAATCCCAGAGTAAGACCTCAAGTCACTATAGTTCTTCCCTTACAGTGGAGGAATTTGACTAGTGTAGTAGCCAATTTAAACAAAACAAGCACAATTGGTAAAAAGACACAGTATGGCATAGGAAGTGGCAAGTTGGTACGTCAAGGCTTAGTATTACCCCTAGTTTTCCCATAGGTGGTTATAACTAGGACATAATGGCATAGATCAATGGTACTAATTTTCCCAAAGGTGGTTATAATTAGTAGCAAGAGTGGTGGTAAGAAAGGACTAACAAACAAAAGATGCAACTGCCAAACCTTCTATCACACTATCCCAAAATACGATCTTTGTCTGAAGTTCTTAAACCAACTAATGAACTGACCAAATACCTTGATGTTAAAACTATGTAATGAATGACACAAACCAAGGTCAAATAGGCTAGGATTTAGAACACATTGGGTTGATAGGGAGGAAATGGAAAGTGGATACGGCAAAGAGGATATATAAGAATGGTATGTCTACAAAGAGGAATAGTGACAAAAGGCATAACTAAAATTATCCTTATAGACAACACACCTTAGCTTTCAAGCATAGTACTACTTGAGATGAATAATATTCATTGGATCTAGAAGTTCATCACCATCTAGTGTGGTAAGCCTGTATGCTCCTAATCCATAATCTACATTGATGATGAAAGGCCCTACTAGTTTTGTTTGAATTTCCCTTTATGTTTCTTCTTAGCCATGGTATTCTTTTAGTTTTATTTGAGAACAAGATCACCAAGTTCAAATGTTTGATACTTCACACACCGATTGTATTAGCCTTTGAGTTGATTTTGATATGCTTGAATATTTTTTAGGGTGGTTGTGCACTTTTCATCTAGTAGGTAAAACTCTTGTAGGTGAGCTACTCGATAGTCATGATCATCCAGGACATGCTTTAAAGATATGCATAGTGAAGGAAATTCAACCTCAATGGGAAGGATGGCTTCAATACCATAAACAAGTGAATATGGAGTGGCTCATATGGGGGTACGATGATGGGTATGGTATTCCCAAAGGGCAAGGAATATCTAGAGGTGCCAATCATGACTAGCATCATTAATTTTTTTTGAGAATATTGACAATGGTTTTATTGGATGCCTTGGCATGGCCATTACTTTGAGGGTAATATGTTGTAGAAAAATGTTGGGTGATATTGTATTTAGTACATAACTGGTCTACATCTTTGTTCTTGAATGATCCTCTATTATCATATATAATGTTAGAAGGGATATCGTAGCGACAGATGAGGTGGTTGAAGATGAATTTAGAAATTTTATTTCTAGTCACGTAAGTGAGGGGTATAGATTCAACCCACTTAATGAAATATTTAGTGGTGGTAAGGATATATTTACGGCCATCAGATGAAGTGGGGTTAATCTTCCCAATGAGTTCAAGTCCCTATGTCAAAAATGGCCATGGTACAACATTGATTTCAAAGTTTTTGATGAGGAACGAATCAAATTAGCATGCCATTGACATTTGTCATATTTATTTATATATGTAGTGGCATCTACATCCATTATGGGCCAATAATAACCAGTACGCAAGAGATTTTTGGATAGGACTGACCTATTAGAATGGGCTCCACATACTCTTTCATGAACTCCCCTTAACATTAATGTAGACTCTGTTGAAGCTAAACAATGAAGCAGAGTTCCATCAAAACTATGATGTTAAAGGGTGGATCTAATTAAATTATAATAAGTGAAATGATGAGTGAAGGCTTTGGTTTGTTTTCAAGATAGGTCAAGTGGCAAAAATTGGTCATGAAGGTAGTTGTAAAGGTCTGAGTACCAAATAGAATTAGGACCAATAATATCATAAATCATGGCAACGGTTGAAGGTTCATGAGCTAGTGCTGATAAATTCTCGACAAAGAATTGATACTCTCTAGCTTTATCTATTTTTCTAATCAGAGAACCAATAGTATACATGGCATCTATAGTTTTGTTACTAACCTTCAGTATATGCTCAAATTGAATGTTGGCAATTTGTTTTTTAAGAGTGTCAACCATGGCTTTATATGGAACTAGCTTATCATCTTTGGTCTAAAAATGATCTGTGACCTAATTGATGATTAACTGAGAATCACCATAAACTTGAAGATGAGATATATTCCAATGCACTACTTGTCAAAGTCTTGTAACAAGTGCTTCATACTCAGCCATGTTGTTTATACAAGGAAAGTTGATTCTAAATGATTTAGGGATTAGATCCCCCTATGGTGTAACAAATAGCAGGCCTACCCTCGATCCATGTACAGTGTATGATCCATCAAAATATAGCTTCTAGGGCTGCTCCTCAAGGTGTGTATTAATAATGGTCATGATAGATTCATTAGGAATGGTAAACTTGAGTGGTTGTGTGTCCATGAGAGGTGCTTCAATAAGTTGATCTGTAAGAACTTATCCTTTGATTGCTTTTTGATTGACATACTATATGTCAAACTCACTAAGAAGCATGATCCATTTAGCCATTCTACCTATTTTAGATAATAGATACTTGAGCAGACCTACTTTTGAAATGACCATGGTTTTAATATTTAACATGTAATGACACAATTTCTAAGCTGAAAAAACTATGGCTAAATAAGCTTTTTTCAATAGGTGTATAGTTATGTTCATATGTAACCATGGTATAGCTTAATTAGTTAACAACATGTTCCTTTCCATTGTCATCATGTTGAGCCAAGGTGCCCCCAGAGCATAATCGATAGTTGATAGGTATAACAAGAATGGTTTTCCTGGCATAAGAGGTAACAAAATAGGTGGATTAATAAGATAGTCCTTGAGTTATAGAAAATCTATTTGGTAGTGATCATCCTAGTGAAATGCAACTCCTTTCTTCAAAATGTGTATAAATGGATGGCACTTATTTGCTAACTGAGAGATGAAGTGTCAGATGGACGGGATCTTACCCTACAAACTATGAAGTTGCTTCAAATTGGTTAGTGGTGACATATTAGTTATAACATAGGCTTTAGTTGGAACAACTTTAATACATCTACAAAACATGATGAAGCCCAATAATTTTCCTAAAGTTACACCAAACACACATTTCTTTAAATTTAGTCTGAATTTTTACTCTCATAGTCTTTCAAATATCTTACATAGCATTATTGAATGGTCAAATCTGGTCTTGGATTTTCTTAATATATCATCAACATAGTCTTCAAAAATATTGTGCATCATATCATGGATATGATAGGAATGTCTCTTTGATATGTATCTCCCACATTCTTAAGGCCAAATGGCATCACTTGATAATAAAATGTTCCCCATAGAGTGGTGAATGTTGTTTTATGCTGATCTTCTGATGATATTCTGATCTGATTGTATCCTAAAAAGCCATCCATGAGTGAAAGAATTTCATAACCTACCATGGATTCAACAATAATGTTGATATTAGGTAAGGGAAAATCATCTTTAGGACAAGCTTTGTTGATGTCCCAAAAATTATTACAAATTATGATTCCTTCAAGCTTTTTGCTAACATGTATGACATTAGAGATCCATTCAGAGTAGTCAATGGATCAGATACATCCTACTTCTAAGATTTTTTCTAACTCTTTCTTGACTAATACAAAAATGCAAGGATGCATATTATGGAGATTTTATTTTACCAGTTTGGCATTATGATTAACCACAAGGTGGTGCAAAACCAAGGTGGGGTCTAATCTTGGCATGTCAGAATAGGCCCATGTAAATATATCCACAAACTCTTTCAACAAAGTTATAAAGATGTAATATTTTTCCTTAGTGAGAGACATTCCTAATTTTATCCATTTCAAGTCCAATAGAGTCCTGATGTTTACCTCTATTTTAGCATCGACTAGGAAGGTCGAACCATCTTCTAGGATAGTAGGTAATGACTTGAACCATTAGACTATGTCAGGGTCTTCTGTTAGGACTTGCTCTTTAACTTCTCCTAGGCATGATGAATCTGAGTCTCCTAATGGGATATTTGGCCATGTAACAAAAATAGTAAAAAATTCTTGGAGATTTTGATCAAATACTTGTTACTCAAAATTGAACTTAGATCCACAGGCAAGTTCATCATTAGTGGTATCCTAGTCTAAAATCAAAGCAGCATGAACACCCCCATCTAATGATGCCTAAAATAGGTTTTGACCACTAGACTAGCCTTTATCTTTACTTTTTCCCTGGTTAGAATGTGCCTCAAAGAGGTTTTCACTTTGGAAACTCAATGTTTTACTTATTGTTTTTAGCTAAGGGTGTTCACTCGCTCTCCAAAATAGGTTACAAGATCCAATGTGATTAAGAATCTTGATTTGTGATCTCTCAATAGAACATTGTCTCTAAGGCCTAAGAAATCATAGAATGCCTCATCATTTTAAAACTCATCAATCGACAGACTAGATTCTTATTGGTCCTAATCTATCAGTTGGGGATAATATAATGGCAATGGATTGCGATGAATGACTTGGGTAAGGGTACAAATGGCATTGCTATCAAATAGGTAATTTTTAGCTAGGTTATCAAAGATAAGGCTATGACCAAACTCTTCTTTACAGTCAACATCATCATCACTAGTCCCTGGTCATGGAGTTTGAATAAGATATGTGGGGTCACCCCCAGGCTATTTAAATCCAAGTCCATAAGGTATTTCATACGTAGTCATGTAAATTGGCTCGATAGTTTCTTACTAATTCTATCTTAGGCCTCTTCCTTCATAATTGTGATGCTCCATATTGGGAATAGGATACTTTGCATTTTTATAACAATCAACTTGGTCATCATTATATAACCATGATTTGTTCCCTTCAAGAGGGTCAGATTCTTAGCCAGATGTTGGTACAGGTCCCTTGTCTTTATTCTTTCATTTCCAATGAATATGTGGAATGGCTTTAGGTCACCAAAGGTTTTTGGATTATGAGGAAGATTGGTGATATGAAACATATCATGGGTCACATATTCTCTTGGTCTATTATCTAAAATGGTGAAATGATTCAAACTTCAAGAGGTGGCATGTGGGAAAGGGAATCCAAGGTATTAGGATCTATGCAATTATCTGGTGAAGGATCAACAAATATAGCTTTTCCTTAATCTTGCTTGGAATTATGATTCATATCATACTGATAATTATAGCTTTGAAATTTGGCCTCAAGATGGTTGTAGTGTTTATATAGGTGTAAATATCTTAGAATATTCACTTCCATCCATAAGTGGGAAAACTTGATACATGGGTGCAGTGTTGATGGGACTACACAAATCTCATGTAACCAAGGCCTGCCTAGGATCATGTTTTATGATAACTCAAGGTCCAACACATGGAAATGTGTATCATGGGTCAAAGGCTAAATGACAACTAGTAAACTAATGGTACCTTGTGATTCTCTTTCCTGATTATCATAAGCTTTGATAGTTATTGTTTCTGACTAGAGATCTGTCATTGTGTACCTAAGAAGCTTGATGAGCTTAAGGGACACTATGTTGAGGCCAAATCCATTGTTGATAAGGATACATTTCACTTTATGCCATCTGATACAAACTTATATGTACAATGGGTTATTATGGAGTGGGATAAGGGAAGACATATCACTTTGTTTGAATGTGACTTGTTGGGATGGAGCTAGGTGTCCAACCAAAGCTTGAAAGTTATTCAAAGATATGTCACTAGCAATAGTGTATTGGGTCAAGAACTTATTCAAGATGTTTTTATGGATTATTGATGTTCACAACAAATCTAAAATATAAATTTGTGTGGGTGTCTTTTGTAATTCGTCCACAATATCAAACTTCTTATCTTGGTCAGTAGAGAATGGTTTATTCAGAGACTCAATGGTTGGTTAGATGATAGGTAAAATGGAAGATGGTTGTGGGCCTGGGATAGTAATCTTTGACCTCTGAGTTATGGTTACACAATCAAGATTAAATACTAGACCATTATTTCTAACCAATGTTGGAAATGGTGTGGGACTAGATAGGACAAGTCTCAGTTGCCAATGCACTTGCATGTGGTCACGTGGCTAGAATGATTTATCGCTATAAGATGCAGAAGTGGAAGTCCTAGTTTGTTGGTTTACCTATATGTACTCCCAAGTCAAAGAAGGATTATCCATGTGATTTGGATAAATATTGTTGTTTAGCACTGGTCTAGGTTGATTAGTACTTGGTCGAGGATTAATGGAGATGGTATTAACACTACCCCTTACAATATGACCTACAACCATGTGTCATCATGTGCAACTGCATGGTAGGTTGTTTGGTTGTTACCATTCTAACCTTGGTTTTGTCTATTGTTTTGTCATTATGGATTCTACTACTAATTTTGTTGATTTTGTTGGTTTGGCCTTTGATTTTGATACTGTTAATTTTGCTGCTACATTGGCCATTGTTGTTGTTGTTGATTGTTTTATTGTTATTGATTGTTATGTTGGGGAAAGGGGTTTTGATAGATCTCAAGAGTTTTATTGGAAATGGAAACACCATTATCTAGTTTTATCTCCCCATTATCCAACATATTTTTAATTAAATGCTTGATTTGGACACATCTTTGTTGATTATGATCGTTGACTCGATGATAGACATAAAATTCATTTTCATGGTACCAATCAGATTAAGGAATGTCTTACAGATAATGCTTTGGTATAGGTCAACTAATCAAATTAGTGGTGTAAATCTTGCAAAATATAGATTCAATAGGTTCTCCTAGGTCACCAAAGACATGATGTACAAGCATGATTCTCCTAGGAGGACGGGATTGTAATGGGAAAGACTATTGTATTTGTTGTGCAGGTCTTGGTTATTACACTTACAGCATTGGTTGGAGAGGCTATTGGATAGAAGTAAGATTAAAAGGTGGTATAGATGATGTATGGATAATTTGGACATGATGAGATTCGGTCACTCCATTTCCCACAACATTCTATTTTGATTGAATTGCTTCAATCTTCATGATTATTAGCCTATGTTGGTTGTGATGCTTATCCTTGGATGGGATGTTGGTAATTTCCATGATTGATACTTTGATATTTATTAGTTTAATTAAGATTGATGACCATTTTATTGATGAGTGCTCACTCTATCAACAAACATTTATCAATGATCTCTTTGAATGTATGTGCACATTATAGTTTTAGATGATAGGCTATCTCATTATGCAATTTTTTATTAAACACAATAGATAATTATTTATCTAGTATATTGTGGTTGAAATAGTTTGAAAGGGCTCTCCATCACTATAAATAACTTGCAAAACTCTCTCCAACTATTTACATTGCTTGTGTCAGGTCTACTAATGAAATCTCATGCTTGAGATTATAAGAAAAGTGCTACATAAATTTATCAGAAAGATCATCAAAGTCTATTAATTAATTCTTGAGAAACTTTAAAAACCACTCCAAGGCTTATCCATCCAAGTTCCTTGGAAATAACAGCAAGAGGTATATGTCACTATATGCCACTAGTTGACATACGACAAAGAATTCAATCAAATGGGCCTTAGGGTCACCTTTCCATTTATACTTATCAAATTTGGGTGGTTTGTGTCCTAGAGGAAATGGTATCTACAAATATTTTATTTTTAATGGATAGGAACACACATCATCCAATTTAAACTTCTTAGTCTACTTCCTTGCCTGAATGGTATCAATTACATCCTTCATCTATTGCAATTCTTGGGATAGGAAACTGGAAGGGATATTGGTTTGAGGGAGAATATTGGTTTTGATAGATGGTTGATGTTAGGTTGTGGAGCTCAAATCTTCACTAATGCAGACATGGAGGAGGTTGTTGAGTTCTAGGGATACCGGCGTCGGCAGTGTAACTGACATCAGTCATTTATAATGCAGAGGGAAACCAACATCGATAGGAGTCAGCCGACATCAGTCACCTCCAGTCAGACAGGGACTGACGTCGGTCACCTGTGTGGTTCCAGAACTACTCATTGCACAAACAATTAGTTTGTTGAACTGATTGTTTACATGTAAAGACTATTTCGAGTCTTGAGCTGCATGTCTAATTATTATAAATTAGAAGTCCAAGTTATTGTTTAGGATGGGATCTATTTATAGACCCATTGGCATGTACTATAATAGAGAGCAAGAGAGGAAGGCAAGGTAGATCCTTCCAATTGTAAGATCATTTGAATTGTAGGTTGTTACAAGTTCATGGTAGATCTACATGTGTAAGTAAGATCATTTGAATTGCAGGTTGTTGCAAGTTCATGGTAGATCTACATGTATAAGTAAGATCATTTGAGTTGCAGGTTGTTGCAAGTTTATGGGAGATCTACTTGAAGTACTTTGAGTACTTGTGTACTGGCAGTGTTATTACTGACTGGTTGGAGGTGAACACCAACTCTATGTTTGAGTTGTGTGTTGGGACTATTTTTGGTAGGAGAGTGAACTCTTGATTGAAAATTACTGGGAGCCCTTGAGGTGTGGGAAGTCTCACAGAGGTGTGAGAAGAAGTGGCATCTTATTTATTGTATTTTCTTTCTGGATGAGTATTAATACAAGATTGTGTATTATCTCTCATATTCTGTGTCATTTGTGAATTCTAGTTACTTGTTCATTCTGGTATAATTCTGTGTTTAGTTGCTTATACAAGGTAATCATATGTACTCTTATTGAGGAGTAGGATCCTGACAGTTGGTATCAGAGCATTTATGTTCTAGATTCCCCTATCAAGTGGTATCAAAGCTTTTGGTTAGGTTTACTAATAGGTTGTATCAGATCTAGTTAGTGTTTGTTGATTACAGGTCACTCACAGGGGTTTTTGTTTGAGTGGGAGTATAGCAATGGCAGAAGAAAGTAAGCTACGAATGGAGAAGTTTAATGGAAAGAACTATCAATTATGGAGGATGCAGATAGAAGATTATTTGTATCAGAAAGATTTGTACTTACCATTGGGTGGGGTTGCATGCAAGCCCATGGATATGAAGGATGAAGAATGGAATGTTCTTGATCAGAAGGCTCTAGGATCTATAAGGTTGAGCCTTGCATCATCTGTGATTTCCAACTTATCATAGGCTAAGACAAAGATAGAGTTGATAGAATCTTTGGCAAATTTATATGAAAAACCCTCAGCTTTGAATAAGGTATTTCTTATGAAGCAATTATTTAATTTGCAAATGTAGGATGGTGGATCTGTACATAGTCATCTTAGTGATTTGCATGGTTTGGTAAACCAGTTAAATTTAGTCAATATTGTTTTTTATGATGAAATTAAGGCTCTCTTAATCTTATGCTCATTACCTGAAAGTTGGGAGAGTTTGGTAATGGTAGTTAGTAATACTGCGTCTGCTTAAAAAATCTTAAAAGTGGATGATGTTGTGAGTGTAATCTTGAATGAATAAATTCACAGGAAAAGCACAGGTGAATCATCAGGGAATGCTTTAAGTGTTGAAAGCAGGGGAAGGCAAAGAGAGAAGATCAAGCATGGGAGATCAAGGTCCAAGATAGGCAGGAGATCCAAATCTAGGTATGGCAGAATAACCTGTTGGAAATGTAGAAAGTAAGGGCACTTAAAGAGAGATTGCTAGGTGAATGAAGATCAGCATGAAGGACATGAAGAAGTAGATGTTGCAGATTTTGTTGCACATGATCATCTGGTATGTTCCTTAGATAAATTAGAATCTTGGGTTTTAGATTTTGGTGCATCTTTCCATGTATCCCCAAATAGGGAATTTTTTCATGAATATGTCCAGGGAGACTTTGGAGAAATTTATTTAGGGAATGGTAAGCCTTGTCAAATGGTTGGCAAAGGGAAAGTGAAGCTAAAATTGGAGACGGGCAACACATGGGTGTTGAAGGAGGTCATGCATGTCCCAGTCCTGAAGCAGAATTTGATTTTTGTTGGAAAGTTGGGTGATGAGGGTTACACAGTAACTCTCACAGTGGACTCTTGGAAAATTTCCAAGGGTGCACTTGTTGTAGCAAGAGGTAAGAAAGTAGGTACGCTTTATCTATCTACTTGTATTACTGATTATCCTTCTGATTTATCTACTTTAGCTATAGATTCGAAGATGTGGCTTAATAGGCTTGGTCACATGAATATGAAGGGGATGCATCTTCTTGAGTCAAAGGGTATGCTTTCAGATTTGAAAAGCATGGATCGAGATTTCTGTAAGCAAAAGAAGAAAGTGACGTTTCTTGAGAAATCTGATGTTTGTGACAAGAATAGGAAAGCCTTGGTTTTCAAGGAGAAGATGACAGATAGAGATCAGTGCAAGGGGCTGAAGAATTTTGAGCAGAACAAGGTTGATTTGGAAAGGGTTTTGATCCAAAAGGAGCTCGCGGGTAAAAGTCATCACTCACAAGTAAAACACAGAGACTGACATCGGTTAGAAAATTGACATCAGCATCCAGACAGGGACCGATGTCAGCTATGTACAGACTGATGTTGGTGACTCTAGACCAGTAAACACTAGTGTTAGTTAGGGGGAACTAACATCAGCAATGAGATAGTTGCATGGAACCGATGTCGGTCAGGTGCAGACTGAGATGTGACCGACATCGGTCACTGAGATGTATTTTGGGTGGACAACAAGCTGTCAAGGAGTCTCAAGCACCCATATGGAGGACTGAAAGGGTAAGTAAGCCTCAAATTCATCATTTCCCTTCTTTACACTACTTGTTGCTAACTGATGGTCAAGAACCAGGAAGTTATTAAAGAAGCAGAGCAGGTAGAATCTAGGAAACAGTGGGAGCTTGGCATGGATGAGGAATGTGATTCCTTAAAGAAGAACCAAATGGGAGTTTTTGGTGGAGTTGCCAGCTAGAAGAAAGCATCAAGAGACGAATGGATTTTCAGGATAAAGAAGAGCGAGAATGGACACGTGAGACGGAAGGCCATGGTATATGGTCTTGAGTAAGCTACAGAACAATAGAGGTTTAACCATTGTTTTTTCTTTATCAAATTAGATAATATTAGCTACATTAACCTGTTATTGTATGTTGTGCTTGTTGCAGGGTCACATATGCAGGGAGTTGCTGAACTAAAGGTAAAGTTAGTTCAGAGGTGTGTCATGAGGAATCTGGGAGCAGCAAGATTCTTTGGCATGAGTGTGTTCTGGAGACATGGAAGGTCACAGGTTGATTTTATCTCCAAGATGATTGTGTGAAACCAGTTAGCATGTCGATGGTTGGGCAGTTCTATGAACAGTGTCCTGATTCACATGATGAGGTTGAGTACATGTGTACTAGACCTGAGTTTTCCCAAGCAGTGGGAGCTGTCACAAGTTTGGAGCCAATCTGGTAAAGAAGCACTAGAGGGCAGTTTAGTGGATTCTCAGGTATCTAAGAGGGACCAGCAGCAGGTGCACATGCTATGCAGGGTCAAGTTCTTTTCTACATGGGTTTGTAGATACAGATGTGGTAGGTGATTTGGATGATAGGAGGTGCACCATAGGTTATGTGGTGGTTGGTCTTAAAGAGTGATCTTGAAGAGGGATATAAAGCCAAGGAAACAAACTAGATGATGTACAGGTATAGGTACATGTGTAGCTATTTATCTCCAAGTGGGAGATTGTTAGGTTGTGGAGCTAAAAGCTTCACTGATGCAGACATGGAGGACGTTGCTAAGTTCTAGGGATACCAGTGTTGGCAGTGTAATAGACATCGGTCATCTACAATGCAGAGGGAAACTGACATCGTCAAGAGTCAGCCGATGTTGGTCACCTCTAGTCAGATAGGGATTGATGTCAGTCACCTGTGCAGTTTCAAAACTGTTCATTGCATGAACAGTTAGTTTGTTGAACTGATTGTTTGCATGTAAAGACTATTTCAAGTCTTGAGCTGCGTGTCTAATTATTGTAAATTAGAAGTCTAAGTTATTTTTTAGTATGGGATCTATTTATATACCCATTGGCATGTATTGTAATAGAGAGCAAGAGAAGAAGGCAAGGTATATCCTTCTAATTGTAAGATCATTTGAATTATAGGTTGTTGCAAGTTCATGGTAGATCTACATGTGTAAGTAAGATCATTTGAATTGCAGGTTGTTGCAAGTTCATGGTAGATCTACATGTGTAAGTAAGATCATTTGAGTTGCAGGTTGTTGCAAGTTCATGGGAGATCTACTTGAAGTACTTTGAGTACTTGTGTACTGGTAGTGTTATTACTAACTGGTTGGAGGTGAACACCAACTCTGTGTTTGAATTGTGTGTTGGGACCATTTTTGGTAGGAGAGTGAACTTTTGATTGAGAATTACTGGGAGCCTTTGAGGTGTGGGAAGCCTCACAGAGGTGTGAGAAGAAGTGGCATCTTCTTTATTGTATTTTCTTTCTGGATGTATTAATACAAGATTGTGTATTGTCTCTCATATTCTGTGCCATTTGTGAATTCTAGTTACTTGTTCATTCTGGTATAATTTCGTGTTTAGTTACTTATACAAGGTAATCATATGTACTCTTATTGAGGAGTAGGATCCTAACAGTTGGTATCAAAGCATTTATGTTCTAGATTCCCCTATCAGTTGAGAGATCACAATTAGACCCTTTTATTAGGGTATGATTGAGACACATGTTGGGGTACAATGTCTTGGTTGGGGAATGGACCAAGAATATGCATACATGGATTGGGATGTACTTAAAATTACACATTTGGATACATGATATTCTAGTTTGGGTTGATGATAAAGGTTTGACTTGGAAGATTCTATGGTTGGGATGAAGGGAAATAACTATATTGTGCCTGCTTTAGTTGCAAAGGGACATGTTGCTGAATAATCAAACCTTGTTGTTGAGTGGAAACTTATGAACCAAGATCCTATCTCTATATTTGTGGCACATTTTGAACCAATGGTTGTTTAGTAGGTACTTGAGAAACATAGGGACTTCCTTGTTGCACAAATCCCTATGAATAAGTGAAAGCATGTTGTAGATTCGACATATGTCACTAACTAATATTTGAACATTGATGGCTAGTCATTGTTTGGTTTTGGACTAGCATATTATTCTACAACTGAAGAGGTATGTCTATCGTAACTTGGTGAGGTGGAATATTAGTTTCCCCTAGTTGAGGTAGCAATGTAATTAGCCTCTATTGTGTTGATACACTATATTGTGTCTACTAATGTGGAATACCACTCTCTACTTATTGAGGAGGAGTAGGATTCATCACATTTTATCATTGAGGCATAACATTAGCCATTGTTTGATTATTTAATCCTATAGGTTGTACACTTAAGGAAACAACTAGTTGAGGCTAGGGTACAAAAAATCCTATTCCTTAGTATGATGATCTACTCATGGGATTAACTATATGCACATGTTGTTGGCTAGTTGTTTATGCATTAGTACCACTTTGATCAAGATTGGATGTTGTTTGCACATTGTCTACTATGTTTGGCTCACTATTCAGTGTGGAAGCTAAAGACACTTCTTCAATAACTGGCATATGTATCAAGTTATCTATTGAAGTAGTTTGTACATATGGGTCAGAACTCAGAATCTCATGTCCAATTAATTACATCAACACCCCTATTGAAGGAACTAGGTCAATGAGAGACTTATCATGTTCATCTGATTGAAATTGCATGCTAAATTCAAGTAGGTTTGGTATGATGTTTGCATTTGGTTAAAGTGATCTTCCATGATGTTTTTACCTGGATTGGATATATTGGGGTCTTGGTACGTTGTTTGGACTAGAGCCATAGGATTCCTAGAAGAATCATGTTGATCATAAATGATATTATGGGGCACTCTTACTAGACTTGGTAGATTTTCATTAAGGAAGTTTGATAGAAACTTAACCCCTACCTCTATGGTCCTAACCAAAATCTTGTCTTTGTTCTCTAACAAATGTCACTCAAACAAAAATGGATTTTATGTGAAAGGAAGTTAAATTAGTAGAATATGGTTTTTGAAGTACTGGCTCATCCACTGTGGGTATTGTAGCTAAGTATTGCATGGTTTGTTCTTGGTCTTGTTCTATGTAAGGCGGTGTGTTAACCAAATAGTTAGCCAATGGATCTTGGCTTTGTGCCCCTAATTGAATATTATAAGAGGGATAAGAATCCATATCATAAACAATGTTATCCATATATGGGTCTTGCACCATTTCTTCTTGCATAACTACATTACTAATCCCTAGATTGTACATGATTCCACTACAAGTGTAGGAATACATGTTGGGATCCATAGTCAATGCTTGGTGATAAAAGGTCAAAGAGTTCTACAAACTCTAAAAAGGATAGAATCTAGAATAAATGATGCCTTCAACTTGGTCTAGATTTGTCAAAGGATCAAAAGGTTTGTGAAAATATTTGTGAAGAAACAAGCTATCCTAAAATATCTAACATTTCACTGTTCACATAAAGATGAGCAAGTAAATGGACCAAAATATTGAAATGCCAAATTCTAAGGTTGAAGTGTTTCAAACCAATCTAATCTAGGAAACTAAAAGTTGCTAGGTCTTTTGGCCAAATGTGGCATCAAAAGCTACGCTCAAACAAGGCATGTTCTACAACTCTTAGCCAAATGACGTCAAAAGCTAGACTTTGAAAATAGATGAAAGTTTTAATCTAATAGATTTGAAACACTTCTAACAAACACTAGGCATTCAATTCTTGGACATGAACTTGGTCAACTAGGTATAAGGTATGAAACAAAAGGCACTTTAGCAATAGATTATTTTCTCATAAATAATGGTATAAAACTTGGTTCTTTTTTACAAACAAGCTAGATAAAGGTGAACAGTATAACTATGCTTTAGATAAAGGATCAAAAGTACACTTAGATCAATCTGAATATGTAGGAACAAATTTGGAATTCTATGTAAGAAGGTCCATGAAACAACATTTGAAATAATTTGGGTAGTGTAATGATGATATACTACCCAAAAGGTGTGATAAAAATGTTTGTTTCAAAGACTCTCTAAGGTAAATACAATTTTTCCCAATTTTGACAGCATAACACTACTTTTCTTGACTCAAAATGTTGTGGTACATAGACTTAAAGTGAAAGTGTTTAGCAAAAAATGGCTTAAGTCTATCAAATGATGATAATGATTATGAGTCTAAAATGGCCTTCAACCTAAATTGGAAATTAAACCTAAGTTCTTGTTGACCAATTTTGGCCCACAGGCAAAAAATTTGCTCCCCTTCTTCCCTTGCTTTTCAATGCTAGTCATTTTCAAGTTGCACAAGTTCATGCCATGGTTGTTCGGCTTGGTTCAACATTTTGGTTCAGCCCCTTAGTTCATTCAGCACATGGTTCATCCATATTCAAGTTCAAACATCTCGATTCAATAGGCTTGGTTCAAAGGGAGTGGTTCAATCACTTGGTTCATCGGCCTAGTTCATCGGTGCACAATGGTTGAACCACTTGAACCATTGAACCATTTTTGGTTCAACGACTTGGTTCAAGGGTATGCCCTTGGTTGAAGGGGAGTCTTCAAGTTCAAAAAGCCCTTATGGAGTGTAGGCATTTCAATGGAAAAGACCAGGTAAGTCCCAAATTTGTTTAAGTTCAAATTAGTTTAAGTCTCGAATTCCTTTGGACTTTTTGTCTAAAGGAATTCCTTTGGACAAAAAGTCTAAAGGAATTCAGGTGCAGTTCTAAGCAAAGGTTGAGACCAAGGAGAATTTCTATGGAATTTTTGTCTGTGGGAAAATGTCTGTGAACAAAATCTTGCATAAAATATACAAAGCACGGATAGACCTGAGAAAATTGTTCATGGACACAAAGCCCATGGGAACCCAAGAAACCATTCGAAGGAACAAGCGACCCACTGAAGGACCCCAAAGGGCAGATGCCCTTGCGGGGGACTCTCAGCCAAATACAAAGGACACTTTTAGGAGCTAGAGGGTCACCTTCCCTTCGGGAAGGTGCTAAGAAGAAGACAAGGCAAAGAGTGCCCGCAAAGCTAGCGAAGGACCTGATGACATTTTAACAAGAATGAGGATGTCTCGAAGGCCATACAAATTAACAAAGAAAATTAGCCATTGGTTTTCAAACCAATAACGGCTGTGTGAACATCAAAATTAGTGAAACAAAATAGCCATTTGCTTTCAAAGTGAGAGAGCGCTAACCATGAGATCCTAGAACGTAGTGACCCACCAGAAGTTCACCCTCAAGGGCCGAAAGAGCTAGAAGAGACAAGAAAAGGAAAAGGAAAAAGTGACAAACATGGAATAGGTAGTTAGTCCAAGTGGTGAAAGGAAGCACCGATTTGAGAAGTGACTCTAGCAGGTGAAACAGTTCTTATGAATTGACCATTGGGGGATGCAAACAGCTAGCAGTGCAACTAGTTTCTCCATTTCACATTAATGAGTAGACAAACTGTGTATTGACCTTGAAAAAGTAGATTTTGAACAAACAAAGGGCACAGTTCATTAATGTTTTGAGTGACTTGCTCTTCCCAATGGGAGGACGCAATAGGCCACTTGTAAAAAAGGGGTGCCAAATGGGCCTCCTTTCTTCTCCTATATATTGAGGACTTGTCATTTTAAGAATTATCTTCCACATTTTGAAGGTGTAGCCCTAGAAAATTTTCACCTGAATCAATAAATGCATTTTTTACCTCTATCTTGGATAGACATTTTTGTGTATGTGTTGAGTGTTGATTTGTGTTTAGTCATTATTTCTTGATGCTTTCATAGGTTCAATACCAATGTATCTATTGTCTACAAAGTGCCTTTTCTACAGACTAGTAAGGAGAGTTCTATTTGGAGGTGCAAAAATAGAAGGAGTTACCTTGCAGTGTGCATCTCACAACACCTTTGGTGAACCTCTATTCTCTATATTTTCATTCAAACCTCCCTGTCAAACTTTTGCAGTCTGGTTCTTCTGCCAAGTGTGTAGTGTATGTATGTATTTGTCTAATTTTAAGTGTGGATGTGAGAAGGTCAACTTATTTTGGTGCATCACCTCTTTAGAGTAGCTTGTTTTCCTACAATCTTTCTCTCTTTTCATCCCCCCCATTATATACCTATATATATGTGTGTGTTTGTACTTGTTGGAAGAAACATGATGTATCAAAGGGAGCTAGCCCTTATCTAGAGACTCTCCCCTCTAGCTTCGCTAGTCCCACAGGAGAGAGAGGAGTTTCCATAGTTGCGAGGAGAAGGCAGGAGCTCAGCCTCCTATCATGGGTGCAATCTTTGATGTCAACAGTTTTGGCACGCCCAGTGGGACATAGTTTTACAACTCAGTAAGGTTTCAGGATTGATGATGGTCCTGTCATAGCAAATCAAATATTTCCAACATCTGGTGACTCCACTGGTAAGAGCATTAGTTCAATAATCAAGACCAGTTTCTTAACTTTCTATGCCTAAAGTCACCACAAGGTCTGCTTCTAAAGGGGTTCCCTTCAATTTCATTGAGTTGCCTTTAAACTTAGCAAAAAGACTAAGATTTGAGAGGACCCATCCTTATCCAACAAGCCACCCTCCTAGACCTGTTGTAAGAGATGCATACACAGCAGAGCCACAATTATAGCCCATCCCAGCTATGGCATTGCCTTTTATGGCTTTTCATGGTCAGAGCCCCTTGAATCTCCCACATTATGATCCAATTGTAGGAATAGACCTCAAAAATGTGCCTTCTTTCAATGGAGAGGGGCCCATTATATTCATCGAGCACATTAGGAATATTGCCAACCTTTGCAATATTCACAATGTCATGGAGGAAAATATTGCCATCAAATTGCTAGCATTGTCTCTCAAAGGCAAGGCTCTTGACTGGTATGGGACCTTGCCTGTAAATTCAATACATTCTTGGAATGAATTAGGCACTCAGTTGATAGACCATTTTGGGGAAAAGAGTGATGGCCTCTCGCTTGCTGAGTAGCTGATGACCATAAAGAGAGCTCCACATGAGTATATGCAGGATTTCAACACACAGTTTCAGAAGACTTGGGATAGAATTCCCATCCTGGTAAGATCGACTCCTGGCTATGCTTTCCTGTACTATTTAAGAGCATCAAACAGTGATATTGTTGTGATGATACAATCCATGGGAGGGCATATACTGCCTACTACTTATGACATAGCCATAGTAGCTAAAAATTGCTTAGTACAGACTAATAAAATAGCCCCTAGGCCTCACATGCCACTTTTCCCAAAAAAGTTGCCTCCAATTCAGACCATTGCTCCTGCATTAGCCCCTTCTACCAAGCATTGAGAAACTAGTTGTTGTTCTATCCAATGAGCATAATGAAGTTAAGAGTCTATTGCAGAGTATGTCAAACAAACTTGTAGCTCTTAAAAGGCAGCAAGCTCAAAGCAACAGACTGAATCAGGGATACCAGCATTATGGTCAAGCCCCTAGACCCTCTTCAAAACTATAACCAAGGACAAGGTCAACTCACTCAGACCAAACCATTTCAAAACTACAACCCAGGCCCCCCTTCATCATCTAAAGTCATGGTGCCAGTTCAAAACAATCTAGTACAGGAGCAGCCAATTTGTTCGACCATGGGATATGGTCAAGAATAGGCTGTTTACACAAATGAGATGATGAGTTATTTCTAGAATGCAAATAATTAGGTAGCTACTCATTCCCACTTTTTTGAGGCTCCAATTCAACCCAGCACGAGTAGCAATCAGGCCCAGCCGGATTCTACCCTCATGAATCATCTGGAAGGGGAATTTTATTCAGTGAATTATGTGGGTGCTATAGACAATCAGGCTAACTGTGTTGCAGCCAACACAAGATTTAAGAGAAGAGCAATGGGAGAAGCCCAGGCTACCCCCCAATTGGCAGCAGCACCTTCTCCATCACACTCAAATTCAAAGGCCCCAAATTTTAGACAGTCATTTGTACCTTCAGCCCCTCAACCTACAGCTCAGGTTGGAATTAGTCCTAAAGAAAGCTTGAAGGGAGGTAGTCCTCAAATTAATATAGTGGACCAGATGAAGAAGCTGCATATGAACATCTCTTTATGGGATTCATTGTCTCTTCCAAGATAGAAGGACATACTAAAGAAGGAATTACATGAGCTGGATCGACAAGCTATCCCAGCGAGCACTGATAATGTCTTGATGACTAATGAACAGCCTTCCACTTCAGGTCAGGTAAAGAAGGATGAGAAAATTCCCCCTTTCTATGTATCCTTGGTCATAGGGGATTTCTTGGTACACAACTACATAATTGACAGTGGGGCTAGTACCTCAGTGATGCCCAAGTGCATAACTGACAAGATGGGACTAAAATATGAAGAGATAAATAAAGGGGTCCTGCAGCTAGATGGGACACCTTCAAAAATAGTTGGGAATTTGAAGGGTTTGGGCTTGACATTGCATGCTTGCCCAACCTTCTCAATTCCCCATGATATAGTGGTAGCAGATGTTCCTCCTTATTTCACAATTTGCTTGTCAAGGGACTTCACATCAAAGATAGGTGGCTATCTAGCAGTGAATTGGTCATATCTAGTTTTTTGAACCAAGTATGGGACCATGGTAAAAATTGAGTTTGAGCCACTCTACAAGGATCATCTAGAACCATATTCGCCCAAGGCAACCAATGTCAGTTACACCATTATCGACCCAGAAGAGTCCCAAACAGACCAATCTTTGTCCTCTACTCTTGAAGGAGTTGTAGACCTACTCTTAGATGAGTGGGGAAATGATAACTTTGAACATGATCCTTACAAGTTCATAGAGGAGGTAGATCTTGGAGTCTACTACATGGACAAAGAGGGCGCTTTCATACCAAATATAATGAAGGCAAGCCAAGAGGACCTAGGCCTATGGCAGTTGTATTTTGATGGTTCTAAAAGTAAGCTAGGAGCTGGTGGTGGGGTGATGCTAATCTCCCCTTCAAAGGATAGGTACTTTTTAGCTTTCCATTTCCAATTCTCTTGCACAAGCAATGTTGCAGAATACGAGTCCCTTATCCATGGTCTAGAATGGGTAAGAAAAAGAGGGATCAGGGAGTTGTAAGTTTTGGGAGACAACAAACTAATTATAAATCAGGTGAGAGGCTAGAATCTAATCAAGAATTCCTTGCTGAAATCCTACAAGCATAGGGTTTGGGACTTGGTAGAATATTTCCTCACTTTCAATATCACCTCCATTCCCAGAGAGCAGAACAAACAAGCGGATAGGCTAGCAGCAATTGGTGCTCAGTTTGATGTTTCAAGAGAAATAAGCTGAAACTATGGTTTGCACCACTTGAAGGTGGTAGTTCAGCCCTCTGTCCCTAAAAACATTGCAAATTAGCAAGTTTTCAAAAATGACCAGCAAATAGTTATATTCCTATAGGAGGAAGCTGAGTTCTCAACACAAAACTAGGCAAAGTTGCAGCAGCAATATGGCAACCAAATTATTCAATTGAAGAACAATAAGCTCCCTAAAGGTTTGGTCACACTTGAGAGCATATTCAATGGAGATGACCAATTGAGAAATGACAAGGCATGCATCACAACTAAAGAGGAAAAATATTGAAAGGGTTGAGATCTTTAGGGACAAGCTACTTGCACTTGGAAAAGTCTACACGATTCAAGAAAGGTAGGCTTTCATTTTGCTGTGTCAAGAATTCGTAGATGTTTTTGTGTGGGATTATAGTGACTTAAAGGGCTTCAACCCAAGACTCACCTAGAACACCATTGAATTAGAAGAAGGTGTTAGACCAATCACGCAGAAGCAGAGACCTATTAATCTGACGATTGAGCCCCTCATGTAGAGGGAACTAGCCAAATTGATTGAGTCTGGAATTATATTTCCAATCAAACATTCCTCCTGGCTGGCCAACCTTGTTCCTGTTAGAAAGAAGAATGGGGAGATCAGGCTATGTGTTGACTTCAGAGACCTTAATAAAGTCTCTTTAAAAGATCATTATCCCCTCACAAGAATGGAGCAGATCCTTCAAAAGGTAACAGGCAGTGAACGTTTCTCCCTCCCAGATGGTTATTCAAGGTATAATCAAATTCTAGTGCAAGGTTGTGACCAGCACAAAACAGCCTTCACCACTAAATGGGGAACGTTTGCCTACAAGAAGATGTCATTCGGGTTATCTAATGCTAGTGTTACCTTTCAGCGAGCCATGGACATGGCTTTTGGAGGATTAATAAACAATAACATGCTGGTATACCTCGATGATGTGATGGTATTCTCTAAGGAAGTGAGCCAACACATAGAACACCTCAGGTAGATTTTTGAAAGGTGTAGGGAATTCAGCATCTCTCTTAATCCAAAGAAATGCATGTTTTCTATTCATGAGGGGAAACTCCTTGGCCACATCGTGTCCAAGGAAGGCTTATCCATTGAACCCCAGAGAGTTTGTTCTATCTTGGAGATGTCCCTACCAAAGCACAAGAAAGGCCTGCAGAGTTTTTTGGGCAGGATAAATTTCATTCAGAGATTCATTCCAAATTTCACAGAGATAGTCAAGCCACTGACCTCTATGCTGAGAAAGGGTGAGGAGTTTAAGTGGACAACAAAAAGAAAGGAAAGCTTTGAAGCCATCAAGTAGGCCATAACTTAGGCTCCTACGTTGATCAGCCCTGACTTCAACAAAGACTTCAACCTCTACACTTTTAGCAATGAAGAGGTGATCTCCGCCATGCTTACCCAAGCAAATGGTGATGACCTCAAGCAACCACTTGCTTTTTTTAGCCAAGGGTTAGAGGATTTTGAAGTCAAATACACGTATGTAGAGAAGTAAGTCTTGGCAGTAGTGCAGAGCCTAAAGAAATTTAGGGATATGTTGTCTAACAGCAGGATTCACCTCATGGTCCCACATCCTGGTGTTAAGGATTTTTTGACCAATTGAGACCTAAATGAGAAAAGAGCAGGGTGGATCACCAAAGTGATGGAGTATGACGTAGACATCAAGATCATCAAGTTGGTGAGGGGAAGAGGCCTATGCGAATAGCTTGCTACAGACTTCAAGAAAAAAAGGGAAGACAACTTGCTAATTCATGATGTAGCCACTGTAAAGGAACCAACTTTCATAAAGGATTGGACGTTGGACCTGAGGTGTTTCCTTCTCACTGGTGAGTGCCCATAGGGTCTTGATAGGACTGAAAGAAGGTACTTTAGACTCTAGTCTCTCCCTTATGTCCTGATTGATGAAGTATTATTTAGGAAGGATCTCTCAGGGGTCCTTCTAAGGTGCATTGACCCAAACTAGGCTGATAAGGTACTGTCTGAGTTCCACGATGGTCCAGCAGGTGGTCATTTCACTCCTAGAGCTACTGTAGCAAGGATAATGAGAGCTGGCTATTTTTGGCCTACTCTTTTCAAGGACACCTATGCCTAGGTAAGAAAGTGCCAGAAGTGTGCACTTTTTGATGGGAAACAATGGTTGGTTGCCATGACTCTACAACCTATTCAAGTGGAGCAACCATTCATGCAGTGGGGCCTAAATTTCATAGGGATGATCAATCCTCCCTCCAGTGCTAGGCACAAGTGGGACCTGACTGCCATAGACTATTTCACAAGGTGGGTGGAGGCTATTTCTCTAAAAGAAGCAAATGAAAGCATGGTCTTAGAGTTTTATGTGGACCTGGTGACAAGATTTGGGGTCTCAGTTACCATAATCTCAGATGATGCCTTGGCTTTTCTGGGAACCAAAACAAGTGAATGGGCACCAAGGTATGGTATATACCTCAGCACTTCATCCAATTATTACCCACAGGGGAATGGGCTAGCTGAGTCCACCAACAAAAACTTGATTAGAATCATAAAGAGGACCATGGAAGAAAATTAGAGGACTTGACATGCCAAGCTGAAGACAACTTTGTGGGCTGATTGAATCACTCTGAAGAGAGCAATCAAAAACTCTCCATATACACTCATATATGGAAGGGAAGCTAGGTTTACCATCTCACTTGAATTGCCAACATTGGACCTTGCTCACCAGTTGCAATTAGAAGAAGGAAGTAGCATGGAGGTTAGGCTGTGTGAGTTGATGGAGCTCCAAGAGGTAAGGGACCAGGCTATGGCTTCTATGATAGTTGCCAACAGCAATTAAAGAGACACTTCGACAAGAAATCTTCATCAAAAGATTTCTTTGAAGGAGACATTGTCTTGAAATGGGACAAATACTGAGCCAAGCATGGAAAGCATGCAAAATTTGATGCCCTATGGAGTGGTCCATACATAATCACTCAGTGCAAGCACCATAATGCATTCCAACTCTCCAAGTTGGACGGTGAAGAAATGCATATCCCAGTTAATAGGACACATCTGAAGCATTGCCACTGAGTCTCTTTTCATCTATATATATTTTCCCTTGTTTTCTTTCCTATTTTCCCTAAGTGCTATTGCACAAGTAGTAGTTTTCTTAGTCTTGTGTGTGTTTTCATTTCCTTGGAGGTAGATCTGCGTGACTGGTTCTAAGATTTATCAGAGCTATTGTTGGCTCTTCAAGTTACCATCTGACTCCGTGCCCAATGGACTGCAAGGCAACTAGTCTCTAAGCATAGCAGGCATGCTTCCCCTGGGAGTCACCAATTTGTTGACCAATTTTTGCCGACAGGCAAAATTTTTGGTCCCCTTCTTCCCTTGCTTTTCATTACCAGTCATTTTCAGGTTGCACAAGTTCATGCCATGGTTCTTCGGCTTGGTTCAACATTTTGGTTCAACCCCTCAGTTCATTCGGCACATAGTTCATCCATCTTCAAGTTCAAACATCTCGGTTCAATAGGCTTGGTTCAAAGGGAGTGGTTCAATCACTTGGTTCATCGGCCTAGTTCATTGGCGCGCAATGGTTAAACCACTTAAACCGTTGAACCATTTTTAGTTCAACGGCTTGGTTCAAGGGTATGCCCTTGGTCAAAGGGGAGTCTTCAAGTTCAAAATCCCCTTGCGGAGGGTAGGCATTTCAATGGAAAAGATCGGGTAAGTCCCAAATTTATTTAAGTTTAAATTGGTTTAAGTCCCAGATTCCTTCAGACTTTTGTTCAAAGGAATTCCTTCAGACAAAAAGTCTGAAGGAATTCAAGCATAGTTCTAAGCAAAGGCCAAGGCTGGGGAGAATTTTTGTGGACTTTTTGTCCATGGGAAAATGTCAATTGACAAAAGCCTATAGAAAATATACAAAGCACGGACAGACCTAAGAAAATTGTCTCCAGACACAAAGCTCGTGGGAACCCGAGAAACCATCAGAAGGAACAAGCGACCCGACGAAGGACCCTGAAGGGCAGATGCCCTTGTGGGGGACTCTCGGCCAAATACAAAGGACACTTTCAGGGGCTAGAGGGTCACCTTCCCTTTGGGAAGGTGTTAAGAAGAAGACAAAGGCAAAGAGTGCCCGCAAAGCCAGCGAAGGACCCAATGACGTTTTGACAGGGACGAGGATATCCTGGAGGCCATCAAAATTAACAAAGAAAATTAGCCATTGGTTTTCAAACCAATGACGGTTGTGTGAACATCAAAATTAGTGCAACAAAATAGCCATTTGCTTTCAAAGTGAGAGAGCACTAACCATGAGATCCTAGAATGCAGCAACCTGCTAGAAGTTTGCCCCCGAGGGCTGAAAGAGCCAGAAGAGACAAGAAAGGGAAAAGGACAAAGTGAAAAACATGGAATAGGTAGTTAGTCCAAGTGGTGAAAGGAAGCACCGATTTGAGAAGTGACTCCAGCAGGTGAAATAGCTCTTGTGAATTGACCATTGGGGGACGCAAACACCTAGCAGTGCAACTGGTTTCTCTATTTCACATTAATGAGTAGACAAACCATGTATTGACCATGAAAAATTAGATTTCGAACAAACAAAGGGTGTAGTTCATTAATGTTTTGAGCGACTTGCTCTTCCCAATGAGAGGATGCAATAGGCCACTTGTAAAAAATGGGTGCCAAATGGGCCTCCTTTCTTCTCCTATATATTGAGGACTTGTCATTTTAAGAATTATCTTCCACATTTGTAAGGCGTAGCCCTAAAAAAAATTCACCTGAATCAATAAACACATTTTTTACCTCTATCTTGGATAGACATTTCTATGTATGTGTTGAGAGTTGATTTGTGTTTAGTCATTGTTTCTTGATGCTTTCATAGGTTCAATACCAACGTATATGTTGTCTACAAAGTGCCTTTATTGCAGACTGGTAAGGAGAGTTCTATTTGGAGGTGTAGAAATAGAAGGAGTTACCTTGCAGTGTGCATCTCATAGCACCTTTGGTGAACCTCTATTCTCTGTATTTTCATTCAAACCTCCCTGTCAAACTTTTGTAGTCTGGTTCTTCTGCCAAGTGTGTAGTGTATGTATGTATTTGTCTGATTTTAAGTGTGGATGTGAGAAGGTCAACTTATTTTGGTGCATCACCTCTTTAGAGTAGTTTTTTTTCTTGCAATCTTTCTCCCTTTTCATCCCCCCCATTATATACCTATATATATGTGTTTGTACTTGCTAGAAGAAACATGATGTATCAAAAGGAGCTAGCCCTTATCTAGAGACTCTCCCCTCCAGCTTCGCTAGTCCCACAGGTGAGAGAGGAGTTTCCATAGTTGTGAGGAGAAGGCAGGAGCTCAGCCTCCTGCCATGGGTGTAATCTTCGACGTCATCAGTTCCCTCAAGTTTAGTGCAAATGGTGAACCCACTTAACACATCAACCCTATGAATTTATAAAGGTGTAATTTTGAATTTAAATTATAAGTGAAAGACTTTAAAAAATTTGGTAAAGGTCTAAACTCAATTGGGTAGCATAATTGTGCTAAAGTGGATGATATGACTCTCAATCTTTTGATGAACTTTGAACAAGGCAAATGGATGATCTCATGCGGGTAGCATAAGACTTCTTTGTTCAAAGGAAAATTTGGACTATGTGTTGGGTTTGCTTTATTTGTTTACACCAAGTTTTCACTTCATACAAGACTTTAAACTAGGACAAGATCAACTAATTAATCACCCTTAGATCCTAAACTAACAAGGTTGCTTGGTATTGTTGGAATCTGTCAATATACATCATTTGAGAGGTTTTTAAGTGTTCATCCAAAAATAAAAGCGCATTATATAGTAGGGTTTTTACACCCCCTTCTCTCAAATGATAGTACTATAACATGGACCTTGAGGCTCACCTTACACCAACAATACTTCCATGGCAAGTGGGGATTTGTCTAAATTCTAACAAGTTTCTGAACAATCTAGGGGAATCAATTGCACAATGAATTTATGCCAAACAATGTAAAAGAAAAGCATGGATTTTGGGTCTGTATCACTCGACTGTTATAAAAAGGTCTATTCCTTTTTGCAACCACTACATCTTGTTATTTGATCAGTGTAGTTTGATTTCCAAAGTGCCACTACATCTTGTATGCAACTCTAAAATAATCAAATGAAGTTAATGCTAGGAGATGAAACCCTAGGTCAACGTTTCCCTAAAGAACTTACGGGAGGTGATGAAGTCCCCCTCGCAAGCCAAGATGCATAAAAATAAAGAAACCATGAAAGTAGAAAGACTTTAGGGTCATTTTCAAGGTCACCCAAACTTTTATGAGTTTTTGGGGAGTGTTTTAGATGACTTTCTTTCTAATCCTTGGACTAGGCTACTTGCAATAGGAATGGCACTTTTGATTCCAAGGGTTCCCTATAGGGGACAAATAGAAGAGCATACATGCAACATACCTTTTTTTGCCAAACAATATTAATAAAAACAACTATTGCAAGCAAAAATTAACAAGTGTGTTTAATTTTAAACCCAAATGAAATGTTTGGTGGTGTTCATTTGACCCCTTGGTCTTAGTTATAAACTTTGAAAACATTCACCAAAAACACTTAAATTCTTTGTTAATCACTAAAACAAGGTTCCTAATCCATTTTTAAGCATGCAAAGGTGATTTAAACATGTATTAAGTGAATTTTGAACTTAATTCTACAACAAAATTGTTAGCATGTCCTTTAGCTTTGAAACCCATTTGAATTTGAAACAAATAACTTTGGAAAAATAGGTCTCATGTCTATGTTTTTTGAAAAATATAGTGACCAACATCAATCAATACCACTGACATTAGTTATAGTCAATTGAGATCTGGTTGATGTCAATTCTGTTGACTGACATTGGTTAAGCCAAGTAAATGATATTTGTATTTCTATCGACGTCGATTACTATGTAAAAACCATGGAAACTAAAAATGGAAAAAAAAAAGTTAGAAAACCAAATTGTAAGAGTTTTAAAAGCTCAAATAAGTTTTTTAAGGTTGAAAAAGGATCTCCTTTAGATGTAGGATGTGTCTAGTCCCACCAGACATGTCATTATGTGATCTAGGAATTTGACTCAAGAGAGAATGGTTAGTATGGTGTTAATTCCAAAATGAAAAAAAAACAAAACAAACACAATAATAGCATAACATCTCTAGGCATATACACTAGGGAGAGCTTAGTTAAAAATCATGAATGAAACACACAACTAAAATGAAAAAAAAAACTCTTTAACCTTCCTTGGATGCTCCAAAATGCTTGTTGTGGTGGCTTGCTCAGCTTGTGCTCATGAAGTCCTTGGCAATGGAAGCTTGACAACCTCCATCTCTCCTTGGCACCTTTGGCTTGTGGCTTGGCTTGGTTTAGAATCAATTTGGTATTATAACACTAATTGCTTGAAGCTTTTTGGAACTAATTCTGCATTATAACTTTGCACTAACTAAGCTTAGAAATGATGTTGTGAGGCCTCCTATTTATAGATTTTTGGATTTGATCAGAATCAACCTCAACCATCCATCTCAAGATTAAGATTGTGGTTGAAGATTAATTTAATTTTTAGAATTAAGTTTGTAATTATCCTCATCATGGCATTGGTAGAAGGGGTAATTAAGAGGCATGGAGGGCATCATGGAAGGCATTGATGAGGCATAGAGGGCATAAATCTTGATATTTGTGGCATTTATGGCCTAGGGATGTCTTCCCAAAAAATGAGGTCAGTTGATGATGTAGATATTCAATATTCATTTACAAAATAAATTATTCAACAAGTTTCCATGGAATTTTTGATTAGGCCTTGATTTGGGTTAATTATCTCTTAAGCATGATTAAGCACTTTATGCACAGATTACTCAAATTGATCCAAATGCCTTGTTATTAGTCTTAAATTTGACTGTCTTTGAATTAGAAGGTGATGTCAGATGTGTTGGATTCATATTCCCATTTAGGATGTTGCCAACAACAAATAACAAAGGCATGATACTTGTGTAAAAGATTTGATAGGAAAGAGCAGTCCAAAGCACGTAGATGCAAATTTTTCATTTTGCCTTGAAATGAATTGATCAAAGTTAGCTAGCCCATAAATTTCATTGCCCCATTTAGGGATACCCTAGCTAAAATTGGTACTTGAATATGCCATTTTTACATCATTTAACATGTTTTAGTGATTTTAGGCCAAATTGTGCATTTTAGATGGAAATTGGCCAAAAAAATGATTAGAGGTTATCGATGGCTAGTTTTAGGTGTCTACAAAAGGCACAATGGTCATTTTTGTTATACCACCTAGGTATGGGGCAAGAAAAAATCAAATTATTGGGGTAGTTTAATGGGTGGGAGTTAGATAAGGTTAGCTTTGAGTAGTTTTTCCAAAATAGACACATACAACTCCCTAATAGGAGTATATTATCATGGAGGAGGTTATCTTTGAGTTCAATTTTGTTGATAAGGAGGTTTGGAAGAATTGATTTAGTGTGGTTGGTTAACAGTTGGAGCTGGCATAGTTTTTAGAACCACCAAATTTTTGGATGCTTTTTCTTTGGTTTTGGGTTGATTGGTGGTTTTGGTAGAGGAAGGGTCATTTAGTTTAAAAGTATAATTCTTATTCCATAATTTCAATTTCCATTCATCCACGGCACAATTTTTGAGATTTCATGCCATAGTGAAGGCCTCATCAAATGTTTGAAAATTTTGAACTTGGAGGGTAGGTGTAATATGCTTAACACAACCCTTAGAGAAAAGTTTAATTAATTCAGGTTGGGGTAGAGTAAAGGAGATTTGGTTGATTAAGCCTCTCCATCTAGACACAAAATCAACAATGGACTCGTCATCAAATTGTTTGATAGAATAGTTGTTAGTTATGGAAACCTTTTTAGTTATGTTTACCGAGAAATGTTTTAAAATGATTTGGGCTAGTTGGGAGAAGGAAAAGATAGTGTGTGCAAGGAGAGAGATATATCAATCAAGGGTAGATCCTGATAAAGACATTGGGAATTTTTGGAGGAGGAGAGCATCATCATATGTGATTAAGTACCAAGAATGATGAAATGCTCTCAAATGTTGTTGGGGATCCTCTTTGCCTTGGAATTTGAAAAATTTAGGCAATTCCCATTGGGGAAGATAAGAGTGGATAGGAAAAGATGGATGAATAGGTTCATTACAAATTTGGTCATAGGATAAGAGCGTATAATATCCATAAATAGACAAGCATAAATGGTTGATTGGAAGGTGGTATGTACCCATAATGATAGGTTGTCATAGGTATGTGTTGGGAGATGGATATGGGTTAGCTCAAAGGTATGGTTGACATGGTAGGTGGAGGTTGGGTAGGTTGAGGTTGGATGGTGATGCTAGTGCTAATAGGTGGAAGTTTTTGGGGTATAGAAAGCACCAGATCATGAAATGGGGTAGTGGTGGAGGTATTGGTTGGGACAAAGGGAAGGGAAGAGGTAGGGGTAGAAGATAACCCCATAGTAAGTGGAGTATAGGTAACTAGAGGTAGAGTTGAAACTACATGTGAAGTATAGGGTGTGGTATGAGGTGTTTGGTTAGAGGTTGGAATATTAGATTGGGTTAGGGTAGTGGTGGTCGATTTAATGTTGAAAGAAGACAAGGCTTGAGTTAATGATGGTTGGGTTGAGGTTATATCCACCATAAGATGGGATGGCATTCCATAAGAAGGATCAGTAGAGTGAACCAAAGCAAGGGAGGTACAATAAGACGTGGTGTTAAGGTAGTGTTGAAGAGCTACCTGATTGTTGTCACCTTCAGACACATCCAAAATTTAGGTAGGAGGGGGGGGGGGGGGGGGGGGGTGGGGGGGGGAAATGAGGTGATCCCTCATCATTAGAATTTTACTCCATGGAGGAAGAAGAGGATGGTGGTGGTTGGTTGTTTTAATTTCTCAGTTGTTGTCTAGTAAAGACCATATGAGAAGTTGGGGGTAGATAACTAACTCACACCTCAAACAAAGAGTAGACAAAGAAAAGTTCAAAGCAAACGAAGCATACACTAAAATCATGATTAAGCCTAGGATTGGTTCTAAATTACTTTGGATTATGCCTTAAAAATTGTGAAAGGGAAGGGGGCTTGTGAATCAAGTACTAGATATGAAAGCTAAGAATGGTTTTAGGTTTTATTTTAGTGCTCAAAGAAATCTACACTAAACTGGTTACATGGCCTAGTACTGGGGGATTGCTCCCCGCACTTCATGAACCTGAAGCTGAGTCAGGCCACTTAGCCAATAGATACCATTTGTCTAAGATTTATACTCAACTAGAGAATTGAGTTTGTCTTCCCCTTGGTGATGAAATCCCAATGGGCCTTGTCTCAAGTGAGTTTATATATTTGTTTTGTGCAAGTGTTTTAGTAGTGTAACATTTATGAACTATGATTAATTCAAAATGCATTTAATTAAGCCAAGAGAGATAAAATAAGCAAGCAATCAATGTGTGTAGATGATTTATTTTAAGCCCAAAAAAAAATGGATTTTATTCAATGAGCAAATAATAAAGGAAGAAAAAGGGAACTAGGATCCCACCAGACATGCCAAAATGTTTTAATTTATTTTCCTCATTTCTTAATTTTGAAAGCAAATAAAATAAAGCTAGTAGTTGGGTGTGTAGAATAATACTTGATAGAATGTGTGCATGAATCCAAGTGAAAGTGGGAATTCCTCTTTGGCTAAGAAGAAATAACATGTAAATCACGAGAGACACTTGAAAGGGGGTTGTTAGATGGTTGGTTAAGTGGATTATCTAGCGTGAGCTAGATCTAAGAAGCATAATACTTTTTAGGAGGCTATCAATCCACTTTTATGATAATCAAGTCTGAAATGATAAAAGAAGATATTTGCATTTAATGATAAGAAAGTAAATGCATGCTAGAAAGTAAAAGATAACTTGTTTATTAAAAATATGATAAAATTTTGGTGATACGATGGTCAAGGTCTGGTTTAAAAAATCAAAAAGGGTACTATGGTTAGAGGGAATCATAAAAAGTGGAGCTTGATTTGAGGCAAGAGGGTGAAAAAGGCTTGCTAGAAAATGATGCCATAGTGAATTATCAGCGATTAGGAGAACCATCAACAATTGAAGATGACCGTTGGTGGTTAGGTGACCATCAATGGTTTCTTGTGTTGATTTGAGGTGAATAACTCAAGGAGTATAGATTGAGACTTTGGTCAAATAGAGGTTGGATATGAGGCTGGGAAGTGTAAAGTGGGGTATTGGTGGATCTGATAAGGTAAAGGGATTAGAAACCAAATTAACCAAAGAATATGAGCACAAAATACCTGAAACTAAGTGGAGGAATCTTGGGGTGATGTGTCTAGAGTAATGGTGCTTCAAACCTTTCAAAGTGATTTCGATAGAGTTTTGGATCTCTAGTGACAATACTTTCTCACTAGTACAGATGTTGCATACTTGCAAGAAAGCTTGAATCCTTGATAACTAATTGTTCCTCCTCCCTCACTTCCTCCTCTACTCCTTTTATAAGTAGGAGTTGTTAAATGAGATAGAGGAAGTTACTAATTTGATGGAGGATAAAGTTGCCTATTTTCACAGCTTTAAAAGTTTCATTTTAAAGACAAGTTGTCATTTTGAGAGTTGTTAATCTCGCACAAAGAATTGGTAAAGCTTTAAGGTTTTAAGGCAAGGTGGGGAACCCAACCATTGATGGTTAGGCCAACTATTGACAATTACCCTAACCGTTGGTGGTCATAGACCTGGTGAAAAAGAGGTGAATTAGATGATGAATTTCAAGGGGGTTTGGTAATTTGAAATTACAAATGGGTCTAGATAAAGGTCTAAAGGTAGTGTGACACTAAAAACTATCATGTGCAAGTTTTAGGTGTCTTTATTATATTCAAGCCCTGTGTATCTTGCATTTTTTTATATACAATCAAACATAATTTTATGTCCAAAGAAGTATGGAGGAAGGTTTAAATAATGAAAGATAGACCTCATTAAATTATTGAATTGCTTTGAAAATGACAACTATTCTTAAAGAAGCCAATTAGTAAGCCCTTGTTAGGTAGCCTATCAAAACCATGTAGTGAGGATTTTAATACAAAAGTGTGTGTGTGTGTGTGTGTGTGTATATATATATATATATATATATATATATATATATATATATATATATATATATATATATATATATATATATATATATATACACGTTAGGTAGCCTATCAAAACCATGTAGTGAGGATTTTAATACAAAAGTGTGTGTGTGTGTGTGTGTGTGCGTGTGCGTATATATATATATATATATATATATATATATATATATATATATATATATATATATATATATATATATATATATATATATATATATATATATATATACGTTAGGTAGCCTATCAAAACCATGTAGTGAGGATTTTAATACAAAAGTGTGTGTGTGTGTGTGTGTGTGTGTGTGTGTGTGTGTGTGTGTGTGTGTGTGTGTGTGTGTGTGTGTGTGTGTGTGTGTATATATATATATATATATATATATATATGAAACATCACCATCAAAAGGATCTCAAATTTGGTATGTGGTTAGTATTAATGTGTGTTATGTAGGTAGAATTGTAAAATAGGGAATTTTTGATGTGAGAAAAGGGTACGAATGATTGGCAAGGTCTAAAAAAATCACAAAGAACACAGTTATTGCTTTATAGAAAATCATGAGTTAATTTGGGATAATTCAAATGGATTAATCATGTTTGAGATATAAGAAGTCATAAACAAATACATTGACCTTAAGTATCATGGAATACATATTGAATCCATAATCCATTTTTAAAGTAGTGAATGATGAAATAAGACAAGATAGAGAAAGGTATATAACCTCTGCATCATTTTTGGTATCAGAGCGAGAAAGATTCTATGGAGAAGTCCAAGGATATGTTTATTTTTGGTTTTAGTTTATGCATCTAATAAGTAATGAAAGAATGCTGAAATTTATTTGTAAAGATTGCTCAAAAGATTGTAGGTGAGTAAAGAAAGTTAGTCAGACAGTTTGAAAGCCCAAAAGAGGCTTGACGAGAGAGAAAGAGCTAAATAAGTTTTTTGATCCAAGGAGATGGTTTGGATAAGGATAAAGCGAGGTGGAAAAGACTTGCTTAGGGTGGAGAAAGGTGAAAGAGACTTGCTTAAGAAGAAACAACTACCCAATATGAAGAACCAACAAAGATAAGAAAAAAGAGGTGAGATAATTTCAGATGAGTAGGTAAAAAAAATGTTTTCAAGTTTGTCAATTCGTTTGTCATGCATACAAGATAAGGAGAGTTAAGATTATTTTGTTGAGAAAGTGAGTATGTTAATAGCATTGGCTATACAGAGGGAGGTTAATGCTCAGTTGGAAATTGAACAGCAACAAGAGGAGGATAAAAAAATTGTAGAGGTTGAGAGGAATGAAAGAGAAAAGAGTAAACAAATAGCATTAATACAACAAACAACAACACCAAGCATAGGGAGAAGCAAGCATGAGAAAGAGAGAGATTGCCAAGAAGGCAAGCTAAGGATTGTTTTTTTTAACTTGTATATTTCATGAGTAGGATGGTTGTAGGACAAAAAGAAAGTGCTGAAGATAATCCAGTTGAAGGACAAAGTGTAAAAGAATGACCTCAAAGGCAAAAGTAGGAAAGAGAGGAATCTAGGAGGAGCCAGCGAGCATACAAAATAACTATGCATCTCGAATAGGCCCTGGGATCCAAGAGGAGGAAGCATTGAACAAAAGGTGTTTCAAACAACATCATAGATCAAACAGTTATAACTTTTAGGGAAAGTTTTTATTCGCTCCTTGGTAGTATAATGCAGAAACATCACTACCCTTTGTATATAATAGTCTGGTTTTCCCAATTTTGGTGGTGTTGTAAAAGGTCAAATATGATGACCTTGTGTTTTAGGGGTTTTAAAATGGTGTTTAGAGTTTTTTTTTGTAATTTTAAGTTAATTATCTCTCCCTATACAAATGGGAGTTACAAAGTAGTTGGAAGTTAGTTATAAGGCTTTTGGCTTAGATAGTAGCTTTGAATGTAAAGCGAGCAGGTCATTCAAGTTTGGAAAAGAAAGATGGAAAGGGTGGATTCAAAGGATAAGTACATGTGTAAACCCATAAATTAAGTGAAATACACTTCTTGATTTTAATAACTAATTTGCATGTTTTATGTTATTTTCGAAAGCTGTATTGCACAATAGGAATGGTAACCTCATGCATGTAAAGGAGAAGAACTGACAGTGCTGAATATTATTTTGATTCAATAGATAAATGAAATTATAATGGATTAGAAAAGAGATGTAATATTTAAATGTGTTTCCAAAAAGCAACTGCCTTGTAGCCTAAATTCTGTGTATGAATTCTGAGTTCAATAAGAAAAGAAGTCTGTGTATTATTTTTTAAAATCAAAAGTCAAGCCTGTAGAAGGCTGTATATGTAAACGCAGTCAATGAAATAATTTATAAAAAAGAACTCAAAAATCATTTTTAGTCTTGATTATCGGTCGTATATACCCTATGTTGAAGGAATTACATAATGTGAATGAACAGAGGATCTCATATATAAACAATCACGCTCTGTATTTCTGGGTGCTAGATAAAGGTCAACCTGCTCATGAATAAATAGTTTTAGAATCTATTGGCTTATACATATCTCAAAGTATCTTAACTAATGGCACTTAGAGTTGAATAGAGACCTATGTAGGAGATTATAGGAACTATAGAATGAGTGGGTTTATTGCATAAACATAGAGGGTTTGAAAGCTTACACAAAGCTTCGCATAACCAACTGTTGACTGTCGAATTACCCAGACTGCAAAGGTAACATGGACAGAATTGTTCAACGATAAATAAATGTTTGTAGCAGATCAGTGAAGAAACCTTGAGCATATGTTCTTTGTGGAAGATTAAAAACGATGTTTTTTTTGAAGTATTTCATTTTATGTCAAGGATTCTTTCTATATTTTGATAGATTTCCAAGTGAATCTAAACAGATTGAATGTGAGTTGTGTCACAATTTGTATTCGATCCCTGTGTATCCTACATTTTTTTTATATACAGTCAGACATAATTTTGTGTCCAAATAAGTATGGAGGAAGGTTGAAATAATGAAATACATACCTCATTAAATTCTTGAATTGCTTTGAATATGACAACGCTTCTTAAAGAAGCCAATTAGTAAGCCCTCGGCTTAGGCAGCCTATCAAAACCATGCAGTGAGGATTTTAATATGAAAGTGTAAGTGTGCGTGTGTGAGAGAGAAAGAAATGTCACCATCAGAAGGACCTCAAAATTGGTATGCGGTTAGTATGAATATGTGTTATGTAGGCAGAATTTTAAAATAGGGAATTGTTGTTGTTAGAAAAGGGTACGAATGATTGGCAAGGTCTAAAGAAATCACAAAGAACACAAATTTATTTATAGATAATTATGATAATTTAGGAGAATTCAAATGGATTAATCATGTTTGAGATATAAGAAGTCATAAACAAATGCATTGACCTCAAGAATCATGGAATACATATTGAATCCATAAGCCATTGTTAAAGGAGTGAATGATAAAATAAGACAAGATAAAGAAAGGTGTATAACTCCTACATCACCAATCAAATTGGTCAATGATGGGGAACCTAATTTTTGAATAATAAAATCAAACTCTCATGAAATAATTTAATATATTGCACCATAAAAGTATTGCATATCATCCACAAAATTCTTAAGACAAAATGATTTAGAACATTTTTAGGCAAGCTATGTATTTGTTAAAAAAGACTGTATATTATTCATGTTTCACAGTAGGGAAAATTATCCTAAAATATCTTCAGGGAATGATTTTCCTAGGACATGTCAATGGTTCTAGGCTTATGCCTTACTATCAATAATCTCTATCATTCATTACATCAATTATGAGATGGTGTTGAGTAGCACTATGTAGTTTAGGGTTTTGGTTTAACTTTTTGTTTTCTTATTTGTTTGAGATTTGTGTGTGCTTGTACAGTGCAATTTCTCTATTGCATAATGTCAAAACTATAGTTGTAAATTCAAAGTCACAAAGTAAAATCTATGAATCATTTCAACTCAAAGGAAAGATAGCTAGTAATGGGTACATGGATTTCATCAATTAAGTCTAGGAACAGGGCATTGACAACCCGTGTATGGAAAAGTATAATTACTAGTCATTCAAAACTATTAATGATGATGCATTTGAAATATTGCATCTTTCTCAAAGCATATCATATGTCAAAAAGATAAGATGTTCAATAAAGGAAAGTGGAGAAATGAGAAGACGACACATCCTATTAAATACTTACCATCAGATGGATCAATATTTTCAAACATATAATGGTAACCATCACATCGACAACAATTGGCTGACATTAATTCTTCAGGTAAACTCATACGCAACCAACTCAACACTTTTAAATTAGTCAACCATATGGATTTGAGTGACAATTGTTATATAACAAAGGACACAAAGAACACAATGTATGCACCTAAATTCGCTCGATTCATCTATTGTCACTAATATTCCTATTAGTTGAAACTAATTCCACTAATCTCATTTACTTTAATTTATCTTGCTAAATTATCTCCCCTTTCCTAATCATTTATCTAATGTCCCCCTTCTATTATTCTTTATTCACTAACTTTATCCTATCCTACCAATCAATTAATCTATTCTAAATCCCCATTATCCTAATCTAATCCCACTTACCTATTATTTGAGAATTTTAAATTTCCATGACCCCACCTACCCACCTACTAGCCTACACCCTAGTCTTTCATACATCCCTATGAATCCTAAACCTCATTAAATCCTATCTAAACCCTTCATTATCCCTAAACTAATTGAGAAGCCTCTAGAACTAGGGAATCTCCTCTAAATTTTTAGAAGTCTCTAAACTAGAGACTTCTAAAAAAAATTAAATTTTCCTAAACTCCATTTTCTTATAAAAATCCATGCTTGAGCCCTGGGAAACTAACTTGGAAAACTAGAAAAATCCTAAAGCCTTCATGTCTAATTACAAACCAATCCATTTAGCAAGTCCATAGATAATCCATGCCAAATCTATAATCAATCATCCATCATCAAAAATATTTCAATCACGCCATCACTATGTCACATCTGAGTCTAATATGTAATCACAAATCCTAGAATGGAGCTGTAAGGAGTTAAGAATGAATGTGAGAATGTTCTTGTTATTATGATTTTGCCTCTTTTATCCATTCTTACTTATGTGTTTAGGTTTTAGATTTATATTACTCAAATTCATAATATAGGTTGAATCTAAAATATGGTGCACATTTTGGTGATAATGGTGGGACACCGACCCTCTTTTTGATAATCCTACATTTAGAGTGTGGTGATTGAACTTGTACTTTGAAGTGTTAAAAGATTAGGCCAATATCTAATGATTTTTTTTATTTCCAAGTTGCAGATGCCAATTTGACTTATTTTGTCAAGATACATACGTAAAATTATAGTATTACTTCAAAGCTAACAACATATTCTGTCAATCTAAGCTTTATCGTGCATCTCTTAGAAAGTGGGTTTATCTTATCTTAAATGATATTCTTAATATCAAAACATGTTTTTTATCTGTTGATTTTTCTATTTGTGCAAGGCGATCCCACGACATGGAAACTCAAATCCATGAGATTGTACCACCAAAAGTTTCTAGTTTATAGTCAAAATCTGGAAGCATTATCTAGTATTTTATCATATGATAAATTTTTTGTCTTATTAGTATAGTTCCTCACTAGTCATAATCAGGTATGCTATGCGTATTAATTATATTGGTCCAATCATATAATTGAGAAGGGTTTTGTCTGTTTTGAAGTGGATGTATATAAACATGATAGTCTCAAGCTGATCATATTTCAAGCTAAGGCACAAACCCGCATATCTAAAGCATGAAATTGACATAGATAACTTTGTCTCTTTATTTTTCAAATAAATTCACACTCACTCACACACACAAAAAATAAATAAAATAAAATAAAATAAAAATTAACTTTAAAATAAATAGACTATATCACTCTATCTTAGTTAATTATTGTAAACTAGGGAAACTTTTTTTTAACATTATGTATGTAGTTTTGAATTTCTTATTAATGATCTAAACTATGTTTTCCAGTAATTTGCAAAGTCAAAACTAGACCATTAAATGATTTTATAAAGCAACACTAATTCTGATAGTTTATAGCGACTCTATTTGGTTTTATTGTTTATCTTGACTATCTTTGTGACCCTTGTGCAATTTATAACTTGACTTTCACCCATTAAGACCATATTTATATCCATTCTATGCATAGTTGCAGTGCTTGGCAACCACATTTTCAGTCATATACTCTTGTTCACATGTGTCTTTCAAAACTTTGTATTTGACACACTATTTAACAGGATTACATCTTTGAGACTACAACATTGCTTCATAAATTCTAGGTATAATTTATACATTTATTTCCACTGAATTTATTACGTGTTGTTTTTAAAACTTTCCACCTTCTGTCTGATTTCATCCAACAAGATTTTCCTCATATATCTTTTATGAATAAAAAAATAAAGATAAAATTTTTAAGTGTTCTATACCATACAAATCTATGGATTTTTTTATAGCCACATCTAGTGTATCAACACAATTATTGGTGTCTAGGTTCATGATATTTTTGATAGTTAGCAAGACACTTGTGTTGACCATTGGGCTCATATGTAAATCTACACGAGGCTCTATAATAACATGTCCACAATAGTAGATTGGACAAGATTATTTATTTATTATAGTTAGTTAGGTAAAATTGGTTTGTTAATGCCAAATACCTATTAAATAGCTTGTAAAAATATGTGATTTTATCCTATATAATTTTTAGTTCATAAGTATTTTATAAAGACACGTTGGATAATTGCTAACTGAATAGTTATAGTTTGGTGTTTGTTTAAGAATAACACATGTTTATGTTATGGATATTTGTTTATAATATTTGTTATGCAGTGCGAGAATGGTTTTTGAATAGCTGTATATTACCTTTTATATCATTTTTTTACTAATCCATTTGTTGTTATTTATAATTAGGACATTTAGTCATATTGATTAGTTGTAGTTAATCTTCTAAAATAATAATAATAATAATAATAATATAGAAAACATGGAATTTTCAACATTTGGGTGTTCACTTTTTCACTATAGGTTACCTTGTATTGCTCTACAAAATAATTGGCTGCAAATTAAAATCAAGCAAACTACTAATCCTTTTGTGCAGGACCCCTCAAGACCAAGGCACCCCACTAGATTTTATAACCCTTATTCTTACAAGAAAGGGTGCATTTTATTATTTAGGGTTTAGGGTTTAATATAAATTCAATTATAGACATTATTGCTTGATTTGAGAACTCTATAATAAAAGGTGCTATGTCATTGAGCAGTTTCTCAACCAATACATCTACTAAGACCTATCCTTTGATTGACAAACTCTAAATCAATCTCACTAAAAGGCATAACCCACTTATCCATTTTGTTAGTTAGAGCTACTCTAGATAATAGATATTTAAGAGGGTCTATCTTAGTAATAATCTTGGTTTGATTGTTGAGCATGTAATGTCATAGTTTTTAAGAAGCAAAAACAACTTCTAGATAATATTTTTCAATCTGATAGTAGTTGAGCTCATATGATATCAAGTTTTTACTTAGGTAATTCATTATATTTTCTTTCCCACAGTCATCATGTTGTGCTAATAATTCTTTCGATGCAAATTGAGTAGCTAAAATATACAGTAAAAAAGGTTTACTAGCAATAAGTGGCATTAGTACTAGGGGGTTGGAAATATATTGTTTAAATTTTTCAAATGCTTTACCATAATTCTCATTCCATGTAAAAGGAGTTTCCTTCTTCAATAAAAATGTGAAAGGGTGACATACATATGCAATTTTAGATATAAATTGCCTGATTACTTGAATTTTTCCTTGAAGACTTCTATTTTGTGTTAATATTATTAGGTGGAGGCATATCCATGATAACTGAAAATTTAGAGGGATCAACTTAGATGCTACATTATGAAAAAATGAACCCTAATATCTTTATTGATGTCATGATAAACACAAATTATTAGGATTCAATCTCATATTATAATCTCTCATGCATTCAAAAATACAGTGAATCACTTTAGAATGATCTTCTTTAGATTTGTATTTAACAATACTATCATCAACATAGTCCTTCATAATGTCATGAATCATGTGATGAAAAATGATAGTCATTATCCACTGATATGTAGCTCAAACATTTTTCAAACCAAAAGGCATTATCTAATAGCATAATGCTCCTCATGGTGTTATAAACGTAGTATTATGTTGGTTTTTAGCAACATTTTATTTGATTATAGCCTAAAAAGACATCCATCAAAGATAACATCTCATGACCTACAGTTGAATCTATAATCATGTCTATGTTGGGCAATGAAAAATCATCTTTTGGGCATACTTTGTTGATGTCACATAAATCCATGCAAACTCAAATCCCTTTTGGTTTCTTTGACATTGGTATAATATTTGATATCTAGTTTAAATAATTAATAGGGAATATGAAACCAATGACCAACTACTTATTTAGTTCCTCTTTTACTAGTAGTACAGTCTTAAGATCCATCTTACACAGTTTATATTTGATTAGTTTGGTGTCTAGATGCACCACAGGGTGATGTACTAATTCTGGATTAGTCTTGGCATTTCTATATAAGAGCATGCAAACACATTGGAGAATTAATGAATCATAAGTGTAAATATGTCTCTTTCTTCTTGAATAAGTGACATGACAAGTTTAACAACTCTAGGATCTTCTTCGGTGCCAATCTTTGTTGTACAAACTAATTACCCAATGATTACCAGATTTACTAGGATGATTAAACATTAATTGTCAACCTATGGTGTGTAAGCTTTTCAAGAGTGTCAGCACTATTTATGCATTACTGATTCAGAAATCAACTTGATTTCCCAGTTGCAGTACAATAAATTTATGTTGAATTTACCAGATAGATATATTATGAAATTACTGTGATAGAATTATAGAATTATTCAACACTTATATACCATACATTCACCACACTTATATAATTAAACTTAATAGTAAAATCAACTTACACAACACACTAATAATTAAAGAGGGTCAAGATCTTCATAGTAGCTCATTTTTAGGGGGTCCTTCCTCATTCATAACTAAGCTCCAATCACTCTCTGAGAGAATTCACAAACATCTTACAAATTTAATTTTTTCATTATTCAATTCTAAATATAAATGTTATAGTTTAAAAACTTTTGTTATTACCTTCTCCAAATTATCTAACTCCTAGTCTGATCTAGATTCTACCTATAAATATAAAAGGTATTTTATTGACTCATAGCCAAAAACACCAAACTAAGAAAAAATATAAATACTTATAAACTACCCCAATCAACCTTTAAGTGGTTAGTAACCAAGGTTACTTGTTTTAAGTTTGACTAGGTTAAAGACAAGGCAAACTATTTTGTTGTTTTATTTCATTTTGTCTTTTCTCATTATCTTTATCTTTCTCATCTTTGGTAGCACATCCAATGTCTCCTACATGTAGGGAATCCATACAACAAATATGATTATTCTCAATTATTCATCTAGTTTCTCAAGATATCTAGATGTGTCTATAAGATCTCCTCAATAATGACTCTATTTTGCATAGTGGTTATAGGTACTCTACAATAGCTACATGCAACTTATATATGAAAAATTTAATTGTTGTAGGCATTTTGTAGTGGTTTTAGGAAACTTATAGGTGAGACCTTTAATTTCCATGGGCATTTTATAGTCGCTACAAGCAAATTATAGGTGAACCCTATAATTGTTGTGGGTGTTTTTTAGTGGCTACAGACAACATATAGGTGAAGCCTATAGTTACTGCAAGTACTCTACATTGGCTATGGGTAACCTATAGATGAATCCTATAGTTATTATGGGTAACTTATAGTAGCTATGGCTTAGCAAGATTCTACAGCTTTTTATGACCCTTCAAATGCTTGTTAGATAAAGTCACACCAATAGAATTCAATCAAGGAAAAGCATCAATAATTCATAACATAACACACACACACACAAATATATATATATATATATATATATATATATATATATATATATATATATATATATATATATATATATCAAGGAAAAGCATCAATAGTTCATAACATAACACACACACACACACACACACACACACACACACACACACACACACACACACACACACACACACACACACACAATAACTACAATCATTCATTTGCATTAGTGACAAATAGTTATGGGATTTACATATAAAAATACATAGACTAAGCATGGATGAGGCAATAAAAGTAAAAAATTAGTGGCCTTATCACTCCCTCCTAATTAGCCTCTTACTCAACCTCAAGATAGCCTTTGTTGCATTCTAAAACCACAAAATTTTCTAAAGTTGAGGGGTTCAGTATAGCCTGACCCTTCCAAGATGTAAAAACCTTTAGCATTCCCAATGTGTTCCCATATTCTCTTCTCTACCTCTCTGTCAACTAGAATATTTCCTTCCTAGTTATGAATTGGGAACCAAAATATAGGGGGTTAAAACATCGATCCCAACCATTGTATTCTCCACTTCCTGACAAGTTCAATATACAAGTATACTCTGTGGATGACCTCCCTAAGGTTTTGATGGGAGTATGGTTCCTTTCTTTTCAATGCATCTAAAAGTTCTGGACTTCCACCTACTTTCTGAAAACCCATTCTTTTGGAGCATTTGTGTTCATAAATGAGATCCATTCTTCCACTACAGCATCTAAATCTTTGAATTCACTCCTAATCATCAAGGTGGATTCTTTCTCCTTTGTTTGATATTCTTCCATTTGTTTTCTTCTTTCAATTTCATTCAAAATATATGAAGAAAATGCATTTAACAAGACATCCCCCAAATATATGTTGGGATTCCATTTTGTATCACTGGTAACAACATATTGGTGAATGTAGAATTCACTTATCTGGGCTTGAATATTAGGATTAGCATGTCTATACTCATTAAAGAAAGATCTTGGGTCATATACCATATAATATTGATCATTATAAATCCTATCATACCTGAATTTCAACCTTTTTAATTCCAAGTATATAGCATACACCCTACAAGGGGGTCTTCACTCCATCAATATCTCAGTATTTTCATGCAGTTTGCTAATCTTTTCATTTAGATATCTGATCCTAGTTTCCAAAAACTACAATTTTTATTATCATTCATCATTTTGTTCTTTCGATTCAACATATCCATTAAATATCTGAACCAATTCTTTATGGTAGGATTCATTATTACTAAATTTTTACTTCAATAAAATCAAAAGATCATTAGTCTCTACTGGAGTGGTAGCTGAGAAATCTACATCAATAAATTATTTTGCAGTAGGTGTTAGTGTAGTGGGTAATGGAGGAGAAAGTCCCTAATAGAAGGGTACCAAAGACAGAGCATACTCTATTATAGGGGCTGTTGTGGCTAAGGTGGATGAGGATGTTGTAGGTTCCTCCACTATCTTCTCATTATCCCTAGAGAGTTCGACAAGCGTTGTTGCTCCCAGAAGTGTTTCAATGCCTCATTTTCCTTTTAGTTATATTATCTCATTTCTGAGTCTATATATTTTCTCCATAAATTATTTCAATGTTTATAACCCCTGATCATGAGAAAAAAATTCTTATTCTATTCCTTTTTCCATAACCTCTTCTTCAACCAATTCTTCTTCTCCTGCATGTTACTCTGCCTCTCTCAATTCCTCCTCTGTGTATCCAATGTTTTTAAGGAGATCAATGTCCTCCTCAGTGAATCTAAATGGGAGAGGTGACCATTATTATTATTTTGATTTAGTAAATCCTTCATTAGTATACTATTCTTCTATTTCAAATCCATCGAGGGTTTTCTAAAGCCTAGGCTCTTTCCTTGGTTCTTCATCATCACTGATAGCTATGGTTAAGGAGGCTGTAGTGATCTTTTATTTCTTCATCCTTTGAGATCTCCTAAGAGGAGGTCTCCTTCTTTTTGACACCATGGGTTTCTTCCCCTTGGTTTTCATTTTCCTTGTAGGAAGGGTGACTAATGGAGTTTGTGTTTCTTATGCATCAATTGATAGGGGAACTTCTTCTTGTCTAGTAGGAGATAGTGTGGAGGAATCAATCTGAGGTGATGACATAATGGGAGAAGGGGCATGTTGTTTTGGGCTTTCCTCCTCTATATCAGAAGGGAATAATATTAGTTTTCTCCTTTTCTTATTTCTTACATCAGTCTCAAATGGACCTTCAGTGGCTATGGGCTTACCAACAACATTATTGCCCTCAACATTTTCTTGAATAGTTTTTTGGGGCTACTCCTCATGGGATTCCCTCTCATCAGTGCCTTCTTCTTGCTAGTGTGAAATATTTTTTAGGGCCAAAAATTGCTCCCAAGTGAGGTCAGGTCTGATAGAAGTTATTTTGTATTTAATTATGAGCCATATTAGGTAGTGGTGAGATAGGGTTGTTTTAGTTCCTTTTTGATATTATTTGGACATTATTTTAAAAATATTTCATAAGAAATTGGGAACATTAGTGACTCTATTATGTCTTAAATGATTTACAATTTTCAACTAGAGAGTGTAAATTAGGGAATACCTTCTCTCATAGGTCATGTAACTAATAATATATGAAACTATCTCTCTCCATTTTATAGGTAGACTAAGTCTTTTCACACCTCATTTATTTAATACCAATCTTTCATTTGCCTAGCACAATTGTTGCCTGGCTTCTTGGTCATTGGGTATATCTTGCCACTTTTCCCCCATGCTTGGTAACCCAGTTGTTTGGCTCACCAAGGTATCAATAACTAGAAATGTGATGCTACATATAGTGGCTTGGTTTCCATCAAAATAACCTAGAAATGCCCTAGAAATAGGCTCTAAAAAATGTTGTAACCATTCAAAATAGGTAGTCTAACTAGCTCTGTGGAAGACATCCCAACTAGTTTAGTCTCCTCAAAAGTGCCTATGGTTTGAGGGATCTCTCTACATGATTTACCTTCACATTTTAACTTCTCTATCAGTTACTTTAACAAGTATTCAATTTCACATTCTTTGGACTGATGGAAATCTACATGTAGCAAGTGTTTTCTATAAATGCAAATGTGGGGTTTGCAAGTTACAGGGTTTGGTTCACAAATAGTTAATATGAAGTTTCCAGTTGTAGGGTTTGGCTAAATAATGGTGGATATGAGGTTATAGGCTAAAAAATTTGGTATCTCAATGGTTCCTATAGCACATGAGGTTTTACCCATAGCATTCTCCCCCCACTTGAGCTATCATGTGTCCTCAAGTGATGTGGACTGAGTAGGAAGTACATGATAAGATGGGTCATCATAAGGAATAGAAGTATAAGTTTAGAAGTGATGTGATATAATTTTTTAATGAATGACTAAATTCATAATTAAATATGCTTTATTAATAATATGTGTGTTATATTAAAATAATGAATGATAGTTTTAATGATGAAAGATATGATGTACCTTTTAATAATGGTGTTCCAAATGTGATTCTTAGAAAGTTACACATGTGTTGGCATGAAAATATTTGCATGTGAATAATCAAAAAGTGTAATTATTAGGATATAGTTGGAATTGGATTGAAGTGAACCCTTTTTGAAGTGATTAGAAAATCATTGATGGTTAGGTGTTAATGATGACTATAGCTCACATGCATGTGATGTAGGATAGTTTGCATGGAACAAGGGTATAAGACTTGGAAGATAAAGGATTTTTGTCATACCATAAGTTGGTAATTGAAAATATTAGTGATCCAAGTGATGGGCTAGAAGATCTTGAGCAGGTAGCTAAGGGCATTACTACCTAGTGACCTTCATCTACATGAACCAACTAATAGGAGTCTAGATGTTGCTTATGCCCTAGAGGTTTTGTGCTTGGGGGTTTGGATATAATAATTATTAGGGTATTCAACATGGAACCTAGGTTTTGAATAATTCTAAGATCTCACCGGTCAACACAGTGAAATGATCTACATAAAATGACCAAAAATGAAAATAAATCATGAGTGTCCCTATAGGCAAAAGATTATGGTCTATAATGTTTCCACATTGAAAGGGAAGTTGTATGATTTTTTGTGGCTTTAAAGCTTATTTAGGGGTAATTTTAGGCAATATATATGACATTTTATACCCCAATCTTCCTTCATTCTTTCATGAGGTTATCTGATGACTTTCATGTAATACCCAAAAGCCAATTGTAAACACTTAAAAACATCCCTTAAACCATATTTAAGGTCATATCACCATGACTTGGATATCTACCCCAAATTAACTATTAACCTAGTTGAATCCCCTTTAAACCTTTAAAAAAATCCTTTAAATGAACTTAGACATCCTTTTAAACATACCACTTAACACCTTGTATTTCACCTCTTTTGCCCTAGAGGGTCAACCATCGATGGTCAGCCTAACCATCGATGGTTATCCTAACCATTGACAGTCAACCTAACCATTGACAATTACCCTAACCATCGACAATTAGTTACCCACTCCTAGCACTTAAAAACTTCTAGCCATGAATAGGCTTACACTAACAAAATTAGCAATTGTTGCATGCATAAACTCATAGTTTTCTATTTGTCAATCCATTAAACTTATCTAGGACCAACTTATCAAATTTTCCTCCCTTAATTTGGAAACTCTCTCCTCATCCATGAATTTTTGTGCTAAGTACAAGGTTCCTAGAGGAGATATGGATCTCAAATTTATACACGCAGGCATTATTATTTTCTTTGTGTAGGTATCCTACATCCCAAAACTTTATCTGCATGATTCTCGAAGGTCAAAGTAACATTACATTTCTAAAATCTCTTTAGCACTTAGCTATCAAATCTTCAACATAATAAAGGTACTTTGTTTTATTTTTAGTATTTTCTACTCTTCATTTGTTCTCTTAATCAGTCAGTCTGAACCCTCTTCCCCACTCCTAATACCCACCTAATACCCTTTCATCCATAGATACCCCCTTTTTTCCACTATATACCCTTTTTAAATCATTATGGAAATTCTTTGATAGGTAACCATAGTTAGTTACTATAACTATCAATGGTTGTATCAACTATCATCGATCACCCAACCATTGTTAGTCATGATAACCATCGATGGTCACACTGACTGCCGATGGTCACACTGACCACTGATGGTCATTGTCATCTTGAAATAATAGTTTATTATTTTGACCTTATTTACACCCCACCAGACCTCTCTTAGCTTTTTAACCTATGCATAACCCCCTTTTTGACCTCTCTAGACCTAACTACAATTTATCTCTTGGATGTAGATGACCTTACCAAGACTTGAAAATGAAATAGATAACATCTTTGGCCTTCCCATAACTTCTATTTATTGATCAAAGTGATATTACCTTTGAGATATCCCTCTACACTTTGGTTTTCACACCCAACTTGGAGGATGTAGAAGAATAATTAGCTATAATCTAAGAGGATATTGATGAAGCTACTGCATTTTGAAATCATTATTTTGATAATATAAATCATGCTATAGTTAGATCTCTTTTATATTGTTCATCGTTATCATTTCCATATCTACCATTTGTAATTTCTCTTTTATCAATAAATTTTAATGTTGAATAAGGGCTGACATCCATTTAAGGAAGCACATTCCTTTCTTGGGACTGATTTCTCACCAAACAACCCATATATCTTTCTATTAATCCATTTTTCATAAGTTAATGTGATTTATAGGTCATTCTTCCCTAGACAAAGAAAGAGTTCTCACTTCATCTAGATATCAATGCATGTAATTATACCAAGTACCCATCCACACACCCTTAATACTCACTTTCTTTAATCTATTTTCAGAACTAAGAAATGAAGGAAACAAATTGAAACATTTTGGCATGCCTGGTGGGACTCCTTAAGGGTTCATAGCTCTATTTATTTCATATAGTTGCATTAGTGAATATCATATTCTTGCATTTTTGAAAATCTTTAATTTGTTTTTTAAAAGTACAAACTTCATTCTAGGGATAGGTTGCATTTTCATCCTGCATTCATTACATTATTTTTTGTTTGCATGAAAAGACACCAGAAATTTATTTTGGGATAAAATTAAATGCATATATTATTTCCATGTTTAGTACTTATCTCACCTATATTAATTAACCACATTATGAATAAATCATAGATCACATATGTTACACTACCAAATCATTGCACCAAAGAACACATCAAAACATACCTAAAACAAGGCCCATTGAGATTTCATCACCCTTTGGATCACTTTATCCTACCTGATGATTCTACTTGGATTTCACCACTAAGGTGAGGACCCACTCGATTCTATAGTGGAGTATAAACTCTAGACAAATGGTATCTATTAGCTAAGTAGCCTGGCTTAGATTCAGGTTCATGATGTGTAGGGAACAAGGCCCCAGTACCAAGCCATGTACCCAATCTAGTGTAGATTATTTGAGCACCAAAACTTAACCTTAAACCATCCTTACATGGATTTTTGGGTACCTAAATCATAAGCCTGTTGTCACCATTCATATTTTTTAAGGCATAAGCCAAAAGTGATTTACAATAAATCCTAGAATTAATTACACTTTTAGTGTGTGCTTTATTTGCTTTGGGTTTCTCTTTGATTTCTCATTATTTGAGGTGAAAGGTTCATTATCCACTATCTAAATTTTTCATATGGTTTTAACAAGAAAATAAGTGAAAAATCATAATAACCAACCACAACCTTCATCTTCATCCATGGATTATACCTTAGATGTAGATAAATATCCCCATGGTTCACCTCACCATTCACCTCCACCACAATTTCCTTCTATAAACCCAACTATATCTGAAGGAGATCCAAACTTCACTGCCTTTCTCGACAACAATCTAGTTACCTTGCAACATTACCTCAACACCTTGCCTCATCGTACCCACTTGCTTTAGTTCCTTATTTTAAACCTTCTCTTGGTATGCCATCCCACCTCATGATAGGAACCACTTCAACCCAACCATTAACTCAGACCTCTTCCAACATTCCATCCACCCAAACCCAAACCAACCTTCCACCACCCAGCCAAACACCACCAGTTACACCCCATGGGGGTTCAACCTTACCATTACTTACCTACGCCCCATCTACTATAGCATTATCTTCCACTTTAGCTTCTATCTTCCCTTTGGTTACAACCAATCCTTTAACCATAGTTCCACTTCAAAGCTTAGTTCTCTCCATACCTAAAAACCTTACTCCAAATAGCACTAGGGTAACCACCCAACCTCAACCTTCCCAACTTCCTCCTACCTCAAGCATACCAACCACATATTTTCCTCAATAAGTGCCTATGACAACTTAATACTATGTCCTTAACCCAAAAGGGTACATACTGACCACTACCTAACCTTTTATACCAAGTAGTTATTATGTGCCACCATCTCAACCTCTTGGTATCACATATTAGTATGTGGCTTCATCGGTACCATCTATTACCTATTTATACATTATAGTGAACCAACCTCAACAAAATGTATCTCTTGATTATGTGGTTTCTCAACCCCAGCCTAGCCTAATTAAAATGTTCATGGACAAAATGATTAGTTTGGAGTTATCCATCTCTACCTCAACCAATCTTTTGTCTTATGACCAAATTTGTAATGAGCCTATCCACCCCTCTGTACCTATTCATGCTTACCCTTCTCAATGGGAATTTCCCAAATTTTCTAAATTCTAAGGTAAAGAGGACCCTCAACAACACTTAAGAGAATTATGACATGCATGATATTTGATCTCTTATGATGATGCTCTTCTTCTCTAAACCTTTCCCATGTCATTATCCATGACTGCCCTTGACTGGTATAGTGCTCTTCCCACTCAATCTATCTTTTCTTTCTCCCAATTAGCAAAAACCTTTTTGGAACACTTTTCTATAAACATATCTAAAACGTTTTCCATTACAGACCTATACTCCATCAAATAGTTTGAAGATGAGTCCATTGTTGATTTTGTTTCTAGATAGAGAGGTCTCATTAACCAACTCACTTTTTCATTACCCCAACCTAAATTAATCAAATTATTTTCCTGAGGTTGTCCTAAACACATTGTTCCAACTCAGGAAAACCTTTAGGACCTTTGATGAAACTTTTACTATGGCCCATAAATTGGAAAACCATGCTATTGATGAAGGGAAGTTGAAACTTTGAAATAAAAATTCTAGTTTCAAATCCACTAAGTCACCCTCCACCAAAACTATGAACCCAACCAATACTAAAGTGAAAGCATCAGTACATTTGGTCATTCTTAAGACTACACCTCCTCCACCCATAAACTAAACACCTCAAACTAACGATCCTTCCAATCACTAAAACCATACTCAAAATTAGTTCCTACAAAACCATTTACCCCGATTGGGGAATCTTATGCATCGGTGTTGGAAAAAATACTTAAAGATAATCTAATCTAACTTCCACCCATCAAACCCATTCAATAATTTGATACTTCTCACCCCCTTCCATGGTGGTATAATGAGAATGATCATTGTGATTATCATAGGGTTGTTGGACATGATACTGATAGATGCAATAGTTTTAAAAGCATTTTCTAGGACCTAATTGATAAAGTGGAGCTAGTGTTTGACAACTCAAATGCTCCTTAAAATTAATCCCTTGATATTTTATAAAAACCATTTCTAAACCATCCACCTTCAACCCAACACCATGAAAACCAACTTGAATATTCCAATTCACATGAGGCAAATGTAATCAATGTCATCAGTAATGTGTCCACTATTGAAGAAGTTATTATGCCTATCACCCAAATCAAGGAGAACCACCTACCACCAATCCCTTCAAATGCCCAAATAAAGGAAGTAACTATCCATTCCACTTCCTTGGATGAAACCATGGTTTCACCCACCCCTCGTATGTTAGAAACACCTAAAGAGATGGTCACTCCATAGACCATTTCATTCACTCCTTAAATCCAACTCAAAAAACCACTTATTCCTTTGAACAAAAAAATTAAATAGGAAGCTAAACCAAACCTTCTACCTAAAACCATTACCCTTAGCACACCAATTGTAGAATCATTCGTATATTCCTTGAAATCCATTTATCAAGAGATAATACCCCTGTCTACCCAAACATTACCTTTGGAACTTTCCACCAAGGATAATAACGCTAAAATTTCTCCTTCTTCATCCCCAAAGGGTTTACACTTTGAAGCTAATGATCAGGGAACAATTCCTATTTATAAACCCTTTTCTCAGCTAGTTCAAAGTTTGAAATTCACCTCCCAACCCAACTTTGATAGAGCCACCTTTTGGCATCATCTTGGACTCCCATATCAAAATAAGATTGAACCTTGTACTTCATTAGAATTGACTCTCAAACTTATTGTTATAACCCTACCAACTGCTCCTCCTAAATTTACCCAGGAACCACCTCAATTACCCCTATCTAAAAGTTCTAAATCACCCTATGATTATTTTACCAAGCCAATCAAGACTTTGGGGATCCCTCCCATACCAAATCTTGCTCACCCTCCTTTAAGACTAGATCTAACCACACCAATCCAACAAAAACATAATCCAATTAATCAAATTAATAAGGAGGGATTACCTAGACCTCAACTTTGAGGAAGAACCATACCAACTCCTTCACCTTTACCTTCCATTTCAGGACCACATCTTTCCACCATTCCCATAACCTACTCTTCCTCCAAAAAACCATATCCCCTTTCACTACTTATAACAAGCCCATATTCTAATTCATCATCATTCCTTACCAACCTTTCCCCATCCACCTTCCCATCTATTAAAACCTCATTATCTAGACCCCCAATTCCTAAACCAATTATAACTAAGCCAATTCAATCAAAACCTCTAGCCATGCTTATTCCACTAACCATAACTCCTATTAAAAATCCCTTACCCAATAAGAAATTTAAACCAAAAACCCAAACTCTACCATCTCCAAAATCCCTATTGGAGTCTTATACAACTATATTACAAAGGATCGTACAAGCTTATGCCATTAACTTACCCCCCATCAAGCCTTTTGACCCTACTCATCAAAAGCCAACCTGGTTCAATGATAATCTAATTTGACTTTACCATATAACCCCTGGGCATGATATGGAGAACTATAAATCTTTCCAAACTATCATTCATGGCCTTTTGGAGGATGATGAAATATTTGATGAACCTTCTTTAGGCCCTTTTCCTCTTCTACCACCTATCTAATCCTCCTACCAATCATCTCCTTCTCTACTCTTGCTAAGGAGTGAAATAGAGGAATCAAAGTAAGTAACTGTACCCCTTATCCATAATATTCATATGGTAACTCAATTTAGATTCCAACACAAGGACAAGGGTAATATAGTCCAAAATAATGAAAAAGGTAAATCCAAGGCCACCATTCCATGGGCTTACCCTTCAACTCCTCAACCAACTAACCAAACCCAAAAGACTACACCTTCACCTTCACAACCATCCAAGCCTAAGGTCTCCATCTTGGGAGCCCCTTCATCTTCTAATGCACCTTCATTTATCTAATGCTTGGTGATAAAACAACTCCACCAAACACCCATCAAAATGAGTCTTTATGACCTAATTAACACCTCGCCTCAACATCATAAAGCTTTAATTGAAGCAATGCATTCCATAGAGGTTTAACTAGATGATCCCAACCTCTTACATCTTTGATTGGAGATATCCAACACATTGCTAAAATCACATTTTAAGAGTCCTAAATCCCACTATATCATATTGAAGATCCTAATCCCCCTCTTTTTATCACAACATCCATTAATCATACACATGTAAAAAGGGTCATGATTAATTAGGGAGAAAGTATCAATATCATCTGCTCCCATGCCTATGATCAACTTCAACTACCTAAAAAAATCATGTCAGAAAGTTCAAAGGTTATCTAATCATTCAATGATACCTTGGCCACTACTCTAGGGACAATTATTCTCCACATCCTTTTGGGGCCTCAAACCATTCCTAAACTATTTTATGTCATAGAGGGTGAATTTAAATATAATGTGTTACTTTGTCACCCTTGGATATATGCCATGGCATGCATCCCTGGTACCCTTCATTGATGTGTCAATTTTAAGCATGAGGGACAAGTCATTACAAGCAAAGTCGATCCAATTCCCTTTGTGTCTTGTAATAAGATGTATCAACCCAATGATATTCTTATTCCACCTTTACCCTCTTCACAACTAACCACTAGCCAAACCACTACGTCAAATCAACACACCAAAAATGGTGAAGCATCCACCAGTTCAACTATCATTACAAATCTTATTCAAGCACCCCTTGTAACCCACACTCCAATGACTTACACTTAGGGAATATCAAATTTTAGCTTTAGACTCTTTTCCCTCTCTACATGAATTTGGGAGCCTTTAAAATGATCCATCTTATGTTCCCAATATTGGTACCCTTGTCTCCTTTGGCCTTCCCAAAAATAGAACACATTTTATCTAAGGGAGACTTGATAACCCACTTCTTGTACCCACCACCATGCCTTGTATTCAGCCATTCACTTCCAACTTTTTTTTATCTTTGCAATCTGACCTTTGCCTAAACATACCTTCATCAATGCACTTGGAAAGGGTTTGGGTTTGTCATCTATGAACAAGGACCCCATGAACTTCCTGATATCAAAACTCAAAAACCTAGTGAGTTCTTTAGCCTAGGGTATGTTCCCCTAGAAGATCCCAGACCAACCTCACCAATCCCACCTCTCCCATTCGGAGAACCACCAATCTCACCAATTCCACCTCTCTCATTTTGGGAACCACTAGCCTCACCTCCCCCATTCGAGTAACTTCTCCCCTTATCAGCCTCACATTTCCAATTTGAAGAACCTATACCCTCACCAACTCCATTTGGAGATAATGACATCATCCCACCTAACTTTTTTTTATCAACACTGTCAATTTAGGTCCCCTGAATTATCAACAAGAAGGGCAAATTAAAACCATTCCTCTCATCCACCTTGAAATGATCACACATGACTCTTCCACCATTAACACCATCTAATGTCAAGATGACAAATCTATTCTTATATATCTCGATGCAGAGGATACTTCTCTTCAAAAATCCCTCCCTCTTGAAAACCAAATAATGCTAAATGAATCAACCAAATACATTAATTTGGGTTCTTATTAGAGCCCTCATATTGTGAAGATTGGCTAATCCTTAACTCCTAAAGAATAAACAAACTATACAACCTTCCTTCATGACCATAACATAGCATTTGATTTATCTTATCAGGATATGCCCAGTATTGACCCATCCATTGCCCTTCATAACATCATCACCCATCTTGAAGTTAAGCCTGTCTAGAAAAAAACTTCATCATTGCCATCCCCATATAGCTCTTCTTGTCAAAGAATAACTTCAATGCCTTTTATCTGTTAATTTCATTCAATCCATTAACTATCTACAATGGGTCTTTAACATTTTTCCTATCACCAAACCTACTAGGGGACTCTACCTTTATGTGGATTTCTAGGATCTTAAACTTGCATGCCCTAAAGATGACTTTCCTCTACCTAACATCGACCAACTTGTTGATCTTACTACTAGCCATGAAATTTTATCCCTCATGGATGTATTTTTAGGATATAACCAAATCTTCATCTCCCCTGTTGATCAATACAAAATTGCCTTTATAACCCCCTAGGGCACCTTATACTATTGGGTCATCCCATTTGGTTTAAAGAATTCAGGTGCTACCTATAAATAAGTAATGACCTACATCTTCCATGACCTTATTCATAATATTGTGGAAGATTATGTATATCATCTCTTGGGAAAATCTAAGTGTTATAAGGATCATCTCTCCATCTTAGCTATCATTTTTATCACCTAATCCAATTTCAAGTTAGACTTAATCCTAAGAAGTGAATTTTTAAAGTTCTCTCAGGAAAACTCCTTGGATTTATCATTTCCCTTCATGGAATTGAAATTGATCTAGCTAAAGTAAAGCCATTCTAGAATTGCCTCCCCTGAGAAATCTTAAACAACTCGCTAGCCTCCAAGGGAAACTCTAGTCTATCTGTCATTTCATTTCACATCTTTTAGATAGATGCAAACCTTTTCATCACCTCTTAAAAAAAGATTCCTCATTTAGATGGACCAAGGAATGCCAACAAGCCTTTGATTTGCTTAAGGAGTACATCTTATCCCTAATAGTTCTTATTCCACCTAAATATGACCAACCTTTCTGCCTCTATATATTTGCCACAGATTACTCTATAGGAGCAATGCTAGCTCATCGAGATGAGAAAAACAAATACCAAGTCATCTACTACATCAATCATACCCTTATTAATTATGATATGTAGTATTCCCATCCTAAAAAACTTTTTCTCACACTTGTCTTTATTACCTCTAAACTACATCATTACCTCCTTAACCATAAGACCTATGTCATCACCCATACCAACCTACTCAAGTACATGCACTCCAAACCATACCAAAATAAACTTATGGATAAATGGCTCATGATTCTCACTGAGTTTGATTTTGAGTTTCTTTAATAGAAGTCCATTAAAGGATAGGTCATCACTGATCAAATCATTAAAGCTCCCTTACCTAATAACCAACCTATCCCTTTAGCATTCCTAGATGACTCCATCATGACCTTTTCTCAGTACAAGCCTCCCTACCAAATGACCATGTTATTTAATGGCTCTAAATGCCAGTAGGGTGGGGATGTAGGTATAATCCACATCCCTCTTCATGGTGAACCACTCCCATTATCTTTTAAACTCGACTTTGAATGTACTAACAATATGGCCAAATATGAAGCCCTCATTATTGGCCTCCAAACTAATCTTTCCTTAAAAGTTAAGTCTATTTCCATATTTGATGAATCTCAACTTGTAATCAACCAAATCAATGAGTCTTATCTATGCAAAAATGATGTCTTTCAAAAGTATTAGCTCCTTATTGACAAACTCTTTTTTTATTTTGAACATTACCAAATCCAACTCGTACCTAGATCCACTAACAAATTTGTAGATATAATAGCCTCCCTTACATCTAAAATCCCTCTCAATAAACCAAATCCAAGATTTTCATTACTATTCAGCATTTCACCCAACCTTCTTACCTTAGTTTAGATCTTCCTATCATTTGTAGTGTGGACATGTCTCCTGCAGACATTTGGTATTAGCAAACCTTTAATTACCTCAACCTTGGCATCATCCCACCTAACCTCTCAAAAAATTCTCAAAAATATTTTGTTTAGAGCACCTCTCATTACACTATAGTAAGAGTGGTCCTTTATACATGTGGCTTTCATGGCCTTCTCCCTCGATGTCTTCATAGTCATAAAATTACCCACGCTATCAAAGAGACTCATGATGGGATATGTGGGGGGAATTTTAGTGGCCTTGTTGTTTCTAAAAGAATCTTATGTTTAGGTTACTATTGGCTTACACTCAATTAGGACTATTGTGACTATGTCAATAAGTGTGTTAAATTCTAATAATATGCTAATTCGCATCACACACCCACTCATGGACTTCAAGTATCTAAGGATTTTTGGACTTTCTTACAATGGGGCATGGATCTCATTGGAGAAATCAACCCTCATTCATCATAATGATACCAATTCATCCTTATGACTACCAAATACTTTACTAAATGGGTGGAGATATCCCCCTTATCTCAATTAAAGTTGAAAAGATCATTGAATTCATTAATCACCACATCATTTACCATTATGGTGTCCCTCACAAGATTATCACTGATAATGGTAAATCTTCCAAGAAAAGAAAGGTCTAAGCTCTCTACAACACCTCCAGTATCAAACTTAGTCATTCCTCCCCTTATTGACCACAAGAAAATGGACAGGTAGAATCCTTTAATAAAACTCTCATCAAAATGTTAACTAAGGTCATCAACACTTCAAGAAGGGATTGACATTTGCACATCCCATTCACTTTGTGGGCCTATCATACCAACATTCAAACCTCTATGGGTGCTACCCCTTTTTCCTTTATCTTTGGGACAGAAACCATGTTACCACTTGAAGTCCAAATCCCCACTCTTCATATATCCTTATGAGACATCAATTTTGAGTAATATTATCACCAAGAATGTCTCTCACATCTAGAGCTACTTGATGAGCATCACCTCACTACCCTTAATCATCTTCACATATATCAAGAGCGTACCACCCATGCCTATAATAAACATCTAATAGTTTGAGAATTTAACATTAGAGACCTCATTCTTAAGGAAAACCAACACATAAAAAACATGGAGAAAACCAAAAGGGGAAAGTTTGCCTTCAACTAGATTAGAACCTATATTATAACCCACAAGTATAGATCAAGAGCTTATTGTTCATCCTCTCTCAAAGGCAAACTAGAACCTGAGCCTCTCAATACTTCACATTTGCATCCTTTCTATTACTAAGGCCTATCTAACACACCTTGTTGTCTAAATTAATCTCATCCTTTTGATTTTAAGAACTTATCACTTCCCTAATACTCTTACCCTATTCCTCTTAGAGACATGTGGTTACACCAGATCCATGTGACTATCCATTAGACATTTTCATCCAATCTTAAATGTGGGTACCATGGCTCTACCCATGGCATAGTTCTCATGGATACTTTTAATCTTTTGTTAGATGGAATCCCATCACCGCTTTTTCTTTAATCCCCATTTTTATTATCACATAACCAGTGTATTAAGGCACAACCTTTGCCTTACAAACAATTTCACTCTAAGCTTGAAATAGATGCATCTATTCTAAAACAAAAGTTTAAAATTTTTGGGATACATATTATTTGGGTCCATTATCATAAGAAAAATAAATAAACCACTCCCTTGAAGGATTAATTTCACCTAAATGATAAAATGATAGACTGATCCCTCAAAGGATAGCTATCAAAACTCAGACTTAAACCACTCCCTCAAAGGATGGCTAAGCTAACATGATAAATAATATCTAGCAACCATAATTGGCTCTATTTTTTTAACTGAATGAAGCTTCCCACCTTAATCAGCTTCACCTCTTTTAAATCAATACATGACCCTATCAAAGATTTAGCATTGTCCTAAAATAACCGTCATCGGTTCTCTTTTAATATTGGTAGAATTCTCACACTAATCAGTTTACCCCCTCAAAATATATGGACTAGTCTATTTTATTTCTAGATGTCACCTAAGTAAAGGGATGGGAGAACCCACACACAATTCCCTAACTAACACTTCTTCCATACTTAATTTTCACTACCCTCCCTTTTTCATATCTCCTCTATAAATCAAAGGATTCTGATCTCACTTGAGATAGGTTTTTTATATGACACACCTTAGTATTAGGAAAACTCTAATTTGATGCACATGAAGGGTTCAATTTAATTAAGATCATATCCTCCTTATGGTGTATAATAATATCCTTTCCAAATAATATATCATTCCCCTTTTCATTATCACCCATACCTATCCTACCTATTAAAACCAAAATCATTCCATAAATCAAAGCATTAACATTCAAAACCAACCAACTTATCATACCTAGCTAACATGATTAATCAACCTTACATCAAAAAATTAAATTAACCATTACGAATAAAATTATTAAAACATAATTTATCACATACCTATATTAATTAATCAACTATAACCATTAAGCATCATCACCAATCAACACATCCTAGTCTAACTATCAAAGCATAATTAACATTAAAACATAACCAAATACATCATCATATAAACATGAACATAACCATCAAATAAACATCACTCATCATCAACAAAACATCTCAAAATGAAACCATATATATATATATATATATATATATATATATATATATATATATATATATATATATATATATATATATGCATTATACAATGTCTATACATCATAACTCTCGATCAAAATACATCTCACATATTTGACATATAGGCTGGTATCAAAAATGTATCATATACATATCATGGCCCTAGTAGACCACTATTGCTAGCCCCACTAATACCTACACCTATACATACACCTATACTAAGTAGAGGCCCTACCTATTGACCCACTGCCATAGCCCACTACCTTGGGATCCCCAACCTGCCCCACCTAATAAACATAGATGATACTCTCCCCACCTTGGTTCATTAGGACATTGTGCTAACACAATGCCCTCATAATACCTCTACTCCTATATCACTGTATAATACCTAGTATGTGTGATATATATGAGAGGTGTTGTACCTATTGCTATTCCACTAACCCATCATAAGGAGTCTCTATCTTAGGTCACCAAACCAAGTGAGACCCTCACCTAATCTTACTCCCATGTCAATGCAGTCACCTAACCCTATAATATGGCTAGCTACCCCTATAAAGTTGTGACCTATGCATGGGCTTAGTTTCTCTCCACTATGACTCCTCCTACCTAACCCTAAAGAGTTGTAACCTACCATTATAACATATCTATCTACGCCTGAGCTACTATTAGTGTCACTACCACTTGTGGGTCCCAATATGTTGGCCCTTGTCTTTGATCTACATCCAAGGGGCCCTATCACCATCTCTAAAACTAAAATCCATCATAGTATATATACCCTAAAACCACATAGAGTATTCAAGTGTCACCCCTATGTCATCACCTCCCTTTAATGGTAGCTCCTCAAAATCCAAAACCTCATCCTATGTTTATGGCTCTAAAAGTGGAAACTCTGAATCCTTCCTCTTGTATCATACAAAATTAGGAGGGATCCCCTGTACCAATCCAAACTATCATCATACCCTCTCAAATGGGATACACTTGATCTCTCCCTCCCATCACCATAGACCCACCTCTAGCACTATAAAGATAATGTATGACATTGGTATCCCTCCCATAAAGGACACTCCTTATATGGCCTCCATACTATGTCTCCATCCATTGAACCATCCAGTGCCTCTTTGAACTAGTCTAGGTCACATGTACCATCACGTACCCTTAGCATGGCCCTATCTCTCCTCCATCAATAAAAACTAACCCTATAATCCATCGATAGAAACTGACCCTATAATCTATTGATAGATAACTAGTAAACCCAATGGTCATAGCACTTATATGTGCGCATATGACCAATAATGTAGAATAAACCCCACATTGATGCCATACCATCTATGTACTTAAAAGCCCCACAACTCCCTATATATCTACATTAGTAGTACCTGTGCCCATCCAAACACTATCCCACCAAGGATTATCTCCACTAATAGTCCCAATAGACAATATGGATATCTCCCCCCTATAGAATCTAGAATCGCATAACATGTCACTGCCAATTGCATCATCATCAATAGATGCCTCGCTCATGAGCCCTCTAGTATAGTGGCCTAATGTTAAACCCCCTAAATGAAAGTGTCCATCACCTCTATCATCCCCATTCAATAACTCCCTACACTTGTTTATCTCTTCACTCTCAATGTGGTATATGGGGTCCCCTCATATCAATAGCCATGTAATCTAGTGAACATCCTCTAACAGTATAGTCATCTCTCCTATCAGAAACTAGAATGTATTAATCATCGAATCCCATCTCTCAATGAAGGTGACTATCATGGAATCATCCCTCAGAATATGTTGGTAATGGTGCATCCCCTTGAAACCCACCACCTCCATATGATGCCACTCCTTAACCATCATCACATCTCATACTATTGAGAATATCTCAAGAATATGATCCTACAACTGAATCTACTCTCATGCCTATAAATAAACATGTCAATAATTAAGGGCCTATCTCTATGAACATGAAAACTAAAACAATTAATTTGTTTCTCTCTTTTATCCCCTTAGTTAGTCCCAATAAACTTCTACCCTACCTCTTTACTATCCTCTACATGACAACAATATTTAAATCACCTACCCACCTTTTATTTTCTAACCCAGTATCGACTATCCATCCCATTTATACACCCTATAAGATTTTAATCTTGAAATAAACATTTACATCTCTAAGAACTTTCCCCTATCCTTATTCCTACAAATAACTATATATCTTCACCACCCTTCCCCCTTCTTTTTCAAACCATTATTTACGGTCAGTTCCTTCCCCCTTCTTTTTCAAACCACCATTCCTTTTAAACCTTCCACTTCTTTCTTTCTTCACCTTACCCTTACCTTGACCAACCCCAATAAGGCAATCTATTTATGCTACTCTTGAGCTTATGTGGGAGTCACCCTCTCCCTGACCCAAGAACTACATTTGGCTTGAAGTCTATGTTGGATGCATTGTCCATAGGACTATGTAGGCAGAATCCTCTTACTTTATGCATTAAGAGTCAGCTCAGATACCCCCCACCCAACTAACCCACCCATTTGCCTACATCCATCATGATGTCAGCCCCTCTTTTAGAATAAACCTATTCATACACCTTGTGATAAACTTGCTTTGGTCATTATTGATCACTTCCACCAATTTGGCCTTGTTAAACTTTTTTTTCACCACCTCATGCATGACCTTACCATTCATTTTTTTCTTGGGAGTAATTCCTACCCTAGATACCTGAGTAAACACTAACCCTTTCTAAGACATTTGATATGCGTAGCCCGATCCGCTATGACGAATGTTGGGGATCGATTACCTTGTCACTTCTTCTAGAACCTAAACTTATTATTATCAACATTGGCCATTTTCTATCTTTGTGTGATTTTGTGCATTTATTATCTCATCACGCCTTGTGCACATAGTTGTGTTTCATACCTATACCTTCTTTTATTTTATCAAACCAAAACCCAGTTTCCATATTACCTTGACTCCTAGTTTGAGGGGGAATAAGATCCTCCCATACTTAAGGCAACTAACCCTGAACTATCAACCTTCTATTTTTGTTTTATATTTTATTGACCTAAAGTCACACAACAAAAAATGGAAAAATGTAGACACTTAATAGCATCCCTTAAACCATTTTTAAGGTTGTATCACCATGACCTAGCTCTCAACCCTAACTTAACTATTAACCTAGTTAACTCCCATTTAAACCTTAAAAACCCCCTTTAAATGAACTTGGACATACTTTTAAACATACCACTTAACACCTTATATTTTACCTCTTTTTCCCTAGATCATCGACCATCGACAGTCAGCCTAATCATTGATGGTTAGCCTAACCACTGACAGTCAGCCTAACCATCGATGTTTAGCCTTACCATCAATGTTCAGGTACTCACTCCCAACACTTAGAAACTTCTAACCATGAACAAGCTTGAACTACCAAATTAATAATTTTCCCATGCAAAAACTCATAATTTTCTTTCCTTCAATCTATTACACTTATGTAGGACCAACTTAGCAACTTTCCCTCCCTTAATTTGGTAACTCTCTCTCCTCATTTAGGATGTTTTATGCTATAAGTACAAGGATCTTAGAGGAGATATGGATCCCAATTTGTACATCCAAGATTTCTTATTTTATTTATGTAGTTATCCAAAATCCAAAAACTTTGTCCACATGATTCTTGAAGGTTAAAGTACCGTTACACTGCTCAAATCTCTTCAGCACTTAGCTATCAAATCTTTAACATAACAAAGGTATTTTATTTTATTTTCTACTCTTCATTTATTCTCTTGATCATTTATTCCAAACCCTCTTTCCCACTCATAATACCCTTTCATCTATAGACACCCCCTTTTGTCCACTAGACACCCTTTGTAACTCATTCTGGAAATTCCTTGATAGGTAATTGTAGCCAATTACTATAACCATCGATGGTTGTAGAAACCGTCAATGGTCAACCTAAATTCCAATGGTCACTATCACCTTGAAATAAAATTTTGTTATTTTGACCTTATTTACACCCCACCATACCTCTTTTAGCCTTTTGACCTATGCATAACCCATTTTCTGACCTCTCTGAACCTGACTACAATTTATCTCTTGCATGTAGATGACCTTACTAGGACTTACACATGAGATAGATAACATCTTTGACCTTCCCATTATTTTACAACCTCTATTTAATGATCAAAGTGATATTACCTCTAATTAATCCCTTTGTACTATGGTTTTCACACCCAACCAAGAGGATGTAGAAGAATAGTTAGCTATAATCTAGGAGGATATTGATGAAGCTACTACATTTTGGAATAATTATTTTGATAATATAAATCTTACTATAGATTAGATCTCTTTTATATTATTCATCTTTATCATTTCCATATATACTATTTGTAATTTCTCTTTTATCAATAAACTTGAATGTTGAACAAGGGCTAACATCCATCTAAGAAAGCACATTCCTTTCTTAGGACTAGTTTCTCACTAAACAACACACTTATCTTTCTATTAATCCATTTTTCATAAGTTAATGTGATTTGTAGGTCATTCTTCCCTAGCCAAAGAAAGAGTTATCACTTCATCTGGATGTCAACATGCACAATTATACTAGGTACCCATCCATAGACCCTTAATAATCACTTTCTTTTATCTACTTTCAGAACTAAGAAATGAAGGAAATAAATTAAAACACCAATAGACAAGCCATCGGTGAGAGCTATAGGAGGATCTATCTTGTATGCTCTATAGAAAGGTGAGAATAGGAATGAGAAGGTACCTATAGCAGCTATATAATCTCCCATAGCAAGGTCCAAAGTGATGGCCAACTATGTATAAGGTGCCCATAGTGGCTACAGAAATGCTTGTAGCAACTAAAGAAAACATATGTGAACAGTTAGGATTTGAGGGATTACCCTCTCTTAACTTTTTTTCTCATGTTCCCTTATTTATTTATTTTTTGTTTTTACCCCTAAATATCCAATAATTTAATTTTCTAATTAGGCCCTTTTTATATAAATGGGTAGCTAGTAGCCTAGTTTTGTAACTAGAAACTACCAATAATGCCCAAAAATGGGTTTTCATCATCAATTTTTTTTTACTCTAACTGCTATTTATAGTAGAATGTTTATTTAGGGTCCTAGCCAAGTCACCTATATATGTAACTTATCAAGGACTAGGTGAAGGTATAATTCATCATAATAAAGGAGGGTAAGGATTTCCTCCTCTCCTTATTCATCTAAGTGTGGACTGGTGCTCTCATTATCTGGTGAGGTAACATGCCTATCCAGGATATCATTGTATCCATCTTATAACTACTAGCATATGTGACTAGTAAATTCTTCCTGAGTAAGTGGATTTTTGTACAATTTAAGTTTGTGGCCATTGACCAGTAGAGAGAATCTCACTATATCAATGGTTTGGAGTTGTATTTATCCATTATCAAAAATATGCTCAATCTCAAAAGGACCAAGCCATCTGATCTAGAGTTTACCCTTATGGTCCTTATATTTGGAGTCAAAAAGAAGGGCTTGATCTCTTGTATAGAATTACCTAGTCTTAATGTCCCTATCATGCCATCCAATATGGTGTTGTTATATAATCTTTATGTTTTTAATGCATGTTGTATAAATTCATCTAAGGCATTCAACTATAGAAGCCTTTATTTTTGGGCTTTAGATATATCCATCCCAAGTTCTAGTGATGTCCATAAGGTCTTGTACTCAAATTCAATTGGCAAGATAGGTTTCTTTCCATAAACCAACTCATATGAAGTGAAGCCTTTAGTGGCATTCCATGTGATTCAGTAAGCCCACATAGCTTCAAGAAGCCTAGCCTCCTAATCCTTACGATATAGACTAACAATCTATGTCAAAATATTTTATAACTCTTTATTGGTGACTTCCACCTATCCATTATATTGTGGATGATATAGATTTCATTTCTTATACCTAATCTCAATTACTGGACTAAGGTAGTAATTAAATTAGCAGTGAATTAGGTTTCCTAATTAGTGACTATTTCACATGACACACCATATCTAGTAAATATTTTTTCATAAAGGAAAGCTACCACCTTCTCATCCCTGATGTGTGTAAGAGACTTTAATTCCACCCATTTAGTGGCATAGTTAGTACAGACAATGATGTATTCTTTGTTGTTGTATTTTAGATCAAAAGTTCCTATAAAGTCTAGGCCTCACTTTTCAAATGGTTCAAGCACCATCTGGGGTTGCAAAGGCATTTCATATGAATGTGTGGGTCTCTCCATACACTGACATATATCACAATGAGTAGTACATTTTATTGTATCTTTATAGAGTGAGGGCCAATAGCATCTTGTATTCAAAATTTTGACTATTGCATGCTTGGATACAAAGTTTCCTTCATATGGTTCATCATGGTAGGCTTTGAGGATATCTAGAACTTCATCTTCTTTGAGACATATTTTGATGATAGAGTCAGGCCCAATATAGAAAAGGAATCCAGACAACCATGAATATCTATCACTTTTGTGAATCAATGCTCTCCTTTTTTGGGAGAGGAAGTGTTGTGGAAGTAACCCTATTACAAGGTTGTTAATAATATCAGCATACCATGGTGTGGTAAGGGTGAGAGAGAATAAGTGCTCATCTCTAAATGAGTCATCCATTATGGTATCCTCTCTAGGGGTTTTCAAGTATGATAACAAGTTATCCACTACATTGTCCTTGTTGGGCTTATCTATAATGGTGATCTCAAATTCCTATAATAAGATCATCCATCTTATCACTCTAGATGGAATGGCTTGTTTGTTCATAAAGTACCAAATGGCTGCACGGTTTATATGAAAAAAGACTTGATACCTTATGATGTAGTGATAGAGCTTGTTGATAGCATAAACTACTACCAAGAACTTTTTTTCAATAACTATGTAATTTAATTCTACTGCCTGTAGGTTTTTACTTATATAATAGATGGCATAATTGAGTGATTCCTATTTTTAGCTAAGCACAGCTCTGAGGGTAGTATCTGAAGCATCTATGTGAATGTGGAAGGAAAGCTTCTAATCGGGACCACATAGAATAGGGGTGGTGGTCAATAATTCTTTCAATTATTTAAAGGTTGTATCATAAGCAAGAGTTTAGAGAAATTCAGCATCTTTAGTTAGAAGGTTGAACAATGGTGTTGCTACTTTATTAAAATTGTTGATGAATCTCCTATAGTAACCAACATGTCTTAAAAAACTCCTAACATCTTTTTGTTTTTGAGGAATAGGAAGTTTTTTTATGATGCTATTTTTTTTAGGGTCAACATTATTTCCTATAGTAGATACATGGTGGCCTATATAGACACTTAAAAACATTCCTTAAACCATTTTTTAGGTTGTCACACCAAGATCTGGCTCTCAACCCTGACCTAGTTAACTCCTCTATCAACCTAGTTGACCCTTATTTACACAAACTTAAACAAACCACTCAATACGTTGTATTTTACCTCTTTTTCCTTAGAGGGTTGACCGTCGATAGTTAGCCTAATCATCGATGGTTAGCCTAAATGTTGATAGTCAGGTACCCTCACCCAACAACTTACAAAACTCTAGATGTGAATGAACTTACACTAATAAATTTGGAAACTTTTCCGTACATAAACTCATGGATTTATTTCCATCTGTTCATTACTCTTATCCAGGACCAACTTAGTAACACTCCCTCCTTCAATTTGGTAACTCTCTCTCCTCATTCAAGAAATTTTGTACTATAAGATAGGGCTCCTAAAAGAGATATGAGACTAGAATTCATGCATCCAAACTCTCTTGTTTTCTTTGTAGGCATTCAAAAACTTGAATCTCTATCCATGTGATTCCCAAGCTAAAGTATCGTTACACTGTCTGCATCCCTCTAGGCATCCAACCATTCAACTCTTCAAAGCAAAGGTACTTAATTTTGTTTTCTTAATTTTATTTTATCCTTCTTTATTCATTAGTAGTGTGTTCTTTATTAAACACATTCCCTGTCCCCTTTTTGCTACCCATACCACCTTTAAGACCCTCCTTGCCCTTTAGCTACCCATTTCTAACTCACCTTCCTTCCCTAGCCAGTTATTAATAGGTAACTATCAACAGTTACCATAACCATCACCAATTTTAGCAACCTTTGTCAGTCACCCAACCATCAATGGTCAGGACAAGCACCAAAGGTCACCCTGACCACCGATGATCACTGTCACATAAAATGATATATTATTATTTTATCCCCCTTCTTATCTCTTCATACTTATAGCCACCCTCTGACCTGCACTTGAACTATTTTTTGATTTTTTTAGACCTGACCTTAATTTATTTATTGCATGTAGATGGCCTTACCAGGACTTGCACATGAGATAAATAACATATTTGACCTTCCCATTGTCCCACAACCCCTATTTATTGATCAAAGTGACATTGCCTTCAAGATAGACCTTTATATTGTGGTTCTCAAACCCTACCCAGAGGACATAGAAGAATAGTTAGTTGTAATCTATTGATGAAGCTATTGCATTTTAGAATCATTATTTTGATAATATCAACCCTACTATAGATTAGACTTATTTTATTGTTCATCGACATCATTTTCATATCTACTATTTTTAATTTATTTGTTATCAATAAAATTGAATGCTGAACAAGGGTTGACATCCATTTAAGGAAGCACATTCCTTTCTTGGGACTGGTTTCTCACTAGGCAGCCCCTTACTTTTCTATTAACATATTTTTCATGATTTCATGTGATTTGTAGTTTATTCTTCCCTCATCAAATAATATTTCCCACTTTATCTAGATATCAGTGTGCACAATGTTCAACCAATTACACACCCCTTATCTATTATTTCTTTCCTCTTTCAAGCTAAAATAATTAGAGTAAGAAATTAAGTGAAACATTTTGGCACACCTGATGGGACCCATTAATGGTTCATAGTTATATTTATTTCATATATTTGTATTAGTGAATCTCATGTTTATTGCATTTTTTCAAGTCTTTAAATTCTAAAAATACAAAACTTTTACTTTTATTTTCTAAAATAAAAAATGAACCAAAAAAAGTGAAAATTTCATTCTAGGGATTGCTGCATTATCATCTCACATTATTGCATTATTCTTTGTTTACATTCAAAAAAACCAAAGATTTACTTTTAGGTTAAAATTAAGTGCATCCATTGGATTCTTTATTTACTACATATCTCACCTAGATCAATTAATCACATTATGAATAAATCATAAAACACAAATGTTACACTGCCAAACCATCACACCAAAGAACACATCAAAACATACTTGAGATAAGGCCCATTAGGATTTCATCACCCTTTAGATCACCTTACCCTAATCAGTGATCCCACTTGGATTTCACCACCAAGGGAAGGACCCACTCCATTCTCTAGTAGAGTATAAACTCCAGACAAATGGTATCTATTGGCTAAGTGGCTTGGCTTAACTTCAGGTTTGTGAAGTACAGGGTGCAAGCCCTCATTACTAGACTATATAGCCAATCTAGCCAATATAGTGTAGATTATTTGAGCACCCAAACTTAACCTAAAACAATCCTTAGATGCATTTTTCTAGTACCTAAATCATAAGCCAATTTTCACTTTCACAGTTTTTAAGGAATAAGCCAAAAGCAATTTAAAATAAATCCTAGGATTAATTGAGCTTTTAGTGTGTGCTTTGTTTGCTTTGGTATTTTCTTGGATTGATCATTGTCTGAGGTGAAAGGTTCATTGTTACCTTACAAATTTTTCATATGGTTTTCACCAAACAACAAGTGAAAAATCAAAATAATAAAACCACCACCTTAATCTTCATCCATGGATTATACCTCAGATGTGGATAAATATCTCCATGGTTCACCTCACCATTCTCCTCCACCACCATATCCTTTAAGAATCTAAAATGTATCTAAAGGAGATCCAGACTTCACTACCTTTCTTAACAACAATCCAGTTACCTTATAACATTACCTTAACACTTTACCTCATCGTACCCCTCTCACTTTGGTTTCTTTTTTTGAACATCTCTTGGTATGCCATCCCACATCATGGTAGGAACCACTTCAACCCAACCATTAACTCAGACCTCTTCAAAAATCCCATCCACCCAAACCCAAACCAATTGTCGACCACCCAACCAAACAACACTAGTTACATTGCATGGGGGTTCAACCTTATCATCAGTTACCTACACCCTATCTACTATGGCATTATCCTAAACTTTGGATTCTTTATTCCCTTTGGTTGCAACCAATCCTTCGACCATAGTTCTACTTCAAAACTTAGTGCTATCCATACCTCAAAACCTTCCTTTAATTATCACTAAGGTAACCACCCAACCTCAACTTTCCCAATTTCCTCCTATTTCAAGCATACCAACCACATCATTTCCTCAACATATGCCTATGACAACTTACCAATATGTCCCTTAACTATAAGGGTACATACCGACCACCACCCAAACTTTTATACCAAGCAATTCTTATGTGCTACCATCTCAACCTCTTAGCACCACTTATCAGTATGTGGCTTCATTATTACCATCTGCTACCTATTCGTACATTACCTCAAACCAGCCTTAACAAAATGTACCTCTTAATTATGTGGTTTCTCAACCTCAGCCTATCCTAATCAAAATGCTTACAAACAAAATGACTAGTTTGGAGTCATCCATCTCCACCTCAACCAATCTTTTGTCTTATGACAAAATTTGTAATGAAACTATCCATGCCTCTATACCTATTCATGCTTGTCTTTCTCAATGGGAATCTCCCAAATTTTCTAAATTCTAAGGTAAGGAGGAACCTCAGAAACACTTAAGAGCATTTTAACATGCATGCTACTTGACCACCTATGATGATGCTCTTCTCTTTTGAACCCTTTCCATGTCATTATATGGGACCACCCTTAGCTGTTATAGTGATCTTCCCACTCATTCTATCTTTTCTTTCTCTCAATTGGCACAAACCTTTTTGGAACACTTTTTTGTAAACATATCTAAAAAGGTTTCTATTATAGACTTATACTCCATCAAATAGTTTGAAGATGATTCCATTGTTGATTTCATTTCTAGATGGAGATGTCTTATTAATCAACTCACTTTCCCACTACCTCAATGTAAATTAATCAAATTATTTTGTCGAGGTTTGGTAAACACATTACTCCAGCTCTCCAAGTCTAAACCTTTAAGAGCTTTGATGAATATTTTACTATGGACTGTAAATTGGAAAATCATGATATTGATGAAGGGAAATTGAAGCTTTGAAATAAAAATTCTAGTTTCAAATCCATGGAGTCATCTTCTACCAAAACTATGAATCTAACCAATTCTAAAGTGAAAGCATCATCATATTCGATCATTCTTAAGACTACACCTCCTCCACCCATCAACCAAACACCTCCAACCAACAACCCTTCCAATTTCCAAAACTATACTCAAAATTGGGTTCCTTCAAAACCATTTACCCCGATTAGATAATCTTATGCATCAATGTTAGAGAAACTACTCAAGGCCAATTTAATCCAACTTCTACCCATCAAACCCCTTCAATAATTTTATACTTCTTGTCCCCTTTTCAAGTGGTATAATGAGAATGATCATTATGAATATCATCAGGTTGTTGGACATAATACTAATAGATGCAATACTTTTAAAAGCATTATCTAGGACCTAATTGATAAAGGGGATCTTGTTTTTGACAACCCAAATGCTCCTTCAAACCAATCCCTTGATATTTTCCAAAAACCATTTCTAAACCATCTAAATTTAGTCTAACACCATGAAAACCAACCCAAATCTTCTAATTCACATGAGGCACATGTAATCAATGTCATTAGTAACATTCCCATTATTGAATAAGTTATTACCTCTATCATCCAAATCAAGGATAACCACCTGCTACCAATCCCTTCAAATACCCAAATGAAGAAAATAACTATCCTTACTAGCTCCTTCGATGAAACCATGGTTTCACCCACCCCTCCTATGATGGAAACACCCAAAGATATGGTCACTCCATTGACCATTTCATTCACTCCTTTAATCCAAATAAAAAAACCACTTATCCCTTTGGGCAACTGAACTTAAGAGGAAGTTAAACTAACCCTTCCCCATAAAACTATTACCTTTACTACACCAATTATAGAATCATCTGTACCTTCCTTGAAATCCATCTCCCAAGAGACAATAACCTTATCATCCCAACCATTACCTTTGGAACCTTCTACCAAAGATAAAAACACTGAAATCACTTCTTCTTCATCCCCAAAAGGTCTACACTTTGAAGCTAATAATCAAGGAACAATTCCTATTTATAAACCCTTCTCCTAGCTAGTTCAAATTTTGGAGATCACCTCCCAAGCTAACTTTGATATAGATACCTTTTGGCATCATCTTGAACTCCTGTATCAAAATAAAACTAAACCTTTTACTTCACTGGAATCCACTTTCAATCATGTTGTTATAACCCCACTAACTAGTCCTCCTAAAGTTACCAAGGGACCACCTCAATTACCCCTATCTAAAATTTCTAAATCACCCTATGCTTCTTTTACTAAGTTAATCAAGACCTTGGGGATGCCTCCCATGCCAAATCTTACTCACACTCCTTTGAGACTAGATCTAACCACACCAATCCAACCAAAACCTAATCCAATTAAGCCCATTAAGAAGGAAGGATTGCCTAGACCTCAACTTCAAGGAAGAATTATACTAGCTCCTGCACCCTTACCTTCTATTTTAGGACCACATCCTTCCACCATTCCCATAACCTACTCTTCCTCCAAAAATCCATCTCCCTTTTCTTTACTTATAACAAGCTCATCTCCTAGTTCAACATCATTCCTCACCAACCTTTCCCTATCCACCTTCCCATCTATTAAACCCTTATCATCTAAACCCCCAATTTCTAAATCAATTAAAACTAATAAAATTCATTTGAAACCTCTAGCTAGGCTTACCCCACCAACCATACATATTGTTAAAAATCCCTTACACAATAATAAACCTAAACAAAAAAAGAAAACCCCACCATCTCCAAAATCCTTATTAGAGTCTTATACAACAATATTACATAGGATCCTACAACATTCTTCCATTAACTTAACCCCCATCAAGCCTTTTTACCCCTAGACATGATACAAATAACTATAAAGCTCTCCAAGCTATCATTCATGGCCTTTTGAAGGAGGATGATCCATTGGATGAAACTTATTTAAACCCTTTGCCTCTTTTACCAGCTTTCAATCCTCCTACCAATCATCTCCTTCTCTACTCTAGCCAAGGAGTGTAACAGAGGAACCAAAGCAAGTAATTTCTCCCCTTATCCATACTATTCATATGGTAACTTAGTTTAGATCCCAAAACAAGGACAAGGGTAAAGGGGTCCAAAAAAATGAAAAGGGTAAAGCTAAGGCCACCATTCCATGGTATTACCCTTCACCTCCTCAACCAACTAACCAAACCCAAAATATTACACCTTAACCTTCACAACCATCCAAGCCTAAGGTCTCCATTTTAGGAGCCCCTTCCTCCTTCAATGCACCTTCATTTGTCCAATGCCTGGTGATAAAAAAACTTCACCAAAAGCCCATCAAAATGAGTCATTATGACTTAATCAACACCTCACCTCAACATCATCAAGCTTTAATCAAAGTAATGTGTTCCATAGAAGTTCAACCAGATGATCCCCAACCTCTTTCATCTTTGATTGGAGTTGTCCAACATGTTACTAGTGTCACCTTTCAAGAATCTGAAATCCCACCATATCATAACAAAGATACTGATCCCCCTCTTTTTATCACAATATCCATCAATCATACACATGTCAAAAGGGTCATGATTTATGGGGGAGAAACTATAAATATCATCTCTTCCCATGCTTATGATTAACTTAAACTACCTAAAAATATCATGTTAAAAAGCTTGACAATTCTCTGATCATTCAATGATACCTTGGCCACTACTCTAGGGACAATTATTCTCCACATTTATTTGGGGTCTCAAACCATTATTAAACTATTTTACATCATAGAGAGTAAATTTTAATATAATGTGTTACTTGGAAATGCCTGGATCCATGCCATGGTATGCATCTCTTCTACCCTTCATCAATGTGTTAAGTTTGAGCATGAGGGACAAGTCATTGCAATCAAAGCCAATCCGAGTCCATTTGATTTTTGTAATAGTATGTGTGGACCCAATGATTTTCTTATTCCACCTTCACCCTCTTCATATCCAACCACTAGCCAAACTACCACATCAAACCAACACACCAACACTTATACTTTCAACAATAGTGAAGCATCCACTAGTTCAACCATTCCTTCAACACAAATCCTGATTGAGCACCCCTTGAGATCCATGTTCTAATGAATTGCACTTAGGAAATATAAAATTTTAGCTTTGGATACTTTTCCCTCTCCACATGAATTTGGGAACCTTCACAATGATCCATCTTATGATCCCAACATTGGTACCCTTGTCCCCTTTGGTCTTCCTAATAATAGAACATATTTTGTCTATGGGGGATTTGATAAACCGCTTCTTGTTCCAACCACCATGACTTTTATTCAACCATTCACTTCTAAATTTTCCTATCTTAGATACCAAACTTTTTCCCAAATGTACCTCCATTGATGAACTTGGAAAGGGTTTGGGTTTGGCCTCTATAAACAAGGACCCCATGAACTTCTTGCTATCAAAACTCAAAACACCTCATGAGTTCTTTGGCCTAGGGTATGCTCCCCCAAAAGAGCCCATACCATAATCATCAATTCCACCTCTCCCATTTGGAGAACCACCAACCTCACCAATTCCACCTCTCCCATTTGGATAACCACCAGCCTCACCAATTCCACCTCTCCCATTTGGAGAACCACTAGCCTCACTAATTCCACCTCTCTCATTTGGGGAACCACCAACCTCACCTCTCTCATTCAAGGACCTTATACCCTTAACAACCTCAAATTTCTAATTTGAAGAACCTCTACCCTCACCAACTCCATTTGAAGATAGAAACATCATCCCACCTAATTTTTTTTATCAACACCATCAGTTTAGGTCCCCTGACTTATCAATAAGGGGGGTCAAACTAAAACCATTCCTCTCATCCACCTAAAATGATCACACATGATTCTCCTACCATTAACACCATCTAATGTCAAAATTATAAATCTATTCTTACCTATCTAGGTGAGGAGGATTCTTCTCTTCAAAAATATCTCCATCCTAAAAACCAAAAAATTCTAAATGAATCAACCACAAACATTAATTTGGGTACTCAGGAGAACCCTCATATTGTCAATATTGGTCAATATTTAACTCTTGAGGAACAAAGAAACTATACATAATTCCTTCATGACCATAGCATAGCATTTGCTTGGTCTTATCAAGATATGCCTAGTATTGACCCATCCATTACCCTTCATAACATCATCAACCATCCCAAGGTTAAGCTAGTCTGGTAAAAACTTCATCGAATCCATCCTTGTATAGCTCTTCTTGTCAAAGAAGAATTTCAACACCTTCTATCTATTAATTTCATTCAACCCATTGACTATCCACAATGGGTTTCTAACATTGTTCCTATCACCAAACCCATTAGGGGACTCCACCCTTAGGTAGATTTTTGGGATCTTAACTTGACATGCCACAAAGATGACTTTCCCTTAGCTAACATTGACTAAATTGTTGATCTTACCCCTAGCCATGAAATGTTATCCCTCATGGATGGATGTTTAGGATATAACCAAATCTTGATTTCCCCCTAAGATTAATATAAGACATATTTTATCACCCCATGGGGAACTTTATACTATCATGTCATGCCTTTTAGCTTAAAGAATGTAGGAGCCACATATCAGTGAGCCATGACCTACATTTTTTATGACCTCATTCATACAATAGTTGAAGACTATGTTGATGATTTTCTCAAAAAATCCAAACATCACCAAGATCACCTCATCATTTTAGCCATCATCTTTGAAATACTTATCAATTATCATGTCAAGCTCAATCCAAAGAAATGCATCTTTGGGGTATTATCAAGAAAACTCTTGGGATTATTATTTACCTTCATAGAATAGAAATAGATCATGAAAAATTTAGAGCTATTCTCAAAATGCCTCCTCCTACTAACTTAAAACAACTTCATAGCCTACAAGGCAAATTCAATCAATCTACCATTTTATCTCTTAGCTATCTGATCATTGTCAACCCTTTCATCACCTCATAGAAAAAGATACCTCCTTTAAATGGACCAAGGAGTGTCAACAAGCCTTTGATTCAATCAAAGAGTATATTCTTTTTTTTCCTATCTTTATTCCCCCAAAGGAAGATCAACCCTTTTATTTATACCTATCTATCACTGATCATTCCTTGGGATCCATGCTCGCTCTTCGTAATGACCAACATAAGGAGAAGGTTGTTTATTACATCAGTTGTACCCTCATTGAGTATGAAACATGATACACCCATCCAAAAAAACTCTAACTTTCCTTAGTTTTCATTGCCTCTAAACTTTATCACTATCTTCTTAACCACAAAACTTATGTCCTTACCAAAATTGACCACCTCAAGTATATGCACTCTCAGCCATATCATAACCAATGTATGGCTAAGTGGCTCATGCTTTTAGCTAATTTAGATCTTGAGTTTCTTCAAAAAAAGTACATTAAAGGATAGGTCATTGTGGACCAATTAGTTAAAGCCCCTCTTCCTGATAATTAAACTCCTCTTTTTTCCTTTCTAGATGAGTCTATAGCTACTCTTTCTTTAGAAGAACCCCCCTATCAAATGACTATGTATATTGATGATTCTAAATGTCAAAATAGTGGGTGTGTTGGAATAGTCCTCATTTGCATTAATGGATAACCTCTCCTTTTTTATTTCAAACTTGATTTCAAATGCACCAATAATATATCCAAATACAAGGCCTTGATCATAGGTCTCCAAACTACCCTAGATTTAGGAATCAAAAATATACATGTATTTGGAGATTTTCAACTTATTATCAACCAAGTCACATGAGCCTATCAATGAAAAAATGATGTCCTTATAAAATATAAATAGTTTGCTAACAAATTATTAGCATCATTGAACCATTATACCATTCAATCAGTCCCTTGCTCTACAAATAAATTTGTAGACATAAGGGCTTCCCTCGCATCCCAAATTCCATCCCAACCTACTGAATCTAAACTATTTTTCACCATAAACTACTTTTTTACCCCATCTTACCTCAGTCTTAATCTTCCTACCATTTTCCAAGTGGAAATATCACATTTAGACATTTGGTATGACCAAATCTTTGAATACCTTAATGTTGGTGTCCTTCCACCCAATCTTTCAAGAAATGCTCATAGAGATTTCATTCAAAGCACCTGTCACTACTTAATACTAGGGGGCATTCTTTACACATAAGGCTTTGGAGGCCTCCTTTGATGTCTTCATAATAATGAATCCTCGCATGCCATTAAGGAAGCATATGATGGCATCTATGGAGAACAATTCAATGGTTTGGCTATTGTAAAACATATTCTTCACCTGGGATACTATTGGCCTACACTTAATTAGGATTGTTGCAACTATGCCAAGAAATGCATCAAATGTCAACAACATACTAACCTTCATCATGCACCTCTTCATGTTCTCTAGATATCAATAGATTATTGGCCCTTATTGTAATGGGGTCTTGATCTTATTGGTGAGATCAATCCTCATTCCTCTCAACATCACCAATATATCATCACCACCACCACAAAGTATTTCACCAAATGGGTGGAGGCCATTTCATTGATCTCAATCAAAGCTAAAAAAATCATTGACTTCATTACCCAGTACATCATTTGTTACTTTGGTGTCCCTCATAAAATCATCACTCCATGAACTTATTTTAATGCTAGTGTAGACTCTGTCAAAGTTAAACAACGAAGTAGGATTCCATCAAAACTACGATGGTAAAGTGTGGATCCAAGTAGAGTATAATGGGTGGAATGATGATTGAAGGCTTTGGTTTGTTCTTGAGATAGGTTAGGTGGTATAACTTGGTCATGAAGGTAGATGTAAATTTCTAAGTACCAGATAAAATTATGACCAACAATATCATAAATCATGGCAATGGTTAAAAGTTCATGAGCTGGTGCTAAAAAATTCTCAATGAGGAATTGATACTCTCTAGATTTATTTGTTTGTCGAAGTAGAGATACAATAGTAGCCATGAAATATGTAGTTTTGTTACTAGCCCTTGGTATGTGCTCAAACTAATTATTGGCAATTTATTGCTTAATATTATCGACTATGATCTAAGAATTTGACTCAAGAGAGGATGGTTAGTATGGTGTTAGGTCCAAAATGACAAATAAAATGAAATAAACACACTAATAGCATAACATCTCTAGGCCTAGACACTAGGGAGAACTTAGTTAACAAAATCAAATGACAAACATAACTAAAAATCAAGGAATGAAAACACAAGAATTCCTTCGCCTTCCTTAGATGCTCCAAATACTTTTGTAGTAGTGGCTTACTTGGCTTGTGCTCATGGAGTCTTCATTAAAGGAGGCTTGGATATATCCTCTTCTCCTTGGCACCTTTGGATTGTAGCTTGGCTTGTCTTGGCATCAATTTAGCCTTATAATTTATTGAATATTTTGGAACAAATTTGGCATTATAACTTTATATCAAAAATAACTTTAAAATGAGGCGATGGCAGCGAGTGAAAGCTCCAAGGGCCTATTGCAAGTAGAATCTCCCATGGCTGGGCAGCCTCTTTCTGATAGGAGTTTGTAGGAATAGGAACAGGAGACCTTTTATGTGAGTGAAAGAGCTAGGTTAAACAAAGTCAACGGCTACCTACCACGTAGGCTAGACAGGCCTGTGTTAGTGATTCCTTCAGAAATGATAAAAGAAGATGTGGAATATTTAGCATCTCATGCGTTAATATGTAAGTTCCTTGGAATTCAAATATCCCTGACGGCCTTGGAAGCCTGGATTTGCCAGTCCTGGCAGACTGAGAGAGATTTTGAAATCATGCTAGCAGGTAACAGCTATTTTTTGGTTAATTTCTCTTGCATCTCTGATAGGAATCAGATTTTTGAGGGAGGCCCATATTTTTATGACCGAATCAGTCTATTCATAAAACCCTAGCATGTGGGGTTTAATTCTGTGGAGGATCTTTCATCATGGGTCCCAGTTTGGGTCCGTCTACTGAGACTTCCTATGGAGTTTTGGCAGGAGGACATCCTAAGGCAGATTGCCACTATGATCAAAACACCAACTGCTATTGCTCATCAATCTCTAGATAAGAAGGTCATTTCTTATGCCCAGATATGTGTTGATATTGATATAAATAATCCATTACCAGATTCCATGGAAATTTGTTTGGGCACCTCATCTTGGATATAGTAAATTGACTATGAATCCATCCCTTTTCGGTGTCGTATCTACCATGTGTATATCCACCTACAGTGCCAATGTCCTCAAGGGTTCAAAGGTGTCGGTACTTTAGAGGAATCACCTGGTCTGTGGATGGCCAATGCAAATATGAAGAAGGGACAATTTGACCCCTCTGGTAATAGGAATGGCCATCCAGATCGTGAGACTAAAGGGAAAGCCCAGCTGTATACTCCCATCATAGAGAAAGGCCCTTTCATCTACAATGGCCAAGACAGGGATGGTTTTACCCCAGTTCAGCGTAGAGCTAGAGGAAGAGGCCAGAAACGTTCTCATTTGGACTACCAAAGAAATTTTGGTTTTAACTATTTTGAAGCTCTAGATAACATGATCATAGAGGAGGGCATCCCTGTAGGGGAACAAGAGGAAAATCTAGATTTGGAAGGGAAGAAAGATACTGCTACTGCCTCCCAGGATATTGTCATTTAGCAAGTTCCAGAGGCTGCTCTTGACCCAGAATTTGATGCGCTAGTGGTTTCACCTACTTCACAAGACAAGGAAATGTGCTGGGCAGATTTGGTTAAAGATGTAGGCACACCCAACAAAGAAAAGGGACCCTCTTCTGCTCTTGGATTAATGCAGTGACCTTTCAAGAAGGTCTCCTTTTCCACACCTGACAGAGCAGGACACAGGAAAGATCAAGACAGAATCAAACTTACAGGTGATTTATTGGTAGAATCAGGGATGGTGAAGACCTTGGATGAACACTTCCCTCAATCTACCCAATGATTATTTTGTCATGGAATGTGAGGGGGTTGAATAACATCCCCAGACAAAAGGCTATTCATAAGTTGGTGATAGACCATTATCTAGATATTTTGTGTATCCAGGAGACCAAACTTTCAGTGGACTCCCTATTCACTTGTTGTCCTAATATTTGGATGCTTGGTCAATGCCAGTGTGTTGGCACCCTGGAGACAGCTGGTGGTCTTGCTATGTGCTGGGATCCTAGGAAAGTTGCGCCAATCCATTGGCTGTCCTGTACCTCGACCCTTTCAATAGTTGCTTCATCTTTGGAGACTAGCGAGCAGATATTGGTCATAAATGTGTATGCCCCTATTGATCTTCCAGGCTAGATTAAGCTATGGGACCACATTCAGTATGTCAAAAGCTACCATCCCTTTCTACCTTGGATTGTAGCAGGAGATTTTAATTCTATTCTCAGCCTGGAGGAGAAGAGAGGAGGAATTGCTTGACTGGGACCTTCTTCGAAGCTTCTTCGACAAAACATCAATGCTTTACATCTTTCAGATGTTAAACCCCTTAGAGGAATCTTCACATGGAACAATAGAAGGATTGGAGATGCGACTATTTTGGAATTCCTGGATAGGTTTCTTGTCTCTTGTTTTTGGCAATCTAGATCCATCTCTCTTTCTTCTGAAATTCTTGACTGGCGGGGATCCGACCACTAGCCTATTAAGCTTTCTTTGTGTCATATTGCTGCTCTTAAGAAGCCCCCCTTCAAGTTTCAATTGATGTGGCTTTGGGAGCCTTCCCTTCATGAACTAATGGCTCACTGGTGGAGGCATGGAGGCCCGAATTATGGAACAGCTATGTATTCCTTCTCTAAGAAGCTTCAATATGTTAAAAGAAAATTATAGTATTGGAACAGCCACTGCTTTGGTAACCTCCACACCATTAAGAAGAGATCTCAGGACCGACTGGATGCCATCACCTGTAAAATTCAAGACCTTAGCTTATCTGAATACCTTCGCATGGCTGAGTTACAAGCTTCTATGGATATGGTGGAGTGGGATCTCTGGGAAGAAATCTTTTGGAAATAGAAGGCCTATGTTGATTGGCTCCAGGAGGGGGAAAAGAACACAGCTTTTTTCCATAACTCAGTGTAGAATCAACGTAACAAGAGCTTCATCTCTTCCCTAATTACTTTGGATGGTAGGTGCCTGACTTCCTCTCATGACATAACCAGGGAAGCTATTCGGTTTTACTATGTTTTATTCTCTAAGGATACCCTTCCTGATGAGCTAGCAGAAGATATTTTTCTATCTTGCATTCCCTCTGTGGTGACTATGGCAATGAATGACTCCCTTATGAGGCCTAATAATAGGACTGAATTGGAGGGAGTGGTTTTTGGCATGAACAAAGGCAAGGCTGTAGGTCTAAATGGATTCCCCGCTGAATTCTTCCAAGAATTTTGGTATGTCATTAATCAAGATCTTCTGAAAGAGGTCCAAGAATCTTATTCTAACAAAGATATGCTTCGGGCTTTGAATGTTACATTTCTAGTGCTTATCCTAAAGAGAGAATAGGCAAATCAGCTTGAATTCTTTAGACCCATTGCTCTTTGCAATGTGATTTACAAAATTATCACAAAGCTAATTGCAGAAAGGCTTAAAGCCTACCTTCCCATGCTTATCTCCGAGGAGCAAGGGGGCTTTGTTACAGGTAGGCAAATCTTGGATGGGGTGGTCATAGCTTCTGAGGCTATTCATTCCATGAGCACTTCCTAGGAGAGGGCAATTTTTATCAAGCTTGATGTGGCAAAATCCTATGACAGGGTTAGCTAGGGATTCTTGAAAAAAATTCTTTTGGCTTTCAAATTCAACCAGGACTGGATTCGATGGGTTCTCAGCAGTGTGATGACTCCCTCCTTCTCGGTTCTTGTTAATGGAGCTCCCTCAGAGCTGTTTGGAGCATCTAGAGGGCTATGATAGGGAGACCCACTCTCCTCATATCTATTTATTATCCTGGCAGAGGGACTTGGGTGACTCATTAAGCTCCAGATTTCTCAGTGAATGCTTTAAGGATGGCATTGGGGGAACGGATTAACCACCTTGTCCCACCTCCAGTTTGTTGATGACACTTCCCTTGCAGGGAGAGCCCAGATTCGAGAAGCTGAAGCTTTTTGGCTTACCCTGGACACTTATTTGGCAGCCTCTGGGCAAAAAATTAATGATCACAAGTCCTCCATTATGTTTTTCAACACCCCTGAGCCTATCCAGTGGAGGATTATAGCTATTTTAAGGTTTTAGATCCAGTCTCTTCCACTCACCTACTTAAGCATCCTGATTATGGTGGGAAGGCAATCAAGGCTCTTTTGGCAAAATGTGCTAGATAGACTAAAATAGAAAGTCAACCATTCGACTCACAGGTGGCTCTCTACAGTGGGCAGGGTGACACTTCTATAAGCGGTGATTCAAGCCCTCCCCATCTACTGCAGTATGGTGCAGGCTGCCTCAGTGTACTTCCTTAAGGAATTTGATGCTCTTTCTCACCAATTTTTATGGAGCGACAATCTGCAAAACTCTAAATGGAGTCTGATTAATTAGGATATGATCTATCGGCCAAAAAGGGCCAGTGGTCTTGGGCTGCACTCGGCAATTCTGAGTAGCCAAGCTTTAGCTACCAAACTCTACTGGCATTGGTGCTCTAATCTAGCTCACCTTTGGGCTCATATCTTAGCTTTCAAGTATTATCTGGGAGTTGACACGACAAAGATTCCAAGACTTCCCCTAGAGGGAAGAGGGTCGATGGTGTGGGACACCCTTAAGCATGGAGCAAATCTGGTGAAGCACAGCCTTTTTTGGATCTGCAATAGAGGATCAAATGCTCTCTTCTGGGGTGACTCCTGGGATGAGTTTCCCCCTTATTATCCTCTCATCCACATTTGTAGCCACTATGTGATTCTCTATTATTTGTTGGGTGGAATACGGTGGGACATTATAAGAAGGCCATCAGGATGGGCACTGCAGTGGGATTTTGGTGGAAACATTCTTCGGACTGGCCACCAAGTGGCCACATGGCAGAGCGACTGGAGCTTGCCCAGATCTTGGCTCTAGGGAATATAGCCTCTTTCAAGAGTGAGATGTTTTGGCTTGGGGTGGAGACCCCTCTGGGAAATATTTTGTTTCCTCCGGGTACCTTGATTTGACAAAGCAACTTTTTGGTGAAGTTGTAGTCACCTGGGGGAAAAAGGTATGGAACAGCTACTCATGGCCTAAATGTAACTTTTTCCTCTGGGTTTTGGTGTACAATAGGTGTCTTACTTTGGACAACCTATGCAAGCGGGGCTTCCAGGGACCCTTTATGTGTGTTCTTTGCCGCAGCAGTGAAGAAACTATCTCCCACCTCTTATTTCAGTGCCTATTTGTTAGACAAATTTGGCACCTATGGTGGGATGTGTGGGCTTTTCTGTGTTGGCATGTGGCTTCCTTGTCAGAATTCTAGGACTGATTGGGGCACCCTCCCTCTAAGGCCTTGTTTCTTCAGGTGGCTTGGTGCATTGGTCCATCATTTATTTTGTGGCACACATGGTTGGAAATGAACAGGCAGATATTTTAGGAGATCAATATGGACCCTAGGATTTTGTGGGGAAAGATTGAAAGCTCTATCTTTGAAACCATCCACGCCAAGTGTGAAGGGGTCATGGATTTGGGTGAGGCTGACTCTGGGATTCTTAAACGCCTAGCTGTTGCGCTCCTAAGCAATGCTCCTGATGCCTCCTACACCCCTGCATGAGGGCAGAGAAAGTCATTACGCCTGATCAACAAGAGGGGACGGTGGTCACCCCCAGAGGTAGGCATCCTCAAGGTTAACATGGATGGATCATCTCTAGGAAATCCTGGTCCAGCTGGTGTCAGAGGGGTTGGATGGGACAACTCGGGTAAGGTGCAATTTTTATTCTCAATTCACAAGGGCTTTCATATGAACAACATCATGGAAGCTCTTACGATTCTGATTGCCATTCAGAAGTGTTGTTATTTTGGCTGGCAAAGAATTATTTGTGAATCTGACTCACAGGTTGTTGTAAATCTTCTGAATAAATGAGATTTTGAGACGATTGATTGGCATTTAGCTAGAGTGGTGCAATAGGTACTTCAGCTTTGTACTTCTTTGGAATCTATGACTTTTATGTATATACCCCGTGAATGGAATGGGGTAGCTGACTGTCTGGCCAAATGGGCCTCCGAGCATGGGCCACCTTGGAACGTCTCAGATCGTAGGATGCTACCCCCTGATTTATCTCAAAAGTTGGGTCAGCTTGTTGACCAAGATAATGCTGTGTAACTTTTCTTGTCTTTAATAATATTTTTACCCCTCTTTTAGTAAAAAAAAATAACTTTAAAATAATGTTTATGGCCTCTCTATTTATAGATTTTTGAGAATATCTATAATTAACCTTAACCATCCATCTCAAGATTGAGATTTGTGGTTGAATATTAATTCAATTTTCAAAATTAAGTTTGTAATTATCCTCATAATGACATTGGAATAAGGGGAAATTAAGAGGCATGGAGGGCATTATGAAAGGCATTGATGAGGCATGGAGGGTATGAATCCTAATTTGTGGCATTTATGGCCTAGGGACGTCTTCCCAAGAAATGAGGTCGCCTAATGATACATATATTCAATATTCATTTCCAAAAAAAATTATTCATTTACATGGAATTCTTGATTATGATCTAACTTAGATTAATTAGCTCTTAAGCATCTTTAAGCACTTTGTGCATAAATTACTCAAATTGATCAGAATGTCTTATTATTGGTCAAAAATTTGACTGGATTTGAATTAGAAGGTTATGTTAGATTCATTAGAACCATATTCCCATTTAGGATGTCACCCAAAAAATAACAAAGTCACGTGTCTTGTGCAAGAGGTTTGATAGGAAAGAGCAATTTAGAGCACCTAGGTGTAAAATTGGCATTTTGACTTGAAATGATTTGATCAAAGTTAGCTAGCCCATAAATTGCATTGCCCCATTTACGGATACCCTAGCCAAAATTGGCACTTGAATATGTTAGTTTCACATCATTTAGCGTGTTTTAGTGTTTTTAGGCCAAATTGTACATTTTGGGTGGAAATTGATCAAAAGCCTAGTTGAAAGTCATCAGTGACCAATTTTAGGTATTTATAGTTTGCATCTATTTGGGAAGATGTTGCAAACTGTAGGTAAAAAAATGTCTTCTCAAAGAATGATAAATTTATTGTATGCCAAAAAGAAGATGATGATTGAAGAACAAAGCTCCAAATGGTTTTGGGAAGCCTATGATGATGCCCCTTTGAGGGAGTGGCCATCATATTTGTTGATGGATGGTCCCTCAAAAATAAATAAGAAGAAAGGTGGAATTAGCCCATGGTTAAGATTAATCCAAATGAGAAAATGCTTACATACACTGATGTAGAAAGGATACTAATTTTTCCAAAGGTGGTTATAATTAGAAATAAAAGTCAAAATAATGATTTGCCCATAGGCAGTTATAATCATTAAGATGACCTGGATTGGCTAAAATTGATAGTTGTGCCCTAGTTATGGATGATTAGAAAGCATAACTCAAGGATATAATCTAGAATATAGATTAAAGATGAGTGGGTGCAAAGTGATGAAATAGATGAATAGAAGAATAAGATTGATCAGTGTGAATGACTTAGTTGTACCTATCAATGAGGAGAAGCTCGTCTTGATTAACAATGATGCAACTAAAATGGTCAAATGAGTTATATTGATCAAGGTAGGTGGTAGAATTGGCCAAGGTGCCAAGGAGAAACTTATATAGCTCCATTGATTGTAGACCTTCATGAATATAATTTTTGTTGTAGCATGTGATGGTAGGCATCATGATAGAACACCATGAAGACTTGGCCAAAATATGCATAAGGACTGACTTCTGATATCCAATAAACATTTGAAAAAAATATACCAATGATAAAAACCATGATGGTAATGTTGACGTATGAATATGGATACAGTCATGAATAATATTTTAAAGGAATCACCCAATGAACACATATAGACTGAGTCGAGGCAACAGTGATAAAAGCAAACAAATAGGCAAGTGAATAAATAAATAAACAAACAACTTGAAATAAATAAACAAAAAGATTGAAAATAAAAGTAAAAGAAAACAGCCTAACAATGGCAATGCCTCGATAAAGCGTATCGAGGATAATTGACTATACTTAGATAGGACAAATATTTTTTGTATTTTTGAAGTATTATGAATGTTTTTGGAATTTTGAAGTATCTTAACTCTTTAGAGAATGACAAGATATCTATTCACAAAACGGTGAGAGTATTTGGATTTGGTTGCTCACAAAATGGTGAGTGTTTGGAAAGGGGGACTAAGGTGACCTCAACATGAATTGAGCATGACCCACATAGTCTTGAAATGACTTCAAGTCATAGTAACTCCGTCCACACAAAAGGTGAAGAAAAACCAACTAGGTTCTAACAAGTTCTCAAATCTATAAAATGGCCATTCAAATGAAAATAGTAATGGCATAGTGATGTGATAATACATGATAAACAAGTGTTGCATATATTTTTACCATAGGTAGTTATAACTAAGATATAATGGCATAGGTTAATGATACTAATTTTTCCATAGGCAATTATAATTAGTAGCAAGACTGGTGAAACATTGAATTTCCCATAGGTGCTTATAATCAAGTTCACATAAAAAAACTTGATATGATGAAAGATATCTTGCCAAATCAGCTATCACACTACTTCATAGACTATCATTATAAACATGGATTTGATTGATTTTGAAACTTGATCAAAATCCTCTTCAAAAAAACTATGAGAAGAACCAAATGAACCAAGATCAAAATAGGATGGGTAGGATGACTAAAAATAGGCTCTGGTCTAAATAGGAATGGAATGATAGGATGGCATGGTCTTGCTAAGAATAATGATGGTTTTTTGATAAATTGGATCAAATGGTAAGAGGGTTGCCCCCAAGCAGTGGTGTGAATGGTTGGGTTGTTGACAATGGTAAAATGATATGTAACAATGGCAATGGCATTGCAATGTCAAATGGTATGATACCTATTTTTGGCCTAGGTGTGGTTTTTGATTCTATTGTTACTATTTATGGGGAGATGCACATCCTAATCAATAAATGATACAAATAGAATACTTGATCATGTTAATTGCTAGCCCACACCTCATTTAAATAACTGCTCTATCAATAATTGCTTGCATATTGGGTTGTCAAGAATGATTTTGTGATCTTCATTAGTCATTGATTATGATTCTTTCAAATGTCAAGATAAGGTATCTTTGTAGCCTCTGCAAAGGAAAGTGCAGCCATGGACGGTAAACAAGGACAAATAATGGATAGTTAATTTGATTATGAAATGGAATGGTAGATGATAATGGAATATATAATGGTGGAAAAATAAATAAATATCATGACTTTTAATCACATGTAATGTTATTAATGTTGAATTCAACATAACTTCAGTTATGGCAAGGATGAAGACTTATTCTCTCACTAAGACCACCATTTTTTTTTTTTGATCTTAAGAGTAGCTACCATTTGATTACGTTGTAGATAGGAAGCTATTTTAATTTGATCTTTTATTTTATCTTCATCAAGTAGTGAATAACTTTTGTGCTTAGCTATTGGTGCCTCAAAGAGGTTTTCACCAATGGAGTTGTCTTGATTATTCCGTAGCACCTTCAAGAAGGTTTCACTAAAGAATGTTGACTTTTGACTTTAATTTTATTCTATTGCTTTCAAAAAAGTTTCACTAGAAGAGTGTTCTTCTGCTACATGAATGTTGTCTTGGCCTCCTTACTCTTTTTCAACTACGATGTCACCATGGATGCAATTCAACCAAGTGTGATTCTATCGATCCCAATCAACACTTGTGGGAGATGGAATGTTAATAATATGGCTATATTGGTTGATGGTAATGGCCTATGGAATGATAATGTAATGGTTAGAGGTTGCATAATCCTCATAGAATATATTAGGATAGCTTGTGTCAAAGCTGAAGTAATCATCCTCAAAAACCATAGAAGTATCACAAATGTAATTGAATTAATCTTCAAGCCATGTGTAACCAATGTTGTAATAGCTATAAACATATTCTTCTTCTAAATCTGATTCTAACTCAATAAACTCTAAATCTAATGTTAGTCCAAGATTAAAAATTGACTCTAACTCTGATTCTTCATCTGATGGGTACTCTGTTACAATGATGTCTTATTGAATATTTGGTTTTGGATAAGTAACGGCCTGTGATGGCATAATGGGCTCCACAAAAACTAGTTTGTTAAAGTGAGACTCCTCTTGGATGGGAAATAGGTCAAGAGACAAATCTTGAGAGACTGTCTTGTCAATAGGAGGCTCTTGAAAAATAGGCACATGTTTGAGGAAATTATTTTCCCAAAGGTGGTTATAATCATTAAGAAGTGACTCAGTAAAGACTAACTCATTAGAATGATACTCTTCAAGAACTGGTATAGGATCAATAGGTGATTCATCATAGGTTGACTTATTATAAGTGGTTAGTTTAGCAAAAACATCTTGGATTGGTTGGTTTTTTTGGCCTTGGTTTCCAATGAGTTGGAAAATACCAGTTTTGAACATAGCTTAGTCTTCGAATGATTAGATCATTTGAGGTTTGGATGGGATTGACACTGGATGAGGAATGACTTACGATTGGATAATGGTAGGGCCTTGGGGAGCATGATTTCTCACATGAGCTAAAGGACAAAGTCTTGAGATGGTAACAATAGGGTGTTTTGGGGCTTGAATTCTCACACAAAGTAAAAGATGAGGTCCTAGAATGATGAAGGGGTGTTGTGGAGCTTGATTTCTCACAAAAATCAAAGGATGAGGTCTTGGTATGGGAATGGTATTCCTTAGATATTATAGATCTTGATATCTCATATAATCCGAAGAAGGGTTAGGGGTAGTTGATGATTGGATAACAAAAGGACATCGTGAGACTTGATTTCTTGCATAAGCAAAAGCATCCAAGTGTTCCTCATAAACCATATCATCCCAATCATGAGTTGGCTCATAAGTTAGTTCTTGACTATGGTCCATGTACTGATTATTAAAAAGAGGGTATGTATTTGTATCCCAAACAACATTATCTATAGTTGGGTCTTCAAAGTCTTCCTCACAAGCCTTTTCATACCAATCAAGGTCTCAAGTTAGATCATAAGTTGTTTCATGACTTTGTTCCCATGAATGATTAATATGAGCCATATAGAAATCTGTCTCACAAACCATATTAGCATCATTGGGGTCTTGAAAAAAGCCATAAAATTCATTATGTGTGGCCATTATACATGATCAATTTGCATAAACCTAAAAAATGGAATCAAACATAAACATGAACGATTGGCGTAATTCATAAGACAAAAGGCTCTTTGAGAAAGATTGTGTTTTCCCAAATAAAGGCACAAACAATGATGAGGATAGGCTTTAAACAAATAAACCATCAATAGTTTTTAAATTTGGGCAATCGATTAACTAAAGTTATGAAACCTAAAAGAGAAAGATATGTGTATCAATCCCATGAATTAAGGCCTAAATAAAAATCAATCAATATTTGGATCCAAACTTAACAAGGCTAATTGAAAACTCAATGTTGAAAACTAGGATTTGACTAAACAAATTAGACAAGATTGGGCAGCATGATGGCACAAGACAAAGGTCCAAATAGTATACACAAAATGGTTTAAAACAAATGGTTTTGATACAATGGTAAACAAGTCTTGAAATTAATTGATCAACCTAACAACATAAGCATACTTGAATGATGTGGTCAATGTTATGCTTCAAAGACTTAAAAGGCTCAAAATATTTTGACATGATTTGGGAAGCATAACACTACCCTTCACAACTCAAATGCATTTTTTTGACATGGCTTATGAATAAATAAACAAGTTTTAGTTTCAAAACATATCAAGAAAAAATGACCAAAATACACTAAGTATAATCACCCAAATCTTAACAAGGGTATGACAAAATGGGGTTGACTAAACTAGCAAGGTTTTGATCATTCTAGGGGAATAAATTACACAATGACTTTCACATCAAATGATGCAAAATACAAGCATAAAAATTAGGTGACCACGACATTGGCTAGCTGTAAAAAGGTCTAGTCTTTTTTACAACCACTACATCCTACTATTCTCTCAGTGTGTGATGTCCAAATATAGATATGTCCCATGTGCAACTCCAAAGAAGCCAAATTAAGTCAATGCCAAGAGGTGAAACCCTGGGTCAAAGCTTCCCTAAAGAACTCGTGGGAGGTAATGATGTCCCCCTCGTAATCCAAGATGCATAAAAATAAAGAAATCATGAAAGTATAAAGACTTTAGGGTCATTTTCAAGGTCATCCAAACTTTGATGAGTTTTTGGGGAGTGCTTTAGATAACTTTATTCTAAGCCTTAGACTAAGCTCCTTGCAATAGGAATGGTGCTTTTGATTCTAAGGGTTCCCTATAGGGGACAAATGGAAGTGAATACATGCAACATTCCTCTTTTTTCCAAACAAAAATTTGATTAAACAACTATTGCAAACAAGAATTGACAAGTGTGTTCAATTTTAAACCCAAAATGAAAGATTTGGTGGTGTTCACTTGACCCCTTGGTCTTAGTTGTAAACTTTGAAAACATTCACCAAAAACATCTAAATCCTTTGTTAAACACCCAAAACAAGGTTCCTAACTGAGTTTTAAGAATGCAAAGGTGATTTAAACATGTTTTGAGAAAATATCAAGCTTGGTCCTATAGCAAAAATGTTAGCATGTCCTTTAGCTTTGAAGATATTTTTAGCTTGAAACAATGAACTTTGAAAAAGTAGTTCTCAGGTCTACGTTTTTGGAAAAACATAGTGATCGACATCGGTTATTACCACTAACATCAATTACTTTGGCTATCGAGATCTAAATGATGTCAATTTTACTAATCAACGTTAGTTAAGCTATATAAATGATGTTGATCTTACTTACTGATGTCAGTTACTGTGTAAAATTATGGCAAACAAAAATAGCAAAATAAAGTTAGAAAATCAAATTGCAAGAGTTTTAAGGGTCCAAATAAATATTTTAGAGTTGTAAAATGATCTTCATCAGGTGTAAGATATGTCTAGTCCCACTAGGCGTGCCATATGTGATCTAGGAATTTGACTCAAGAGAGGATGGTTATTATGGTGTTAGTTCTAAAATGACAAACAAAATGAAATAAACACACTAATAGCATAAAATCTCTAGGCTTGGACACTAGGGAGAGTTTAGTTAACAAAATCAAATGACAAACACAACTAAAAATCAAGGAATTAAAACATAATAATTCCTTCACCTTCCTTGGATGCTCTAAATACCTTTGTAGTAGAGTAATCTAAGGTCAAAGCTCAATAGCAATCAAATAACCCACCACGAGAAATATACAATTCATAGATTATGAAATAGTGTAACAATTAAAACAAATGCATTTATTTCAAACAATTCAAGACCAAATTTCATCAGTAATAAAAATATCTACGATAAAAATATAAAATTGACAGATAAACAAAACGGAAGTAATAATACTAAAACCTTATTTAAATTCCAAATCGAATATGGGCCCGCTAATCTTAAAAATTAAATATATAAAAAATACAAATTTATGAAGGCTTCATATTGTATTGAAAACTATACCATTATAAAAAGTGACAAAGTAAACAGTCACACACATCACAACTCAATTTATTATTATTTTGTTTCATCCAGCGAACTTATATCATTATAATAAATGCAGTAGAGAATTTTAAATAATTTTGGGAGAATCTCATCTTGTCGGTAGAGTTCTGAACTGACAAGATGGTGGATTGAAGCGGTGACCTCATATATGACAATAAGGTGGATCGAACCGGTGACCTCGCATGACCTTTCAATCGGCTTCAATCGCGCGAAGCAGGCTCGTCTTCCCATACAACTCGGCCTCCTAAGAATGTCTACCAAATATGTAGCTTTCGCACTAGAAGATTCACTTGGGAAATGTTTGACTTTCATGTTTATTGGATTAAATCATATACCTTGTTTTTCCTCATTTGAATTTTTTATGATAGGTTCGATGGATCTTTGTTCATGGAGGTCGATACCTTTACCCTTATATTTCATTATATTGCACATGATGGATTTGGTAACGGGATATATGTTATTGGAGAAACAAGTAGATAATTCATCAAAATAAAGCCAAGAAGGATTAGAATTTTTTATATGTTCATTTGAAAGGAAACCACATTTTATAAATTTAATTTTTATAAGATTTTTTACCACTCTATTGTCCTTTAGATGGAAGGCCCTGACATAGTTATTTGGATTGGTATGGATTGTACTTGTGTAAAAATATTGAATTATATAATCATTCATTCCTCTATAAATTATCTTACGATGGGAAGAAGTGAATGAGGATTCTCTAGAATCAGATGGTGGATTTGAATCTTGTTATGCAGATAGTTGATTGGAAGCTTGCTTAGATGGTTGGTCAGATGCTTTGCTGGTGGAAGCCTTTTCAATAGAGATGGAGGTAGTTAGTGTATTAATCCTAACACCAAGGGGAGGTGTTTTAAATAATATTTATGGATGGACATAATTTTTAAGTAAAATATAATCCTCAATGGAAGTAAAATTATCATCTATAATTAGTAAATAGTTTTATTTTTAGAATTTACCTTCCAATAGCTTGAAATGTTGGAAGGGTTGAGGATTATATTGTATAATAACTTCCATTATTGTATGGGATAATTTAAAACATTTATGTAAGGTGGATGGGATGTAATTCATGTAATGTATCCATGGATGTCCAAGAAATATGTATGGTATATCAATATCAAGGACATAAATAAGAGTTTATTTATAATGGACCCCACTATTAAAGGAAGATAGAATGTTCTAATAGATTGTCATTCATTATTGGCATATGCCTTTATGGAAATGATGTTTGTTTCCAACATTTTTATTGGATATCCTAGGTGTTTTATAAGCTTTAATGTACATATATTAAGTGATGAACCATTGTCTATAAAACCATTTTCACTTTGTACTTAGAGATGATAACCTATATATATAATGGGAGGTTATGATCTATTCCTAAAGGAGAAACATCTAAATGATCAAAAGTTACTTGGTTATTTGTGGTTAAATAACTTATTAATGAATGTAAATTTTTAAGATTGATGTCTTGAGGTACACTTAACTCTTAGAAATCTTTATACAATATTTCTTCATATACAAGAGATGTTTTGAGGTCTAACATTGAAATATTTGTTGGCATTTTGTCGGGATGATCGATAATGTTGTACTTGCATTCAACATTAGAGGATGATGCACTTATAAGGGTAAACTTTTTTTGCCTTATGGATGTAGTATGGATTACAAAGAGGACCAATTCAAACATTAGTCATGAAAACTCACAAAATAATACATAAGAATTAAAAATCTAAGCCAACCTATTCATGTGGGGTTTAATAATAATAATGCAAAACAAATTGAAATAAAGTAATACTAGTTACCTTCCCAAATCGATTCTACCACCCAAGAGTGTCTCCAAGCGTGTTCTCCCCTTGATCTAGTGCTCTTGTCTTTGTTAAAAATGGCTTCTTTGCTTCTCCATTACATCAAGAACACTATGCATAACCTAGGCTCAATATAAGAAATCTCTAATCTAGCTTATCAAATTAAGCTTGAAAATAACATAAATTATCAACACAAAAGGATGTGAAAACAATCTTTCATTATAACTCGATAATGTTTTAGCTTAAGAAATAGTGTTTTATTCCCTTTTATTTATAGATTTTGAAAATGGTCTAAGATCAACCATGACCATCCATCTCAATATTGAGATGTGCGGCCATGGTTTAATCCAATATTTGAAAGTAGATCCATGAATATCCTCATGTCAATTTGGAGGAAATGGCATTAATTAGGCATGGGTGACCCATAATATAGATATTTTATGTATTTATGGATTGTGGATTCCACCCCATAGATGATGTCACTATGTGATGCAAATATTGAGAATCAATGTTCAATATTGAAATAATCAATAACCTCCATGGAAAATCCACATAGGCTCTTGATTTAAATTAATTAGCCTTAAACAAGATTAACCAATATTTGTGAAATTCTTTGGAAATTGGCCCTCAATTAATTAAAATGGTCAAAAAGTCATATTAATAGATTGTAATTTGACTCAAGAAGAATTAGAAGGTGATGTTAGATGTGTTGGAACCATATTCCCATTTAGGATGTTACCAACACAAAATAATAAAGTTATTTGACATGTACTAATGAATTACAAAAATAGAGTGATCTACAACACAAAAAGGCAAAATCATCATTTTGACTCAAAATGAATTGATTAAAGTTAGGAATCACATAAAATGTATTTCCTCATTTAGGGATACAATGGCCTAAATCAGCACTTGTTTACAACAATCTCAAACCATTTAGTACATTTTTGGTGATTTTGGCCTAAATTGGGCATTTGAGTACATTTTGAATAAGATTGATAATTTTAACACAAATGGTGTTAGGAATTGGATGTCTACATTTTACCCCTATTTGAGAAGGTGTAATGAGACATTTAGGAAAAACAACATCTTTTCAAAGAAAAGAGTTGTCAAGAAGAAATTGGAAATGACCCATGATGCCCCCTCAAGAGGACATACTAAGATGAAAGAGAAGGATGGACTCTCAAAAACAGAGATAAAGTGATTGAAACCTATGGAATAGATCATATCTAGATGAGATAATGCTTATGCATATGGTTACCATCAATGATCAAAATATAATTAGTTGTATAATGGGCCCCAAAGATGGGGAGAATGGGAAAGATTCAATCCAAACATATAAAGAACACACTTTGAATGTACCTAATTTAAGAATGCAAGTTGCATGCTTATGACATTGATCAATCCTGAGACAAGTTATACACTAAAACATTGTCATCATGGGCAAAAGTGTAGAGAGTTTGGAATTAGAAGAATAGAATAATGTGGTCTCTAAAGAGAATATAATAAGAAGTGCCCCAATAGGGAAGATTTGATCATGATAAAATAGTTTTGCCTCAATAGGGATAATTTTGATCATGGGTAAATAATAAATAATGGTTTCCCCTATAGGGAGAATTTTGATTTGTTAATTGGTTCAAATGTTGTGCCCCAACATGGGCAAATTGGAAAGTAATTAGCTTAATGATATAACCTAAAATATAAATTAAAGATGAGTGGGTGCAAACATAGATGCGATGGTATAATGGCTTAGAAAAACCCACAAAATTCTAGGCATTCAAGAATGCACAAAGTGATGAAAGAAATGAAAAGAAAAATGAATATGGTTGAGTTAACCTGAGATATGTCATGTAACCAAGCGCTACCTACATAGTCCAAATGGACCTCAAGCTAATGTAGTTAACTCAAAAATTTGGAGAGAATGGAATGAGGAATGATGAAAACTGACCAAAGATTGATTAGACTCAAGATGTATGTGAAGATATGCATGTTTAAGCATTGAGTTAGGTGTTAAACCTATTGATCCTAGCTTATGTATAGTGATCTAGAAACCTATTTATTGGTGTTGTGTTGACATTAAGAATTGAGTCTAGAGCACAAAGTGCTTGTTATTACAAGATAAATTAGGCATCATAAGTATGAAAAACTCATAATGACATTTTATTTTAATTACACAAATCTGGTTCAAATGTGAATACATATAACTAAGGATAATGGTAAACAATAACCAAAACTAGAGTTACAGCTATTTACATTTAAACAAAAAAGCAAAGACAAAGAAAAAGATAAACATAAATGACCCTAAATTAGAATCGAGATATAAACAATCAGGATTCAAGTAGAAAAAAATGTTTAAAAACAAAAGGCAAGAACATCTTAACAACATAAGATCAAGATATAAATAATCAATATCCATGTGGATCATCAAGATGTTTTTAAACAAGAAAACAAAGAAGAACAAATAGGAAAATAGAAGACCAAATAACACCAACAACAATCAAATAAACAAAAATGTTTAAGAACAACTGAATAACATGAGATCAAGATATAAATAATCAAGATCTATGTGAATCATCAAGATGCTCTTGAAAACAAAATAAAAGAGAAAAAACATAGAGGGAAACATAAAACCAAGGTGAGACAAGAATTAATAACAAGAGGAAAGGAGAAGAAATAAATGAAGAGGTGCAAAAGCACCAAAAAACACCAATAAAATAAAACAAAACACCAATAAAACTCAAATAAACACACACAAATATAAACCAAGTTAGTTTGGTTTAAAGACAATTATTCATGCACATGTAGTAGAGGCATTACTTTCTACTACAATAAAACAAATGACAAGGACACAAATGTATCCTATGAATTAAAGAGGAATAATGGTAGAAGAAATGGGGGAAGAGAAGAAAAGGAAGGGGTTGGCCAAGCTGACTCTAGATGTACAAGATAAGTAGATGTTGCCTACATAGTTCTATGGATGCATATTTTAACATGAACTTCAAGCCAAATGTAGTTCTCTTAGGAAGTGGGATAGAAGAAAAAGATAATGACCAAAACATATGATTAATGTTATAGAAGAAAAGTGAAGACTTAACAAATGAGATTGGTCTTGCAAAATGAAAATTTGGTGAGACGAGATGACAAGCCAATGGGACTAAATTTGCTTTCAAAATGGAAAGATCATGGCATCGTGGGATGAGGGAGAATGATATTGAAAGATGGTAAGTACGTGGGATAAGATGACTAACATAGTGGAAATTTAGTAGGATAACATGTTTGCAAAATGGCAAGAGCATGAGGATTAAAATGTATAAAAGTTTAATATATTTTTTTTGTTCTTTTATGGGTCATTTTCCAATGTTTTTATGTTTTCAAGATAAAATATGTACAAAAGGGGAGATAACTAGTCAAGGAGATACTTGTGTGAGAGTAGAAGCTCCAATAAATAGCTAATCCAATTACAATGGCCCATGCTCATAAATCGGTGAGAGAGAGCATCCTAAAAGGATAATAATGTTCACCAAAGAGTAGAAAATGTAAAATAAAATAGTTTACATGATGAAATCAATATAAATAACCATGTGACAGGCAAAGATCCTAAATTGAAAAGGTATTCTTATTTACTTGTCTATAGAAGAAGTTATAAAATACTATCCTAGATGAACTACTTTGTAGAAATGGCATAGAAGGTGTTCATAATGTTGATGATACATAATTAAGATCATAATTAGTCAAGGGATCCAAGTTTTTAGGTTAAAACAAGCCCAAGACATAGCAAAAAATATGATTCTCAAAGAGAACGGTCCAAAGAATAGGGTCCAATAAATGGACAATCTAGGGTGGGATAAAGAATGAGGTTCTTGAGGATACTGGTTAAAAGAATATGGTTCTTAAAAATAAAGGCATAGGGTAGGATAAAATGTGTTTAGAGTATCAATAGTCCAAAATATTTCATTGTCTAGAGTCATGAAACTAATAGGGCTCATGTGAGAATGGTCCAGGGTAGTATAAAATGGTAGGATAAAATTACCTCAGCACAAGTTGTCCCCAAGTAAGGGGTCTTGTAGACAATGGTTCGAAGTTGTTCATGTGTAGAACCTCTTAAGGTTCATAATGTTCATGGACTATGGAATTGCCTCACCATTTGGTTTAGCTAGTCAATATACCCCTGATCTATAGTTTATTGTGATAATAAATGGTCCCAACCAATTAGGTTGAAACTTAACTTTTTTCTTATGTTCATCATTTGTGTAATTTTGGTTATCTTTCAATACCAAATCAACAATCTCAAACTCTTGAGGGAGAATGCACTTATTTTAGATTCTCTAAAATCTTTTTTGATAGGCTTACAAGTTTTCTAGGGTATCCAAATGCTTTCCATCAAGAATTTCTAGCTATTATAACCTTGAGACTCTATATTCCTCTTCATCTTCAATATGATCCATCAATACTTACAATGATGGTATCTCAATCTTGATTGGGATAATAGCTTATGTGCCATAGACAAGGGACTATGGAGTAGATCCTATTGGGGTTGAATGACTAGTTCTATAAGCCTAGAGGGCAAGAAATATTTTCAAGTGCCAATTACGGCCAACGTCATTGAAAATCTTATAAAAAATGGTGGCAATTGTCTTGTTTGATGCCTTGGCTTGTCCATTTCATTGTGGGTTATATGGATTTAATTTCTTGTGATTTATCTTGAATTTTTCACAAAGATATTTTACATCTTGGTTTACAAAATATCTACCATTATCAGATATAAAGCGTGGATGCCATATCGACAGATGATATGGTAATGGATAAATTTAGCTATATGCTTCTTGGTGACATAAGTGAGAGGAATGGCCTCAATCCACTTTTTAAATTACTTGGTAGTGGTTAGAATGTGGTTATAGCCATCTAAAGATGTTGGGATTGTTTTCCCAATGAGATTGAGGCCCCATGCCGAGAATGGCCATGGTGTTGTGATCACTTGTAGTGATAAAGAAGGTATGTGTATAAAATTTCCATGTTGCTAACAAGGAACACACTTCCTGGCATAATTATAAGCATCAATCTTCATTTCTTACCAATAATAGCTTATTCTTAGGAGCTTCTTTTCGAATACTACACCATTGGTGTGGTCCCCACACATTCCCTCATGAACTTCCCTCAGTGCTTATTTAGATTCTCCTAAAGATAAAAAAATGAAGATGAATTATATCATATACTTTTCAATAAATCATGTTTCCAAGGAGGGTATAACATGATAAATGGTGATAGAATATTTTCTATTGATTATTGGATAAGTCAACTGGGAAGATGTGATCATAAAAGTATTTATAAGAGTCTTGGAACTAGGATAATTCAAGTGGGGGATTAAGACTAACAATGACACATACCCTTTCTGATCTCATTATAATATGTGCAAGTTAAAGAAGATTTTCAATTATAAATTTATACTCTTTAGCACCACCATCAATCTATATCATGGAGCCAATCATTTCCATTGCATCGGTAGATCTGTTGTTGGCCCTTAGAACTTGTTCAAACTGTAGAGATTTAAAGTGACATTTGAGATTATCAATAATTTGCTTATAAAGAACAAGCTTTTCATCTTTGGTTTGATACTAATTAGTGGTTTGATTGATGATTAATTGGGAATCACCATAGACTTTTAAGCTCTAAATATCCCACTATATGTCAAGTGAATCCCTACAATCAATGTCTCATACTTGGTCATTTTATTCGTACAATGAAATTGTATATGAAATACTTTGGAAATCACAACCCCCTAGGGCGTAATAAATAATATGATATCTCTAGATCAATGGGATGTAAAGGAGCCACCAAAATATAGCCTCCATTATTTAGGTTCCCTCATTTCTTATTTTATTACCATAATAGAATCATCTAGAAAGTTGAATTTGAGAGATTGAGTGTTTGTGATAGGGGCTTCTGCAAGTTGATCAGTAATACCCTACCCCTTGATTGATTTTTGATTCTAATAATAAATTTAAAATTCACTTAGGAGCATAACCCACTTATCCATGCATCCTTGAAGATCTACTTTGGATAATAATAATTTGAGAGGGTCCACCTTAGCGATGATAATAGTTTTGTTATTTAGCATACAATGTCATAATTTTTTAGTAGAAAACACCATATCTAAATATGCCTTTTCTATAGGCATGTAATTATGTTCATAATCCACCAAAGTGAATCTTAATAATATAATGCATGTTTTTTTACCATGATCATCATGTTAAGCTAAATGTGCCCCTAGTACATGCTTTGTTATTGATATGTTAAGAAGTAACAGTCGTCTTAGTGTTAGCAGTCTCAAGACTGGTGGATTGGCCAAGTATGTCTTGAGTTTCACAAATGATGTTTGATAATCTTCATCCCATTGAAACATATCCCCATTATTCAATATGTGGGTAATGGGTGGCACTTATCTACTAGTTGAGAAATGAACCTGCATATAGATTAGATCTTTCCTTGCAGGCTTCATAGTTTTTTAAGATTGTTTGGTGGAGGCATTTACACAATGGCCTTGACCTTGGTAGGGTCAAATTTGATCCCTATTTATGATAAAATGAAACCTATAAATTTCCTTGAAGTGACTCCAAAGACACACTTCTTAAGATTCAGGTGGACTTTATAATCACAAAGCCTCTCAAATATTTTTCATAGTACATCAAGATGTCTAGCTATTTTTCTTGATTTTGTTAGTATATCATCAACATAGTCCTCAACAATACCATACATCATATCGTGGAAGATGAGAGTCATGTCATGTTGATATGTGGATCCAACATTCTTCAAGCCAAATGGCATGACTTTGTAATAGAATGTTCCCCACATAGTGGTGAACATAGTCTTGTGTTGATCTTCTTAGGCTATCTTGATTTGGTTGTATCTATAAAATCTATCCTTTAAGGATAGCATTTCATACTCAAAAATTGATTCGATGATCATGTCAATGTTGGGAAGAGGAAAATCATCTTTGGGGCATGATTTGTTGATATCTATAAAATTAGTACAAATATATATACTTGAGGTCTTCTTACTCATTGGGACTATGTTGGAAATCCATTCAAAGTAATCTAGCGGTCTAATAAATCCTGCTCCTAATAACTTTTCTAGTTCTACTTTAACCAATAGGGTGATATGTGGATGCATCTTCCTTAATTTCTACTTGACTAGTTTGGCATTAAGATGGATAACAAGGAAATGCACAACCAAGTCTGGGTCTAATCCTAGCATGTCAAAGTATGCCCATGTAAAAATTTCAATATAATCCCTTAGGATGGATATAATTTTTTCACATTTTATTTTAGTAAGGAAAGCTCCAAGATAAACAATTTTGGGATCCTCATAAGTTCCCATGTTCACCTATATCATGTTTTCCATAAGAGTGTGGATCCATATTCTAAAATTTTAGGGAGGGTATGATCATGGTCATCTTCTTCTATTATATCTTCATATTATTCCTCCCAAAGTTATAGGTAGTGTGATAAATCAGAATCTACCATTTTAGGTAAAGGCTAAGTAGCAAAAACCTCTGTAAACTCAAGAGTGAGATGAACAAAAAAAAATTGTTGTTATAAATATATATATGTACTTGCTATAAAATTTAGACTAGATGGACCTTCTATGTCCTAAGGTGATGAGCAAACTTTCCTACCTGAGAGTGCCTGAAACATGTTTTCGCTTAAATGATTGTCTTTTTTTTACCTTTTCCTTGATCAATGAGTTCCTCAAAGAGGTTTTCACTTGAAGATATCGATGTTTCAATTTTATCATGACTAATAAATTTTTCCTTCTCTCCAAAGTAGGTAGAAGGATCTAATGAAAAATCAAAACCTTGTATGTGATCACCAATGGCAATCTATCTCATAGGTCAATGTATTCTGTAATTGATTCTTCATTTTGAAACTCATCAAATGATATGACCAAATTTTTCTCATCCCAATTAATGAGTTTATGATGGAAAAGGCATAAGTAAAACTAAGGGTTTTCTTCAAGATGGGGAGATCCAATGGTAAAAATATGGTGTTCTACTTTAGGAAGGGAAGCACCACTAGAATAGGTTCTTTCTTCAGGACAAGAAGATCTAATGATAGGATAAGGTTGTGCTTCAGGATAAGAAACTCTAATAGTTAGGTTTAAAATGGCATTTGAATCAAATAGATCCATGTTAACAAGCTCATCAAAAAGGCTATAATGGGATGCTACATCACTGCCATGAGTTTCATCACTAGTTAATTCAAAAGAATCACTATCAAAAGTTATGAGGTCACCCCCAGGTGGTATAAATCCAAGACCATGATTAAAATTAGGTACTCTAGATAATAAGGGTTTTAGGATTGCTTACGCTCATGGGCCAAGTCCTTTTCCTATATAATCAAGATGATCCATGATCTGATTAGGGATCAAATACTTTGGATTCTCAAAGTAATTAGTAAGACTTTCAAAATATAACCAATCTCCCTTGGTAAAAGCATCTCGATCTTTCTTTGGTGAAATAACAGGTATAAAAACCATAGGTGGATTTCATTATTTCTTCTTTAGTTGCTAAATCTTGTTAGGTCCGTTAAGATTCTTTGAAGGTTTTGGCTTACCAAATATTTTTGGAATTTTAGGAAACTTTACAACATGGAAGGAATCCTTAAGATTGTACATTTAAATACCACATATTTAATAATAACCTACTTCACGAGATCTATGAGAAATGGATCAGCTAAAGTGGAATCAAGATCACTAGGTTTGATATAATTAGATGGAAGTGGATACAAAACTATAGCCTTATTCTTCTTCATAATGAATGTACAACCTATATAATATTTATAATTTTAAAATATAACCTTAAGATGTTTATAATATTTATAAGGTTGTTGATCAGTGAGAAACCTACTTCGAAAAAGCTATGAAAAATGGATAAGCTAAAGTGGAATCAAGATCACTAGGTTTGATAAAATTAGATAGAAGTGGATACAAAACTATAGCCTTATTCTTCTTCACAATGAATGTAGAACCTATATAATAGATATAATTGTGAAACTTAACCTCAAGATGTTTGTAATATTTATAAGGTTTTTGATTAGTGAGAATCGTAACCTCAATCCCATCATGGGGAACTTAAGGCACTAATGCAAGGTGGCAGCAATAGCTTTTTCATTATGGATCCAAAGATGACCAAGAAGTATGTTGTAAGGTGATTGAATGTCCATAATATGGAGTAATGTATGATGTGAAATAGACCCAACAATGATTGGCAACCAAATAGTACTAGTAGACTCCCTTTTGACATTGTCATAAGCCTTGATGGTGATCATCTTTGGCTAAATGTATTTTGCAATGTAGCCTAATATTTGTACCAACTTAAAAGATATGATGTTCAGCCCTGAACCATTGTCTATAAGAAACTGCTTATCTTATGATATTTAATTATCACTTTAATGTACAATGGGTTATTATGGATCGATCTAAGTGTAGACATGTCTTTTATATCAAACTATACTTTATGAAATGAAGAAAAATGTCTCATAAGGTTCTAAAACTATTTAGTATTTATATAATTGGGAATAGTGAATTGTTGCAAAAGATTATTCAAGATAGTTCTATGGACTTCAAATGTCTGTAAGAGATCCAAAATGGAAATCTATGTAGGGGTTTTGCTCAATTGGTTCAGTAGTCTATAAGGCTTTTCAACACTGGGACAAGATGGCTTGGATTTACATGGGACATTAGTAGGCCTTAGATCCATTAGCATAATGTTCACATTGGGTTTCATGGAAGAAGTAGCCAAAGGGCCTTGGAGAGTAAATCATGAGCATCTAGTTGTGACAACACAACCTAAAGGTGTCAAGGAACCAATATAATCATAATATGAAGGCAAAGGGCCTCATAGGGTGACTCATGGATGTCTATTTGCATTATTACAATTTTGAGTCAGCCAAGATCCATTATAATTAGAAGAAGGGCATTGTCTTGAAATAGTAACCTATGTAAATGGAGTTACAAAAAAATTATGTGAATTAAATTTAATATTACTAGAGAGAGGGTATTGACCCTATAATTATGGGTCTTGTATTATGAGGATCATGATATGGTTCACGTGGTTTGATAGTAATAGTGTTAATGTGGGTTGCATAAATGCATCGTATAGTATTTTTATAGTCGTAAGGTATGTTATTGTAACCCAAATTGTTAGTATGGGTATTATGATCATGATTATGCTCATGTTGATTATGATTTTGACCCTAGATCTGGTTTTGATTTTTCCTCTATCCTTGATTTTATCTTTGGTTCTGGTTGTTCCTTGGTGGTGGTTGATTACGTCAAGGAAACAGATCCTTGTAGATTCCTATATCTTGATTTGTGTCCTAATTAGGGGCCAACTTAATCTCAACTTTACTAATTTTAATGAGATCTTCCATAATATGTTGTAATTAGATGCAACAATAGGCACCATGACCAAAAACATGATGAAATTTACACCATTCATTCTCTTTGTACCAATCTATTTTTGATCGATCTTGAGGAAATGTCCTTAGTACTAGACATATAATTAGATTAGCTTTTACGGATTTTAGAACATTATTTCAATTAGTTATCCCAATTTTCTAAAGACCCTAAAACTAGTATGGTTTTTTCTCCACGGAGGTTGTCTCTACAAATTAGGTGGTGGACTAGGAGGAGTTAATTGTATATTTTGGACCGATGGGGCTTATACCACTTGTACATGTCTTATTTCTATCACACTATTTCCAACCATCATTTTATTCTTATTAAATCCCTTAGGCTTATCTTGCATAACTATTTGTATAGAAGAGGGGCTTTGATTTGAAATTTTACCCTATGAAAAAATATTGACAAGGCCCTTTACAATTAGATCCTTCTCAATGTGTATAACCTTGTTGATAATTTCCTTAAATGAGTTAGCACAAGTTAAACATAGATAATACACAACCCCAAGATGTAGGTTGTGTGAAAATATATTCACTAACTATTTGTTTGGAAAGTTATGTTTAAAGTGACCACTAATGCTCTCCATCTCTGCAGATATGTTGCAAAACTTTTTCCATCTCATTATTTGGATTTGCACAAGTCAACAATGGTTAATTCATGATCTATGTTATACAAGAAATGGTTGATGAAATTTTTTGATAATTAATTCCATTCTATAACTGATCCCTTGGGTAACTTAAGTATCCAATCTAAATCTTACCTTGCTAAACTTTACAAGAATAATTGAAGCAAGTACACTCTACTGTAAGCAACCTCTTGGCATAATATGAAAAATGCCTAAATGTTTTCACATAGGTCCTCCTTTCTTTTATATTTATCAAACTTTAGTACCTCAAAGTGAGATGGAAATTTGACTTGGATAATAGATAGATAAAATGGATATGAGCATATCTCATTGAAATTGTACTTCTTAACTCTATTGGTTGTCTCCATTTGTGTCACAAACTCCTTCATAGAGTTCCACTCTTGCATGTTTGGTGCATTCATGGGTGGAACATAATGTTGTTGGGCTGGTATGTGCCCCTATTATTGTTATTAGGGTGGAATGTTACCTTTTTATTTCATGTATTTAGTATGTATGTATAACCTATGATCCTCAAATTGGTTTTGGTTCACTCCTTGAGTTGAGTAGTTAAGCAGTCGATTCCTATGAATATGTTGCCTTAAATCAACCATGTTTTGCTAGTTTTGGGGAGTTATTTATATATTTACCATTGTAAATGATGGTTTATATGAGATTTCATAATTTTCTTGAGGTATCTCCTCAATTTAGACTAAATTCTTGGGTATCTACATTTGTAAAGTGACAAGAGGTTCTTGATGGTTAAAGAATGTGTGTTCTATGTCTAGCAAAATCTTTTACAGAACCTCTTGTGTCTTGTTCTGTACATTTAAGACTCCTTCATCAATTTTTGATTTATAAATCAATGTTATTCACATCTGTTCAATCAAATTTCCTTTTTCCTTGAAAGAATCATTGTGAATTGAAGTATTAACTAGAGAGTCAGTTAAGTCTACGATAAGATATTGGTATACCGTTGACTTATTTTATTGATCTTGTTGACAAGATCTTGATTGGTTGGTTTTAAATATATAAGTATCTCCTTACCCTTTTTATAGGAATAAGGCATGTTTGGTTGTGCAAAATCTTTCTCTTACCATTATTTGTTTCCTTCTCTAACTAAGGTGTGAAATTATTCCATAAAAAAATCTGAGGGTAGCCTAGCACTAAATTTTATCAATCTAAGGAGTGATTCATATTGGTTATCTTGGTATTTAATGTATTCTTCCTTGTATCATATAGTTTTATGGATGTCCTCAAATATAATTATATTATCTTGACCATCATAAAAATTAACATCCTCATAGCTAGGGTCATAAGGGACCCCACTATGAGTGAACCTTTGAGTCATGTCTAAAAGGGTTTCTCTATACGTTTTAATAGATTTGGATCAATGTTTTTCAAACATTTTAAACAAGGTATGGATTTTGATCTTTCTTCCAAACAAATAACAAATGCACCAAAAAGACTATAAAATAAGGGTGGTTTGGAACCACACATAATTAGAAGAATGTGTTCACAAATTTACTCAGCCTTTAGGTAAAGTTGAAATCCTATGAATTAGAATAGGGTATGATAACTCAAAAATCTAAGGTGAAAAATAGTACATCAAAGCTTAGATTTTTGTGATATGTCAATATCATAAAAGCTAGTTCAACTTTGATGAGTTTCTACTAGAAAACTAAAAGAAAACCCTTTGGATTAGGAAGGAAACAATGAGAACAAAGAAACTCAAATTGTGAAAACATGTGATAATTATTAAGTATAAAGCTAAAACCAAATGGGTAGCACAATGCCACCACATGGTAATATGAATGGTAGTATAAAATATGTTCTATGACTCAAAGCATGAGTGATATACAAGATGAATTCAGTCCACCAATGATGATAATATGATGATGAATCTATAAATGGCCTTCAATTCAAATTATAAGTTGAACCCAAGTTCCCTCAAGCTAAGTGAAAATGGAAAACCAAATTTAACACATCAACCTTATGAAATTAAAAAGTGAAATTTCAAATTTAAACAATCAATGAAGGACTTCAAAAAATTTGGCAAATAGTCTAGACTTAAATGGGCAACAGAACTACACCAAATAGATGATATGACATAATGTTTAAGATGATAAATTTAAACAAGGAAAAGATTGATTTTCACTTGGACAACGTAATGCCTCCTTGTTCAATAAATTGTGGATAGTGTATTTTGTTATGACCTTTGTTAACAATCAAGTTTTGACTCAAATCAAGACCAAGTTGTTGTAAATATTGTCATTGATGTCAAAGGTCTAGAATTATTGATGACAAAGGCCCCGTAGCATTTAATGTCTAAAAGTGTTTTTAATGTTCATATCTTGGCTAAAGTGTGTTAATATTAATTAAAATTAATGGGTATATTCTTAGTTGCATAAAGACAAAAGAGGGCCCATGAGGAAGTCAAAGAGTCACCAAGTAAAGACAAAAGAGGGAAAGGGTGAATTTTCCCATGAAGGGTCACCTTGAGGAATTTGAAGAGTCACCAACTAAAGACAAAAGAGGGAAAGGACACTTTACCTCATGAAGGGTCACCATATGACTTTTCAAATGAAAGAATGCAAAGGGTCATGAAAGTTTGGTGCCATTTTCCATGTGAATTGAAATGTCTCAAAGGTTGATTTCCAAAGTCATTTATAAATCTATAAAAGGAAGCTTAGGAAGCCATTTGTAATGGGCAAGTGCATGGTTTGTAGTTCATTTTTGTAATCATTTTATCTAGCTAAGAAGAAGAAGAGGAGAGAAGAGAAAATAAAGAGATATAGTAGTGTTATATCATTTGTTGAGAAAGCAACATTAGGAGATAGTTGTGTTTTCTACATAAGAGGGTTTGGTGCTCCTGTGAGTAGGTGCTCACAAATCATTATTGTGTTGGGGTTCAACAAAGGGGTTGGTACTCTTGAAATTTGGTGCTTGTGAACATTGTAAAATTAAGTTAGTTCCCATTTATATACTTGAGATAGTTCTCTATGGTTTTTACCACTTTGGGTTTCCATGTAAAAACTAGTATCTCTCTCTCTCTCTCTCTCTTTCTTATGTGGTGCATTTTATTTCTTTTAGTTTTATTACATATCTTGAATGTATGACTAAGTGGTTAAAGTAAAATAATTTGATTAAGTAAAAGTCTTAAAAGATATATGATATAATGTTTCACCCCCCCTTTTAGTATATCATGTACTTAATAATTGTATCAGAGCAGATTTCTTCAGAAAGAGTTTAACAACTTGAAGGTAGATTGGGGAAAACATGATGGTCTAAGCACATGAAGTCTTTTATAAAAATAATGCACCTTTTTTTTTATGGGACAAATTATGCCTTTTGGAGCATACAAATGAGGAATTACTTGATGGCCCTCACATTCGACATTTTTTAAGTAGTGACAAATGAATATAAAGAGCCAAAGACACTTGTAACTACTCCTATGGTTAAGAAGGAAAGTGAAAATAATGCTAAAGATTTAAATGATATTTTATGTGGTTTATGTGAATTATAATTTGTTAAAGTTATGTAATAAAAATCTGCTTATGATACTTGGGTTAAACTTAATAATATTTATAAAGGTGATGGAAAAGTTCAGCAAGCTAACTCCAAACTTTTAGGAGACAATTTGAGAGTCTAAAAATGGAAGATAAAGAAAATATATCAAGTTATCTTTTGTGGATTGATAAAATAGTAAATCAAATTCAAGGACTTGGAGAAAAATTTGAAGAGTCAATGGTGATACAAAAGGTTTTAAGATCTCTACCATTGAGATATGATGCAAAGGTATCTAAAATTGAGTAAATGAAGGATCTAACCAAGTTAAATATGGATGAACTACATGTTATTCTTATATCATATGAGATCTAGACCAAACAAGAGAAACCCTCAAAGAGGGAAGTTGCTTTCAAAACATCTAAGAAAGACAAGGCCAAGATTCAAGAATCAAGTGACAGATCTAATGATGAAGAAGATTAAAATGAATCCCTATTCATTCATAATCCTAAAAAGGGCATAGGTAATGTAGATGACTAAAATTAGCCACCAATAAACTCCAACAAGGTTTTTGACCAATTTCCACCTAAAATGCATGATTTGGCCAAAAACACTAAAGCATATTAAAAGCTTTGAATCTGATATAATCAAGTGCCAATTTTGTTTAGGGTATCCCTAAATGGGGCAATGTAAAAAATGGGACAGCTAACTTTGGTCAAATCATTTCAAGTCAAAATGCCAATTTCACACTTAGGTGCTCTAGATTGCTCTTTTCTATCAAATTTCTTGTATGTGACACATGATTTTGTTATTTTGTGTTGAAATTTTTTAAAATGGAATAATGGATCCAATGCATATAACATCACATTCTAACTCTAATCCAATCAAATTTTGGACCAATAATAAGGCATTCTGATCAATATAAGTAATTTGTGCATAAAATGCTTAAGAGCTAATTAAACCAAATTAGGGCCTAATTAAGAATTCCATGGAAAATTGTTGAATAATTGTTTTTAGAAATGAATATTGAATATTGGCATCATCAGGTGACCTCATTTCTTGAGAAGACATCCCTAGGCCATAAATGCCACAAATATCAAGATTCATGCCATCCCATGCCTCATCAATGCTTCCCATACCTCTTAAATGCTCTTCTATCCCAAATATTGATGAGCCTATTTATGAATTTTAATTTCAAAATTGGATTAATCCTTAGCCACACATCTCAATATTGAGATTGACGATTCAAGTTGATTCTTGCTATTTTCTAAAATCTATAAATAGGAGGCCCTGCCACAGGAATTTTAAGCTATTTTGGTGCAAATTTATTATGCTCAAATATATTGAAGAATCTTAACTTATGCAAAGTTACTATGTCAAATTTATTCCAAAAATATCTCACATGCTAAAGTTATGATGCCAAAATATTGAAGCCAAAGCCAATCAAGGTGCCAAGGAGAGATGGAGGTAGCCAAGCTTTTATTGATGCATACTTCATGAGCACAAACTGAGCAAGCCACTACAATAAAGCATTTGGAGAATCCAAGAAAGGTGAAGGATTCTTGTTTCTCCTTATTTTTTAGTTTTGTTTTTTGTTATTAACCTCACCCTAGTAACTAGGCATGAAGGTGTTAGTTTAATGTGCTTTTGATTTTATTTATTTACTAACACAATACTAATCTCCCCTTCATCATCAAATTCCTAGTTCACATAATGGCACACTTGGCGAGACCACAACCCATAAATTTTCTCACAAAACCTTTACAAGCAACCTACTAACTATTGTTATGTAGTCTCTTGAAGTATAAAAGCAAATAAAGAAAAAATTTGAGAAAAAAAGTCCATTTTTATAAACCATAGTTTTATTCTCTATATAACCCAACTCAGCTCTATTTCATCCCAACTTGGCTCTAGTTCATCCTAACTCAGTTCTGGTTCATCCCAACTCAGCTTTAGTTCATCCCAACTTGATTCTAGTTTATCCTGACTCGGCTCTGGTTCATCCTGACTCAGCTCTGGTTCATCCCAACTCAGCTCTAGTTCATTCCAACTCAGCTTTGGTTTGGCCCAACTTGACTCTGGTTCATCCCAACTCGACTTCAGTTCACTCCAACTCACTTGTCCAACCTGAGTCACTTGTTAACCCAACTCGCCTATCAACCTAATTGCATATCAATCCAACTCACCTATCCAACCCAATTCGCCTGTCCAACCCAACTCAACTGTCCACCCAACTCAACTATTAAACTAAGAGCTCATTATTCAAAAGTTCTTTTTTCATCCTCAAAAGTGCTTCAAAGTTGAGAAAATTGCTAACATTTTTCTTGCAGTATCAATATGGAAAGTCATCTAAGAAAACTAAATTAGTGCCTTTCATACTTCATTTGAGTGTTTTAAAATGAATTAGGAACTTTATTTTTTGGTTTAATGAAAAATTTAAGAGCTTAAGTGAATGTTTTGATAAGTTAGGCTTTCAAAGTTACAATTTAAGACCAAGGGGTCAAAATAACATCACCCCATCATTCAACTTGGTGCTTAAAAATGAACTCACCTTTATATGTTTTTTGTATTCAATTAGTTGTCTAAATTAGAACTTGTTTGACAAAAGGAAGGTTTGTGTGTGTATGCTCTTCCATCCATCCCATTTAGGGAACTTTTGGAATCAAAAGTGTTGTCCTTATTGAAAGCATGCCTAGTCCAAGGCATAATAAGAATGTCACTCAAAGTACTCCCTAAAAACTCACAATACTATTGTGTGATCTTGAGGTGACCATAAATTCTTTTTATTATATCTTTTATTTTCTACAAACTTGGTTTGTGAGGGGGATTTCATCACCTCCCATGATTGTTTTAGGGATAAGTCACTAGAATGTATCTACACTTTGGACATCGCACTACACTGAGCAAGTGATGGATGTAGTGGTTGTAAAAAGGGTAAGACCTTTTTATAATAAGCCAAGTGTCATGGACACCCAATTTAAGTGTGTTTCTTTTGAATTGTTTGGCATGAAATTCATTGTTTAATTGATCCATCTAGATGTTTGGAAAATAATTAGTTTAGTCAACCCCACATTACCATACCCTTGCTAATGTTTGGATGATTATACTTAGTGTATTTTGGTTATTTTTGCTTGGTATGTTTTGAGACTAAAACTTATTTGTTTGTTCATAGACCATGTCAAAAAAATGTATTTGAGTTGAGGAGGGTAGCATTACACTGCCCAAATCATGTCAAACCATTTTTTCCTTTGAGTCTTTTGAAACATAGCATTAGTCACATCATTTGAGCATGCTTACATTGTTAGGTTGCTCAATTTATTTCAAGATTTATTTACCATTGTGAAAAAAATTATTTGTTTCAAACCATGCCATGTATACCATTTGGATTTTGTTTATTTGTTGCCGTGCTTGTCTAGCTTGTTTGGTCAGATCTTAGTTTTCAAAGTTGAGTTTTCAATTAACCTTGTCAAGTTTAGATTCAAACATTGATTGATTTTTGTTTATGCCTCAATTCATAGGGCTGATACATAGATCTTTCTCTTTTGGGTTACATAGCTTTGATTGATGAATTACCCAAATTTGAAAACTATTGATTGTTTATTTGTTCAAATTTTATCACCATCATTGTTTATGCCTTTACTTGGGAGAACACAACTTTTCTCCAAAAGCCTTTTGTCTTATGCCTTATGCCATCTGATCATGTTTATGTTTGATTTGATGTGCCAAGCCTATGTCAAAGTTGTTTCCAAACTTGTTAAATTAAATCAAATTACATCATTTCTTCATTTCAAGTCTGGATTTTGATGTTGTTTGGCCAAAATTCCTAGCACAGCCTATTTGAGCCTAGCTTTTGGCTCCATGTTTAGACAAAAGACCTAGCAACTTTTTTCCTTTTCTTAGTTTAGACCTTGTTTGGAACACTTTGACCTAGACATTTGACATGTTAGTTTTTATTCAAATGCTTGACATTTTGTGTGTATGACATTTGACATTAGACATTTGACGTTAGACTATTTTTATGTCAAATCTTAGCACAAACCATTTTGGAGATACAACTTCATGATCAAACCATTTTGGAGATACAACTCCATGATTAAATTAGTATTTGGAGATACAACTCCACTTTTGACAAAGTTAGATCAGGTTTGAACCTTTTTTCCTTTGGACATTATCTTTCAAAGTTTATATAACCCTAATCCTTTTGTTTCAGATCTTTCATCATTTGTGTAGATATGTCTAAATACACTTATGGTGGATTCATGCACAATCTAAATTATGATAGAATGGCTGTACAAAATGAATTTTATGGTTTTAATCAAGACCCTAATGATGATAATATGGTTTGTGAGATAAATTTCTATCCACCTCATAATAATCATTCATGGGAACAAAGTCACAAACCAACTTATGATCTAGTTTGACACCTTGATTGGTACGAAGAGGCTTGTGAGGAGGACTTTGAAGACCCAACTACAGACAATGTTGTTGGGGATATAGATAAATACAATCTTTATGATAATCAATATATAAAAATAGTGAAGAACCATCTTAAAATCTAACTCAAAAGCCTGACTGGGATGATATGGTTTCTAAGAAAAACTTGGATGCTTGGGCTTGTATGAGTAATCAGGCTCCACCATGTCATACCATTTCTATTCCAAGACCACAATGTTTTAGTATTACCATTTCAAGACCTCATCCTTTGTCTTGTGTAAGAAATCAAGCTCTAAAATGCTCCTTTATCATTCTAGGACCTAGTCTTTTAGCTCATGCAAGTAATCAAGTTCCACACTACCCTATCATTACTATTTCAAGACTTCATCCTTTGGCTCATGGGATCAATCATGCTCCCCAATTCCCTACCATTATCTAATTATAGACAATTCCTCATCTAGTGCTAATCCCATCCAAACCTCAACCAATCCAATCCTTTGAAGACCAAGCTATGTTCAAAACTAGTATTTTTGAACTCATTGAAAACCAAGGCCAAAAAAGCCAATCAATCTAAGATGATTTTGTTGAACTAACCATTTGTGATAAGTCAACCTATAATTAATCACCCATTAATTCTATACCAGTTGTTGAGTAGTCTCACTCTAACAAGCCAGTCTTTGTTGAGTCACTTTTTAATGATTATAACTTCTTTTGTGAAAATCATTACCTCAAACATATGCCTATTTTTCAAGAGCCTCCTATTGATAAGCTAGTCTCTAAGGAATTATCTCTTGACCGTTTTCCCATTATGGGGGAGTCTATTTGACAACCTAGTCTTTATGGAACCCACCATGCCATCATAGGCTATTACTTGTCTAATACCAAACATTCAACAAGACATCATTGTAACAAAGTACCCATGAGATGAAGAATCAAAGTTAGAGTCAGGTTCTACTCTTGGACCTGTTGGTTGAATATTTTGTCGATTAGCGTATTGATAAACAAAATAGGTCTGATTAGCCAAAGTAAGAAGATTAGTCATCTAAATGTGTAGGTTTACCACATCAAAATGAGACTGATCTCTCCTCTCATCAAGGGGAGGTTCCTATATATATATATATATATATATATATATACTCAAGGGTAGGACGAACCATCCATCTCTCTTTTTGTAGAGATGATGCATGTGGATCAAAGGAGAAACTCAAGGAAAATGATAGAAAGCACTCCTCTTCTTTTAGAAGTACTATTCAGTAAGCCAAAAGAATAATCCTAGTAGTAATTGCAAAATATAAACAAAGATGTAGTAACTAGCAAATCAAGATGCAGCATAAAGTCTTCAACTAAATTTCTCAAGATTAAGATACGAAGGACAATGAGGGCAAAAACACACTAAAGACAATTATGGGGGCACAAATTCTCTCCATAACTGACTCTTCAGGACACGTTCCTGACTACTTTCACTAATTCTGCTTGTTGAATTAAAGGAATAGAAAATATATCAAGGAAAAAGACATAAGAACAGTTTCCTCAACAACAAAGATATCACAGCACAAAGTCTAAAAAATCACTTGCTTTCTTATTCCAATAACAAAATATGATCAACAATTTGAGCTCAAAGTCTCAGTAATGCCTTTCAATTTGGGCAGAGTTTTGTTCTAATTGTCAGAAAGAGATATATTTATAATAAAAGAGAGTCCCTTATATAGCCTCTTCAACAAGGACTCGAGAATAGTAACACATCATGGGGCATTGAAATTTATTAAGGAGACACGCTAGAATTTAGGGGCATTTACCCATTTACTTTTATCAATGTAGAGAAACAAGTCACACTATTGAAAGTTTGCATCTTTCAATGTCCACCTGGTGATCTAATCCTTCCTCATCATTCCTCTTTTTCTAGTTAAGTGAATCGGGTCCTTGATTCAATTTGATGCGCTACTCCTTAGTCACTTCCTACTGGTCTTGGCCTTGAAGCCTGTGAATGCATTTAGGTCTGTAGATTATAAGTATCAACAGCTATTTTATGAGCTTTGAAATCGACATTCGCACACCCTCACTATGTTTTCAATGGCTAGTTCATTGTCTTGAATTTGATGTCTTCGAGCACGTCACCCCTTGGTCCTTCTTCAAATTTCTTATTTTGCATCCTCCTGAAGGGAAGGTGACCCTTCGGATTTCTAGTTTTACATCTTCTCAAAGGCAAGATGACCCTTCAATTTGGTAGCTGAGAGTCCCCTGCAAGGGCACCTGCCCTTCGGGGTCCTTCAGTGGCCTTTTATCTTCGGTAGTCTCTCATAGCTTTCCTGCAGACTGTCTCCATAGGCATTTTCCGTGAGCTTTCTCCATGGGTATTTTCCCATAGACAAAAAGTCCGTAGAAATTTCTCATGGACAAAAATTCCATAGAATTGTTTTGATCACTTGTCTTTGCCTCTTTGGAAATTTCTTTGGGCTTTCTGCCTGTAGCTGCTTTCCCAAATTCCTTCAGACAAAAGTCTTTTTTAAATTCCTTAAACAAAAATCCAAAAGAATTACCTTTGTGGCCTTCTTTGAAAAGGCCCCTTCTGAAGGGTAATTTTGTCGACCAAGTGCCCTCTGCAAGGGCACTTGTCCTTCAAGATGCTTCTTTGAATTTTGCATTGAATCACTCCTTTGAACTGAGCTGATGAACCTAGGTGATGAACCAACTGTTGAACCATTTGATTGAACCAAAGCATTGAATCGCTTGGTTGAACTAAACGGTGAACCACTTGGTTGAACCAAAATGGTTCAATGCGATGAACCCTTTGATTGATCCAAGTCTTTGAACCAAGCAAATGAACCAAAGTGTTGAATTGAGTGAGTGAACCAACTGAGTGAACCAAAGCATTGAACCATTTGGTTAAACCAAATGTTGAACCAAGCTGATGAACCAAGCTTTGAACCAAAATGGTTCAAGCCCATGGTTCAAGCTGATGGACCAATTGAATGAACCGAAGCATTGAACCAATTGTTGAACCAAGCTTTGGTTTAACAGTTCAAACAAAGCTTTTGAACCAACTGATGAACCATTTGATTGAGCCAAAGTGATGAACTTTTGCCGATTGAACTTTGCAGTTGTGTTGAGAACTTTTGAACTTGTTGAACCGAATGCATTAAGCCTACTACTGATGCTTATCGATGGACATTTTTGATTGAACCAAGGTGTTGAAACAATCCTAAAAATGACTAAGTGTTAGAAAGTGATTCTTTTGATTGAACCCACCTGCAGAAGCCTTTGAACTTGTAGAAATGAACCTACCTATAGAGTCCATAGAAATCAACCTGTAAAGCCCATTAAACTTGGCTTGTAGAGTCCATAGATTCAAGCCTGCAGAGTCTATAGATTCCTGAGAAGTTTGAAAAATGAGGATTTTGAATGCCCAGGACAAATTTCAAAAAGGGAAGAGACAATTTTGGTTTGTAGGACCAAAATAGTTCAAATGTTGTCCCAAAAAAGAGTGATATTTTTAAGGGACAACAACTGGCTCTAGTTGGGGAACTTCTATCAATTACAAAAATAATTGAAGGGAGTAGAATCCAGAATCTCCAGTGTCTTCATGTGTACCATTGGGCTATGGAATCATGCTACCCAAAAATGGAAGGCATCAAAAATGAAAACAAACAAAACAAAATAGAATTAAAAACTATACAAATATACATATATACAGATGAAATGATTTGATACTTCAAGAATTGAAGTATTTCAGATTCTGCATCTTGAGAGATAGTGAAAATAGTGTGCCATCTTGGTAAACCAGCAAGAAGACATTTTGTCCCTAGAAACGATGATGGGTGAATGGAACTCTCCACCAAGAAACTGAGTTTTTGCATCTTCTTGTTGACTCTTTCTTCTTCTTGCCCCATGGCAGGATGTGGTCTTCAATTTGAAAGCCATAACTCCTTGCTTTCTTAGCAAAGGGTTCCTTTTTCTGATTTTGATTTACAGCAGCATGGTCCATTACCATAATTGATTATTCTTCTAGTTCAATCTAGCATATGATTGGATTGTCCATATCAAAATCCTAACAAATTATCAGCTTAGCATCTCCTTTGATGTGAAGGAGTTTGATTTCTTCATCTTGAGCAATCTTCAATTTGAGCAATAGAGATTCACATCTAGTTGTGTTCTTGGTGTTGCTAACTTGCAAATTGCATGAAGAAAGAACATCTCCTTGAGGAGATATCAACACAATCCCAACTCCATTATTGGTGGAAAAATTGCTGCCATTGGATTTCAGGATGAAGCATCATCAAAAGCTAATCTCCTATCAGATTTCTCTTCATTAGAGATGGAAGATCCTTCCTTACTTGTATTGTGCCCTACCAATTCTCCTGAAGTCTTGTTTGGATCAATTCCTAGATTGTTAGCTACAAGACTTTCATCTGTAGAAACATGAACATCCTCTGTGGTAAAGAAATAATTACTCCTACCTGAAGACTCAAACAAAATTTGTGTTGTAGGGGTTGATGTTTGGGTGACCACATATTTTGCCTCCTTTTCAGGGAGTAATCTATTCATTATGCCTTAGATAGGGATCCTTGCTTCAAACAGGTCCATGCTTAGTTCTCCTCCCATGTCCTTGCAAAAATTTCATCCAAGTAAAATGCCATAGGATGCTGGGACGTCAGCCACCAAGATAGTCATCTTGATTCTCTTATCTGAAAAGGTTTCCAATGCAAATTAGACATCTTTAATTTTCCCCAGCAATGGTACTTGCTTGTTCTCCATAGAAAAACATCTCCCAAAGGTTTTGGTCAATGTGAGACCCAGAGACTTAGCTACTTTAACAGGCATGACATTGTCAGATGCCCCATAATCAATGATGCAATTGTTAAGCTGATAACCATTTATTAATAGGGAAACATAGAAAGGTTCCATTTTCCCAGGGGTAGCTAGAGGAGTATTGACAAGATTATTTAGAATGGGCTTGTTCTTTAGAGAATCAAGAGTTACCTTTTTAGCTTTTTGCCTTGTAGGGATAGTTTGGTTCTTGACATATTGGACTGACTTATTCAATTGATCAGGATTGGACTATAAATATTTGAATTCAGATATTTGTATTTTTGTCTTTTTGACATGATCGATTATGTCAAATGGTTGAATTGAACTAGGTATAGAGGAAGGTATTTCAACCTTTTTAGTTTTAGGAGGGATGGGAGGAGGGCTGATTTGTAAAATTGAAGTAGAAGGTGAAAGTGAAATTGATGCACTCATATTTTAGGTGATCACTAGATCCTTTGACTGAAAAAGCAGAGTGGTTCCATGGTTAGCAATTGTAATTGCTGGTTGAGGTTGCTCCTTTATCTTCCTTTTATCATCTTGCTAGAATAATTGGTTCTTTGACTTGGTAAACACTGCATATGATCCATCAATAGCTTCTCCTTTGCTTTTGGGTTCATCTTGGTAGTTTAGGAAACCAATGTGGGAGTTGCCAGCTGATTCTTCTTGATTGTCTTCAAGGAGATCAACATCATTTTCTTGATTCAATTCAAGCTGGAAAGAGAACTCTAATTTTGCTTCAAGATATCCCATTGCTGAATTGGTTGGAGGAGCTTCCAGGGCAAGTTTCCCTTGTGAGGGAGGAAGATGATTTTGTTGCCCTTGATTCCTGGCAGCATTGCCCTGATATGACTGATTTAGGAATGTCCTTCTTGGCATATCTCTGTATGAAGGAGTAGAAGACATTCCTTGTGCCATTTGTCTTTTCAAGGCTTGTAGTTCATTTTCCAGCTTTTGCACCATTGGATCAGTGGTGCCTGTAGATGAATATTCAAAAGATGATGAGGATCTATTTCTATTTAGATCTCTTCTTATCTTCCTTGCTAAGATGAGATCATCTTCTATCTTAGTGGCCAAAAGTTGAGATGTAGCAAGATCTATTTGACTAGCACGTCTCAAAAGAAAATTGACTTTAGGTAACTAAGAATTAATGAAGAAGCATTTGAGATTCTCAACTGTAGGTCGAGCAATTACAGGAATTATTTTCCTCAGTTTGTCAAATTTGGCTATGAAGTCTCTCATTGGTTCATGAGGCTCTTTCTTCATCTGTATAAGTTGAGCCAAAAGTACATGTGCATCTTCTATAGTTTTGAATCTAGCTTCAAACTTATCTTTGAGGGTATTCCAATCAGTTACTGATTGAGCCTGTAGATGATAAAACTAATCTACAGTAGTGCCTTGTAATGTTTCTACAAATAGCCTAACTGCTAAATCTTCAAATTCTACTCCAATTACTCCATAGGCTATGTTGAAAGCTGCAATGTGTTCATCAAGATGAACTTTCCCATCACCATAGAATTTGGGGAAATTCTTCCTTGAACTACGTGGAAGCTCATGTAGAGGTGGAGTAAGATTAAGAGGACCAAAAGCATTACCCCAGGGGCCTTGAACTGCCATTGTAGGATTATGAAAAGGAGGGATAACAAATATTAGAGGAATAATTATTGGCAAAGCTTTATCAACAATAGAAGTAGATACTTCATCTGGCAATGGAGATCTGACTTTAGTAGGAGGAAAGCTCTTGGTTTGTTGGAGACGAGACGGTGAAGGAAATAGATCAAAATCACTTTGCTGTACCAACTTGAATACAGGGTCAACGATACCTTTAGCCCTTTGGCTTCATGTATACCTTGAATCTACTAAATTGTGAAACAAAAATGGAAAATAATTGACCTTGCTTTAGTTTGAAGCTTGAGGCTTTAAACTATGCACTCTTTCCCAACAACTCTAGTTATTGCAGACCGGATAAAATAACAAAGGTGGAGAAAGATGGTAAAGCTATAAATGGATAATGGGTAAGACAAGGAATAGAGTCACCAAAATTTGTAATGGATAAGGGTTATAATGATAATGGGTAAGACATAGGTGATGTTTCAATCTAAAATTTGAGGTTCCAAATTATGCAAAATTATGTATATCCCCAGTGGAGTCGCCAAAAACTATTGGTTGAATATTTTGTCAATCAACATACTGATAAACAAAATAGGTCTGATCAGCTAAAGTAAGAAGATTATTTATCCAAATGTGTAGGTTTACCACATCAAAAGGAGACTAATCTCTCCTCTCATCAAGGGGAGGTTCCCTATAGATATGATATGTATATATATATATATAAACAAAAAATAATACTCAAGGGTAAGACAAACCATCCATCTCTCTTTTTCTAGAGATGATGCATGCAGATCAAAGGAGAAATTCAATGAAAATGATAGAAAGCACTCCCCTTCTTTCAAAATTACTATTCAACAAGCCACAAGAATACTCTTGGTAGTAATTGCAAAATGTGAACAAAGATGTAGTAACCAGCAAATCAAGATGTAGCACAAAGTCTTCACCTGAATTGCTCAAGAGTAAGATACGAAGGACAATGAGGGCACAAAGTCATCCCAAGGTCCTTTACATAGAAATTAAAAGAAAACACACTAAAGGCAATTATGGGGGCATAAATTCTCTCCACAGTTGACTCTTCAGGACACCTTCTTGACTACTTTCACTAATTCTGCTTGTTGAATTAAAGGAACAAAAAATATATCAAGGAAAAAGACATAAGAACAATTTCCTCAATAACAAAGATATCACAGCACAAATTCTAAAAAATCACTTGCTTTCTTATTCCAATAACAAAATATGATCAACAATCTGAGCTCAAAGTCTCAGTAATGCCTTTCAATTTGGGCAGAGTTTCATTTTGATTGTCAAAAAGAGATATATTTATAATAAAAGAGAGTCCCTTATATAACCTCTTCAAGAAGGACTCAAGAACAGTAACACATCATGTTGCATTGAAATTTGTTAAGGAGACAGGCTATAATTTAGGGGCATTTACCCATTTGCTTTTATCAATGTAGAGAAACAAGTCACACTATTGAAAGTTTGCATCTTTCAATGTCCACCTGGTGATCTGATCCTTCCTCATCGTTCCTCTTTTTCTAGTTAAGTAAATTGGGTCCTTGATTCAATTTGATGCTCTACTCCTTAGTCGCTTCCTGTTGGTCTTAGCCTTGAAGCCTGTGAATGCATTCAGGTCTATAGATTACAAGTATCAATGGTTATTTTATGAGCTTTGAAATTGACGTTTGCATACCCATCACTACGTTTTCAATGGCTAGTTCAAGGTCTTGAATTTGACGTCTTCAGGCGCGTCACCCCTTGGTCCTTCTTTGGCTTTCCTATTTTGCATCCTCCTAAAGGGAAGGTGACCCTTCAAATTTCTAGTTTTACATCTTCTCAAAGGGAAGATTACCCTTCAATTTGGCAGTCAAGAGTCCCCTGTAAGGGCACCTGCCCTTCAGGGTCCTTCGATGGCCTTTTATCTTTAGTAGTCTCTCACAGCTTTCCTGCAGGTTGTCTTCGTGGGCATTTTCCCTGGGCTTTCTCTGTGGGCATTTTCCTGTGGACAAAAAGTCTATAAAAATTTCTTGTGGACAAAAAGTTCGTGGAATTGTTTTGATCACTTGTCTTTGCCTCTTTGTAAATTTCTTTGAGCTTTCTGCCTACAACTGCTTTCCTAAATTCCTTCAGACTTTTTATCCGAAGGAATTCCTTCAGACAAAAGTCTTTTTTAAATTCCTTAAACAAAAATCTAAAAGAATTACCTTTGCAGCCTTCTTTGAAAAGGACCCTTTCGAAGGGTACTTTTGACGACCAAGTGCCCTCCACAAGGGCACTTGTCCTTCGGGAGGCTTCTTTGAATTTTTGCATTGAACCGCTCCTTTGAATCAAGCTGATGAACCAAGGTGATGAACCAACTATTGAACCGTTTGATTGAACCAAAGCATTGAATCACTTGGTTGAACCAAACATTGAACCACTTGGTTAAACCAAAATGGTTCAATGCGATGAACCCTTGGATTGAACCAAGTCTTTGAACCAAGTGAACAAACCAAAGTGTTGAACTGAGTGAGTGAACCAACTGAATGAACCAAAGCATTGAACCATTTGGTTGAACCAAGCCGATGAACCAAAATGGTTCAAGCCGATGAACCAATTGAATGAACCGAAGCATTAAACCAAATGTTGAACCAAGCTTTGGTTTAACAGTTCAAAAAAAGCCTTTGAACCAACTGATGAACCATTTGATTGAACCAAAGTGATGAACTTTTGCTGATTAAACTTCGCAGTTGTGTTGAGAGCTTTTGAACCTATTGAACCAAATGCATTGAGCCTGCTGCTAATGCTTGCCAATGGACATTTTTTTTTGAACCAAGGTGCTGAACCAATCCCAAAAATGACTAAGTGTTGGAAAGTGATTCTTTTGATTAAACCCTTGTCATGTCCCCTTTTTCGTGGACATTGACAAACTTGATGATTAGCCTATTATGCGACCTTCGTAGGCTAATAGGATGGATAGAGGGTCATGATGGAGATTGGCTTGGCTTCGGTTTGCAAAATTCCTATAGTTGGCTTTCATTCAGGTTATTTCAGACACATTTGGCCTGAGCTCCTATTATTTAAGGATATTTGACATGCAGCGGAGCGCCTTTATTTTGGTATGGTCATGTGCGGAATCACTTCTTGGTTCACCAGCTTTGAACGGTTCAAGGATCCGACATGTATTGAGGGAGATATTAATATTTGATTGATTTAATCAAATATTAATTATTTAGCCTATTTTTAATTAGAAACCCTAATTCTAATTTAAGAAACCCTAATTAGGGCAAGCATATATTTTTGAGGGTATAAGGGTTTCTCATGGAGGCCATTATTGATTATGCATTGATTATTGATTATTGATTATTGATTTTGAAGAATTCTTCTGTGAAGACTGAGCCAAGGGTTCCAGGATTCTATCTGTATTGGAGAATGTCCACTCTTCAGTGTGTGCAATTCAGATGTTGTGAGATATCAGCCGATCTATTGCCAATTTGAGAGATATCCGACATGTATTGAGGGAGATATTAATATTTGATTGATTTAATCAAATATTAATTATTTAGCCTATTTTTAATTAAAAACCCTAATTCTAATTTAAGAAACCCTAATTAGGGCAAGCATATCTTTTTGAGGGTATAAGGGTTTCTCATGGAGGCCATTATTGATTATGCATTGATTATTGATTATTGGTTTTGAAGAATTCTTCTGTGAAGACTGAGCCAAGTGTTTCAAGATTCCATTGCAGTGGAGAATGTCAACTCTTCATTGTGTGTGATTTAGAGGCTGTGAGATATCAGTTGATTTATTGCCAAATTGAGAGATAGCTTCATACAAAAGTTATCACAGAGGTACAGATTTGAGAGATAACTTCACACATAAGTTATCACAGTATTTCAAGTATTTTCTTTATTTAGTTTTGATTCAATAAATTATATAGATAGAGATATTTTGTATTAGAGACATATATTTTCAGATCAGGGGTTGAAAATAGGTAGGTTGTGCTTAATTGGCGACTGTACGAAGTCCGTACAGGTCCGTACGAATCCACACAGACACTGACCTCGGCAGACAGAGATCCCCAGTGACCGATATCAGCCGACTGAAGACCGACGTCGGCAGAGAAGGACCTACAGTGATCGACGTCAGTAGAATATCGATCGATGCTGGTGACTGTGTGTTCAACACAGCAGGCTGAGACTTCCAGATTCAGGGTCAATCTCCCGATTTGCAAAAGCCCAGGGTTTCAAGACAGAATATTTCACGTTATTTTATTTGTATGATAGAGACTCAATTATGTAATTGTCTAGAAGAACAAGTGATAAGATCTTTGATTTGCTATTGAGAGATTATATTGTGATTTATTTATTCATATTTGAAATTATTTTGGCAAAAAGTGTATCTTTGTTCAGAGCTATTTGTGTTTAGATATTCCCTACTGAAAGGGGATATTACAATGGTATCAGAGCTTTTCTTAGGAAAAAGAAGCCCCTAAGTAAGGGACATTACAGTGGTATCAAAGCTTTTATTACTATATATCAGAGTTTTGCTTGAGAAGAAGGAACCCCTAAGTAAGGGACATTACAGTGGTATTAGAGCCAGATTCCTGCCATCCTGTTGGGCACATCAGAGCCAAATTCCTACCATCCTATTGGATAGTTTGGGCAAATCAGAGCCAATGTCTTGCTATCCTTTTGGGTAGTTTGGGTAGGTTGAATTAGCGAAGTATCCATGATGACTTCATATACTCAGAAACAGTGGGACAATGATATGAAGAAGTTGAAACACAGTTTTAAACAGTTGGATGAAACCCAGAGGAGGATGAAAGAAATTCTTTCATACCCTACAGCCAAAGACAAATCCACACGGTATATGACAACGAATGAGGAGTGGGAGTTAGTACCACCTCGAGTTTGTGAGTTGTTTCCTTTTGATCACTTTGTTAAGCTAAGGAGAAAGCACTATAGATCACTTAGACGGGGCAACAATGTGTCCCTTGATTATTATGAGATAGGAGATAGTGAAGATGAGGATGAGTCCGATGCTTGCACTCAGAGTGTAGAGGTGTGCTCAGATATTAGTGCATTGAGGGTTGATGATCTTTATACTATGGTAGAGATTGTAGAAGAGTCCCAAGATCCGATTATTGTAGATGATACTCAGGAGGATGCAGTGGACAATTTTGAGGACTTAGTTTCACCGGCAGTTTCTTTCAGTATGGAAGAGTTAGACAGTGATGCTACAGTTGTTGAGACTCCATACGTTGATATGAGCTTTAGAGTTGATTCATAGAGTATGGATGGTAGTACTCCAGAGATTAGTGATTTTGAGTCTACTCTTTTAGACCATGCATTAGAGGAGGATTGTAGGAGACAATCTAGCCAGTGCCACCATGTGTCTAGTCAGCTGAGAGTTAGCGAGTGAGACATTGCTACCTCTTGCAAGCATTTTGATGCTGCTCATCAGTTGTCAACAGTTTATGGATGGGGTTCTCCTACTAACATTGAGTAGGGAGGTAGTTATTTGTCCTTGACAGAGATCCACTCTTTATGGGAGGTTATTCAGATTCTGAGACAGGATTATATGCAATTGGTAGCTGATAGAGATTATCTTATTGAGTGGGGCAGCATAACATATAATGCATTATTGGTCAAGGGAGATAAGGTGAGTGAGCTTACTCAGCAACTCGAGATGAATTTTGAGATTATTGAGCGTACGCAGTTGGCTTATGAGGAGTCACAATTTCATTTGGCTGAGGTGACTGCGGAGTTGGAGCATTTGCGGTCTTCACCAGCGTCGGACCCAGTTCATTTGTATATTGAGGTGGTTGGTGGTGAGTACATTCCTGCAATTGTTACAGAGGAGCATGTTGTTGACACTGACACACATGTTCAGGATTTGGGAATACCTAATTTTGATGAGTTTGAGATACCAGTGGATTCGAGTCTCCAGATTGATTCTTCTCACACATATGACAGTGTGGTACCGTTCACTATGCCACCTTTATAGAGGGATCAGTTATGGGATGGATTGACACTATCTTTTGTAGATGGGATTCACAGTTGCCAATTACACATCCTGCAGTATTGACACATCCAGGGCAGTTGTGATTTCAGAGATTGGTTGAGTTACATTCACCAGTTTGATTGTGGATTCTTCTTTGTGTTACTTTTGATGATATTGTAGGTACTTGCATTGATTTACAGCAGTGCAGAGCATAAATACATTTGGGATCTAGGTGGATCGAGTGGTTCATTGTTTCGAGATTGCTTGGGGACAAGCAATTTTTGGAGGGGCGAATTGTCATGTCCCCTTTTTCGTGGACATTGATAGACTTAATGATTAGCCTATTATGCAACCTTCGTAGGCTAATAAGATGGATAGAGGTTCATGATGGAGATTGGCTTAGCTTTGATTCGCAAAATTCCTATAGTTGGCTTTCATTCAAGTTATTTCAAACACATTTGGCCTGAGCTCCTATTATTTAAGGATATTTGACATGCAACAGAGTGCCTTTATTTTGGTATGGTCATGTGCGGAATCACTTCCTGGTTCACCAGCTTCGAACGGTTCAAGGATCTGACATGTATTGAGGGAGATATTAATATTTGATTGATTTAATCAAATATTAATTATTTAGCCTATTTTTAATTAGAAACCCTAATTCTAATTTAAGAAACCCTAATTAGGGCAAGCATATCTTTTTGAGGGTATAAGGGTTTCTCATGGAGGCCATTATTGATTATGCATTGATTATTGATTATTGATTTTGAAGAATTCTTCTGTGAAGACTAAGCCAAGGGTTCCAGGATTCCATTGCAGTGGAGAATGTCAACTCTTCATTGTGTGTGATTTAGAGGCTGTGAGATATCAGTTGATTTATTGCCAAATTGAGAGATAGCTTCATACAGAAGTTATCACAAAGGTACAGATTTGAGAGATAACTTCACATAGAAGTTATCACAATATTTCAGGTATTTTCTTTATTTAGTTTTGATTCAATAAATTATACAAATAGAGATCTTTTATATTAGAGACATATATTTTCAGATCAGGGGTTGAAAACAGGTAGGTTGTGCTTAATTGGCAGCCATACAAAGTCCGTATAGGTCCGTACGAATCCACGCAGACACCAACCTCGGTAGATAGAGATCCCCAGTGACTGACATCAGCCGACTGAAGACCGACGTCGGCAGAGAATGACCTACAGTGACCGATGTCGGCAGAATATCGATCGACGCCGGCGATTGTGTGTTCAACACAGTAGGCCGAGACTTCCAGATTCAAGGTCAATCTCTCGATTTGCAAAAGCCCAGGGTTTCAAGACAGAATATTTCACGTTATTTTATTTGTATGATAGAGACTCAATTGTGTAATCATCTAGAAGAACAAGTGATAAGATCTTTGATTTGCTACTGAGAGATTATATTGTGATTTATTTATTCATATTTGAAATTATTTTGGAAAAAAGTGTATCTTTGTTCAGAGCTATTTGTGTTTAGATATTCCCTACTGAAAGGGGATATTACAATGGTATCAGAGCTTTGCTTAGGAAAAAGAAGCCCCTAAGTAAGGGACATTACAGTGGTATCAGAGCTTTTATTGCTATATATCAGAGTTTTGCTTGAGAAGAAGGAACCCCTAAGTAAGGGACATTACAACCCTCCTGCAGGAGCCTTTGAACTTGTAGAAATGAACCTACCTGTAGAGTCCATAGAAATCAAGTTTGTAGAAATCAACCTGTAAATCCCATTAAAATTGGCCTGTAGAGTCCATAGATTCAAGCCTGCAGAGTCTGTAAATTCTTGAGAAGTTTGAAAAATGAGAAATTTGAATGCCCAAGACAAATTTTAGAAAAGGAAGAGACAATTTTGGTCTATAAGACCAAAATAGTTCAAATGTTGTCCCAAAAATGAGTGATATTTTTGGGGGACAATAGGACCAACATCAAATTTAGCATTAGAATATAAATTAACATCAATATCAACATCAGATTTAGAGTCCCTTGAGTCATAATTAGATTCAAAAAAAGAATATGTTCATGTTTATTACAACATTGGTTACACATACATTATAGATCAATTTGAATACATTTGTGATCCATCTACAATTTTTGAGAATGAGTACTTCAGCTTTGACATGAGTTATCCTAGTATATTATATAAGGATTGTATAACCTCTCCCCATTCCATTACCATTCCATAGGCCATTACCCTCAACCAACATTACCATATTATTGGCATTCCATCTCCCGTAAGTGTCTATTGGGATCTATAGAATCACACTTTATTAAACTGCATCCATGGTGACATAGTAGTTAAAGAAGAGTGAGGAGGCCAAGACCAAGCACATGTAGCAGAAGAACATTTTCCTAGTGAAACATTTTTGGAGGTGCTAGGGGACACACAAATTTCAACCTTAGCATCTTCTAGTGAAATATTTTTGGAATCACCAGAAGAAAATCAAAGTCAAAAGTCAACATTCATTAATGAAATCTTCTCAAAGTTGCTACGACACATTCAAGATAACTTCATTGGTGAAAACCTCATTGAGGTACCAATAACTAAGCACAAAATTTCTTCACTACTTGATGAATTCAAAATCAAAGATCAAATCAAAATAGCTTCCTATCTATAGCTTAATCAGAAGGCAGTTACTCTCAGGCCCAAACAATAAAAAAAATTGATGGTCCTATTGAGAGAATGAGTCTTTAGCCCTAATACAACCAAAGTTATGTCGAATCTAGCATTAGCAACATTATGTGTGACTAAACATCCTGACCTTCATTTATTTCCAAACCATTAACCATCCCATTATCATTTATCATTCCATTTCATGAATAAAAATATCAACCATTATATATCTCTATTTACCATCTACGACCACATTTTCCTTTACAGAGGCTATAAAGATACCTTGTCTTGATGCTTAAAGTAATCAAAATCAATGACCAACAAAGATCATGAAAAAAAATGTGATAACCAAACATGTAGCCAATTCTTGATAGAGTAGTTATTCAGATGAGGTGTGGGATAGCAATTAACATGATTGATTATTTTATTTGTATCATTTGTTGATTAGGACGTGCATCTCCACTTTAGTAGTAATAAGAGAATCATATGTTATTTATCACACCTAGGCCAAAAACATGTACCATACCATTCCATTGCCATTATTACATATGCCTATTTACCATTATTGTGTATCCTTTCATTTACCCCATCACTTGGGGGCATCCCTCTTACTATTTTTATCTAACCTAAAAAAAACCATCATTATCCTAAAACAATTCCATTCCATTCCTATCTAGACCAAAGCCTATTTTTAGTCATCTTACCCAATCTTGTTTTGATCTTGGTTCATTTGGTTCTTCCCGCACCTTTTGTGAGAGGATTCTAATCAAGTTTCAGCAATCAATCAAATCTATGTTTATAATGACAGTCTATGAAAGTAGTGTGATAGTTTATCTAGCAAGATATATTTCATTTTCCATCATGTATAAATTTTGTTTATGTGAGCCTGATTATAACCACCTATGGGTAAATTAGTATCATTGCCCTATTCCATTATATCCTAGTTATAACTGCCTATGGGAAAACTAGGGGCAACACTTGTTTACCATGCATTATCATATCATATTGCCATCATTTTTTTCATTTGATTGGATATTTTCCATATTTGAGAACTTTTTGGGACCAATTTGGTTTTTTCTCACCTTTTGTGTGGAGGGAATTACTATGACTTGAGGTCATTTTGGGACTATGTAGGTCATGATCAAATTTATGTTGAGGTCACCTCAATCCTTCTTTATATACGCTCTCACCATTTTGTGAGAAACCTAAGCCCAATGATCTCACCATTTTATGAGTAGGTATCTTGTCATTCTCTAATGTTTTGAGATACCCCAAAATACCAAAAACATTTCAAATATTTTAAGAATCCAAAAAATCTTTATCTTGTCTAAGCCTAGTCAATTATCCTCGATCCACCTTACTAGGGCATGGTCATTGTTAGGATGCTTTATTTTACTTTTTTTTCAATATTTATATTTGTTTATTTATTTCAAGTTATTTATTTGTGCACTTTATATTTAATTAATTATTTATTTTTTCAATTGTCTGTTTGTTTACTTTCAGCATTGATGCCTTGATTCAGTTTATATGTGTTCAACTAGGTGATTCTTTATGCACATTATTCTTGATTCCATCCATATTCATATGTCAACATTATCATCATGGTTTTTATCATTGGTGCATTATTTTCAAGTGTTTATTGGATTGAGAGTTAGTCCTTATGCATCTTTTGGCCAAGTCTTCATGGTGTTCTATCATGATGCCTATTGTCACATGATATAACAAAAATTAGCTTCAATAAAGTCTATAATCAATGGAGCCATAGAAGTTTCTCCTTGGCACCTTGGAAAATCTTTCCATCCCACTCTTGATCGAATCAACCCATTACCCATTTTAATTGTATCATTGCTAATAAGGATGAGCATCTCCTTATTGGCAGGTACAACTAAATCATTTTTAATGATCAATCTTATTCTTATTTTCATCTCTTTCCTCACTTTTCACCCATTCATCTTTAATATATATTCTAAGTTATATCTTTGAGTTATGCTTGCCAATCAAGCCTAACTAGGGCACCATCATCTTTAGCCAATCCAAGTCATATTAATGATTATAACCACCTATGGGAAAATCATTATTTTGATTTTTATTCTTGATTATAACTGCCTTTGGGCAAATAAGCATATTTTTTAAATTAATGCATACAAGCATTTTCTCGTTTGGATTAATCTCAACCATAGGTTAATTTCACCTTTCTTCTTGTTTATTTTTTAAGGACCATCCACCAATAAATGTGATGGCCACTCCCTCAAGGGGGCATCATCCTAGGCTTCCCAAACACCATTTGGAGCTTTGTTCTTCAACCATCATCTTCTTTTTGGTATATAGGCATTTTATCATTATTTGAAAATACATTGCTTTACTTATGGTTTACAACATCTTCCCAAATTGGGGCAAATTGTAGACACCTAAAAATAGCCATTAATAACCTCCAATCAAGATTTTGACCAATTTCCACCTAAAATACACAATTTGGCCTAAAAACACTAAAGCACATTAAAAACTTTGAATTTTATATAGTCGAGTGACAATTTTGGCTAGGGTGTCCCGAAATGGGGCAATGCAATTTATGGGCCAGCTAATTTTGATCAAATCATTCTGAATCAAAATGCCAATTTTGCACTTAGGTGCCCTAGATTGCTCTTTTCTATCAAATTTGTTATGTAGGACATGTGCTTTTGTTATTTTGTGTTGACAAAATCCTAAATGGGATCATGGATCCAATGCATCTAACATCTTATTCTAGTTCCAGTCTAGTCAAATTTTGGACCAATAATAAGGCATTATGATCAATTTGAGTAATTTGTGCACAAAATGCTTAATCATGCTTAAGAGCTAATTAAACCAAATTAGGGTGTAATTAAAAATTCTATGAAAACTTGTTTAATACTTGTTTTTAGAAATGAATATTGAATATCTACATTATTAGGTGACCTCATTTCTTAGGAAGACATCCTTAGGCCATAAATGCCACAAATATCAGGATTCATGCCATCCCATGCCTCATCAATGCCTCCCATGCCTCATCAATGCCTCCCATGCCTCATCAATGCCTCACATGCCTCTTAAATGATCCTCTATCCCAAATATTGATGAGACTATTTATGAATTTTAATTTCAAAATTAGATTAATCCTTATCCACACATCTCAATCTTGATATGGATGGTTCAGATTTATTCTAGCCATTTTTCAAAATCTATAAATAAGAGGCCTTGCCATATGAATTTTAAGCTATTCTGGTGCAAAGTTATTATGCTTAAATATCTTCAAGAAGATTAACTTATGTAAAGTTACTATGCCAAATTGATTACAAAAATCTCACATGCTAAAGTTATGATGCCAAAATATTGAAGCCAAAGCCAATCAAGGTACCAAGGAGAGATGGAGGTAGCCAAGCTTCTATTGATGCAAACATCATGAGTACAAACCAAGCAAGCCACTATTACAAAGCATTTGGAGCATCCAAGGAAGGTGAAGGATTCTTGTTTCTCCTTACTTTTTAGTTGTGTTTTTCATTTATTTTTTTTTATTAAGCTCACCCTAGTAATTAGGCATGAAGGTGTTAGTTTAGTGTGATTTTGATTTGATTTATCCACTAACACAATACTAATCTCCTCTTCATCATCAAATTCCTAGTTCACAGGTAAATATCAAAGAAAGTTGCCATTTAAATGTTTTAAATGTGGTAAAATTGGATATTTTGTAGCTAAGTGTCTAGATAAGAATAATGGTGACAATGAAGAAGGAAATCTTACATACATGAAAAAATTCAAAGGCAAATACAAGAAGAGATTAAAAAAGAGATTATATTCTAAAGATCTTAGCTCAGTTGAAGATAGTAGAGTTAGTGACTCAGATGAAGAAAATATTCTATTCATGATCATACATGAATATGCCTCCACAAGTAAAAGTAGAGATGATCAAGATGAAAAACATGATAAAAATGAGGATGAAGTTGAGGTGAATCTAGAAGGAGAACTCATTTTTGCCTTATAAGAATTAAAATCTCTTGAGAAAAAGAATCGAAGATTGAAAAACTAGATTGAGAAAAATGAAAATGAGTCAAAGGAAACAATTGAAGATCTACAAGCTCACATTAAATAAGCTAAAAATACTGAAGAAGATCTAACAACACAATTGCAAAAACTAAGTAAAGAATGTGAAAGGTATGTTGTTGAAATTGCCTCTTTAAAACAAGATATCAAGAAAACAAATAAAATAGCCAATAATAAAGTAGCCAATGATTCAAAATTTGAGAAATTCACTAACATGTTGAATAAGATATTATAAAGTCAAAGATTAATGTCAAATAAGACATGTATCAGATTTAAAAAAGAGAAAATGGAGGCCACTACTTTCAGAGAACCTCAAGACAAGGTTAACACAGAAAAAGAAAAGAGCTATGTTGAAGCCCGTACAAAAGAAGAAATAAAAAAAGAAGTTAAGAATGTAGAGGTCATCTCAAACAAAGAAGGCTAGAAGGAATAGAGCTACAAAAGATGACTAGGTCAATGATACACAAACCAAAATATGTTCAATTTTCATGGTTATTATTGTTAAAGTAATGGTTATGGTCATAAGAAAATAGACTGTAGAAAAAGAGCTAAAATTTTTAGAAACAAGGAGAAAAGAACTCATGTAGAGTCAAGTAGAATCCATAACTCTTTTGCTCCTCTATCAGGGTTTAACGAAGAAGCCATAGTATGTAACAAGTGAAATAATTTTAGATACATATCTTAGAATTATAGAAGCATGTTTGAGTTATTCAAAAAGGACCAAGGTTTCAAGGCTCCATTCATCAAGAAGAGAGTTTAGACATATTCATGGTAGAAGAAACAAACTGAAGAGTCTATGTTAATCTAGACAACTTTGCATGCAAGAAATTAAGAATAGCCATGGTTCATTGATAGCAAATGTTTGAGGTACATGATAAGATACAAGAGCAAGTTCATAAATCTAAATAATATCAATAGTGGCACAGTAAAATTTGGAGACAATACAACTATCAAGATAGCCAAAAAAGGTACATTAAGTTTGGATAATGGTAGAACCAAGACTGAGAATGTATTGTATGTAGGTATTAAGCATAATGTATTAAATGTAATTCAAATGTGTTATCAGGGACACACATTAAAGTTTTATGCATAAGGTTGTGAGATAAGAAGAAAATATTTAGATATGTTGACTGTAGATGCTTAGAGGATAGGCAACAATTTATATATGTTATTAGATATCAAAGGTCAAAAATATTGTTTGAGTTAAGTTGAGGAAGGTTAGCTATGGCACAATAGAATGGGACATAGACATTTTGATAATCTTGTCAACATCAGAAAGAAGCAAGCAATTAGAGATCTTTAAAATATTATAAAGCACCCCAACATGCTTTGTGAACCATGTTAGTGTGGGAAGTAGGTCAGAAGACATTTAAATATAAAGGAATACTCAACTACTTAGATGTTAGAGCTTTTTCACACTAATCTATGTGGACCTACTAGAGCTCAAAGTACTCAAGGTGAGAAATACTTCATGTTGCTTATTGATAATTTTACACATATGACTTGGGTGATGTTTTTGAAGAAAATAATAGAAGTTTTCAACCACTTAAAAATATTCAAGGCTTTAGTTGAGAATGAAATTAGTTTGAATATTAAGTTCTTGAGATTAGATTGAGGAGGATAATTCATAGATAAGTGTATTAAGTATGGTGAAGACAACTCCACAACAAAATTGAGTAGTTGAGCGAAAAAATAGAATAGTTCAAAAGATGGCGAGGATAATGCTAAATGAATCCAAGATACTAGACATATATTAGAGAGAGGTAGTAGGCACATTATTTTATATCTAGAATAGAGCATTGTTAAAATTCAATAGTGACAAGACTCCTTAGAAGTTATGGAAAGGTAGACCAGCTACTATTGATTATTTTAGAGTTTTTGGTAGTAGATGCTTCATAAAGATAACTAATGAAAAATTGGGTAAACTTGAATCTAGAGTAGATAAAGATATATTTCTTTGATACTCTATAAAAATTAAAGCTTATAAATGTTATAACAAAAGAACCAAGAAGATAGTTGAAATTTCAAGTGTCAAGATAGATGAAGATATAACACAAAGAGCTAGTGATCTAATAGACATTTTTGAAATCATTAAAGAATAATAATTTGAAGAATCAGATGAAGATGAGAAAGAGTGAAAGGACACCAAAACCCCATCCAAATATGTCCAGATAAATCATAATGAAAGTGAAATCATCGGGACATAAATGAAGGAGTTCACACCAAAAGAATAATAATAAGTGAATCTGAGCAAGTTAAATTTTATTTGTTATCCAAAAATTAGCCTAGAAATTTTTTAGAAGATAGGCATGATGAGCATTGGGTTAAATCAATAGATGAAGAATTAAATCAGATAGAAAATAATGACACTTGAGAATTAGTGCCTAGATCGAAAGATCAAAATGTGATAGGAAAAAAATGGGTATACAAAAATAAGTTAAATGAAGATGGTGAAGTTACCAAGAATAAAGCATGGTTAGTATGTAAAGGATATGCTTAGATTGAGGGTATATATTTTGACAAAAAAATTGCACCAATGGTGAGGCTAAAGACTATTAGGATGTTTCTTGCATATGCAATGTTTAAAAATTTCAAAGTGTTTCAGATGGATGTCAAGTCTACTTTCTTGAATGGGAAGCTAGAAGATGAAGTCTACATTGAATAGCCTGAGGGATTTATTCTCTAAAATGATAATACATATGTGTATAAATTGAAGAAATAACTATATGGATTGAAACAAGATCCTAGAGCTTGGTATGTGAGGCTTGATAGGTACCTATAGGATCAAGGCTTCAAGAGAGGTTCTATTGATAGTAATCTCTACATCAAAATAGAAGGTGAGCACCAGTTAATTGATATGGTATATGTTGATGACATAATATGTGGAGGTAATAGTGAAAAGATGACAAAATTTTTTTACGATAAGATACAAAAAGAATTTGAGATGTCTATGCTTGGAGAATTGTTATTTTTCTTTGGATTATAAATATCTCAGTCAGATAAAAGTATTTTCATATCTCATAGCAAATATGCCAAGGAGATGTTGAAATTTTTTGGTTTTGAGTATTGTGCACCAGTTGGCACACCAATGGGTATAGGGAACAAGGTGAGTAAGAATGAAGATTCACCTAATATAAATCAGTCCTTGTATAGATCTATGATTGGTAGTCTTTTATATTTGATAGCATTGAGACTAGACATCATGTATGTAGTAGTCATGATCACAAGATATCAGGTAGCCCCGAAGGAGAGTCATGTTCAGTTGGTGAAGAAAATATTTAGATATGTCAAGGGGACATTGGATTATGGATTGTGGTATCCCATAAGCAAAGATTTTGATTTGGTTGCTTGTACAGATTCAGATTGTGTAGGTTGTTTAGATGACATGGAGCGTACAAGTGGAGGATCTTTCTTCATTTATGATAGCTTAGTATCTTAGATAAGTAAGAATTAGAACTCAATACCACTTTTTACAGCTAAAGTAGAATATATTGTAGCAGTTTTGTGTTGTAATAAAGTGCTTTAGATGAAGAAAACTTTAGAAGACATCAAAGTAAAATATGATGAATCTATCTTTATTTACTATGAGAGCACAAATGCTATTAATATTTATAATAATCCAGTGATGCATTCAAGAACAAAACATATTCCTATTAGATATCATTTCTTGAGAGAGTAGATTACAGATCAGTAGGTTAAGATGGAATATATCAATACTATAGAATAGATTATATACATCCTCTCAAAGGCACTACCAAAAGACACATTTGAGTATCTATGAGAGAAGTTAGGAGTAATTTATTTTAATTCCTACCATTGAGGATTAGCATCAATTGAGGGGGAGCTAAGTGTTAACTCAAGGGCAGACCCTTTGCCATTGATGTCAAAGGGGGAGAAGTATAGGAACAGGTAAAGGAGTATGTTTAGAAAATAGGATGATATAGTAAGGGGGAGTTACTTTATGTTTTAAGTTGGTTTAGTTTACAATTTATGTAGGTCTTAGTTTTAGGTTGGCATGTGCAGTATAGGTTTCAAGATGTTACAGTTTCAATTTTAGGTTGTCATCAATGTCAAAGAGGGAGATTATTGGAAATATTGTCATTGATGTCAATGGTCTAGCAATATTGGTGACAAAGTCCCCATAGCATTTAATGTCTAAAGATGTTTTCAATGTTCGTATCTTGGCTAAAGTGTGTTAATATTAATTAAATATTAATAGATATATTATTGGCTGCATAAAGATAAAAGAGGGCCCATGAGGAAGTCAAAGAGTCACCAAGTAAAGATAAAAGAGGGAAAGGGCACATTTTCCCATTTAGGGTCACCTTGAGGAATTGGAAGAGCCACCAAATAAAGATAAAAGAGTAAAATGATGTGTTTCTCATGAAGGTTCACCATGTGACTTTTCAAATGAAAGAATGTAAAGGGTCATGCAAGTTTGGTGCCGTTTTCCATGTGAATTGAAAGGTCTCAAAGGGTGATTTCCAAAGGTCATTTGGAAAGATATAAAAGGAGGATTGGGAAGTCATTTTTAATGGGCAAGTTCATGTTTTGTAATTCAATTTTGTAATCATTTTATCTAGCTGAGAAGAGAAAGAGGAGAGAAGAGAAAAGAGAAGAGAAAAGAAAGAGATGTAGTAGTGTTTTATCATTTGTTGAGAAAGTAACATTAAGAGATAGTTGTGTTTTCTACACAAGAGGGGTTGGTGTTCCTATGAGTGGGTTCTCAAAAATCATTATTGTGTTGGTGCTTAGCAAAGGGGTTGGTGCTCCTATAAGTTGGTGCTTGTGAACATTGTAAACTTGAGTTGGTTCTCATTCACATACTTGAGATAGTTTATTGTGGTTTTTCTCACTTTGGGTTTGTACATAAAAATTTACTCTCTCTCTCTCTCTCTCTCTCTCTCTCTCTCTCTCTCTCTCTCTCTCTCTCTCTCTCTCTCTCTCTCTCTCTCTCTCATGGTTCATGTTATTTTTTTAAGTTTTATTGCATATCTTGAATGTATGACTAATTGATTAAAGTAAAAGAATTTGATTAAGTAAAATTTTTAAAATATATATGACATACTGATTCAACCCCCCCTTAGTATATCCCATGCATAACACAAGTAATCTAAGACTAAAAAGAAAAATACAAATAAGTAATCATCCTAAGCCCTAAATTGATAAGGTTAAAAGATGTTATTAAAGTCTATCTTTATACATACAGTTAAAAGGAAATTAAATGTTCATCCAAAATAAAAACACATTATATAGTAGAGTTTTTACATCCTCCCCCCTCTTTCAAGTGACAATACACTGACATGGACCTTAGGGGCATCAATAATAGTTTTGGGATAAGTGGGTCTTATCTAAAATTTACAAGTTTTTGACCATCTAGATGGATCCCATGTGTACCAAATTTCACATTAGCACACAAGAGAAGCAACATGTCAATTAGGTCTGTGTCAAATGGCCTATTGTGAAAATGTTTAGTCCTTTTCACAATTACCACATCTGTCACTTGCTTAGTGTAGTGCAATGTCCAAAATGATCGCACATCACAAGCTTGTCCTCCTAATAATGGAGATGGTTTAACCACTAAAATCACCATCCCAGTGGGGTGATCCTAATTTGTATACTCCCCCCCCATGGATAGGAGTTGAAGATGATGTAGAGAGATGAATCCCTGGGTCAAAGATTCCCTATATAACTTATAAGAGGTGATGAAATCCCCCTCACAAAACAAAATTCATGAAATAAAAAGGCTTTATGGTTATTTCTAGATCACCTAAACCATGTGGGTCTTGGGGAAAGCCTTGACAACATCCTTTTTATGCCTTTGGACTAAGGCACAATTTACAATAAAAATGTTGCTTTTGATCCCATAAGTTCCTTATAGGGGATGGGGGAGAACATACACACAAATTCCTTTTTTATCAAACAATTCTAATAAAATAAGCAAAGATAAATGACTTATTTAAAACAAAAATTTGAAGTGAGTTTGGTGATGTTCTTTGGCCCCTTGGCCTTAAGTTGCAAAACCTTTTAAAAAACAACAACAAAACATTCAACATAAATAAGAAATTTTCCTTTAAAGCACCAAATGGAAATATTCTTAATTATTTTAAAAGCACCAAAAGGAGGTTAAAAAGACTTAAATAAGCTCAAATGTTCACTTTCCTCATGGGTCTTGCATAAACATTGTGAGACTCTTATTTGGCTTTGAAGATATTTTACAAATGAGATAAGAAACTTTGATTTAAGTAAATCTTGTGTTTGTGTTTTTTAGAAAACATAGTGACTTTCAATGGTCATTATTGACTGTTGTTGATTCCTTCATACCATCACCAATATATTTTCAACCATTGTAGGTCAAAAACAACCATCGACAGTTACCTATGAACCCTTAGGCAACAACATTATGATTCAAAAATGATGTTAGGATAAAATCTCCAGAAGTTAGGCTTTTGGATCAAAGATATGTTTAGACCATAGACTTAGAAAACCCAATTTGCTAGAAATAAACTTGATAAAATGAAAAAAATGAAAAACATTCAATGTATTTCTCTTGTAATCCAATCGTGGGTGATTAGCCCTAATTTTTGGTGGTTACTAAGAACCATCTATGGTCACTATGTAACCTATGAGTGCACAAAAACATGAGAAAAAAAGTATAAAAATGTTTTTAAAGGACTTTTTAATAACTCAAATGGAAATTTAGAATTTCCATAGTGTCTTCCTTACTAAAATGGACTCCATGAGTCCCACCAGGTGTGCCAAGATGTAAGATAGATTACAAATAGCATCAATTGAAGCATTAGTCATAAAAACTCATAAAAGAATGCATAAGAATTGATAATCTAAGCCAACCTATTCATTTGAGGTTTGTTAATGATAATGAATAACAAATTGAAATAAAGCAATACTAGCTACCTTCCCAAATCAATTCCACCACCCAAGAGCAGCTCCAACCATGTTCTCCCCTTGATCTAGTGTTCTTGTCTTTGTCAATAATGCCTTCTTTGATCCTCCATTTCCTCAAGAACACTATGCATAACCTAGGCTCAATAGAATAAATCTCTAATCTATCCTATCAAATGAATCTTGTAAATAACACATAAGATCAACACAAAAGGATGTGGAGACAATTTTTCATTATACCACCACAATTTTTAGCTTAATAAATGGTGTTTTTAATGCCCTTCTATTTATAGATTTTGAAAATGGTCTAAGATCAATCATGACTATCCATCTTAAGATGAATATGTGTGCTCATGGATTAATTTAATATTTAAAATTAAATTCATAAATATTCTCATGTCAATTTGGAGGAAAAGGCATTAATTAGGCATGGGTGACCTATAATCTAAATATTTTATGCATTTATGGATTATGGATGCCACCCTATAGATGATGTCATTAGGTGATGCAACTATTGAGAATCAATTTACAATATTAAAATAATCAATAAACTCCATGGAAAATCCACTTAAGTTCTTGATTTAAATTAATTAGCCTTAAACAAGATTAATCAAAATTTGTTCAATTCTTTGGAAATTGGCCCTCAATTAATCAAAATGGTTAAAAGGTCATATTACTGGATCACAATTTGACTCAATAATAATTATAAGGTGATGTTAGATGCATTGGAACTGTATTTTTATTTAGGATGTTTCCAACATAAAATAACAAAGGTACATGATGTGTACTAATGAATTAGAAGAATAGAGTGATCCAGAGCACAAAAAGGTAAAATCATCATTTTGACTATAAATGAATTGATCAAAGTTAGGAATCACATAAAATGTAATTCCCCATTTATGGATACGTTGGCCTAAATCATCACTTATTTATGACAATCTCAAACCATTTAGCACATTTTTGGTGATTTTGGCCTAATTTGGGAATTTGAGTACAATTTGAGTAAGATTGACAATTTCAACACAAATGGTGTTAGGAATTAGATATCTACAGTGGTAACAGTGCATTCATATGATTTAAAATTAATAACATTAACATAACTATGTATGGCATTGATACTATTGACTATGGAATCGAGTAGATGACTTGCTTGATTAACATTACTAGATTTTGGTTTTTCTTATTTCTAATTTCCCTTTCCTTGCTCATGATTTGTGAATCAATCTTGCTATATCCCAAATTTTTGGTTGTTAGATGGTTTATATGGCTGATTTTTTATTTTTATGTTGCCTATGTCAATTAGGCCTTTAACATAGTGTTTAAGGCACATACACCTATTAGTTGAGTGTCTTTTAATATGATGGTATTCACAATATTCATACTCCTTATACCAATTAGGTTTAGGAACATTTTCATCAAAAAATTTAGTGTTAGGCCATGTGATCATGCTTGTATGAGCCAAATTTTGAAAAACATTCTCATAAGTGTCACCCAATTGAGTGAACTTACACTTAGGTCTTCCTTGTCTAGGTTGTCCATTGGGAATTATGATTTTATTTATTCATTGATTATATGTTTGTGTGTGATGTTGAGGAATTTTAATCTATTTGACATTAGTGACACCGTCTCCAACAAGGTTTTGGTTTTTGGAAAAGAATTTTGGTTTTTCTGTTGATTTAGAGGAATTATTGTTATCCAGTTTAAATATTTTGATTACATCTTATTTAATCAATGTTATTTCTACTTGAACTACCTTTTCAATGATTTTGTAAAAGGATATTGGGCAAAGGAGTAAAAAATGGTGTCCCAAGTCTAAATTTAAATTGTTCATGAAGATGTCCACAAGCTCTATTTTAGGGAATGGCCATGTGAAATGACTTACCATTGCTCACCATCTTTAGAAGAAGGAAGTAAAATTTTCACCATTGTTTTGTTTGGTGTTATGTAGATCTAAGGTGGTTAAGTCTTTTTTGATGTGATAAGAGAAGTGATGAATAAATTTTTTAAATAAGTCTTCAAAGGTGAAAATAGATCCTTTTTAAATTCATAAAACCATTCAAGGGATTGGCACCCTAAGACTTTATCAAAATAAACACATGTATTTATTATTATAAGCAATGTCTGTACATGTATGATAAAATTTAGTTAGATGTTCTTTGGGATCTCTTTTATATTTATACTTTTATAATTATAGGAGTTCAAAATACTTTGGAAAAGGTGAAGTAATTTTACTCAAATCATATGGGTGTGAGTAAATTTATTTAACTTGAATTATTTTTAATGAGAATAAGCACAATCTTGTAAGCCTTGAACTCTATCCTTTACATTTTGAAATTATTATATGAGATTTGGGGATATTTGGTTCATTTGATGTAGTGGATTAGATGGTTATCCCATGAATTAGTTTGTGTTTTGTGGGATTTATTGGTTAAAAACCATTTGGAGGTTGATTACTAAAATTAAATTTTTGAGGGTTTGAAAAGGGATTGAAGTTGGAGTTATAACCAAAATTTATTTGACTTGGGTTTGGATTGGAACCAAAATTTGTTTGGTGTGGGTTTGGATTGGAGCCAAATTTTGTTTGATTTGGGTTTAGATTGAAACCAAAGTTTGTCTGATTTGGGTTTAGATTGAAACCAAGGTTTGTTTGATTAGGGTTGAAACCAAGGTTGGGTTTATTTACAAAGTTTATGTTTGGGTTTGTTAGATTCATATTTGGATTGAAATTTGAATTATTTGGTGGATTATTATTAAAGTTTATAGAATTGGGATTGGTGTCGTAACCAAAATTAATTTGATTAAACAAATTTATATTAGGTTATTATGGGTACATGTTGGAGTTTGAATTAGATGGATGAGAACCTAAGTTTGAATTAGAGTTAGCTATGTTTTATTAGAGTGGATGTTGGCTTAGTTTGTTTTGATTATGATTAAATTTAAAATTAGGATTTGTGTTTGGATTATTGATGTTAAATCTAAGATTGAGGTTAGAAATTTTCAAATTAGTTGATGTTTGGTTTAAATTTGTGTTAGGATTTGGGTTGTAAAATGAAGGATTTTGATTGATATTAAACTAAGTTAAAATAGGATTAGGATTTGGATTAAAAGTAGGATTATATGGAACTGATCCAAGAGATTTAGAGGAATAAGATTGTGTATGAAACTAGAAATGCATCATGTTTATAAATCAATCCTAACTTAGATAAGATATAACATACCTATACCTTTGATTGGGAATATATTTATTAAGTAGGAGCATGACCAATATGGGGATCTGCTAGACCTGATTACGGGATCACTTGTCATAATACACCATGCTAGGAAGGGTTCCAAATCCTATAGTCTAACACAATCATGCAACAACCCTAAAAGAGTCATAGGTTTTGATATTCACTCTATTATAATAAACAAGAAAGTAAATCTAATCTAGTGCACACCAAAGCTTGTGGCATAAAGTGGGGGTTAGAAACAAAACAAACTAAACTAAACTACTCATGTCAATGTATATGGAATCCTAATACATGTGAGAGAATCATAACTGCATTATCTATATACTCTTACAAAGGATAAATAAAGTTAGGAATACTTACCTTGAAGATGAACCTATTGAGCCTCAATCTCTCCCTTAGCCAAGGTGCTTCTCAAGAGATTATTGTGGTATGTAAGGATAATAAAGACAAAAATAACTTAAGGCTACACAGCCTATCTATGCATCCAAAAGACTTTTTCATAATACAATATTCATATCTCTAAATAAAGTATGGAACCCTAAGCTTTATTCCTCAAGTAGAATGGTCAATAAGTAAATGTTCATTCACACTTTTATTCTTTACTTATCTCTTCTAAAATGGTTAAAAATTAAATATATATATATATATATATATATATATATATATATATATATATATATATATATATATATATATATATATATATACGTAGATATTTCCCTAAATCTTTCTGAATATGTCAATTGTACAAGGTTGACCTAGTTAACCCTGTATGTTTTTGGGTGATAAATCACTAGGTCTTGAGCTAGGTAAACTAAAGGGATAATAAAAATCTCAAGTGAAAATACCAAAAAATAGTATAGTGTTAACCTAGTTGACCCTATAAAGTAATCACAGGTTGAAAACTATATAGGGTCGACCTAGTCAACATAGAACAATCAACTAGTGAAAGGGGATCAAGGAAAGAAAAATGATGATAATGATATGAAATTTTTTTATAATGGATAATACTGAGAAGAATAAGCTTAGGGTAAATGGTTCTAGGAGATAAGTGTGTAGATTACAAGTGAAAAAATGGGAAATAATCTTATGAAGTACCAATTATCTTCCTACCCCTTTCTTGGTGTACCCCTTAAGGCATGCACTTAGAGAGATTAAGAATCGATAAGTTATTGGAAGATAAAAAGTGTCAATAAGAGATAAAATTTTGAAAATATTATGTGTATACATATTCCTCACATTAAATTCATCATGTGTCATGTAAGTGTAACACAGGATGGTGTTTTGGGAAATAGAACATGATAACAAACAACACTAATGCTAAGTAACGTGAAGTAGCAAATAAAATAAATGAAAATATAGAATTTAAAAACACATACATTTACTTACATTAATTCTATAGATAAATTATATTGAAAGAGAAGTGAAGGTGTCTAATGTGAAAAACACTAGGCAAACCTGTAGAAGTTAGTGTGAAAATATCCAAAAATCAAAAATTTGGAAAATAGGAATATAGTAGTGGAAAATATTCTCTACATCATCATATTTATAATGCATTTTACTATTTTAAAAATGGATGAGTAGAAATAAATATATAGATAAAACAAGGAATCGATTAGAAAATAATTGAAAGATTTGAATTTTGATTTTGCAGGCATAGCTAAGGATGAGGAAGAGAGATGGGGGTCCCTTATGAGTGGACAAATTTATGACATCCTATATGAGACTCTATAGCTATATGAACCTTCCGCATTAGAGGACCCCAGTGTACCATCTTCACCAACTCGGATGAGTTGGTTTAGATTAGCTATATAGGTAGTGAGGTAGATATGAGCATAAAGAGAGAGGATGCATCCATCAGAAAATATGGTTATAGGTGAGATACGTGCATTGTAGGCCCTAGTAAAGGAGAGAGATATACATATATCTATAGTGATGCATATGAAATAGGCACATACAACAACCTTGACCCAGTTGGCATAAGCACAGGCATAGGTAACACACCTACAGGGATAGGTAGGGCGAATGATATCTCATATGGCCTCTTTACAACATACTATTTGGAGGAGTCAGACTGAGGCTTAAGTAGTAAGTGTGGCTAGGCTACAAGATATACATGATGGAGCCCATCCATAGAGCTAGAATATTTTATATGGGTGTACTTGTATCAAAAACTCATTATATATATATATATATATATATATATATATATATATATATATATATATATATATATATATATATATATATATATATATATATATATATATATATATATCATTTTGGAATATTAATGTTGATTGTTTATATTTTCATCATTATGGTTATGGTTGTGGATGCTTTGGATATATTTCTTCATGGCACATGTATTTAGTTTTTTTTGTATATTCTATAAGAAATATATGAGATGTGGTTTATTTTCTTGCATTGTGTAGAACACATGCATGGGTAAAAATAAATAAGGAAAAAGGACTTGGTAAAAATATAATCAATCAAAAATGTACTACACACTATTTCAAGATGGGAAATGTGTAATAACAATAAAATGAATATGTATAAAGAACCAAGGGATGGTAAAGCAAGATGGTAAAAAAAAAAAAAATGTTTTTAAACCAAAGTGAAAGATTTGGCACCAAAATAAAACAAGTCAAATCATTCTAAATCACATTGGGAAGTATGGAAATAATGTAATAAAATGGAAGTCATGTAAAAAGAAAAATGGTATAAAAAAAAAATTAATTAAGTCAGTCAATTATACTAAATCATGTTGGGAAGTATAATAGAAAAATAAAATTGGCAAAGGATTGGTCTTAAATTTATCACTCTAGTTAAAGCTGGGAAGCATGAAAAATTCAATCAATGGTTGTATTATTACATGCACTCAAAAAATAAGAAGATAAAAGTGAAAGAGAAATTAGGTAAGCATAAAACACACTAAATCAAGATGGGAAACATGTTAATGATGTGTAACTTCATAATCAATCACATCTTATCTCATATTTGACACATGTAATTTTGTTTGTGAATTGTAGTATTGGAAATTTTTTTGATGAATGTTAGGTCCTATCCATAGTCTTAAGAAGATACTCATAAATAAGACACAACTAGGGTGGAATAAACACAAAAAATTAGGTAATAAAGGATGTGGGTAATAGGAAGGAAAAAGGTGGTAATTTGTGAGGAAAATTGGGTCCTATCTGTGGTCTTAAAAAACAACTCACAAATGAAATCCCAAGGGGAGTGATCAGTAGACAAACTAATATTTTTCAAGAAGGAATATGAGAGATATAGGGCATGAAAAAGGGAGTGTAAAAGTAATAAAATAGGCATCTTATGAGAATACCTTAGGAGACAAGATGCATACTATGGATAAGAGAAGACACTAAGTGACTAGTGACCATCAATGTGCAAAGGAAAATTGTTCTGTATAGACACAAAGCTTTATATGCATATAAGCATGTTACTAAGATTAAATCATGAATGTATATTGGTACAAGAAAAGGTAAAATAGACCTACCTTCACATGATGTGTTTCTTGTTCCTCAGGACCCCTTATAGAGTTGTTAATCCATTGTGAAGATTGGGTACTTACGTGAGAAAGTAGGTAGCAATTAAAGATTTTTTTATTCTCCTTTTCTAATCTACTAGCCTACCACACCCCAAAGGACCTCAGCTCTATCATGAGGCCAACTATGGAGTTTGAGTTTTGAATAGAAGAAGGAGATGTGTTTTGAATCATATCCTTTAGTGTGATTTGACTTTTAATAATATTTCTACCTTTTATATCATTGCCTTTTATAAAACTATTTGGATTTTAACATTTTATGGATTTTTAATATTTCTCCTCCATATAGATTTGGAATGACCAATCATGAGAGATGTAGTGATATACATGAATAAACTTTAGGCTAAGGCTAAAGGAAGCTAAGTAACCAAAGACAAGGACTGACTAGGACACTTAGGCTTAACAATGAACTAGCATGTGATCTCAAGTCTCAACTGTGTATATGCTTAGTTTGTGAAAAAGGAATAAAGGAAAAAGGAGATCCAAAGGTGGATTGGTGAAAGGATATTATAATGAGATGGATTTTTGGTTAACCAATCATATAGTAAAAAGAGATAAGGACCAAAGGGATCAAGGTTTGTACAACCAAGTCACAATGATAATTAATTGTAAAAATTAGATATAAGAAAGCAAACAATTATAAAGACACAAGAAGAGAGTTTTGAGAAAAACTCAAGAAAGAAATAGAAAAAAGTGATAAATAAAGACAATCAAATGCAAATATAAATGACAATATAATAAATATATAGTACAAAAGGTAAAATCACTATATAAGAAATAGATGAATTTGGCACAATGTTAAATGATATAATAGATAGATAAAAAAAATTGAAGCACATGTCTAATCAAAATTTAAATGTAAAAGCACCATGAATGTGCTCATAAATAGTGATAAATCTTCCCACACACATTATATAAGACATCAGATAGACTATATGAAGTTGGATACAAATTGCAACTAATGTCTCATCAATCTTTAATGAAAATTAGGAAAATACTTCTATTCTCCTTGACTGAAAAAGTAGGAATACTCAATGGATCATGTGAAGGAGGTAAATTAGGAAAGGGATGTTTGGGATAATGTGTGGGAGTGGTATCTATGAGAGATTCAAGAATCACTGATGGATAATAATCCATAGGTGAGGAAAGGTCCACAAGTGAAGGAATCATGGGAGGAGGCATAGAAGGTGATAAAGTAACCATAGGATGGGATGGAACCACTGGAGGTGGAGCCATAGGAGAAGAAGGAGAAGCCTTATTATGGGTATGACCTATGGGAAGAATGGAATAAGGTCTTATAATAGCTATAAGGTGATCTTTAATGTGTTTTTGAAGGATGTGACAATGATCGGTGTGATGGGTGTCACATTAGTGTCACAAACAATACACCTCGCCATACTTAGGTATATATTTAGGTATAATATTTGAGGGAGTCATGAATTTTTCTAAGGAATGAAAGGATGGATGCAAAGTAGCAATATATTATGGAAACTTATGATAATGGGTAGAATAATGATTATCTATCCCATAGAAGCTATTAGGATAAATTAAAACCTAGATCTATCCCTAAATTACATACAAGAGGAACTATGAAATGAATTAATAAAACATTTTAAAAATAAACATAAACATGCACATAAGAAGAGACACTATATTTAATGTGGTTCACCCAAGATGCGATACATCTACTAAATTTTTCAAGTATATTATCTCCAATAATACAAGGGAGAAACAAAATCTTGTAACAAACCCTATTACACCTCTCTACCTTTTTAGCCTCCTGTTTGCGTAAAATAATTCATATTTTTTTCACACTAATACATCTCATCCATATATCAATAAATTTTAGGGTAAAAAAAACATAAACATAACCTCTATCATCATATCTAGAAACCTTTATTTAATGGTCCAGATTGACTATAAAATTATAATTTAACAAGGCAATTTTAATAAAAAAATTCTCTAGGGTGCATGGCCCTCAAACCCCCCAACAGGGGGGTCATCCCCCTGAACCCCACAAGGGGGGTTTACCCCCATTGAAACCCCCACACCATCAAATATTCAAAGAGTGGGATCCAAAATTGGTTGAAATAACATCAAAATTTAACCTTTGATCCTGGAAGACAACTAAGCTCCACACCTAATAATCTCCCACTTGGAGACTAATTGTAGAAACTCCATCACTAATACATCCACTATATTATCTAGACCTAGACAAGTTCCTTAATTTAATTATCATTTGTGAACACCAATTAAAGCTAAACAAATCTTCAACTTCTCTCTTGTAACTACCTTAGTCATCATATCTGCAAGAATTTTAATGGTATGTATCTTCTCCAATTTTAGTTTATCTTCCTCTATCAAGGATTCAAAGAATGGGATCCAAACTTGACTGATATAACATCAAAATTTTAACCTCTAATCCTAGAAGACAATTAGGGTCCACACCTAATAGAAGTAAACAATATTCTTATGAGTGGTATTAGGAGAAGCACTCAAAGAAGGAGGTATAACAAGAGTGGAAGAAGCTAGAGAAGACTCATCAACCCATTTGGTGGGAAATTGATCCATCCAAGGTAAGGGAATAAAACCATTACCAAGGGAAGGTGGTGGTGGATAATGAATATAACTAAGTTCAATGGAATGAGAAATGGGATAAGAAGCAGGGGTAGGCTCAATGAGAATAGGCTTAACTATAGTAGGAGCGAGAAGAAGCTCAACTATAGTGGAAGCAGGAATAGGCTCTGATAAGGGATCTAATAAGGGAGGAGTGGGATCTAAAAAAGGTCTAAGAAGAATCACACTAATCTCAAGAATAAATAAAATATGAGTCATAACATGATTCATGAGCATACTCCTACAAGGCTTCTCAAAAACTAGAGGTGTTGGTGCCATATTTACCCTATGATAAAGAATAAAAATAATAAAATTAGGAACTGTAAATGAAGGAAGATATGAAAAAAAACTCAATTAATAATGATAATGGATAATCTTAGCGTCATGGACCTAGATAAGACCACCTAATAATGGATCATTGAGGGAATAACCACCATCATATTCTAGTACATGAAGATTAATGACACAAGTAGGGATGACCTTGTCATCTGAGGAAGTGTGGTGAATATAATGCTGAGTCTTAGTCAAGACTATGGGAATGTCACCATATGGAAGTTTATGAGAATAAGGCTATACATAAGTAGGAAGCTATAAGATGAGGTGAGGTGAGATATCAAAAATTTTAATCTTTAGGTTAATCTCATCATGCTCATCATCATCAAAATCTAAGAGGTTAGGGAGAATGTTCCCAATGAGTTTAAGATGCCCCTTATAACCTAAGGTTGAATTAATGAGAAATTTAAGATGCTAAGACTCATAGAATGGAACACTATGAAAAGGCTCAAGAGTAAGAATATTGAAGACACCATGGTCTTGGAACTGTTTGAAATTCTAATGGTTAATGTCACCCTAAATCTTATAAATGTCTCTATTATGAGAGAATTTAATGCGTTGGAAAGTGGAAGAAGCAATGGCTCTCATACAGTGAGTCCACAGCCTACCAAGCAAGATGTAATAAGAAAATGGAAAGTTAAATATCATCACCTTCACATGAAAGGTGATAGGTGGGATAGTAATGGGAAACCACACACAACCTAGAGGAGGCATTTGCCTTCTATCATATCCTTGGTAGGTGTTGTATGTGTACTTGATATTACATTCTGAATATCCAAGGGTCTTAGTGAATTCAAGAGAGGCAATGCAAATTTTATAACCCTCATCAATCAATGCATGCTTAACTTGTATATTACCTATTTGGACACTAAAAAATAACGGAGGATCATCTACATGAAGAAAAATAACATCAAGAATCATAAAGTCTATAGGAAATTTTAAGGAGAGAGAAGTGTCCATAGTTTCATCAACATTGATAGACATCTCTTCACAATGTTGTAACATACTATCCTCAGATCTAGATAAGGTTTCCTTCCATCCTAGTAGGGGAGGATAAGAGACATTCATTTCAAATAATATTTGCATAAGATGATTCTTATGACTTGAAGAAGTCCTCATTAGCTCAAGGAATGGAATCTAGGATGGGAGATTAGTGAGTTTCACAATGGGATCCCACTCATCTTAACCCATAATAATGTTGTTAGATATAGGTGTATAATGATTAAGGATGTCCTTGAAAGGAGGAGCTGAAGTATATAGCAACTTTTTTAATAAGAAAAAGAAGGTGTAGTATAAGGTTTTAAATTATGTTATGATGATGAAGTAGCTGGTTCAAGTTGATTTTGAGAATTGGTACAAGTGTTAGTATAAATTTGAGTATCATTAGTGTTAGAAGATGATGGAAGAATCATAGAAATAGAATAAGAAGTGTTATCCAAGGGAGAATCAAAAATTGGATCATCAAAAGTAGTAAGGTCATATTTCCCAAACTCATTTAAATGAGTTGGGAAAGAATCTTAGATAACATGATATGTTTGAGATGGAGTGTAGATAGGTTAGGAATCAATAAAAATAACCATCCTTCACATATTATTCATGTTAACCACATTCTCTTCGAAAATGGGTTTAACAAGACTTTCTACATTATTGGTGAAAGGGGTGGCTTTGTCTTGATTGTCTTGAATAGGTTGATGATTAGGAAGAGGGTCTTTGTAGATAGCCAAATGAGAATTTATAATCCTTAAAATTAATTTCATAATCTTGTTGATGCTTTTAAATGATAAATTCATGATCAAAATTAAGATCAAAAATAAAGTACATATCTAAATTATGAATTTGTCTACATGTCTCATGAGAATGACCCCAACCAGAGTGAAACCAACAAAACTTTTTAGGATCATACCAGGATTTCATAGGATGGGTAGGGTCAAGTTCTCACGGAAGAGGCCTAAGTAGATGCTTAAGTAATTTAGATGAGGATAGAGGTTTATGAACATTAATTTTATTTGGTGAAGATAAGTGAGGATTGGTATATTGTTAATAAGGGGAATCTAGTTCTAACGATGGGGTAGGAATGATAGATTAAACATTATGAATGGTGTCATAAGAATATGTAACACCATCATCGATAATATTGTGGTTTTTTTCTTAAGAAAGAGATGAGGACCCACATAAGGTTAGGGTGGTCTAAATTAATGCATAAGGAAATCTTGTCATTTAGATTGGTCAATAACCTCCTCCAATATATGTGGAGAGAGAATGTGGACCCGATATTGAAGTTTAGGGAAAAGGGCATCGATAAAGAGATGGAAATGATTATCATTATCCATGTTATGTTCACATTTTTTTGACAAAGTTTTCCAACTTTTAAAAAAGGCTTGACTAGTTTCTTTTTTGAGTTGTTTATAATTTATGAAGTGGGCTAAAGTGTTTTCAAGAAGATCACTAGTTTGGAATTCTTAAACTAAAGCATTTAGTAAATCCTCAAAAATAGTAATATAATGAGTTATAGGTTGGTTTTACCAATCCAAGGCATCACATGTGAGATTTTTGACTAAGAGTTTGGAAGCAACAAAGGTATTCAATTTGACCCAATCCTTATAAAGATTTCTAAATGTTTTAAGATGAAGGGTGGGATTGGTTAATCCATTATAAAAAAATATAGGTCTGATATCTCCTCTATCAATGTTATCAATTTGAGTAGTGATAGGTTCATTTTGGAGATGCTTAATGGATTTGTTGACCAAAGGAAGTTGAGGAATGAGATTGGCTTGAGAATATTGAAGAGGAGGAGGGGGAAATTTTGGTTATGTGTGCCCCAATCCATTGGTTGAGGATGAATTTGAAGATGGAGAAGGTGGTTTTGCATTCTCATCATTTTATTTGTGTTATGATCTTGAAAGGTATTCATTTGATTGAGTGTTTGTAATAATAGTTGATGTCTTTTATTAGTATTATTAGAAGCATTAGAGGTGGTATTAGTGGTTTGGGTACCATTATTGGTGATGATAAGAACTTGAGAGGAATTATGAGAATGTGAGGCACTAGTGGAAAAATTTGCTTATGTAGCAAAAGATGAACTAGTGAATAGTTGAGAGGAAGAAACACTAAGAGAATGAGTAACTTTGGTAGTAATTGAAGCACTAGTGGAAAGATTAAGGATAGTGGATCTTATGAGAGGCCCACTAGATGTAGAGCATGCCATGTTAGTGGATATACTAGGAATGGAGTTGTAAGAAGTTAGATAAGAAGAGGTAATGGTATGAGAAGGGGTCATAATCAAAGGAAGAGGCTGAGAATTAAAGAAAGTGGTACCCCAAAATATAGTTGAGAATGTAGGAATAGGTGAATTAGACTCTTCAAATTGACCACTAATCATATGATTGTAAATAGTAGAAGGATGTTTTCTTTGATATTAAGGAAATTCAGAGATAAATAATATCATTTTGGGGGTATACTCTAATTTACTTTGGTCTTCTAACAAGAAGAGAGGATTACAGTATGAAGGGGTATTAAGAGGGGTCCCATAGTTCATTGTGTGAGTGGAAATATGAACATTACTATCATCCAAGAGAGGAGCCCTAATTTGTCTATGGGAGACCATATAAAGGTTGGTAAAATTCATCATGTCTATTGATTGAAACTTAGTATTTTCATCAAGTAGAAAGTCCATGGTGAAGGGAAAGAAAGATTAAAAAAATCAAGGAAATAAGAAATGACATAAATAGTACAAGGTTGATTGGGTCGACCTAACACAAAAATATGGCCTGTAAATAGTATAGGGTCAACTGAGTTGATCTATCATAGTAAATAGAGGCTATAAAAAGAGTATACAGGGTCTATAAATAGTATAGGGTTGACTGGATTGACCTAGTATAGTGAATAGAGGCTAAAAATTGTGTAGGGTTGACTAGGTTGACCTAGTACAATAGATAGGTAAAATTAAGAAACCTATAATAGATTGTGAATTAAAACAAGATAATTGTTTTCTAGTAATTTGAAAATTAAGATTTTAAGGGAAACAAATAATCATTTGGATCAATGCTAGTCAATCTAATTAAAGCACACAACACAAAATCTTACACCAATGTTGGTTAATGCAAGTTTTTGTAATACAAAATATAATTGAGCAAAGAGTAAGAAATCAACTTGGAAAGTAAATAGCTAACTAATTGGTCAACTTGAATGTTTAATAGATTATTAAATATGATTTTAAATGTGATGGGAAGTTGTCTATAAGCAAGGAACTAGAAAGAAATCTAAGGATAGTTTCAAGTAGTTTGGGTTGAAAGGGATCTGTAGTGGTAATGATATAGTCTTGGTATTGGGGCCTACCGCCTCACTTCACACACCATAGTGATAATGGTGTTAGATAGTTATCCATAATATACCATTAAACATGATTTATACTTGACTAGAACATCAAGTTGACTTCCCCCTTGGTGATGAAATCTAAACATGTTGGCCTTAGGTAGAGAAATGTTAAAATACTTGATTAGATTATGTGATTTGATTGTGTGTATATAAAATAAAAAATAATGAAACTAAATGATATATTGAAAATCCACCAGATTTAACTATGTGATATATTCTAAGCATAAAAGCAACAAAAAATAAAGCATGAGCTAATTAATAGCATACAAGGCTAATTTTAACTTTGAGATAAGGTACAATGTTGATATAGTTGATATTGTATGCATAGAATAAAGAATAAGTTTGATAGGGTTGATCTTGTACTATGAAAGTAAGGTCTAAAAATGAATAAGATCAGTAGAGTTGACCTAGTTATCTATATAACACATAAAACATAGAACTAGGTCAACAGGGTTGATCTAATTGACTATACAAGGGTAGTTTTAAACACTACAAACTATGAAAGGAAATACTATAAAGAAAGAGATAGAGAGGTAAAAAGTAACCTTGGTGGATCAGAGATGTAGATAATGAAGATTGTTTTTTAAGAACCTTGATATATACTTGAAAATTCTATTAACTAGATTGACTATGTCGATCAAGCTTTTCATAAACCTATTGCTAAGTGCTTGGGATATATAAGGTCGACTAGGTTGACCTAGTATGTTAAATAAGATGCTTAAAAATGTACAGGGTCGATTAGGTTAACCTAGTAGTGAAAAAGATGAAAACATGTATTGGGTCATCTAAGTTGATCTAGTAGCATGTACATGAAAATATACACATAAAAATTAGAGTTGGGTCGATGCAGTCGACCTAGTATGGAAAATATATGATTAAAACGATGATTAAAAAAATGAAATAAAGTGAAAAAATCTTACAAGGGTTAGTTCACATTGGGTTTAATAGAATGTATCAAATTTGAAATGCATCATGTCTATAAATCAATCTTAGCTTGAAGAAGATAGATCACACCTACACTTCTGATTGGGAATGTTTTTGTTAATCTGGAGCATGACCAATATAGGGATTTGCTAGACCTGATTATGGGATCATTTGTCATAATAAACCATGCTATGAAGGGTTCAAAAGCCTATGGTCTAACATAATCATGAAACAACCCTAAAAGAGTCCTAGGTTTTGATATTCACTCTATTATAATAAATAAAAAAGTAAATCAAATCTAGTACACACCAAAGATTATGGCACAAAGTGGGGGTTAGAAACAAAACAAACTAAACTAAACATGCATAGAAGACATATTCTCATGTCAATGTATATGAAATCCTAATACATGGGAGAAAAGTAGAATCACATTATCTATCTATTCTTAAAAATGAGAAATAAAGTTGGAAATACTTACCTTGAAGATTAACCCATCAAGCCTCAATCTCTCCCTTGGCCAAGGTGCTTAACAAGAGATTATTGTGGTATGTAAGGATAACAAAGATAAATCAGCTCTAGGCTACACAACCTATCTATGCATCCAAAATACTTATCCATAAGACAAGATTCGTATCTCTAAAGAAAGTATGTGTTTCACTAAAATTGTGTCTATTTCAAGTATAAAGAAAAATAGAGAAGAAGGATAGGGATAAGTGATTAGAATGAACCTAGATTGGTTTGTGCATCATAGCTAGATGTTGTGATCACTCATCTTTGGCTAGGGAGGACTACCTATAGGTAAGAAAGCACTACCACACAAATATCTATTAATAGATATATGAGTGAGCTGCCAAGCTACATGATTGTTCCAAGAAGTGTCAAACTTCCTTAGAGATGATAGTCCACTTTTGAGAAACAAAAGAGTAATAAATAGCAAAGAGAGAGGAAAAGAGAGAGTAACAGTGAGATATGTTACTATTTTTCACAACTTGAGTGTAGTAGAGAGTAATAGAGTATAGGTGGTATATTCAATTTGTATTTTGGAAGTTGTATGGGCAAGTTTTAGAGAGGTTACTAAAAATGCATAGTTGTCAGCATTGGTTAGGCTATCGAGGTCAGTGAGCAAGTTGACTGATATCATTTTGGAAATCAATGTTGATAGGGGCAATAATTTCTTAGGAGCTTGTAGAAGGCTTTTCTAGGTCTGGGAAATGGTTTATGTCAGGTCTAAAAGGTTAGGGAGAGTTATGAGAGAGAGAAAGAGTATTATTTAGATGGGTCTAATAAGAAGTTTGGTGTGTTGGAACAAGGGGAAATAAGTGGGGAAACTTTATAACTCCTTCATGAGGGTTCAGTTAGGAATGTGTAAAACAATAAACAGTAGATATAAAGTGATTACTTAAAGACTTATAGAATAAGTGATGTACTTAGTTGAAGGTATGATTGAATGATAAGTGTTGAATGGATGGCTCCTATAAGGCTTGTCGAACTAATGCCTTGAATAGAGAAAATAAACATGTGTTGTTGGTTCTCAAGAGCTTGGTTCCAAGTCTAGATTGACTTCTGTAAGATGACAGTAAGCCAAGATGTGGAAAGTTGGATGCTAAAAGCTTGTATGTGAATAAAAAAAATTTCTTGATTTCTACTAACTTGAACATTAGTTTGGATTTTGGCTTAAGTAATCAACGTTGGTGATTCTGCCAATGTCAATCATGGGCTGATCGACATTAGTGGTATAAGAATAGGAAAAAGGGCAATTTTTAGCCTTTTTTGTTCTTTATCATGCCAATTATGGTATCCATAAGGAAATTGTAGAAATGGGAGGTTAAGAAGGACGTAGTTGGTTAGGAATTTATTTTTAGGGTAAGAACAAGTCATGGGTAGTTAGGATAAGGGGACTAAGTCTTGAGGTGACTCAAAAGGTAAGAATTAGTCTTAGGATGAGGTGGCCAGGTAAAGTGTCATAAGTGGTTCTTAATTAACATAATTAAATATTTTAAATTAATTAAATGTGTGAGGGGTAAAAGCATGGGTTAGGAAGGCTAATTATTATTATTAAAAAGGGGCTCAAGGGGGGTTTTGACATAGAGATTTATGCATGTGTGTGACATAATTTTGGTGTCTACATTTTCCCCCTTTTGTCTTGTAATTTATATTGACAAGTTGTAAGACAAAAATAAGAGTTAGGTGCTCTAGATATTGGATGAGGTATCCCCCCATCAAAATGGGAACTAATGGAGGAGAAAATGGAATCAGGTACTAGTTTGATAATAAGCGAATTGGGTGAGTGGATGAGAATGTGGTATCATTGCTTGTGTATACTACTATGAGTGATAGTTGAGAAAATCAAGAACATATAAGGTAGAGGAGGACTCAAATAGAAATAACCAAATCACAAATTGTAAATGATAGATAATAAGGTAAAAAAATTAAATTTGTAGCTCTAATGGTCCATGTGTTCTAGGTATCCAAAGTAGGAAGTGCCCCTGGGAAACACAAAAGGTTATAGGTGATAGGACTAGCTTGGTTGCCATCTAAAACACCTAATATACATGCATGTGTACAATAGCCAACTATAATGGGATAGCATAAGTGGTCAATACAAGTAGTGCAATGTTTGTTTAAAAGGGTCAATGATCAAGAATATATTGGTAATCTCTAGTCAAAGTCATTGTGGGTGGAGATTTAAGTGATCTTTAAGGGTGGTTATTGTGGTTGGGGGGATATATGTGATCTCTAGGTTGGTTTTCATAGTCAAGGAGATATACATGATCTCCAAGTTACCCCAGATTAGGGGTAGAGTCCAAAGGGTTGTGGTTGTTAGTGGAAACTTGAATTTAAGGGTGTCGACATTGGTTATGTCACCGATGTCGATAAGAAATAGTGTTGACATCAGTAGCTTAGGTCAAAGATGCTAACATTGGTGGGTGACTAAACTTGACAAAAAAGGGTTTGATGACCCACCAAAACTCATTTACAACATTTGATTGGAGATAAAAAGAGCTCTGAGTGTTGGTGAGATGGTAGAGCTAAGAGGGGACCCAACTATAAGTGCACCACCACAAGTGCCAGCTATTCTAGCCCAAAGGAGATGGAGAGATGAGGTAAGATTCTTGTTGAGTTGATTTTGAATTTAAGTTTGTTAATTTGTTATTTTAGGCTAAATTTGAAGTTTGGGGGGAAAATATGTTATTAGAGGGGTAGGAAATGAGGTGAGGGTAGGTTTAGATGAATTTAGAAAGGGTTTAGAGATAGTTTTTAGGTTAAAATTTAAAGTTAGGAGATGGTTTATTCAACTTGAGGGCCAAACTAGTCACACACATCAGTGGGGTCCATCGATATTGACCAAAAAGCTACTAATGTTGGTCAGTCTACTGATGTTAGCCAACACAAAACACTAATGTCAGCATAAAAATTTGACAATAGTGACCTTTAAGAACCCAAAATAGGAGAAAGGGTCAATTTTGGATCCCTAGTTGAAGTAGTCAATGAACCTAATGGCCGAGCTAGCCTCATAAGACCTTGTGTTGACTAAGTGTTTCCTACATAGCCTTATTGAGGACCTTAGGCCAATGTCATTCTCATAATGCATAGGAAAAAAATATAAGGTATGGTTAAAAGTGTGTTAGGGGAAATGGTTAAAAAAGGATAGGTTGAAATAGGTTAGGGGACCTAAGGCTTAAAAGATAGGTCATAGGGTCAAAGGTTAGGGATATAAGTTGTGTGGCCTAGAGTTGTGATAGGTAGTTGGGCCTAGTGTGGAGAGAGAGGTAGTGAGGCCTAGGGTGGAGATGGTAGAGTAGGTTAGGTAGTTAGGTGTGTAATGGTTGAGCTAACCTTAGAAGACCCCATGTCAATTTATTACTACCTACATAGGCTAGTTGAGGGCCTTAGACCAATTTATTTCTCCTAAAGAGAAGGGAAAAAAATGGTGGTAGGTTATATTAAAAAGTACATAACTTGAGGTGTGTGTGTATGGATGTAGGCTAGGTAGGATTTGATGCTATAGGATCACTTACCTACATTGATGACATGGATGAGAAGGGATGTCATCTTAAATGAGTGGGAACACATGGTAGTCATAGGTTTAGGGGGAGTGTGATGATATTGTAGAGTTACATGGGATGTGAGTTTGATGATACCATTGATCAAAAGGTGGGATCACACCAACAACACCTTTCATTTGTCAATCAAAGAGTTGACAGTGACTCAAGAGGATGTGTATAGGATTTTATGGTTTCCACTCTAGGGTGAGGATATCTTCTCATGTTTGAGATAGGATTATGATATTCACATGGTGACATTATTTGGAGAGCATGTTAGTGAGGAGACCTATCACTCAGTGAGCTTTTCCTTTGAGCTATTGTACATTAATAATGAGTAGCATTGGCTAAGAATCCTGATGATGATAGGGATTACAATGTATGTACTACCAGACATATATGGTGGGAGATTTCCTATTGCATTGATAGATGTTTTGGTGGAGATGGTTGAGTAGCAGACCATATTCGTATGGGGACCAAATTTTCTAGCACAGTTATACATAGAGCTATGGGGGTTGAGACTATGATGATGATACAGTTTATGTGTTGAGAATTTACTCCATTATTGGGCATATAATCATATCATGGTGACATGACCATTGGGGTTGCCTACCATGATTGTAGCTAGTTTTAGGGTTGGTTTCAGATGGTGGAGAGATGGTATGGCCTAAACTCGAGTAGATGACATAGTGTGAGATATTAATCATTATAGACACATGATAGAGGGATTGATCTATGAAAATATTGTGTGGAAACCTTATTTGACATACCCTACATTTAGAGGATAGGTAGAGTATCTTGTTAGATTACAAAGCACATTATGGGTCAGAGGGAGATGAAATAGCAAGCTAGATATGATACCCATGGCACAAGTTAGGAGATAGTTCAGCTTGCTACATGATGTACCTCCTACCTTCCCTTGATATAGGAGGGATGATATTGAGGCACCCCTACCCTTTCCCCAAGAGATAGATGTGTTGGATTTTAAGGATATACCAGTAGGTTTGGGTATAGTAGATCTTGGGTGCACAATGGTATATCTTTCATGGTGGATAGGTTTGCATCTTGGGGTTCAAGTCAGGATGCCACCACCAAATTTATAGGGAGTGATGAGAGAGAGAGATGTAGTCATACAAGCCCAGGATGTAGTGATATAGGCATAGGATGTAGTAGTATAGGCTTAAGATTTGGCTCAAGCATAAGTATTGGTTTTATAAGGACAGGTGGTGACATTATAGGGCCAAGTCAGGGTATTACAGGTCAAGTGACTACACTGATAGCAGAGAGGGATATTTTTAGAGTAGCATGGTAGGCTACTCCTCCACCATAGGGAAAAATCTAGGGGCCTTTAGTAGGTGTGATGGGATCACTATAGACTATATCTCTAGTGAGGTATAACACTGCCCTTGATGAGATTGCTTATTATGAGAGGGCCATCAAGGAGTTCCCATAGATTCAAAGGCATTCTAAGTTTAGAGAGTAGGAGAGATCAGTGACATGTGCCATGAATTTTAACTCACATAGCTATAGATAGGTGGAGAGTGGTGATGACACTACTTCTTCTTGACCATGCATATAGCCTTAAGGATTTTGAGCACCAAATTTTGTTATTGTTATATATGTTGTAGATGCACTGACCTATGAGCCAAAGATGAGAGATGTATATTTTGAGGGAGAGATGATATTTTTATGATCTATTGATGTACATTCATGTTGAACGTGTGTGTGTGTGTGTGTGTGTGTGTGTGTGTGTGTGTGTGTGTGTGTGTGTGTGTGTGTGTGTGTGTGTGTGTGTGTGTGTGTGTGTGTGTGTGTGTGTGTGTGTGTGTGTGTAACTTCATAAAACTTCATAGAAATTCATAGTTTAACTAAGTGTGTAAGAGTAAGGGTTAAGAGGAAGGGAGATGAATGTAATAGGGGTGCTCAAGGAATGAGCTCAAGTTAAACACGAGGTGAAGCATCACTTGATTAACAAAATAATGGTCATAGGTGTAAGGCATTAAAAGGCTTAAGTTTTGTCTTTCCTTAAAGATAAAATAAGTGATAAGTTCCTGAGCCATACTTATGAGTTATGATGTAGGGTCCAAGCCAATTAGGAAAAAACTTACCTCATTTGCTTTTCTCCATATTCATCACATGTTTATTTTCTTTTAAGATGCGATCTCTAATATTGAAAGTTCACTCTTTGAGGTTTTTTTGGTAAGCACATTTGATATGATCTTGATATATTTGGAGGTGGTTGAGGGCTATGAGACAATGTTCATCAAGCAACTCAAGTTGAACCAAACATTCTTGGCAAAAGTCATCGCTAGTAAGTATGTCTTTTAGAGAAATGCGAAGAGAAGGAATCTAAACCTAAAGAGGAAAAATAGCCTCCATCCCATAGACCAAGGCAAAAGGCATAGCACTCATAAGAGTTTGAATTCTAGTGAAGTAAGCCCATAAAGCAAATGGAATGTGTGTGTGTCAATCCTTACCCATATCGATGACTACCTTCATCAAAATTTTGGTCAATGTTTTGCTAGAAGTTTTTGCCTATCCATTTCCTTGTGGATAATATGATGATGAGAAGATTAATTTGATTCTAAAGGTATCACAAAGACTTTAGATAGTCTTTTTTATGAAATATTTACCATTATCTATTATAATTTAATGTGTGACACTAAAATGATAGATGATGTGATGGTTAATAAAGTCAACAATTTTGTCAGCCTTAGTGGAGATGAGAGGAATGGCCTCAACCCTATTGGTGAAGTATTCAGTGATAGTAATGATATAACAGTGATGAAGGGATGAGTGAGGGTTAATTTCATTGATTAGATCCAAGCCCTATTGGGAGAAGGGCTAGAAGTCTTTGGTGACTTGTAATGCATGACTTGGAATGTGAAGGAGGTTAGCGTGTCGTTGATATTTGATGCAACACCAAATGTAATCACCATAGTCTTGATGGAGTGTTGGCCAATAATAGCCAAGTTGAAGGATACACTTAGAAACTACGTTACCATTGAAATGTCCACCACAAATCTCATCATGGACTTTCTTAATAGTGAATGGAGTCTTAGTACTATTAAGGCATCTAAGGAGGAGACCATCAAAACCTCACTTGTAGAGAAGTCCCCCTAGAATAGTGTAATGAGTGCAACTTTTATGAAGGCACATCTCCCATTATTGGAGATATTAGAATGGGTAATAGAAAAGGAAAGATAATCCATGAGTTGCTTATACCATAAGTCATGTGGGTCGTATGTTACATTTTAAATAAAAAGGAAGTTAGTTGATACATACGAGGGTAATGTTAAGTGATGCACGGTGACATAAATTTTTGAGGAAGAGGGTGAAGAGGGTGAAGACGGTATGTTTGAATTAAGTGAAGCCATTGTGTTATCAAACTTGTTTGTAGATTGAGGAATAGTTTGTAAGAGATAGGAGTCAAATGATCCTAATAACATATCTACATGATATTTATACTACTGTAGAATTTTATTTTTGCATAGGTAGGAACCATTAACCTGATTAACCACTAGTTGAGAATCACTAAAGATGGTTATTAATTTGATAGCCAAGAAGATAGCCATTTGATGCCCTAAGATCAAAGCTTCATATTCATCCATATTATTAGTACATTCAAAATATAGTTTAAATGACAACAGAATAGGCTCACCATCTAGAGGAATAAGAATAACCCCCACACCCCCACCATATTAACATTTAGACCCATCAAAGAATATCATCATTTGATAGGAGATGTCATCGACGGAGAGCATTACAATGGATTCATCAAGGAATTTGAGGTTTGAAGTTTGGTTGTCAGGTAAAGGGGAAATAGCTAAGTAGTCAATGATCATTTTCCCCTTGATAGACTTTTGTTGAATAAAATCTAAGTCAAATTTAGCAATGATTATGAGCCACTGAGCTACACATTGGTTATGATATGGCTTAGAATGCATGTATTTGAGGGGATTAGTATTGGTGACCATGTAGGTTTTGTGATTTAAGAGGTAATGGTAGATCTTGGAGGCTAAAAAGACCAACACGAGGAAAATCTTTTTGGTATGGGTATATTGAGTCTCATAATTAATAAGTGTGTGGCTTATGTAGTAAACCACCTATTCTTGATGGTGATCATCTCGATGTGCAATCATAGGACCCAGAGAATGGTCTATTGTAGAGATGTAAAGGTAGAAAAGATTATTTTCCTTAGGTGGAATAAGAATCAATGGGGAAAGGAGATATTGTTTAAGTGTGTTAAAAGATTCCTATTAATTTGTATTCAAATGGAAGGAGACATCTTTTTTGAGGAGATGGTGAAAGGGTTGGCAACAATCTAAAAACTGGGAGATGAAGTAGTGAATTGATTGAAGTTTGTCTTATAGGCTTTAGAATTGTTTGATATTAGTAGGTGGAGGCATCTCTAGTATTGCTCGAACCTTAGTATGGTTGAATTTAATACCATGAAGATAAATGATAAAGCCTAAGAGTTTACCTAAAGGACTCCAAAGACACATTTATTTAGGTTTAGTCAAATGTTATATTAGAGGAGATGAGTAAATATGATTTTGATAATCATCAAGTGATCTTGTTGAAGTTTAGACTTTTTGAGTAAGTCATCCACGTAGTCTTCCATAATTGTTTGTAGGAGATCATGGAAGATGTAGGTCATAGCATGTTGGTAGGTGGCACTAGCATTATTCAAACCAAAAGGCATGACCCAATAATAGAAAGTTCCCCATGGGGTAATGAAGTTGTCTTGTGTTAATCCTCGAGAGAAACCAGGATTTGATTATATCCTGAGAACCCATCCATAAGTGATAGCATCTCATGGTTGGATATTAGATCAACAAGTTGGTCGATACTTGGAAATGGGAAGTTATCTTTTCGACAAGTGAGGTATAGGTCATGGTAGTCAGTGTAAATGTGTATTCCTTCAATCACTTTTTTGATAGGAACAATATTGGAAACCCATTGTAGGTAGTCGATGGGTTGAATAAAGTTAATAAAAAGGAGTTATTGGAGCTTTTCTTTGATAAGGAGAGAAATATGAGGATTCATTTTGCAAAGCTTTTGCTTAATAGGTTTAGCATCTTGATTAGTGACAATGTTATGGGTGATGATAGAGGGGTCAATACCAAGAATGTCATTATAAGATCAAGCGAAGGATTTTCTATGGTTCTTAAGAAATGTGACATAATTAGCTTGCTTAGAGGAATCCAAATATTGGTCAATCTTGAGGACGTGGTGGTTATTATGAGAGGGTAAATTGATGTCAATGGCTGATTCATTTAACATAGCTTGTGTTTTAGATGGGAGTGATCATTGGATATAAGAATCATCTACAACCATATATGTGAGAATAATGTCTCTTGACATTGGACAGTGTTAATAGTGGGAGAGTCTTCATCAATCATTTTAGGATGAATGAGAGGAAGGGACCTTGTTTCCTTACCTTGGTGATAGGTGAGAGGCCCCAAATGGATGGAATTTATTGAAAAAAATTAAGAGGTATAGATACCTCTAATTTGACAGGGGATGATGGAGAAGAAGGTGGAGAAGGAGAGACTAGCTCTTTAATAACTTGTACATATAAAGTTTTGGTGAGTTTAATTGGTTCGTCATAACCCACTCCATGCCTCTTTTTAGCATTTTCAATGATTTTGCTAGTGGGATATTTAATGGGTATATGAACACCCTTCTCATAACAAACCAAACAAAATCCTTTCTAAGCCACCTATAAAGATAGGTGTGAGCAAAACTAGGCTTGCCAAAGAAAGAGAAGTCACAAGTAAATGGTTGTGGTGAAGAGGATGGATTGCCGATAGTGGGAACCTGATCAATTCCCTCATATGTGAAATAAGTTCAAAGGTTAGGGGGTCCATAAGGGAAGACCATCCCAATATGGGGATCATAATTTGGTTACATATGAATCTTTCCATACTCTTGTGTAGTATGGAACATGTCAAGCATCAATAAATGATATTATTTGAGTGACAAACATTTAAAAATTTCCTCCATGGGGTCTTTGTTAGGAATTTGTGTTGTCGGTATCTGTGTAACTGGGGTAGTGGAGTTTATGGAAGCTTCAGAATTATCATGTGAAGAAGATGATGTCTTTAATGGAATGAGAACATCATTGGGATTATAAGTCATGTTTCATGTTTTAAATGGAGGTGGGTTGGTGGGTATAACATGAACTTGCCCATTATGCTCAAACTTGACATAGTGGTGTAAAGTTGAGGTTACACATGTCATAACATGTATCCAAGGTCATCCAAGTAGTATGTTATATTATAACTCTCCTTATATAACATAGAAGAGCTCAAGAATTATATGGGGGTCTATACGGATATGTAATACAATAGTGCCCATTGTAGTAGCTATGGTATCATGAAAGGAGCGAAGCACTGCATCGGTCTGAGACATGAAATTATCGAGAAGAGCTAGTTATTTGTAGGTATGGGTGGAAATAATATTAATACTATCTCCCCCATAAATCATGACTCTTTTGACATGAGTTTGATCAATATATGCGATAATAAAAAGGGCAAAATCCTAATCTTTAGGGTGTTGAAGTGGAATTTCTAAATTACTAAAGGAAATCTGGGAAATGGAATTAAGAGAGCTGACCAAAACTGTAAGAGGTTGGGGATCATCAAGTTGTACCTCAAGCACTTTAAAGGGACTAATCAAAGCTTGAAAATGTTGGGGTGAGTTTTGGATCAACTCATACAAGGACATTTTCACAGGAGTTTGGTGAAGTTGTTTCACCATTGAGCTTTGAATAATGTCTAATGATGTTTGTTTCAAGACACTCAAGATGGAAATATTGAGATTTAGAGGAGTGTCTTTGAAAAAGGGATGAGCCCAAGGAGAAGCAACCTTTTCCTTACCTTTATCATTTTGATTTTATGACCATGTGTCCACATTAATTATGTTAATCTAAAACATACTTGAAAGAAGTGGAAAAGGGGGTACGACAACATCATTGGTTTTGAATTTAGGTGTAATATTTTGAGGCATTATGGATACCAGAGGTGGAATAATAGGAAGGGTAATGGGAGTATCAACAAAGAGAGTGTCAACATCAAAGTGTTACTAAATGACTACTGTGAGAGATTTACAACTCTCAGTATCATGTCTAGGTGAACTATGATATAGACACACTTGTGTATCATTAAACCAAGATGGCTTCATTCCATGAGGGCTATAAGGTATAATGGGAGGAAGAGTTATTATGAAAGATTTCAAAAACTGATGTAGGAAAAAGCTCTGAAAGCATGTGAGTGGACTAGCACTTGTGGTAATAGGAGTGGACACCTTCTTTTATTTAGGAGTCACAGGGGTGATTTTGTGTGGTGCCTTATTTGGTGGTGATGGAGTTACATGTTTTGCTGACACTTTCTTGGTCTTAGGTATCATGGTATTAGATGTGAAAGGCCTATCAAGCAGTAGAGGTAGTAGTGGAGGTAACTTAGCCTTTTGTTTCACTTGGATCAATGATACTCCAACTAAAGTAGAGGGGTACGATCCCAAAATTGATGGTAAAGTTGAGAGTTGAAGAGAGAAGGATCAATGAGATCTAGGAAGCTTAACACTATTTTGTAGTTTAGGATATAAAACTCTAACCTATAGTTGGATAGTTAGATCTAATTTCACCTATGGATGAATTAGATTAGATACAAGATGTACACCTAAAGACCTGATCTACTTTAATGTGGTACATGCCTATGAGGGTGAGGGTTCTGACATAGATGGATGAGCTTCTAGTGATTTTGGTGAGGAATTTTTGGCTTTGTCAAAGACCTTGGGGTGAAGGGTAGTGAGAGGGTTGGTGATAAAGGTTGACACTCATTGTATAGGATAAGGAGTTTTAAGTCAGTCCCAAAATATTGCATGATCTAACTTTGTGGAGTCAAGATATTTTAGACTTTTCACCAATCATGAGAAGGGTTTAGATGAATTTGATGTAGACCTTACAGCTTCTTATTTAGAAGGCTAAGGTGATTGAGAAAGAGGGAAATTTTTGGTCTCTATTACCTTGGGCCAAAGATTAGAAAGATCCATGATAGGGTCTTCTTCGACAAAGATAGGAGAAGAGGCATGATCTTCCATGGGTGGAGGAGAGGTCAGAGAAGAGGTTTCCTCAAGGGGGTAGAGCATAGGTATAATTTCTCCCTTAACATGTGCGTGAGGAATAGGTAAAGTATGATCCTCCATAGGTAAAAAAAGTGATAAAAGTGGTAGAATTGGAGTAGGCACAATAGGTCTCTCATCTAATGTAGGAGTAGATAGCATTTACTCATATAGGTGCAAAGGTGGAGAGGATGGGGTATTACTCTCTATTGGTGGAGGAGAGGCAAGTGAAGAGGGTTCCTCAAGAGGGTATAACTTAGGAATGATGTTCCCCTCAACATGTGATTGTGGAATAGGTAAGGTGTGATCTTCAAGTGGTAAGAGGATAGGTAATATTGGTGCAAATAGAAATGGTAATATTGGCTCCTCTGATGGAAAAAGGAGTGGCAAAGGAGGCTCTTTCTCATGCGAGAGTGGGATGGGTGAAATAGGCTCTTTTACTTGAGGAGGAAGAATGGGAAAAACAAAGGCCACAGACTGTAGGAGAGGAGTAGATAAAATGGGTGCCTCCTGTTGTGGGAGAGTTTGAACTAGAGGTAATGGAAAGACCATATTAACTGTATGGATATTATGATAACATGAGTTAGTCATGGTATGAGTAATATTTTGATTGAGTGAATGGTTAAGAATAGGCTATTTGAACACACCCATGTTTTGATTAGTAGGTGCATTAAGATTATCCAATATGATATCACCCCTATCAAGCATGTCTTGAATAATGTTCTTAAATGTTTTACAGTTATTAGAATAATGGCCTTTAACTCGATGGTAGCCATAAAACTCATCTTCCTTATACCAAGTTGGAATAGAATAGGAGGGGTCAAACTATATAGGAGGTTTGATTTGAGGAATGGTTATGACACCTTATTGCAATAGTTTTTCCAGAATAGAAGTCTATGACTCCCCAATGGGAGTGTATTATCTTTATTCATACCATTGTTAGAATTGCTTGGTCAAATTTTGGGAAGTCAAAGAATTAAGTTGGTTTGTAGTTGTGAAAGAAGTTGATTTAATGACCACCACATTGGTGGAGCCTTTATATTTTTGGTTAGAAGGAGAAGTTTTAGAAGAAGAGGACTCATTTGATTTGGAATTGGCATTCTTACTACACAACTTGACTCTGCCTTCATCTATAGCCTGAATCTTGAGTTTCCACACCATTGTAAAGGCTTCATCAAATGTGAAAAAAATTTGTACTTAGAATGTGGAGGAAATTTTCTTAGCACATACCCTTGAGAATATCTCAATAATCTTAGGTTGGGGTAAGGAGAAGGAGAGTTGATTGATCAAGCCTCTCCAGCAAGTGACAAAATTTGTGATATACTTGTCATCAAATTATCTAATAGAATAAAGGTCTATAATAGAAACCTTTTTAGAAATGTTAATAGAGAAATGGTCTAAGAATATTTGTGTGAGTTAGGTAAATGAGAAAAGGGAGTGCTGAGTTATAGAGCTATACCAGTCTAGGGAAAAACCTAAAAGAGAAAGGGAAAGTGTGAAGTAATAATGCATCATCGTGCCCTCTAAAATAACAAGTATATCTAAATTCTCACAAATGTTATGTGGGTCCTATTTAATCTAAAAATGATTAAATTTGGGGAGTTCCCATTGGCTTAAATAAGGTTGAATAGGAAAATAATGATGGATGGGTTCATTGCATATCTTACCATAAGATAACACATTCTTTGAACTTGAAATGGATGTCTCTAGATTAGACATCTTATCCATCAACATTTTAATGAGGCTTAGAGGGGGATTGGTTTGGGAGATACCCCCTCAGTTATAGGGAACCTAATAAGAGGTAGAGGGAATGTATGACATAGTTTACTAAGGTTGTGCTGTTGTAACATAAGGATAATGAGTCATAGGCTGGGCGTGGAAAGAAAAGTGGCTTGTCCCATTGGGTTAGAGACTATGCTTTGGTTGGATGTTATTATTATAGGTTGGGTTATTGGCATGGTTATTCTAGATGAAGGGTGAGTCATAACTTAGGTATTATAGATGCAAGAGTAGATGGAATAGATACCACCAAATTTTGAAATGGGGTGAGACTTGACTAAACTGCTTGTGGTTGTGAAAGTAGGAAATCATGCCAAGGTTTAGGTGGGATTAGGAAGTTGGCGATGCTAAACTTTAGACATTGTTTATGGTTGGGTTACTTATCAAGGTGGTGGTTTGAGTAACCATGGGGAAAATAGTGGAGATAGATGAAACTAAATTTGTCTCTATTAGAGAGGCTGGCATACCATATAGTGGGTCACCTGAAGAATTATAGGTTCGATTCATGGCAAGGTAATGCTAAATGGCTACCACATTATGATCAAGAAATTGAGAAAAATATTGATCTCCTTCGGACACAATGGGAATTTAGTTATGGTTGGGAGTATGCTTTGTATCTGAAGTATGCTCCATGATAGAATTAGAAATAAGAGGGGAAGTGGAAGTGGTTGTTGGCATGCATAATTTGCAAGAATTTTGTCTTGGGCTCATGTCAATACCATGCAAAAAGAAGTATAGATAGTCTTAATACTCTGTATTAGTGACAGAATAAGGAAAAACTAGGTTTGGGTGTAGGTAAGTAGGTTATTTTAGCTTGCTATTTTGAGAAAACTAAAATTATATAGTCATAAACATTGGTCACTTGATTGATGTCGATAGTTAAAGTTTGCTGACATCAGTGGAATTAACCAATGTCAGTAGGCTAAAGTCTACTAACATCGATGGAATTAACCAATGTCAATCACTATGATATCTTGGGAGATGGAAAATCAAATGTTTCAGAAACCCAAAGGTAGAATCTAGGTAAAATAGAGGATACATGAGGTCTATGTAAGAAGAAAGAACACTTAGAAAACCTGATATAATAGGATATACAACCTGAGTATTACAAATAGTGTTAATTGTGTGAATCAATATAAAAATTTCCTTACCAACTCCAAAATACATAAGGAAATAAAAAAGTATAAAAATAACATAAAGCCACTAATTAACTCCTAGAGATTAATTTTAGTCTCATGTTGGCTAATGCCTTAATCAGATAGTGAGAAGAGAATTTGGTTAATGAAGGTAATAGAAATCAATCTAGACCTAGTTTCAAGTTAGTTTTAGTGCTCAAGAGGAAATCTATGTTAGACCAGGTACATGGCTTGTTATAGGATCTTTCTCCCCAAAATTCATGGACCTGAAGCCAAAATATACCCTTTTCCTAGAGTTTATACTCCACTAGAGAATAGAGTGGGTTCTCCCCTTTGTGGTGAAATCCAAGTAGGATAGCTAGGTAGGGAAAGGTGATCCACCAGGTGATGAAATCATAATGGGCCTTATCTCAGGTGAGTTTAGATGTTTTTTTTTTATGAGTATGATCTGGTTGTGTAACATAGGTGCATTATCATTCATCCATAATGATTGTAATTAACTAGGTGAGCTAATATGCAGCAAGCAAACAATGAAGTTAAGTAAGTTTTAAACCCAAATCTGAAATGTTTGGATTAGAATGAAAATAATGATGAAATAGGAGTAGAGAATGAAATTCAATATCCTAATGTGCATGCAAGGAAGAAATAAATAAGAAATTATTTTAACTTGTAAGAAAAATGATATATTAATTTTTAAGGCAAAGAGATAAGGAGAGTGGCAAGGAAGAAGAAATTTTTATTTATTTCCCTTAAACAGAAAATAAAATGTTGATTTTTTTCTTTAAGGGAGAAAACAAGGAGAAAGTGCAAGAAATGAAATTTTCACTATAATTCACCTATATGAATGCTTAAAATAAGAAATGAACCCAAGGAAAACTCCAGTGTCCCGTCGAGTAGTCCCACCAGGCATGCCAAAAATGTTTCACTAAAATTGTGTCTATCTCAAGTCTAAAGAAAAATAGATAAGGATAGGGATAAGTGATTAGAATGAACCTAGATTAGTTTGTGCACCATATCCATATGTTGTGAGCACTCATATTTGATTGGGGAGGACTACTTTTAGGTAAGAAAGCACTACCACAAAAATATTTGTTAGTAGATATATGAGTGGGTTGTCAAGCTATGTGCTTGTTCTAAGAAGTGTCAATCTTCCTTAGAGATGACAGTCCATTTTCGAGAAATAAAAGAGTAATAAATAGGAAAGAGAGAGTAAAAGAGAGAAATGTTACCATTGTTCACAACCTAAGTGAAGTAAAGAGTAACAGAGTGTAGGTGGTATATTCAGTTTGTATTTTAGAAATTGTTTGGGTAAGTTTTAGAGAGGTTACTGAAAATGCATAGTTGTTGATGTTGGTTAGGCTTTTGAGGTTGGTGAGAAAGTGCTGTCGATATTGGTTTGGTGACTGATGTCAGTAGGGGAAATAATTTCCTAGGAGCTTGTCAAAGGCTTTTTTGGGTCTGGGAAATGGCTTTGGTCAGGTCTGAAAGGTTGGGGAGAGTTGTGAGAGAGAGAGAGAGTAATATTTCAATGGGTCTGGTCAAAATTTTAGTGTGTTGGAACAAGGGGAAATAAGTAGGGAAGATTTATAACTCCTTCATAGGGGTTTAGTCACAAATGTGTAAAATAATAAATAGTAGATATAAAGTGACTACATAAATACTTACAAAATAAGTGAGGTACTTAGTTGAAGAGATGATTGAATGATAAGTGTTAAATGGATGGCTCATATAAGGCTTGCCAAACCAATGCCTTGAATAGAGAAAACAAGAGTGTGTTGCTAGTTCTCAAGAGCTTGGTTCCTGGTCTAGATTGACTTTTGCAAGATAACAATAAGCCAAGATGTGGAAAGTTGGATGCCAAAAGCCTTTATATGAATAAAATGAGTTTTTATTGATTTATATTGACCTAAACATTAGTTTGGAGTTTGGTTTAAGTACCTGATGTCAATGATCTCACTAACGTCGGCCATGAGTTGACCGACATCAGTGGCATGAGAATAGGAATAATTGCTATTTTTAGCCTATTTTCTATTATTTCTCATGCCAAGTGTGGTATCTGTTAAGAAATGGAAGAAATGGGAGGTTAAAAAAGATGTAGCTGGTTAGGAATTAATTTTTGGGGTAAGAATAATTCATGGGTAGTTAGGATATGGGGACTAAGTCTTGAGGTGACTCAGAGGGTAAGAATTAGTCTTATGATGAGGTGGCTAGGTAAGGTAGCATAAGTGGTTTTTAATTAACTTAATTACATTTTAAATTAATTAAATGTGTGAGGAGCAAAAGCATGGGTTAGGAAGGCTAATTGTTATCATTATTGAAAAGGGGCTCAAGGGGGGTTTTGACATAGGGAGTTAAGTAGGTGTGTGACATAATTTTGGTGTCTATAGTATGGAACCCTAAGCTTTATTCCTTAAGTATAATGGTCAATAAGCATATGTTTATTTGCACTTTTTCTTCTTCACTTCTTTCTTCTCAAATGGTTGGAAATTAACATGTATATATAGGTGGATCTTGACTTAAATGTTTCTAAATATATCAACTATATGGGGTCAACTTAGTTAAACCTATATGTTTTCGAGAAATAAATCACTAGGTTTTGAGCTAGGTCAGTTGAAGGGCTATCAAAACTCTCAAATGAAAATACCCAAAAATAGTACAGTGTCAACCTAATTGACCCTATATAGTAATCAGAGGCTAAAAACTATACAGGGTCAACCCATTCAACCTAGTATAGTCAAATGGTGAAAGGGGGTCAGGGCAAGTAAAAAGAGGATAATGATATGACAAATGTTTGGAATAGGTAAGATTGAGAAGAATAAGTTTAGGGTAAATAGTTTTATGATAAAAGTGTGTAGATGACAAGTTTCAAAATGGATAATAATCTTATAAAGAACCAATGGTCTGCCCACCCCTTTCCCGATGCACCCCTTAAGTCGTGAACTCAAAGAGATTGAGACTCGATAGGTTCCTGCAAGATACAAAGTCTCAAAAAGTGATAAAATTTTGAAAATATTATGTGTATATAGACTGATTCAGTAAACCACTATTTTAATTTATATTTTTGAGTGTACATGAAACAATACTCAAATTAGGAATAGATGGTTTATTGGGCAAGCTAGATTGAGTATTCAAACTTTGATTTTGATTTTGATTGAAAATTATTGGAAATCCTTGGAGATTATTATTGGGGTTGATTGGTGAATTTTAATATGGATTCAAAATTAGATTATTTTGATCCTAACCTTGTGAATTTAGGTGAACACTCAAATTCATTGTAATCAAATGTTGATTTATTAAACTTGAATTATATGGGAGGCCCATGTTCAAGTTGAGGTTGAGTTGTTGTATGATTGGTAAACTTAGATTAAAATTAAAATTTTATTTGGTTGGGTGTATGATTGGTGATTTTGAAGGTATATTAAAACTCAGATTAGATGGATGAGCTTGTGAAGGACAATTAAGATTTACATTCACATTGGGATTACTAAAGGGATTGGTTGTTTGATGAGATTTAAAGTATGTAATCTATTATGTTATTTGGTTTTCATGAATTTATATGGAGAATCCATTTCTTGTTTGAGATGCATCCTCACATAGGATTATTTTCCCTTTGCATTGAGTGTTTCCTACTTTTCCTTGTTTGATTTTTTTTAAAGATGGGAGAAACAAAAGATAAAGGGTATGTACTTGGTAAACGTTGTGCTCATTGATGACCAAATGAGGTGAGAACTCCTTCTTTGGCTAAGGAGAAATGACCTACAAATCATATTAACTTATCAAAAAAGGATTAATAGAAAGATAAGTGGGTTTCTTGGTTGCAAACCAGTCCAAAGAAAGGAATATGCTTCCTTAAATGGATGTCAGCCCACATTTTTCATTCAAGTTCATAAATAAATAAGAAATTACAAAAGATATGTATGGAAATGGTGCCAAATAAACAATATCAAAGATATCTAGTTCATAACATGATTAATATGATCAAAGTAATTGTTCCAAATTTCATAGTTATGTCAATATCCTCCTGAATTATAGCTATTTGTTCATAGACGTCTTCATAATTAGAGGCAAAAACCATAGCACATAGAGCTAACTCGAATGCAATGTTAATTTGATTAGTAAATAAGGGTTTTGGGATAATAGGGAGGTCAAATATGTTGTCAACTTCTTTTGTTAATCCATGTAAGGTCATTTACATGCAAGAGATAAATTGTAGTTAGGTCTAGAGAGGTAAAAAAAGGGGTTATGTGCTAGTCAAAAGGCTAAAGGAGATCTAGTAGGGTACAAATGGAGTCAAAATAACAAACTATAACTTTGGAATAATAGTGACCATTGGTGGTTAGGGTAACCATTGGCAATTGTCCTGACCAGTGACAATTGGGTAACTGGTGGCGGTTGTTATAACCATCGATGGTTATATTAACTAGCTACAGTTACCTTTCAAGGAATTTATACAATGAGTTATAAAGGGTATATAGTGGGCAAAAAGGGGGGTATCTATGGATGAAAGGGTATTAGGTGGGTATTGGAAGTGGGGAAGAGGGTTTAGACTGACTGATCAAGAGAACAAATAAAGAGTAGAAAATACTAAAAATAAAACAAGGTACTTTTGTTATGTTGAAGGTTTGATAGCTGAGTGCTGAAGAGATTTGAGTAATGTAATGGTATTTTGACCTTCAATAATCACATGAATAGGGTTTTAGGATGTCAGATACCTACACAAAGAAAACAAGAGAGCTTGGATATGTGAATTTGTGATGCATAACTCTCTTAAGATCCCTATATTTATAGAAAAAACTTGTTAAGTGAGGAGGGAAGCTTTAAAGGAAAGTTTCTAAGTTTGGAAGATAAAGATGTCCATTTTGGAAGAAAAAAGATGTGATATGTGCATGGGAAATTTTTTATTTTGCCCATGTATTCTCATCCATAGTTGGATAATTTTTGTGTTTTAGGGGTGGAGACCTAACCATTGACGTTTAAGGTGGCCATCAATGATCAATCCCTTGGTGCATAAAGGGTAAAAAAGAGTCAAGGAGAGAATGTTGAAATGTTTGGTGGCTAGGTGTAAAAGGTAAGCTACCTAGCTAGATAGTTAACTAATGGTCAAGAATAGGCCAAAGGTGATGTGATACTGAAAATGTTCAAGGGGACATTTTAAAGTATCTATATTTTTCCCCTTTTTATTATGAAGTTTTAGGTTGATAAGTTGTAGAAAAAAAATTGAAGGTTAATAGTTTAGGGTTAGTTGCCCTAAGTATGGGAGGAGGGTATTTCCACTCAAACTAGGAATCAATGAGTTAATATAGAATTTGGGTCATGGTTTGATAAAAGTAAATAACGGTGTATATATGGAAATTCAACTACGCACATAAGGTGTGATGAGATGCTAAGGGCACAAAATCATGTAAAGACACAAAATGGCCAATGTTGATAATAGGAAGTTTGGGTTCTAAAATAAGTGACAAGGTAACCAGTCCCCAACTTTGGTCATAGTTGATTGGGATATGCATATCAAATATCCTATAAAAGGTTGATGTTTACTCAGGTATCCAAGGTAGGAAGTGCTCTCAAGAAAAACATGAATGGTTGGGTCATGCATGAGATGATGTGAAAAAAGTGCAACAAGGCCAAATTGGTCAAAGTGGTCAATAATGACCAAAACAAGGTCATCACAAGGTTTAAAAATAGGGATTAACATTGTGATGGACATGATAAAATAGGTGGAGTGGTTGAGTAAGGGGTAGGGGGTGGCCAAACTAAATTTGAATGCATAAGGCAAGAGGATGTTGCCTACATAGTCCAATGGACAAATAGATCTAACATGGACTTTAAGCCTAATGTATTTCTTGGTTGGGGAGAGGGTGACTTCCCAAATAAGTTTAAGTGTAGGGGAAATAGGTTACCCTATTTGGGTGTGGTCAAGGTCAGGTTAAGGTGAAGAAGAGGAAAAAGTTGAAGGGGAAATGTTTAAGGTGTTCTTTAAAAAAGAAAGGTGGTAAACTCTAACTAGTGATAGTTATCAAACTGTCAACGATCAGGGTAAATTGGAGATGATTACCTAACCATCAATGGTTAGGGTTAACCATCGATGGTTTGGTCAATAATTGATGGTTATGACCTTAAAACCCTAAACCCATGATAAAAGCAAAAGAAATGATGAAGAAAAGTCATTGTTGTCATTTGTGCAAAATTGGTTGAGCATTATCATTTTGTGGGTTGATTTTTATGAAGAGTGAAAGGGATTACTAGGATTGGGGTGAGGTGTGAAGATGAGATTGGTGTTTGGAGAGTGATAGTGTGGTGGAGATGGATCCAGGAAATGCACTAGTGGCAAGGCATGGGTTGAGGAGGCACCACCGATAATGGAATGAGGTGGGTATTGTTAGTTATATTGATAGAATAAAATGATAATAGAAAGGAAAAATAAAATTTAGGTATTATGTATTGTTTGAGTGTGGGAATTGAAAACCTAGGGTTTAGATAGGGTGATGGTTTTTGTGAATTGTGTGGGGATAAAGAGTGGGAGGTGGTTATAAAACTCAACAAAAGATTGATAGGGGTGAGGAAGTGAGAAAATATTCATGGGAAGGGGGTCTTTGGTGTGTTTTTGGGTGTTTTAAGGAGGTTGGGGGGTCAAATCCCATGGCTAACAGTCACCCATAGGTAACCATCAATGGTTGACCCAACCATTAGGGGTTAACCCTAGCAGTATAAAATACCCCAAGGGGAGCATCGATGGTCAAAAATGGGGTGAGGTTTATGTGGGATAAAGACAATGTGGGGGAAAAGATTTGTAGGTGGGTTTTAAATAACTGTTTATAGGAATAACTAATTATTTTAAATAGTTGAATAAATAGTTGATTGGGGAAAAGATATATAGTTATTTTTAGGAATAAGGATAGAGAAAGTGCTTAGAAATACAAATGGTTGTTTCAAGATTGAGAATCTTATAGGGTGTATAAAAGGTGGGCAAGTGATTTGAATAGTGTTATGGTGTAGAGGATAGTAAAGAGGTAGGGTATAAGTTTACCAGGACCAATTAGGGGGATAGAAGAGAACAAAGAACTAATTGTTTGAGTTATCATGTTCATAGGGATATGTTCTTACGTAATTCATGATAAATTGTTTTTTAGGCATGAGAGTAGATCTAGCTATGAGATCAAGTGCCTAAGATCTTTGTAGAGGTGAGGGATGCCATGTCAGTAGATGATTGGCAACACATGGACACAATGGGTTTTAGAGAAATGTAGCATTACTAGTGCCTCTCAAGATATGTTGGGATGATAGTCACCCTCATCAAGAGATGGGATCTAGCAACTAATACCTTCTAGTTATTGACAGGGGAGATGAACATCCTATTAGAGGATGTGCATTGGATTACATGTCTACCTATTCGTGGTGATTTCATCTACCATATTGAGGGGGATGAGATGGGTGAATGTATGAGGATGTTATATGGAGATCATAGACGTGATGCACAATTCCATTCTAGAGGGTTCAATATCAAGTCATCATACTAAAGATCCCCAGGGGATAGACACTTGTTAAATATGTTGTAGTTAGCAGTTACCTATTGTGCATTGCTAGATTTGGTCATAGGGAGATACCCTAGTGTGTTATTAGGGTGTTGGTTGAGTTATTTCTAGGTAAAGTTATGTTTGGATGGGAATAGGTGTTATTGGTGTGTGTGTGTGTGTGTGTGTGTGTGTGTGGATTTAGGGTACATAAGTGTTATTACATTAGCATGAGATTTATATTGCACTATTGGGCTTATGAGCACATATGAGTGTTGCAGTCATTAGGTTTACTAGCTCAGGGATATCTACTGATGGATTACAAGGTTAGTTTCTATCGATGGAGGAGTGATAGGGCCATGCCAAGGGTAGGTGGTGGTACACATGACCTAGAATAATTTTATAGAGGCACTGGAGGGTTTGGTGAATGAAGACATAGTATGGAGGCCATATAGGGAGTGGCATGTATGGGAAGGCTAACATCATCATAGTTATCTTTATAGAGATGGAGGTGGGTCTATGGGTGATGGGAGGGAGAGACTGAGGATATCCCATTTGAGAGGGTATGGTGATATTTTGGATTCATATAGGGGTTCCCTCCTGATTTTGTATGGTACAGGGGGAGGATTTAGAGTATCCACTTTTAGAGCCACAACCATAGGCTGAGGTTTTGGATTTTGATCAGTGATAATTGAGGGGAGGTGATGACATAGGGGTGGCACCCAAATACCCTATGTGGTTTTAGGGTATATATAATATGATGGATTTTGGTTTTAGAGATGGTGATAGGGCTCTGATGGATGTAGATCAAAGATAGGTGCCAGTGCAGGGGGACTCATAGGTGGTAGTAGCACTAGTGATAGCTCAGGCCTAGATAGATTCATTACAATGGTAGGTTATGACTCTTTAGGGTTGGGTAGGTTGTGACTCTTTAGGGTCAGGTATGAGGAGTCAAAATGGAGAAAGACTAGGCCCATGTATATGTTACAACTTTATAGGGGTAGGTGGCCATCTTATAGGGTTAGGTGATTACATTAATAGGGGAGTGATACCAAGTGAGAATCTCACTTAGTGTGGTGACCTAGGAGAGAGACTCCTTAGGATGTGCTAGTGGAGTAGCGACAGGGAAAGCACTTCTTAGATATGTCACATAGACCAAGTATCATGTACTGATATAGGAGTTGAGGTATTATGAGGGCATTGTGTTAGCATAGTGTCTTAATGAGTTGAGGTGGGGAGAGTATTAACTGATTTTATTAGGTGGGATAGGTTTGGGCACTCCAAGATAGTAGGATAAGGTAGTGGGTTAGCAGGTAGGGCCTCTACCCAATATAGGTATAGGTGTAGGTGCAGGTACTAGTGGGACTAGTGATAGTGGTCTACCATGGCCATGATATGTATAGGATCCATTTTTTATACTGACCTGCATGCCAAAGATGTGAGATGTATTTTGAGTGAGAGTTATGATTTATAAACATTATTTATTGCATGTGTGTGTGTGTGTGTGTGTGTGTGTGTGTGTGTGTGTGTGTGTGTGTGTGTGTGTGTGTGTGTGTGTGTGTGTGTACGTATGTATGATATGGTTTCATTTTGAGATGTTGTGTTGATGATGACTAATGTTTATTTGATGGTTGTGTTCATGTTTATATGATGATGTATCTGGTTGTCTTAATGCTAATTATGCTAGGATAGGTAGATCAGGATGTGTTGATTGTTGATGATGCTTATTGGATATAGTTGATTAAGTAATATAGGTATGTGGTAAAGTATCTTTTAATAATGTTATTCATAATGGTTAATCTAATTTTTTGATGAGAGGTTGGTTAATCATGTTAGCTAGGTATGATAAGGGGGTTATTTTCAAATGTTAATGCTTTGATTTATGGAATGATTTTGGTTTTAATAGGTAGGATAGGTATGGGTGAAAATGAAAAGAGGCACGCTAGATTCTTTAACAAGGATCTTATTATACCCCGCAAGGAGGATAGGATCTTAGTGAAAGTAAACCCTTCATGCACATTAAATTAGCATTTTCCTAATACTAAGGTGTGTAATATAAACACCCTGTGTTAAGTGAGCTTAGACTCCTTTGATTTATAGAGGTGATATGAAAAAGGGATGGTAGTGATGAGTAGGTAGAGGAATAAGTGTTAGGTGGGAAACCATGTGTGGGTTCACCCACCCCTTTACTTAGATGACATCTAGAACTAAAATAGACTAGTCCATGTCTTTTGAGGGGGTAAACTAGTCAATGCATTAAGTCTACCAATATTAAAAGAGATTTGTTGTAGTTATTCTGGGATAATATTAAATTTTTGATAGGGTCATGTATTGCATTAAAAAGAGATGAGGTTGATCAAGGCGAGAAGCTTCATTAAGTCAAAAAAACAAATAGAGATGATTATGGCTACTAGATATTATTTATCATGTTAGCTTAGCCATATTTTGAGGGAGTGGTCTAAATCTAAGTTCTGATAGCTATCCTTCAAGGGAGCAATCTATCATTTTATCATTTAGGTGATAGCCATCCTTCGAGGGGGTGGTATGTTTCTTTTTTCTTATGATAATGGACCCAAATAATATATATCCAAAAAATATGGAACTTTTATCTTAGACATGGATACATCTATTTCAAGCTTAGAGCAAAACCATTTGTAAGGGGAAAGTGATGCCTCAATATGGTGGTTATGTGATAATAAGAAGGGGTCTTAAATAACATGCAGCCATGAGATTCCATCTAACAAAAGATGAAAAGTATCCATGAGAACCATGCCATGGGTAGAGCCGTGGTACCCACATTTAAGATTAGATGAAAATGCTTGATGGATAATCACATGGATCTAGTGTAACCACATGTCCCTAAGAGGAATAGGGTAAGAGGATTAGGGAAGTGATAAGTTATTAAAATCAAATTATGACCTTAAGTTAGACAATAGGGTGTGTTAGATAGGCCTTAGCAATAGAAAGGATGCAAATGTGAAGCATTGAGAGGCTCAAGTTTTGGTTTGCCTTCAAGAGAAGACAAATGATAGCCTCTTAACCTATACTTGTGGGTTATAATATAGGGTCTAAACCAATTGAATGCAAACTTTCCCCTTTTGGTTTTCTCCATGTTTTTTATGTGTTGGTTTTCCTTAAGAATGAGGTCTCCAATGTTAAATTGTCTAACTATTAGATGTTTGTTGTAGGTACGGGTGATACACTCATGATAGATGTGAAGATGATTAAGGGTAGTAAGGTGATGCTCATCAAGTATCTCTAAACATATAATACATTCTTGATGATAATCTTCCTTAACAATGATGTCTCATAAGGATATACAAAGAGAGGGGATTTGGACTTCAAGTGGTAAAATGGATTCTACCCCAACGACAAGGGAAAAAGGGGTAGCACCCATAGAGGTTCAAATGCTAGTATGATATTCCCACAAAGTGAATGGGATGTGCAAATTCCAATCCCTTCTTGAAGCATTGATGACCTTAGTTAACATTTCGATGAGAGTTTTGTTAGAGGATTCTACCTGTCCATTGGCTTATGGTCGATAAGGGGAGGAATGACTAAGTTTGATATTGAAGGTGTTGCAGAGAGCTTAGACCTTTTTGTTCTTGAAAGATTTACTATTATCAGTGATAATATTGTGAGGGACACCAATATGGCAAATGATGTGGTGATTGATAAAGCCAATTATCTTTTCAGCTTTAATTGAGATAAGGGGGATGGCCTCCACCCATTTAGTAAAGTATTCGATAGTGGTAAGGATGAATTAGTGTCATTGTGATGAATGAGGGTTTATTTATCTAATGAGATCTATGCCTCATTATGAGAAAGGAAAAAAATCCTTAGATACTTGAAGTTCATGAGTAGATGCATGATGTAAATTAGCATGTTGTTGACATTTGACACACTTCTTGACATAGTCACAACAATCCAAATTGCATGTGGGCCAATAATAACCTAGATGAAGGATACGTTTGGCAAAAACTAGGCCACTAAAATGTCCCTTGCATATCCCATCATGAGCCTCTTTTATATCATGGGGAATTTCATGAATACAAAGACATCGAAGGAGGAGGCCATCAAATCCTCATTTTTAAAGAATGTCCCCTAGTATAAAGTAGTTAGAGGTGATTTGAATGAAATATCTATGAGAATTTATTGAAATATTAGGTAGAAAAATACCAACATTAAGGTAGTCAAAGATTTGGTCATACCAAATATCTAAATGTGATGGTTCTAGTTAGCAAATGGTAGGAAGATCGAGACTAAGGTAAGATGGGGTGACAAAGTGGTGTATGGTGACAAATAGTTTAGAATAAGCAAGTTAGAATGGAATTTGGGATGCAAAGGAAGCCATTGTGTCTATAAATTTATTTGTAAAGTGAGGGATTGATTGTAAAATATAATGGTTAAATGATGAAAATAGTTTGTTAGAAAGTTTTTTATATTTTAGAACATCATTTTTGCATTGATAGGCTTCTGTGACTTAGTTGTTAATAAGTTGATAATCTCCAAAGATGCGTATGGTTTTGATTCCTAAAGTTAGGGTGGTTTGGAGTGTTGAGTTGTGGAGCTAAAAGCTTCACTAAGGAGCTAATGTGGAGGTTGCAGGGCTTACACAGTAACTGGCATCGGTTAGAACCAACTGACATCGGTTAGGGGTCAACCGGCATCGGTCATCTTCAGACCGACACCGACTTCTGTGCATTTCCAAAATTATTATTTTTAGGAGAATAGATTTGAGCCTTTGATTTAAGAGGTGGATCTAAGGGTGGTGAATGCATGGCTCATGAACTCTAGTGTTGTAGTATACTATATAGTAGGGTTAGATCTTCATAGCATGTACAATTCAGTAATTGAGGTAATTGTAATTGATTGAGAGAGAGAGAGAACTCTTGAGGGAGAATTATTGTACATCTACAAGGTGTGAGGAGAGAGAGATTTCTTCATTGTATTTCCATCTGGAAGAGTTTAATACAAATTGGTTATTTCTTGTATCTCCTATTATTTGTTGTTTTTGATTTCTAGTTACTTATTACTTCTGGTTTCAATTCTGTGTTTAGTTGCTTATACAAAAGTAATCAATTATACTCTAAGATCCTAATAACTGGTATCAGAGCATGTTAGTTTTTATTGATTACAAAATTCACTCACATGGGTTTCTGATTGAGTGGGAGCAAAACAATGGTAGAAGAAAGTAAACTAAGAATGGAGAAATTCAATGGAAAGAATTATCAATTATGGAGGATGTAGATTAAAGATTATATGTATCAAAAAGATCTGTATTTACCATTGGGTGGGGTTTTAAGGAAGCCCATAGATATGGAAGATGAAGAATGGAATGTTCTTGATAGAAAGGCTCTTGGATCTATAAGGTTGAGCCTGACAGCTTCTATGTTTTCCAACTTATCATAGGCAAAGACAATGGCAGAGTTAATGGATACTTTGGCAAATTTATATGAAAAACCCTCAGCTTTGAATAAGGTATATCTTATGAATTAATTATTTAAATTGCAAATGCAGGAAGGTGGATCTGTATCTAGTCATCTTAATGATTTCCATACAATAGTAAATCAGTTAAATTCAATCAAAATAGTTTTTTATGATGAAATTAAGGCTCTCTTAATCTTATGCTCTTTACATGAAAGTTGGCATAGTTTGGTAATGGCAGTTAGTAATACTGCATCTACTTCAAATATCTTGAAAGTTGATAATGTTGTTAGTGTAATCTTGAATGAAAAAATTCACAGGAAAAGCATAGGGGAAACATCAGGTAAAGCTTTAAGTGTTGAAAGCAGGGGAAGGCAAAGAGAGAAGGGCAAGCAAGGGAAATCAAGGTCAAAGATGGGAAGTAGATCCAAATATAGAAATAGAAGAATAACCTGCTGGAATTACGGAAAGAAAGGGCATGCAAAGAAAGATTGTTGGTTGAAGGATAACTAAGAAAATCAGCATGAAGGTAATAAAGAAGCAAAAGTTGTAGGTATTGTTGCACAGGATGCTCTTATATTTTCTTTGGATAATAAAGTAGAATCATGGGTTTTATATTCTGGTGCCTCTTTCCATGCAACCCCAAATAGATAATTTTTCAATGATTATGTCCATGGAGATTTTGGAAAAGTTTATTTAGGGGATGATGAGCCTTGTAAAATTGTTGGCAAAGGAAAAGTGCAGCTGAAATTATAGAATGGCAACACATGGGTGTTGAAGGATGTCATGCATGTACCCATCCTGAAGAGGAATCTGATTTCTATAGGAAAGTTGGGTGATGAGGTTTGCACAGTAACTCTCACAACTAAATCTTGGAAAGTTTCAAAGGGTGCACTTGTATTAGAAAAAGGTAAGAGAGTAGGTACACTTTATCTATCTACTTGTATTACTGATTATTCTCCTTCTATTTTATCTACTTCAGATGTAGATGCAAAGTTGTGGCACTGTAGGCTTGGTCACATGAGTGAGAAGGAAATGAATGTTCTTAAGTCAAAAGGTAAGCTTTTAGATTTGAAAATCATAGATCTAGATTTATGTGAGCATTGTATTTTTGGGAAATAGAAGAAAGTGAGGTTTCTCAAAATTGGGTCAACAAAGAAGAAACACAAGTTGGAGCTTGTTCACACAAACGTGTGGGGACCAGCTCAAGTAGCTTTTATTAGAGGATCACAGTATTATGTTTCTTTCATTGATGATGCTACAAGAAAAGTATGGGTTTATTACATAAAGAGGAAATTTGATGTTTTTGACACATTTAAGAAATGGAAAGCTTTGGTTGAGAATGAAACAGGTTTGAGATTGAAGTGCCTTAGATTTGACAATGGTGGTGAGTATTGCAGCAATAAATTCAACAGTTACTATTCTATGAGTGGAATACGTAGGGAAAGGATAGTTCTAAAGACACCTCAGCAAAATAGAGTTGCTAAAAGGATGAATAGAATAATAATGGAGCATGCACAGAGTATGAGGTTGCATGCTGGTTTGCCCTTACAGTTTTGGGCAAAAGCTATAGATACTGTGGTTTACCTGATTAACAGAGGACCTTCTACTGCATTGGATGGTGGAATTCCAAGAGAGGCTTGGATAAGTAAAAAGGTAGATCTTTCATTTCTCAGAGTTTTCGGTTCTAAAGCTTTTGTGCACATTGATAAAGAAAATAGAAAGAAGCTCAATGCTAAATCTATGCAGTGCACTTTCATTGGTTATGGTTTTAGAGATTTTAGATTCTGGTTGTGGAATTTAGAAACTAACAAAATTATTTGAAGCCATGATGTAGTTTTCAATGAGAAGGTGATGTACAGTGATCAGCTCAAGAGGCTGAATAATTTTGAGCAGGGTAATCTTGATTTGGAAGAGGTTATGATCCAAAATGAGCTCGCGGGTAAAAATCATCACTCAGAAAAACATAGAGACCGACATCGGTCAGGTGGAAATCAGCATCGATCAAGAGGAATTGACATCAGTCGAGTGCAAACCGACATCGATCAGAGATGATCAGGATCGGTCACTGTCAAAAGAAAATTTGGGCGGACAGCAAGCTATAAATGAGTCTCAAATGCCCATAAGGAGGTCTAAAAGGGTAAGTAAACCTCCAATTCATTATTCCCCTTCTTTATACTACTTGTTGCTCACTGATGGTGGAGAACCAGAAAGTTTTGATGAGGCAATGCAGGTAGAATCTAGGAAATAGTGGGAGCATGGCATGAATGAGGAAATTGATTCCTTGGAAGAGAACCATACGTGGGATTTGGTTGAGTTACCAGTTGGAAAGAAAGCACTAAAAAACAAATGGGTATACAGGTTAAAGGAAGGAGAGAATGGACAAATGAGACATAAGGCCAGGTTGGTAGTAAAGGGATTTGCACATAAACCAGGCATTGATTTTGGTGAAATTTTTTCGCCTGTAGTAAAGATGACTTCTATTCGGACTGTATTGTCTTTAGTTGCTATTGAGGATTTGCATCTTGAGTAGCTAGATGTTAAGATAGCATTTCTTCATGGAGATTTGGATGAAGAGATATATATGGATCAGCCAGAAGGTTTTGAGGTCAAAGGTAAGGAGAAACTTGTGTGCAGGTTGAAGAAAAGCTTATATGGTCTTAAGCAAGCTCCAAGACAATGGTATTTGAGGTTTGATAGGTTTATGACAGAGCATGGCTTTAGTAAATGTCAATCTGACCATTGTGTTTATTTTAACAGATTAGATAATGGTAGTTATATTATCTTGTTACTGTATGTAGATGATATGCTTGTTGCAGGTTCACACATGCAGGAAATTATTAAGCCTAAGGTAAAATTAGCTCACACATTTGCCATGAAGGATTTAGGAGCAGCAAATAAAATCCTTGGCATGAGTATTAAGAGAGATAGGAAAAATCATAGTTTTATTTTGTCTCAAGAGGATTATGTGAATAAGGTGTTGGAGAGGTTCAATATACAAGATGTAAAATCGGTAAGCACACCTATGGCTGGACACTTCAAGCTGAGCAAAGAATAGTGTCCTAAATCACATGATAAGGTTGAGTACATGAGTAGAGTTCCATATGCTTCAGTAGTTGGGAGCTTGATGTATGCAATGGTATGTACTAGACTAGATATTGCCCAAGTAGTGGGAGTTGTCAGCAAGTTTATGGCCAATCTAGGAAAGGAATACTGGAAAGCAGTTTAGTGGATTCTCAGATATCTGAGAGGGACCATTAGTAGGCATTTATGTTATGGAGGGTCAAACACTTCTCTACATAGTTATGTAGATTCGGATATGGCAGGTGACTTGGATGGTAGGAGAAGCACCACAGGATATGTGTTCACTGTTGGTGGAATGACGGTTAGCTGGATTTCAAAGTTGCAGAAGGTTGTTGCCTTGTCTACTACAGAGGAAAAATACATTGCAGTCACAGATGCTAGTAAGGAAATGATTTGGATGACTCAGTTCATGGAAGAGTTGGGAAAGGAGCAAGAGAGTTGTAGATTATACAGTGATATTCAAAGTGCAATTCATTTGGCAAAGAATTCAGCCTTTCATTCAAGAACCAAACATATACAGCTTAGGTACCACTTCATTAGACATGTATTGGAGGATGGACAGTTGAAGCTGGAAAAGATCCATATGGATAAGAACCCTATTGATATGTTAACAAAGCCGGTAACAAAGGAGAATTTGAATCTTCATTCAACTTTTATTGGTCTTCAAGATTGAACTTGAAGAGGGAGAAACAAGCCAGAGATGTTTAGAGGATGTTGTTGTACAGGTACAGGTGCAGCTATTTATCTCCAAGTGGGAGATTGTTGAGTTATGGAACTAAAAGCTTCACTAATGAGCTAATGTGGAGGTTGTTGGGCTTACATAGTAACTGGCATCAATTAGAACCAACTGACATCGGTTAGGGGTCAATCGGCATTAGTCATCTTCAAACTGACATCGACTTCTGTGCGTTTCTAGAATTGTTATTTTTAGGAGAACAGATTTGAGCCTTTGATTTAAGAGGTGGATCTAAGGGTGTCAAATGCATGGCTCATGAACCCTAGTGTTGTAGTATACTATATAGTAGGGTTAGATCCTCATAGCATGTACAATTCAGTAATTGAGTTGATTGTAATTGATTGATTGAGAGAGAGAGAGAGAGAGAGAGAAATCTTGAGGGAGAATTACTATACATCTACGAGGTGTGAGGAGAGAGAGATTTCTTCATTGTATTTCTTTCTGGAAGAGTTTAATACATATTGGTTGTTTCTTGTATCTCCTATTATTTGCTATTTCTGATTTCTAGTTACTTATTACTGCTTGTTTCAATTCCGTGTTTAATTGCTTATACAAAAGTAATCAATTGTACTCTAAGATCCTAACATGGAGACCTATGATCAAGGCCTTGTATTTGGATATATTATTGGTGCATTCAAAATTGAGTTTGAAAGAAAGAGGGAGAGGTTATATGTTAATGGGAATGAGGACTATGCTAATAGCCCCACCATTTTGACATTTGGAACCATCAAAATACATAGTCATTTGATAGGTGGGTTCTTCTGAAGAAAGAGTAGCTATAGACTCATTTAGAAAGGAAAAAAGAAGAGTTTGATTATCAAGGAGAGGGGCTTCAGCTAATTGGTCTACAATGACCTATCCTTTAATTGACTTTTGTAGAAGAAACTCAAGATTGAACTTAGCTAAAAGCATGAGCCACTTAGCCATACATTGGTTATGATATGGCTTAAATTGCATATACTTGAGGGGGTCAGTTTTGTTATGGACATAAGTTTTGTGGTTAAGAAGATATTGACAAAGTTTAGAGGCAACAAAAACTAGGGAAAGGCAAAGTTTTTTTGGATGGGTGTATCAGGTTTCATAGTCAATGAAGTTATGACTGATATAATAGATGGCCTGCTCCTTATATTGGTCATCATGATGAGTGAGCATGGCTCCCAAGGAATGATTAGTGGTAGATATGTACAAATAAAAGGGTTGATCTTCTTTTGGGGGAATAAGGACAGGTGGAAAAAGAAGATACTCCTTGATTGCATCAAAGGCTTATTGACACTCTTTGGTCTATTTAAAGGAGGTGTCCTTTTTTAGGAGATGGTGAAAGGGTTGACAATGGTCAGATAGCTAAGAGATAAAATGGTGTATTGACTAAAGTTTACCTTGTAGGCTACAAAGTTATTTTAAGTTAGTAGGAGGCATTTCTAGAATGGATCTAACTTTTGTGGGGTGTATTTCTATTCTATGAAGGGAAACAATGAATCCCAGAAGTTTTCTTGATAAGACCCCAAAGATGCATTCTTTGGATTGAGCCTGACATGGTAATCGATAAGTCTTTTAAAGATGATGGCTAAAATGATGAGGTGATCTTGACAATGTTTGGATTTTTCAAACAAATCATCAACATAGTCTTTGACTATTTTATGAATGATGTCATAAAAAATGTAGGTCATGGCTTGTTGATATGTGGATCCTACATTCTTTAAGCCAAAAGGCATGATGTGATAGTAGAAAGTTACCCATAGGGTGATGAGAGATGTCTTATGTTGATTATGGGGGACAATCAAGATTTGGTTATATCCTAAAAATCCATCCATGATGGATAACATTTCATGGCCAATAGTAAGATCAACAAGTTGGTTTATGTTAGGTAGGGAAAAGTCATCTTTGGGGCATGCAAGGTTAAAATCCCAAAAATCCACATAAAGGTGGAGTCCCCCAGTGGGTTTGGTGACAGGAACAATGTTAGAGACCCATTATGGATAGTCAATGGGTTGAATGAAATTAACAAATAGAAGGTGTTGAAGTTCTTGTTTTAAAAGAAGATCTATACGGGGATGGATACGATGATTTTTTTATCAAGCTAGCTTAACTTTAGGATGGGTGATGATGCTATGAAGGGAAATAGATTGGTCAATACCATGTATATCCTAATAAGACCAAGAAAATTCTATGTCATGATCATGAAAGAAGGATATATAGTCTCTTTTTTCCTCAGGAGTTAAGGATTGGTCAATCTTGACAATATGAGGGTTCTCTTGAGTATCCAAATTAACATCTATGGTTGATTTATTTAGCATTGTTTAATTTTTAAGAAGCAGGGAAGAATCCTCTACACCCAGATAGATAAGAATAAATTTGTCATATTGACATTGGATGGTGTTAATGGTGGGATAATTATGTGTGATCATCTCAGGGTGGATGAGAGGAATGGTTTTGGTTTGACCTTCTTGTTGATAAGTCAGGGGACCTAACTAACAGTGTTGATAAAAACAAAATTAGGTGGGATGATGTCATTGTCTTCAAATAGAGTTGGTGAGGGTAGAGGTTCTTCAAATTGGAAATTTGAGGTTGATAAGGTTATATGTTCCTCGAATGGGAGAGGTGAGGCTAGTGGTTCCCAAAATGGGAGAGGTGAAATTGATGAGGTTGGTGGTTCTCCAAATGGGAGAGGTGGGATTGGTGAGGTTGGTCTAAGCTCTTCTAGGGGAAAATACCCTAGGCCAAATAACTCATGAGTTTTCTAAGTTTTGACAATAGGAAGTTAATGGGGTCCTTGTTCATAAAGACCAAACCCAAACCCTTTTCAAGGTATGTTTGGGTAAAGGTCAGGTTGCTAAGATAAGAAAACTTGGAAGTGAATGGTTGGAACAAGGCATGGTGATGGGAGTAAGAAGTGGTTTAACAAGTCCCCCATAGACAAAATATGTTCTATTGTTGGGAAGACCAAAGGGGACAAGGGTATCAATATTGGGATCATAAGATGGATCATTTTGAAGGTTCCCAAATTCATATGGAGAGGGAAAAGCATCAAAAGCTAAAAGTTGATATACCCTGAGTGTAAGTCATTAGAACATGGATTAAAAGGGGTGCTCAACTAAGATTTGTGATGAAGGAATAGTTGAATTAGTGGATGCTTCACAATTATTGGTGTGTTGGTTTGATGTGATGGTTTAACTAGTGGTTGGCTATGAAGAGGGTGAAGGTGGAATAAGAACATCATTGGGCTGACACATCATATTACACAAAGCAAAGGGACTTGGATCAGATTTGATCATAATGACTTGTCCCTCATGTTCAAACTTGACACATTAGTGAAGGGTAGAAGGGATGCATGCCATAGCATGTATCCAAGGGCGACCAAGTAACACATTATATTGAAATTTGCCCTCTACAACATAAAATAGTTTTGGAATGGTTTGAGGGCCCAAGCAAATCTAGAGAATAATTATCCCTAGAGTAGTGGCCAAGGTGTCATTAAAAGATCAAATAATTTCCAAGCTTTTTGACATGATGTTTTTCGATAGTTGATGTGATCATAGGCATGGGAGGAGATCATATTGATAATCACTCCCCCATCAATCATGACCCTTTTGACATGTGTATGATTGATGGATGCTATGATAGAAAGAGGGCGATCAAGATCTTTGTTATGATATGGTGGGATTTGAAACTCTTGAAAGGTGACGCTAGTAACATGTTAGACAGCTCCAATCAAAAATGCAAGAGGTTGGGGATCATTTGGTTAAACTTCTATGAAATGCATTGTTTTGATTAAACCCTGATGATGTTGAGGTGAGGTCCTAATTAAGTCATAAAGACTCATTTTGATGGGCATTTGGTGAAGTTATTTTATCACCAATCATTGGATGAATGAATGTGCATTGGAAGATGAAGAGTCTCCCAAAATGGAGACCTTAGGCTTGGATGGTTTTGAAGGTGAAGGTGTATCCTTTTGGGTTTGGTTGGTTGGTTAAGGAGTTGAAGGGTAAGCCCATGGAATGGTGGCCTTGGATTTACATTTTTCATTTTGTTGGACTAATTTACCCTTGTCCTTGTGTTGGGATCTAAACTAAGCTACCATATGAATAGTATGGACAAGAGGAGCGGTTACGTGCTTTAGTTCCTTTGTTTCACTTCTTGGCGGGAGTAGAGAAGGAGATGATTGGTAGGAGGATTAGATAGGTGGTAAAAGAGGCAAATGGATTAAAGAAATTTTATCTAATAGATTATCCTCCTCAAAAATGCCATTAATGATAGCCTGGAGAGTTTTATAGTTCTCAGTATCATGCCTAGGGGTTCTATGGTAAAGGCAAATTAGATTATCATTGAACTAGGTTGGCTTTTGGTGAGTGGGGTCAAAAGTCTTGATGGGGGGTAAGTTAATGGTAGAAACTTGTAGGAGCCTTTGTAATGTAATTGTATAAGACTCTGATAAGGATTTTGGAGATGGTGGAGTTTGGGTTTTTGGTTCAAGTTTCTTATTGGGTAAGGGATTTTTAACAGGAGGTATGGTTGGTGGAGTAATGTTGGCTAGAGGTTATAAATGAATTGGCTTAGTTATAATTGGTTTAGGAATTGGGGGTCTAGATGATGAGGGTTTAATAGATGGGAAGTTGGATGGGGAAAGGTTGGCAAGGAATGATGATGAACTAGGAGATGAATTTTTTATGGTTAGAGAAAGGGGAGATGGTTTTTTGGAGGAATAATAGGTTACGAGAATGGTGGAAGGATGTGGTCCTAAAATAGAAGGTAAAAGTGAATGATTTGGTATGGTTATTTATCAAAATTGAGGTCTATGGAATCCCTCCTTCTTAATGGGCTTAATTGGATTAGGTTTTGGTTGGATTGGTTTGGTTAGATCCAGTCTCAAAGCAGGGTGAGTAGGATTTGGCTTGGTAAAAGAAGCATAAGGTGATTTATCAATTTTAGATAGGGTTAATTGAGGTGTTTCCTTGGTAAATTTAGGCAGAGTATGTGGTGGAGTTGTAACAACAAACTTGAGAGTGGATTCTAGTGAAGTATAAGGTCCAGTCTTATTTTGATATGGGAGTCCAAGTTGATGCCAAAAGGTGGCTCTATCAAAGTTAGGTTGGGAGGTGAATTTCAAACTTTGAACTAGCCAGGAGAAGGGTTTATAAATATGAATTATTACTTGATCATTAGCTTTAAAATTCAAACCCTTTAGGGATGAATAAGGAGTAGTTTCAATATTGTTATCCTTGGTGGAAGGTTCCAAAGGTAATGGTTGGGTATATAGGGGTATTGTCTCTTGAAAAGTGGCTTTCAAAGAAGATACAGATGATTATATAATTGGTTCCATAAGTGTAATAGTTTCAGGTGGAAGGGTTGGTTTAAATTCCTCCTTGGTTTAGTTGTCCAAAGGGATAAGTGGTTTTTCGAGTTGGATTAGAGGATTGAATGAAATGGTCAATAGAGTGACCATCTCTTTAGGTGTTTCTACCATAGGATGGGTGGGTAAAACCATGGTTTCATCTAAGGAAGTGGAAAGGATAGTTACTTCCTTCATTGGGCATTTGAAGGAATTGGTGGTAGGCGGTTCTCCTTAATTTGGGTGATAGAGGTAATAACTTCTTTGACAATGAGCATGTTACTAATGACATTGATTACATGTGCCTCATGTGAATTAGAAGATTCAGGTTGGTTTTCATGGTGTTGGGTTGAAGGTGGATGGTTTGGAAATGGTTTTCACAAAATATCAAGGTATTATATTGAAGGATCATTTGGATTGTCAAGCACAATCTCCCCTTTATCAATTAGGTCCTGGACTGGCTTTAAAAATATTATATCTATCAGTATCATGTCTAACAACCCAATGATAGTCACAATGATCATTCTCATTATACCACCATGAAGGTGGTAAGAAGTATAAAATTATTTAATGGGCTTGATGGGTGAAATTTTGATTATATTGGCTTTGATTAATTTGTACAACACCAATGCATAAGATTCCCCAATCGGGTAAATGGTTTTGAAGGAACCTAGTTTTGAGTATAGTTTTGCTGATTGGAAGGGTCATTGGTTTGAGGTGTTTGGTTGATGAGTGGAGGAGGTAAGGTTTTAAGAACAACCAAATGTGTTGATTCTTTCACTTTATAATTGGTTGGATTCATGATTATAGTGGAGGATGACTCAGTGGATTTGAAACTAGAATTTTTATTTCAAAGCTTCAACTTCCCTTCATCAATATCACGGTTCTCTAATTTATGGGCCATAGTAAAATATTCATCAAAGGTCCTAAAGGTTTGGAATTGGAGAGTTGGCTCAATGTGTTTATCACAACCCTAAGAAAATAATTTGATTAATTTGGGTTGGGGTAATGGGAAAGTGAGTTGATTAATGAGACCTCTCCATCTAGCAACAAAATCAACAATGGACTCATCTTCAAACTATTTGATGGAGTATGGGTCTATAATGGAAATTTATTTAGACATGTTTACAAAAAAGAGTTCCAAAAAAGTTTGTGTTAATTGAGAGAAAGAAAAGATAGAATGAGTGGGAAGAGCACTATACCTGTCAAGGGCGGCCCCAGATAATGACATGGGAAAGGATCAGAGGAGAAGAGCATCATCATAAGAGATTAAATAACATGCATGTTGAAATGCTCTTAAGTGTTGATGAGGGTGTTCTTTACCTTAGAATTTATAAAATTTGGGAAATTCCCATTGAGAAGGGTAAGCATGAATAGGTATGGAAGGGTGGATATTCTCATTACAAGTCTAGTCATAAGATAAAATATTGGTTAAGGTAGAGATGGATGACTCTGAACTAGTCTTTTGTCCATAAGCATTTTGATTAGGTTGGGTTGGGGTTGAAAAATTGCATAATTAAGAGATACATTTTATTGAGGTTGGTTCATGACAATGTATAAGTAGGAAATAGATGGTACCAATGAGTTCACATACTGATAGGTAGTGCCAAGAGGTTGAGATGGAGGCACATAAGAACTGCTTAGTATAAAAGGTTGGGTGGTGGTCGATATGTAGGTTAAGGACATACTGGTAAGTTGTCATAGATACTTGTTAAGGAAAATATGTGATTTATATGCTTGAGGTAGGAGGAAGTTGTAAGGTTGAAGTTGGATGGCTACCCTAGTGCTAATTGGAGGAAGGTTTCGAGGTATGAAGAGCACTATGTTTTGAAGTAAATCTATGGTCTAAGGATTGGTTGCAACTAAAGGGAAGATAGAAGCCTAAGTGGAAGATAATGTTATAGTCAACAGGGTATAAGTAACTAGTGGTGGAAGGTTGGCTTGGGTTTGGGTGGATGGGATATTGGAAGAGGTCTAGGTTAATGATTGGGTTGAAGTGTTTCTTGCCATGAGGTGGGATGGTATACCAAGAGAGGGTTTATAAGAAGGAACCAAAGTAAAGCGTAAGATGAGGTAAGGTGTTGAGTTAATGTTGCAAGGCAACTGAATTTTTGATCAGAAAGGTGGTTAAGTCTGGATCTCCTTTAGATATAGCTAGTATTCTAGAAGGACATGGTGTTGGAAGAGAATGGTGAGGTGAACCATGGGAAATTTATCCACATCTAAGGTATAATCCATTGATTAATATGAAGGCTATGGTTGTTTATTTTGATTTTTCACTTATTGTCTAGTTAAGACCATATGAAAAATCTAGAAGTGGATAATAAACCTTTTACCTCAAATAATGAGCAACCAAATAAAATCCCAAAGCAAGCAAAGCACACACTAAAAGCACAATTAATCCTAAGATTTATTTTAAGTCACTTTTGGCTTATGCCTTAAATTATATCAAAGGGAAAATTGACTTATGATTTAGGTACTAGAAAATACATCTAAGGATGGTTTCAAGTTAAGTTTTGGTGCTCAAAGAATCTGCACTAGACTGGGTATGTGGCCTAGTATTGGGGGTTTGTTCCTCACACTTCATAAACCCAAAGCTAAGCTAGGCCACTTAGCCAATAGATACCATTTGTCTAGAGTTTATACTCTACCATATAATGGAGCAGGTCATCCCCTTGGTAGTGAAATCCAAGTGGGGTCGTCAGGTAGGTTAAGGTGATCCAAAGGGTGATGAAATCCCAAGGGGCTTTGTCTCAAGTATGTTTTGATGTGTTCTTTGGTGCAATGGTTTGGTAGTGTAACATATGTGTTCTATGATTTATTCAAAATGTGATTAATTAATCTAGGTGAGCTAAGCATTAAAAAAGCAATTCAATGGATGCACTTTATTTTAACCCAAAAAGAAATCTTTGATTTCTTTGAATGCAAACAAGGAACAATGCAATAATGCGAGATGACAATGCAACCTATCCCTAGAATGAAGTTTGCACTTTTTTTGGTTCATTATTTATTTTAGAATAGAAAATTAAAATAAGTTTTGTATTTTTTAGAATTTAAAAACTTACAAAAATGCAATAAACATGAGATTCACTAATGCAACTATATGAAATAAACCAAATTATGAACCCATAAGGGGTCCCATCGAGCGTGACAAAATGTTTCTTACTTTTTTTTGCTTGATTTTTTTTAAAAAGATGGGAGAAACAAAAGATAAAGGGTATGTACCTGGTAAATGGTGCACTTTTCGATGGCAAGATGAAGTGAGAACTCCTTCTTTGTCTAGGGAAGAATGACTTACAAATCATATTAACTTATGAAAAATGGATTAATAGAAAGATAAGTGGGTTAGCAAACTAGTCCCAAAAAAGGAATATGCTTCCTTAAATGGATGTCAGCCCACATTTGTCATTCAAGTTCATAAATAAATAAGAAATTACAAAAGATATGTATGGAAATAGTGCTAGATAAAAAATATCAAAGATATCTAGTTCATAACATGATTAATATGATCAAAGTAATTGTTCCATAATTCCATAGCTATGTCAATAGCCTCCTGAATTATAGCTATTTATTCATTGACATCTTCATAATTAGATGTGAAAACCATAGCACACAAAGCTAACTCAAATATAATGTTACTTTGATCAGTGAAGAAGGGTTTTGGGATAATGGGGAGGTCAAATATGTTGTCAAATTCTTGTGTTAATCCACGTAAGGTCATCTACATGTAAGAGATAAATTGTATTCAGGTCTAGAGAAGTCAAAAAAGGGGTATGCACTGGTCAGAAGGCTAAAGGAGATCTAGTAGGGTATAAATTGAGTCAAAATAACAAACTATTATTTTGGAATGATAGTGACCATTGGTAGTCAGGGTGACTATTGGTGGTTGTCCTAACTAGTGACGGTTGGGTGACCAGCAGTGGTTTCTATAACTGTCAATGGTTATAGCAACTAGCTATGGTTACCTATCAAAGAATTTCCAAAATGAGTTACAAAGGGTATCTGGTGGGCAAAATGGGGGGGTGTCTATGGATGAAAGGGTATTAGGTGGGTATTAGGAGTGGGGAAGAGGGTTTAGACTGACTGATCAAGAGAATAAATGAAGAGTAGAAAATACTAAAAATAAAACAAGGTACCTTTGTTATGTTGAAGTTTTGATATCTAAGTGTTGAAGAGATTTGAGCATTATAACAGTACTTTGACCTTCAAAAATCACATGGATATGGTTTTGGGATGTTGGATGCCTACACAAATAAAATAAGAGAGCCTGGATATGCGAATTCATGATGCATAACTCTCCTAAGATCCCTACATTTATATATAAAACTTGTTAAGTGAGGAGGGAAGTTTTGAGGGAAAGTTGTTAAGTTGGAAGGATAAAGATGTTTGTTTCAAAAGAAAGAAAGTTGTGAGATGTGTGGGGGAAAGTTTCTATTTTGCCCATATAAGCTCATCCACAATTGGATGATTTTTGTGTTACAAGGGTCGAGACCTAACCATTGATGGTTGGGGTAATTGTCGATGGTTAGGGTGACCATCAATGATCAATCCCTTGGTGCAAAAAGGGTTAAAAAGATTGAAGGAGAGCATGTTGAAATGTTTGGTGGTTATGTGTAAAGGGTGAGCTAACTAGATATATAGTTAACTAATTGTCGAGAATAAGTCCAAGGTGATGTGATACTGAAAATACTAAAGGGTAAATTTTTAGGTATCTACATTGAGAGACTTAGGGATGAGGTTGTGAGTATTTTACAAGTGCATTGATACAATTTAAAGAACCTTGTGATATAGATTAATTAAGATTGGAGAATGAAGGTTATTTTCTTGTAATCAAGTATTGCAAGTTTTGTACATCAAATTTGGATGAAAATTTTACTCCAAAGCCCAAGGCTTAAAGCAATACTTCATTATTGTTTAACATAATATACACACCAAAGGAGGGTGGAGGTCAGACAATTTTGGGGCTACCCTCATCTTGGTAAGCCCCTATTTTATCTTCACCTTGTTTGGCTATATCATGTATTTCTACATGATGTTCTTGGCTAGTAAATTAAAAGGGATCATTGTCTAAAGGCTCAACCATTGCATTAGAATTGTTTAGCATGGCCATTTGCCTAGTGATAGGCAACATGGCTAGGATAAAAGGAAGATGACTCAATTAAAAGGAGGTTCTAAACTAATAATACTAAATAAAATGAGTGAAAATGAATTCTAATTCTCAAAATAGTTAATTTTAACCTTTATTTTTTGGAAAAGTTTTGATGTTGGGATATCTTGATAGCTTTTAAAAACTCAAAAGAATTCATTTACAAACAAGGATTTTGAAACATGTGTAAAACATAAGGAAATAAAAAATAAATTCCTACTTTAAATAGTCAAGCAATTGCACCTAAAAAGTGAAAAACTTAAAGAGTTATCAAAATTCTTCAGCCAAGATCTCTCCAGGAGCTCATTACTACAACCATACATGCTTCAGCATTTTTTTTTAAAAAAAAAAACTGCAAATAGAACAATTTTTATCCACAAAAATATTGTAAAGCATATGCAAAAGATCATAAAACATTTATATTACAATGAAGATTCCTTTCTTAAATAAGTAATGAAAAAATATGCAAGCTAAACTAGGCAATGTGGGATAAATCCACACATGATAAAAATAGGTAAAGACTAATAACCTAGCTAGAACTTAGCAAGCATGAGTAATAATATATTCTAAAAACCCCTCTCAAGTGAAGCTAGGGGATAACAATAGAGGATGTAGTGTGAAGCCACATGTTCTTATGGATGCCAATCCATCATGTCAGAGTACATAGATGTCAAGTCAATGTACTCACCAAGTGAAAGTATGAATGGTGTTGAATATGAGGATCACTGAACATAAATATTGATCTCCAAAGTACTAGGTAGAATGAACTCAAAGAATCATTACTTGAACACCTTCCAACATGGTGGTAAGAAGTGAGCACAAAGACTAGTGGGGCCACCACACTAGTGTCACTAGTAGGGATACCACACTGGTGTCACTATAAGAATCACCAAAAGGCCATGGAGTTAAGTAATAATCCTTATATGGTTTTCGGCAAACAAAGTGCCTGAATAAGATGTACATGTATAAAGGAGAAATCCAAAAAACAAAATAGATGGATCTGTAAAGAAACCACAAAATATTTTCAAACCCCAAAAAGATCTCAAGAAACCAAAAAAACCCATGTTTTTTTCAAAAAAGTTGTCATACAGATCAATCCTTGAGTTGTCAAAAAAATCACAAAAATATTTTTTTTGAAAAAAACTCCATTTTTGATGAATTGACAGGCATTCCTAAAGTCTTGAGGCCTTCTGGATTCAATTGTGTAGGTTAGAAGACTTGAAAATGCACTAAAAATAGTTGACTATAAAAAGTGGCTCAAATGGTTATGGTGGATTTGTAATGGGAGAAACTTGAAACTGAGTAATGGTCATTGGAGGGTGGATTTGGTACCATGAAAGAGTTATTAAAACTCTTTATCCAAGATCTCATTACTACAGCCATAGATGATTCAACATAAAGAATAAATCCAATAGTAAACAATTAATTATTATTCATAAAAGTATTGCAAAAGATCATAAAGCATGTATATTAAAATGTAGAGCCCTTACTTAAATAGGCAAGGTAAAAAAAGATGCAAGCTAAACTAGGCAATGTGGTATGACTCGACACATAGGATAAAACTAAGTAAAGACTAATAGCCTAGATAGAACCTATAAAGTATGAGTAAAAATATATCTTAACAAAAATTGGGATAAGGGTCATAAACAATTTGTGGGCTTCTCATTCTCACTCACTTGTTTGTACCCTTAGATACATCCTAATATTTTAAGGCACTAACCATGGAGGATCTTCCCATTCCCATGGTCCATTAAGTTTGATTTTAAGGGTGTGAAAGAAGTAACTTCTTGATGTTAACCGTTAATTGATGCACAAAATTTGAATGGCAAAAGAGGTTTTCCTAGGCTTAAGGTTTAAATAATATTATCTAAGCAGATTCCTCTGAGATACATTGAGGCTCAAAATTTTATAAGAATATATTGAAACCCTAGGTATTAGAGCATAGAAGCCCCTTACATAATGGTGTGCTTAAAACACATCACCACTTAGGCCTTTGAAATAACTAATCATGTTATTTATACTCTGTGGGTACATAGAGTTTGGCCTAATGCATGTGGTGAAATCCACGATCAATAGAACCCCTAAAAAAAGAAATAAAAAAAATTTTGTTTCTAATTTTTCAGTATCATCACCAATGTGACATCAAGGAAAGAGCATATGCAAATCACTACTTGGGTAACACAAAAAATTATGAAATTGTTTTTTATTCCTGGGTATCATCACCAATGTGACTCCAAGGGAAAATCATACATAATTTCCATAATTACAAACAAAATATTGAAAGAAAAATAATTAACTCCAAACCAAATATGATGTAATAACTAGAAAACTTGAAAAACTAAATAAAAATTATTAGTAACAAAATAAAAGAAATTGTTTTTTTAGCCTTTTAGTGTATTTTTCATTGACAAACATTCTGCAAACAATTGGTTAGAATGTTTGTTTTGGATTGGTATAAGGTAAACTACAATGGAGCAAATAAAAATCACAAAAACTACTTCTCTATGATAAATTTATAGTTATGTAGAAGGTTAAAAAATCAAAATTATAAAATTAAACCATAGGAAATAAATAGTAAGCAAAAAACACAGATACACAAATTCACACTTAAAGAATAATTTCAATATTTTGAAGGATAATTTATCAGATATGAAAATGATTTCACTGGTAGAAATGTTGAATTTGTAGCCTATAGAAATGATTTCACTAATATAATTAATGAATTTGTTGCACATAGTGATAATTTCACTGTTTAGGAAGATGATTTCATAACTACAGTATAATTTTGATGTTAGACCATCAAGGACCAAAAATAGAAAACACAAGAAAATAGGGGAACACATTCACAATTTTAAGATGATTTCACTGCTATGGTTAACAATTTTGCAGTCGATTAAGACAAATTCATAGTTTGGAATAGTGATTTCACTGAAAAATTTGTTGAATTCATAGTTTTCCTATAATAAAGAGTTAGAAAAACTAAAAACACAGACAAAATCAAAATGTGAATAGAAATATGATGGTGGAAAAAAAATTAGGAAAAAGACGATAAAAATATGACAAAAACAATTTCATTTTTATGAGGTACAATTAAACAACTAATGTTTCCAATTATGCAATTATGTATTGAATGTACACAACCAAGCAAAAAACATCAAAAAATAACTTGTAATTTGAACCATCACTCAAAAAATGAAAATTAAACACATGCAAATACAAATAGAAAAAATCAAATGAAAAATGCTTTTTAAATGTAAATTATGATTAATATAGGATGAAAAAGATGAGGGAACAGTCCCATCAGGCATTCCAAAATATATGAACTAAATCTAGATGTGCTAATAAATTCACTAATAATGCAATCTTAATCTAAGCTAAATTCAACCTAAGATAAAGCAACATACCTTAAATATGTAAGTTTCCTCCATTTTGATGTAAACTTGATTTGCTCTTCAGAAATGTGGTTGCTCACTCTTCCAATGCAAAGGAGAAAGAACATCATTTTGATTTAAAAAAGGGGGGTTTTGATGCTTTGGTTTTCTTGAATTCACTTTTGAATTTGATATCACTTCATTAGCATAAGTCAGGATGATGAAAATGATGGTTTTCATGCTTATTTATAGATTTATGGAGGGATATAAAGGTGAAAGATTATTTGGATATTTTAAATGATGCAACTAATCTACGGTGGCTAATGAGTCCTCACCCATGAGGATGATGACCATTTCAAATGGTTGAGAGAAGTATGAAAATGTTTAGTTGGATCACCAAGAATGAGTCAAACATTTTAACAACTCAAAGGATGACTCAAAGGAGGTTGAGGAATTTGTGGGTTTGGTTGGGATGAGTCAATATGTGAAGTAGAATAAGGTATAATATGTTGGGTGAAGTGTAAAATTTGGATTTAATATTTAAATAAGGATTTAAAAGTATGCATAATTTCTTAATTTAATTTATTCAATTTTTTTAATTTGGAGGAAGATTCCATGAATTAATTAATAAGAATGGTCGATAGGCTTTAGGTGAATTTCAACACTAAATGTAATCTAGGTGTCTACAGTAACCACTCCAAAAAAATGAAGTCATGCCAATGGGGATGTCAAGGAATTTTTCAGGTTGACTATGTTTAAAAGTATATTTTCATTAAACTTGTTTTGAATTAAGACATTAATGAGACACCAAAAGAGTATAGGTGCAAGATATGTAGTTGTAAACTTGGGAGGGAAAAACATTTGCAACCAAAAATAGATACCATAGAGAAGTATTTGGGGAAAGTGTAAGAGAATAAAATTTTAAATGGAGAATAGAAATGAGTGATATGATGGATAAAAATAAAAGAGTCTCTTCATGTTAGGTATGCAAGTGAATATGATGAATACTTGGAAAAAGAGGGAAAAAATATTGCAAGCAAAAGAACCATTTCATCTTTGTTTGTAAATATGATGATAACTATCCAACTATCAAGAATGTTCAACTGTGTGTTGTTTTTCAAATTTTAAACAACGGTCAACCAATGACAAATTATCCAAGATATAAGGACATGCTAAAATATATTGGCATTTCCAAAAACTTATTTGTCATCTAGTAGTGGTTAGGAATGAGCTAACTATCTTGCTCAAGTAGAAAATGAGGATCCTCAAGATAAAATAAAGCTTTCAATATACTTAGTATTATCAATTAACGAGGTTACAACCATAGATAAAACTCATTTGGTTTGTATGCATGTTTACATTATTTTGAACCATGTTCACCAATGTCATTTTCTTTCCATTCATAAAATGAGAGAAAAATCAACTTCCCAAAAATAGTTTGAAAATTTAAAGAATATTTTTAATGAGGTTGGCTACATTGATGATTCCTCAATTGTAAGAAATTTTATTTATGTAGGGGCAGATGGAGCACTGGCTATGCAAGGTCAAATAAGTGGTCTATGTTTAAGGTTAAAACTTTCATGTACACTATATATGATTGGTATTCATTGCATGCCACATAAAATGAATTTTTAATTCAAAATTGTGAGCAATTTTACATTAGTCTCAAAATTTTAAGGTCTCATTTTTGAAATCCATTCATACTTTTTAGGAATTTGAAAATATTTTTATAATTTTAACATTTTGCTTAAAGTTTAATAGAAAGAAACAAGATACTTAAGTACATTGATACCCAATATATTTCACTTTGTGTACTAACACATAGATTATATGCATAATATTAGTCATTGATGGGAGTAATGGACAAACATCATCCCACAATAGAAAAATCTCTAGATATTGTTTTTTAAGCTAGGTGATAAAGATACATTATTGACCTTAACTAGAATTGTACCCATGTTGGATGAAATGAAATTAATTATAAATAAAGATCAATAAATAATAATGTATATTAAAAACTATAGACCATTGAGAAAATTAATATGCCTTACACTTAATAATTTGTATCTAACACAACAATCATTTCCAACTAAACATTCAAAAGATAGAATTTAATGACAAATATTGAAAATAGTAGTAAATATTTATAGTTTAATGAAGATGGAAATTTATGTGTAGAAGTGCATAGATTTAAAATAACCCCACACACTTTTACCAAAATTGGTTTAACTAATAAATTCCGATAAGATCATGTTATAAGGGATCGATTCCTTAAGGTTATATTCTTTGTAAGGTCCACCTTGAAGTAAATTTCAAAATTTCTCTCGTAACAGATTAGAAAAAAAAATCCACAAGATGAAGTACTAGAAGTCATGGTTTTGGTGTACTCTCAATATTGGAACAATGTTAGATCATCATATTTTTAGAATAAAATTAAAACCTTGGCACAACACTTCTGTAAGAGTGTAGATCAAATGGTGAACAAATTGAAGGCATTTTAGACTTTTCTAAATTAAGGGAGATAAAAAAATTATTTTCCACAAATTTTTGGAATAAGTTAAAGTTTTAGAGAATGATTTTAAATATGACTTGATCACTAGACTATGGACTACCTTCAGTTTGAGTGAGATATTACGTGATAGTATGTCAGAACATTTTAACCTAGATAATTTATGCCAAACAATGATTTTGGGATCAGTGTAAGATGACATAATTTTTCATGCATTATCATTTTTAAATTCAAATTTAAGAAAAAAATTAAAATAATCAAGATATGTGATTGAGGCTTTATACAACTAGATACAATGTCCTAAATTTTCCATTTAATAGAGCTCAAGAAAATTGAAAGCCTACATGTGAAAGAAGAGGATTGAAAAATAATTTTTCAAACACACTAAACTCAAATATTTATGTAGTACTAGATATGAATCTAATAGCTTCTAAAGAGAATGGAAATAATGATTATCAAAAACAAAATGAATAAAATTGGCATGTTAAAATTTGAAATTTAGGTGTCTAAGTTACTAGGTTGATCAAGGAAAGATAGGATATTTTTTGATACCCAAGAATTTTCCATGGATTCATGTAGTCAAATTGTGTTTTGATCATTTAGAGTGGGTGAATGTAATTTTAATGGAAAAGTGTTGATAATTGATTAGAGAAAATAACTTTTGTGTTCTATTTGATTAAGAAAAACGTGTCTATGGTAGATGTAAACTCTATTGTATAGATGTGTAAGTATATTTTGGTTTTTTATTTTTGTGATATTATATATATATATATATATATATATAGTTTAACAAACTATAAATATGGAAACTAACAATACCACTATATGC